>CM033740.1:17088988-17767304 GCA_019671005.1 Hibiscus mutabilis | reverse complement strand
CAATTATTCTAGCATGAGATCGAATCAAGTCGTCACAATAGCGTGCCGACCTCTACGCAGTACACCCGAATGAAACGAACAATATTTTACTTCTCTAACTGTTAGAGAGTTTCGCAAAAAGCATATCTTCGGTTGCTAGACCATATGCCTTTATATAGTATTAAAAAACCTAATTCTAATCAAATTCAGATTCATTAAATATACAATATATTTAACAAAATATAATTAAATATGTAGAATCTGATTCTACTTTAATTAGGTTTATTTAGAGATATATATATTTTAATAGTATTTGATAATTACAATAATTATCTATTATGAAAAAATATATAAACAAGATTATCTATAATTACAATAATTATAATAATTTTGGTTTTTACTTATTATGTGCACAACAAGTTTGTACATATGCTATCTAGTCGATATTTGTTCATTTCAATCATAGGGTGTGACCCTTGTAGGTTCATGTAACGTTAGCAGTAATATCTAGAACAATTCTAATATTACAAGCAATGAGTGGCATCTAGCAATGAATCACTGCTACCTAAGTTACAAGAAGTTGCGGTTCGACATAACCTTTTTCGTGATTAACTTTTTTCATGTTTTACATCCTTTTGTCCTCATATCTAGATCAAACACAAGTCATGAAATAGTCAACCTTGTATAGTCTATCTAATATTTCTTGATATCTTGAGTAGATTATTATAAACGAATAACTATGATATCTCATATCAATTTATTTGAGCATGGCCATGCATTTTCTAGTCTCACTCAATCAAGTGGCCTATGATATTACTCCTATTATGTTGGAGGGACAAATCCTATGTTGATTAATCATATTCCACTACATAGATTGTGACATATCCAGTATTGGTCTTTATAGTGTAGTCAGTTACAACACAAGTTTGACCGCATCAAAATATTCACTCACGATGTTGAAATAATGATGATCTCAAGTCTGAGGATCATACATGTAGTTATCACTATGAGCTATGTTGTGACTATCACATAATAATCTAAGAAACATGATCATAGCGGTCAGTCCAGCTTTTGAGATTTTATGATTCCATGATTGAATTCAAGTTGAAATCAAGCTAATATGATGTTAAAATCATGATATTGAGTGAGATTTAAGTTCTAAATGTTTTGATTATTATGAAGATGATTAGGGTTTATATATTCAAGTTTAATTTAGGGTTTGTGATGTTGAATTAATGATCTAGTAAGCTGGATTTGTTGTTTGGAAGTAAAATCCTAAGTTAAAACTTATAGGGATCAATTCGGCAAGCTTCAAAGTTAATGGACCGAATCTGAATTTTATGAATTTAGAGTGTATTTATGTAATTAATGATGTTGGAGATGTGAAATTAATGTTAGAATGTTAAATCGAATTAGTAACAATTTTGACAATTTGTCAAAATCAAGTGACCAAATCGGAAATGAACTCTTGGATGGGGATTAAATCTGATTTTTAGTTAAGATAATAGAATTAAGGTAGTAGTGTTGATTTAAGGGCTAAATTGAAAAGTTAAGAAGTTTGAATTCTTACCTTTGCATTTTAGTGACTATTTTGGTAAAGAAAGAAAATTAAAGGGAATTATTTTGAAAATTTATTTGATGAAGAAGATGATGAATTGGAGGTTTGAAGCAAGTGATGAGACTAAATTGACAAGTAGTAAAATAAGAAGAAGTTAGTATAAATTAGAAGTTTATTATGGAAAGTTATGTAGAAGATTGAAATCTGGAAGTGACTTTGGAATTTCACCATAAATTCTAAAAAAATGGTTAGATGCTGAATTTTATACCGTTGTAAAGATGTGTTCGTATAGTTTCTTTTCCAACAAACGAAAACTGATTTTGAATTTCGAGCTAAAAGATATGAATTTTTAATCTAATAAAGGTCAGAAAATTTACAGTGCAGTTTTGGGTCAGGACAGCACTATAATGGGAGTTTGAAGAATTTTCATAATTTTTGTAAGTTTTATTAATTTATGTGGCTTATGCCATTATAACCGTTATCGAATCTAGTTTTTACAGTATAAAGTAAATTAAGATCCGGTATATATTCTGCCCGGTATAAGTAAATCTTTGAAGGTACCGCGAGCAGTCTGAAAATGGAATTTGAAACATTTTGTGTATCAAAATGTTTGATAACGAGCCCGAAAGAATTATTGGAAGTTTCACCACAAGTTTTCCTTTCTATTAACTTAATATACATATATTGCACTCACATGGGCTACTTGATAGAATGCCTCACCAAACACTAGTTCAACTCTTTCCTTTTCTTTTCTTACTCGTACCTCGAACTTCCTTCAATTTGAAAATGACTTCATAAACCACATGAGAACAATAAGACATTTGTTAGATTCAAATCTAACAATACTTTAAACATATTATTTAATATAATCATTCGAATATAAAATATCCAAATATTTTCCTTTCTTCCTTATACTTGCTAAATATTTATCAACACATACGATTCAAAGTATATGTTAGATCATTCTAACATAGGTTCATATTAGGAATAATATTCCTAAAAATTCTTTTGATACTAATTCGATAGAATTCTATTTCACAACATCAATGTTAACCTTGATACTTCCAAAATGACATATTAAATCCCTTACTATTCATATCCATCAATAATTTCACAATACAATTTCAAATCCCACAATTCGACCATGAAATGAATTCTTATAGAATTCATCTCAATATTTCCAAATTATTCAAAATGATCCCTAGCCATTGAACTTCAACTTCAAGCACTAAATAACATTTTCAAGCTTAACACATTAATTTCTAATAAATTTCCATTTCAATCTCATATTTCCTTAAACTTGAAATTTGGTCCTCAACACTTTGAAAACTTCCAAATTAATCCAAACAACATTCTAAAGCTTGTAAAATCATTCTTACATCATTTCTAGCCTTAGGGAAATTTTCTCCATAATTTTCCCAATTTTCTCCCTGATAGCCGAATATGAAGGGTCACTTTATCCAAAATTTTCAACTTGATTCAAGCATGAATTCAATCTCAAAATATCACATTCAAGCTTCTACAATCATTCCCATCACAAATAAATTTTTTGCAATAGTTCCCCCTAATTTCTCAATATAATCGAATGATCTCTCAAATACAATCCATGAAATTTTCATCAATTCAAGCATAAAAACAACATCACAACTTTATATTCAACTTGAATAATCTATAAAACATGAAATTCTAACATGTCCTTCATCCATCCTAAACTCCAATATCAACTTAGAAGCATGGAAACCATTCAAAACTTATACCAAATAAAAGAGAATTCAATGGAGAATAATTCTTTGTTTCATGTCCTAATCCAAAAATCACCCAAATCAAGCTCAAAAATTGAAATCTTCCTTACCTTGCCTTGGAGACTCACGGCAAATGGAGGAGAAAATGAACAAATTTTCAAACTTTTCTTTCTTTATTTTCATGCCACTTGGCTTATTTAACCTTAATATAAAATTAAAAAAATCGTCTTTATAGTAAAATGACCATTCTACCCCTTGATTATAACCAATTAGGTGTTGACACCTATGCTTATCCTTATATCATAATCAAAGATAGTTAAAATGTATAAGCAAAATGACCATTTTGCCATTAATAAATCCTCTTATTTTCAAAAATGCCATTTTATACACTTTACCAAATACTGTATACAATCAAATCTAAATTGATCAAAAACGATTCAGAACTATAATATCATGTTCCTAGGGTCTTCCTAAGACTTCCATAAGATTTCCATAACATTCTGAGCTCAAGCGATCATCTGAATTAAATACCGAAACTTATCCCATTTATAGCGTTTCATACAAATCCTGTACCAAAAATCGGATTCCCGCCAAAATTTATTATACCGGGATAAGCTATTCATTTATGGAATAAAAATAATATATGGGAAAATTACCATATTTGTCCCTAAACTTTTCTCTTCTTTTTACTTTAGCCACCAAACTTTAAAATTTTATGTTTTAGTCACTGAACTTAAACCCCCCAACTTTTGATTCTTTACGTTTTGGTCACTTACCAAATATTGGGGTATTCAATGGGTTTTGTAATTTAATCGGACTTTTTAATTTAATGGGCTGATATGTATTTATTTTAATATCTAATAATAATATTACTATTAATAATAAACTAAAAATAAATAATGATAATAAAACTAAATAAAAATAATAATAATATAATTAATTATCATAATATAATAATAACAAAACTTGAACAAAATTAGTGATTATAAATGTCCCTCTTTGCTCATTCTTGTAACACAAGAATAGACCAAAGATAAAAAAGCACTAATTTTGTCCTACTTATTTCGATACCGAATCACCATGCACTGAAGGTCTTACTGATGGCTCAAAAATCTTGGAGTTATGCACTAGAAGTATTGCTAATTGCCCGAATCACAACACACTGAGGGTCTTACTAATGTTCAGACAATACTAATTTCCCCAAATCACCAAGCACTAGAGGTCTTACTGATGGTCTGAAGGTCATAATACCATGCACTAAAGGTCTTACTGGTTTCTCGAATCACCCTGCACTAGAGGTCTTACAGATGCCCAAACTATTTTAAAGCCATGCACTAAAGGTCTTACTGGTTTCCCGAATCACCCTACACTAAATGTCTTACAAATGCTCGAACTATATTAAATCAATGCACTAGTCTTACTGGTTGCCCGAAGCTTAAATATGTTCTTCTCATTAAGAAAATTTTAAATCTTCTACAAAAGTTTGGAGTCTAAAGCTGTTCTTCTTATTTGAAATTCTTTATTCTTTGAGGTCTGAAGTTGTTCTTCTCATTACGAAATTCTTCATTCCTCAATTGACGTCTTTAATGATTTTTATAAAAATAGACAAAATAGATTAATGACGTGGGTTAGCATGCCCCTAATTAAGGATATATAACTGCTCATGATGCATTAATGATGCAAACTAAAGACCACTTGGGGTGAGCTCATCTTTGAGGAAGCTCAAGGTTTCTTGTATTAAAACTCTTTCAGCTAATGTAACCCATCTTAAAGTTGGGTTCAAATCTTCAAAATCCTTGTATCTCTTTTTGTTTGTAAGTTATGGTTCTGAAATGTCTATGCCACTAAATGGATTGGCCATCTTCTTGCCCCAACAAAATTTGCCCCAAAATTTTTTTGTTCACCTTTGTTCTCTTTGAACTAATTTTCAACTTGCTCAGTGGTAAAAAAATTTAGGCTCTGTACCCTCTTTGGTCCATACTGATTTGGACTCCTATGTACAAATAATCCTATCATGTGGACAATGGCGTCCCACTACTTCTCGCTCCTGAATCCAAGATGCAAAGTTTTACCCCCTTTTTAACTCTTAGGGCGAAGAAATGCTTTAAACTCACTTTAATACAAAAACTATGAAGATGAGTTTAAAAATCTTATTTTTATGCAAAAGTATCATGTAAAGTCTTCCCTATTTTCAAAATTTAGGGTCAAAAAGGCTTTAAGCTCATTTCCATTAAAAAACTTATGAAGATGAGCAAGAGAAATTAATTGATTTTGGAAAAATGAACATGTAAAAATGAGATAAAAATTAGATACCAAATATTAAGTGCAAGAGTGCATTTGTTTCAAATTAACAAAGATTGTCCCAAGTAAAGCTTATTTTTAAAGGACATCGAGGGTTGCGGCGACACGTGTACATGTGAAGTCTTTTCTGGGCTATTAGGCTTCTGAGAGGAACATTTCCCATACCGAATTTCTATCCCATTTAAGTGGCTCTCTTGATCTCACTAACTCACCATGCCCCATCCTTCCCTCATTTGAGTGTCGATCAGGCACTCGAAGTTTGACGTTCCCTGAAGAAAGGTTAACCCTTCTAGGCGGGATGTAATCTGAAGACAAACTTATCTAACTCAAACATCCACATATGATCTGAATGGTCTTTGTAGGCTTGTAATGTAGGCTATGGTTCACAGTTATAAAAGAAATGATATATAGGCCCAAATAAGTGTTTAAGGGTGATGAAACCAAGGATTATTTCTTCCTGTTGAAATATCTTTTTGTGTAGCTTGCATCCTGACTGAATGTTGATGGGCTTCTTATTCAAATGTAATTAAATCTTCAAGGCTCTTGATATCCTTTATTGCACTTCCTGACTTGGTGCTTTCACTCTTGGTTGTTTTATCCTTCTTGTTGGCAAACTTTCAACTTAACTTAATCATCTTTTTGAGTATAAACTTTTCTTTTATTGACTTCTTCTAATGTTTCTC
Source organism: Hibiscus mutabilis (assembly GCA_019671005.1). Taxonomy (NCBI): domain Eukaryota; kingdom Viridiplantae; phylum Streptophyta; class Magnoliopsida; order Malvales; family Malvaceae; genus Hibiscus; species Hibiscus mutabilis. The sequence continues at coordinate 17,761,041 of CM033740.1, read as the reverse complement.
TAACCTTTGTATCTAATGTATACGCTCAGTTCTTGTCTTTATTCACGAAGCATTATCCTTGTAGTATGATAAAAATCGGGCGACTTTAACTTGCGAACAAAATCCTCATCATTTTTGCCCCCTAGTGTGGGGGTGATCCTTGGTTTAGGTTCAAATGAAAAGAAACGTCAGGCTCAAAGGGGGACAACAAATAGATATTTTTTTATTATTTGTGAAAGGAATTGAAGGAATGTCATTCGTCATCCCATATATGGATATCAAAATAGTCTGCAGGGGGTAGACATTTAGGGTCAACACTTGATTCAAGGATCTTAAACGACAAATGCCTGAGAGGGGAATTCACTCAATAGGATCTGCCCATTACTTGAACACTCGTTTAGTTCATTTCGTCTACCCAAATAGAACATAAGATATTCCCACTTGCAATATTCTTGCAACATTCACTTTTCTTTAGACATAAGCTGCTCGAAATTGATCGTTGAACTTGAACCAAAGTTACTCTTACAATTAATATTTGGGTTTCCAAAAAAATTATGTACAAATATGTATGGGAAATCAAAAATCATCCCAAAATAATGAATATATAAACAATCGAAGAATGTAAATTAACTGTCTGAAACAAAAAAAAATGCACAAAACAATCATCATTTCATTGTCTTGAGTAAACATTACATATGCTTTTACAAAATATTTTCATTTCTTTGAGCCAAAAGTGTGGCAATTGATTCCCAAGAATTTTCACATGATACACAACAAGTAGAGGATATCAACAAAAAGACATGGAAAATGATGAGCAATAAGAGGGAGTTTTGGTGCACCACAAAATCTTGTTAACTGGTTCTAATTTTCTTTTCGACCAACTTCTTCATCCCTTCAACCCTCATTTGAAAAACTCAATCTCCATATTATCCATCATTTTTTGGATTAACTATCTAAATTCCGTGCAGTGTTGTATCGTGTGTCCTCTTTATTGATGATATTCACAAAATTCCTTTCCAACCTTACTGCCAGTCTTCTCATTTCTTGCGATCAGCCCAGCTCCCTGTAGTTGCTTGTGCACCCAGCTCAAATGGGACTTGAGTTTATCCACCTTTTCTAACATCCTCCTATGGCATTCTAGTTCAATGATATTGACTCCTCGCTCACCATAACTAGGCAAAGCGTTAGCTGCTACATTTGGAGATTCAAATTTCAACACTCCCTTATTGATTAAGTTTTGGGCCATCCTTTTAAATGCCTTGCAATTATTGATGTAGTGTCTGGTGATTCTTGCATGGTACTCACATTGTGCCTTGGGGTTATACCACGGAGTGTACGGGGGTTGCATTGGAGTGATATGATAAGGGCGAACCAAATTGGCCTAAACCAGCTTGGGGTACAATTTACCTTAAGTTAACGGTATTATTAGAGTATGCCCAAAGACCAATCATAAGATGATTGTAAAAAAAATTGTTTTTACCTTGTTTATTCATAAAAGAGACATTGCCATTATTATTTTCAGTTACAATTATGCGTGCATAAATAAACTAAATTATAATAAAGTCCTTAGAATAATATGGTTATTCTTAAATGTCCTTAGTCGAGTATTATTGTAGGCGTGGACAACAATAATGCATTAAGAATAATATGTAGTTGATTGATGACAAAGTGTTGTCATTGACATAGAGATGTCAAAATCAATACATACGTATGTGTTAGAGAACGACATACTGGACTAACCCGCTATGAGCATGTTTCTTTGATTATTATGTGACAGTCACAACATTGCTCATAGTGATAACTACATGTATGATCCTCAGACTTGAGATCATTATTATTTCAACATCGTGAGTGACATATTTTGATACAGTCAAACGCGTGTCGTAATTGACTATGCTATAAAGACTAATATTGGATATGTTACAATCTATGTAGTGGGATATGGTTGATCAAGATAGGATTTGTCCCTCCTACATAATAGGAGTAATATCACAGGCCACTTCATTGAGTGAGACTAGAAATGCATAGCCATGCTCGAATAAGTTGATATGAGATATCATAGTTATTCGTTTATAATAGTTTACTCAAGATATCAAGAAATATTAGATGGACTATACAAGTGTGACTATTCCATGACTTGTGTCCAATCTAAATATAAGGACAAAAGGATGTAATACATGAAAAGAGTTAATCATGAAGAGGTTATGTAGAATCATGATTTCTTGTAACTTAGGTGACAATGACATATTGCTAGATGTCACTCATTGTTTGTAATATTAGAAATGTTCTAATATTTACTACTAACGTTACAAAGAACCTACAAGGTCACACCCACGGTTGAAATGAGCATATATTAAACGAATTATATATGTACAAATTTGTTGTACACGAATTTAGTTAAATTAATATATATTCAATATATATAATTTAACTATTGGATAAATATTAAAAGAAAATAATTATTGTAATTATAACTCTTTTAATATATATATAATATAATTCGATTTAAATTAATATTTATATTAAAATTCTAATTAAAGTTGAATTGGGATTATATATATTAATATATATTGGAATCCTAATTAAGTTGAATTGGGATTATATATATTAATATAGATATATATATTGAAACGTAATTAAGTTGAATTGGGATTATATAAATTTAATATATATTGAAATCCTAATTAAGTTGAATTGGAATTATATATATTTAATATATATATTGAAATTCTAATTAAAGTTAAATTAGAATTATATATATTAATATATATATTGAAATCCTAACATAGTTGAATTAGGATTACAAAGGCTATATAAAGGCATGAGAGATCTAACAGTCATTAATGCTTTTTGGAAAAACCCTCTAAATAGTTTAGAGAGTTTTATATGCTCGTTTCAATTGGGTGAACTACGTAGAGGTCGGAGCGTTATCGTTGCGGCTTAGAAATCGACATCCTAGAATCGTGATTGGATATCTATCTCCTCCAAATTCAGAATTCCAAATTTTAAACAGGTAATTATTCGCCCTTATCCACCCCGATTCGTTCCTCGTACATGGATCTATGGTGTTGATCGCCAGATAATTTTTCCGTTGCGCCATGAGGTGTGCCGGCGTGACCCAACAGGTATGTGAGTAAAGGTTTCTTCTTTCTTTCTTTTGGTATCTCTTTTATTGGATCCTTGTGAAGTTTTTGTTGTCGGGTTTGGTGTGATCATAACATTGTTAGGGTTGTAGGTACTCGCGTTGCTTACTTCATTGTCCTTCTGCGAACTTTCACCAGTTTTGAGCTTGCCACTTCTGAATGCGGCCTCAATTGATTATGCCATATTTACAAACTCGGCAAAACTTAAAGATACGTTGCTGATTATCTTCTCATATAATGGTCCTTGAAAGGTATCCACAAAAATATGAGTGATTTCGCTCTCTAGAATGGGTGGTTGCACTTGCACTACGATATCTCTCGATCTCTGGGCATATTGTCGGATATTCCCATTATGCCCATGTGTCATCCCATCTAGCATTGTTCTATTAGGGACCATATCTTTGACATGTTGGTATTGCTCGCTAAAAATCCTAGCCAAATCCTTCCATGATTTTATGTTGGTTCAGCTGAGGTGTGAATACCATCAGGCGGTTGCTCTAGTCAAGCTATCCTAGAAGCAATGAACCAGTAGTTTTTCATCCTTTAAGTGTGCTGACATCTTACGACGGTACATGGTCAAATGGGTTGAAGGGCAAGTGGTCCCATCATATTTTTCAAAGTCAGGCACTTTGAATTTATGCAGGATAACCAGATCAGTTACCAAGCTTAAATCCATGGCGGCAACCCCGTAGTCATTGGTTGCCTGCAACATTCTGACTTTTTCTTCCATTTGTGGGCATTGCTCCTCAAATTTTTTCTCGAACTCCGCTCTTAATCTTGTCTCTATTTTATTGATCAGATTTAAATTTGGAACTTCAACATCAGCCTCATTTTTGAAACTAGGTACTATATTAACCGAATTATTAATGGATGTCCCGGCTACTTGGGCATTCTTCAAAACTGACCCTTCTGGTGGAGCCTTGGTAGGACTAGTCACTCAAAACCCATTCTCTAAGTTCTCGGTAGGAATACCCCACTGATGGATATTCCACTACAAATATAAGAATGAGTAGACCTTGAGTCTACTAAAACAATAATAGGAACAAAGAACAAGGTAAAGGTACCTAAAATATCGTTTGTAGCCTCATAGTCCTCTTGGGCCTTGACCGCATACTACCTTACTGGTGCCCTTGTAGTAGATTAGATAGTGCCCCCACTCTGTTGCCCCGTCATATGGCTCGCTCATACCTTAGCGAAGCCTTGAACCCTATAAGCCGTAAACAAAGTCCTATAGTTCTGAACTGGGTAGCATCAGCTACCGCTGGATAGTCTCTCATAAAGTGGCCCGGTGATCCACAACCATAGCATACTCTGATATTTCTATAGCACTCCCTATGATGTTTATGCCCGCACTGATCATAAATAAGTGTACTTGACCCTTTGTCGATCTTCTAGAACTCATTGCCGAAGAAGAGGTGTTAAACCTTTAGCGGCTAGTAGACTTTTACCTCCTATCTAATTTTGCAGACCGATTCAAAGCTCCCCTATTCTGGTTCTAATAGCCCATATTTCTCTGAGGCTGAGACTGTGACTGGTTGTAATGGGTATGATTTCCTCCACTCGAGCCTTCTTACCCACCATCCTGGCTATAGGTCAAACCTTGAACTTGCTCAAGAGACTTGGCACTGGTGGTCAAGTCAGAAAACACTTTTAGTGGGTCAGTGGTCAAGTATATCTAAATTTTCTTCCTTAAACCTTTTTGAAACCTTTTGCATCATACATTTTTCTTAGCGACCAATTTTGGGGCATACATACTCAATTGTAGAAACTCCTGCTCATATTCAAAGACAGACGAGCTCCCTTGAACTGGGTAAATAAATCGATCCATCAACTTATCAATGTGGGTTTCACCCATATACTTTCTCTCAAACTCATCTAGAAAATCATCCCAAGATGGTCAGTTACGGTACCACCCCAACTCAATGGTTTTTCACTATTCCTGAGTATTCTCTTTTAGTAGAGAGAGAACACATGTCAACTTGTCCTTCGATTTCAATTGCATCTGTCGCATGATCCAACGAGTATCACTCAACTAATAATCCACCTTAACATGATTGTCTTGTCTCATCCCAAGGAAGTCTGTTGCTCTATGACGATGCATCCTCTCAATTGCTGCTTCACGAGGGGTAGTCGAAGGCCTAGGTATGGCCCTCACAATATGGTGAATAGCCTAATGCAAATGGGAGAAATGATTAGCCCATCGACTCTTCTCATCTTTTGACATCTCATCAGCTTTAGGAATGTAATCCTCATCATAACTCCCCTCACGGGAGCCCTAATATAATAACCTAATTTTTGGGTTTAGTGAACCGAGTCTCAGACTCGGGTTATGGGGCTTTACTTTAGAAGTCCAAGTTAAAAATTTAAGTTAGGCCCATTATATTGGGGGAGTAAGTTTGAATTTTAAAAGGATGAGGATAGGAGAAAAGTGAAAGAGAATATGATGGAAAGAGAGAGAAAAAGTAGGAAAGAAAGAGAAAAGTGGGGGAAAAAGTGAAGGGGGAGAATTTGAAGTCCGATCTACTGTCGTCTAAGTATTTGTTCGGGACACCTCCAACACCTTTGGAAAGATCTTGCTAAGACGAGTCGGTTGGTGGTCACCAAGTCGTCGTTACTGTTGGTCGAGGTGAGAGAAAACAAGTTTTGAGTTCTCAAAATGAGACATTTCTAGCGGCTAAATCACGAAACAAATGACACCACTGTGTTCACCAGAGTTTAGACTACGGGACTAGAGCTTGCCACCACTGTCCGACCACCAGAGATGCCCTCAAGCGTCGCCCCTACACGTGGGCATGGTTCGACTATAGTGGGCAGCTATATCAAGCTAAGTCAAGCTATTGGGCTGGCTGTTGGGCCAATCGATCAACCCAACCTGCTAAGCAGACCCAAATCGAGGACTGGGCTGATCTGCAAGTCGTTGACCGAGCCAAGCCACTGTTGATCGAGCTGAGCCATCGTTGACCAGTGTTGCTTTCTCTAAGGGACTATAATATCCGAAAAACTGGCCTAGCCGGGATTTGGTTTCTGATGACCGAAAATTTTGTTTTCGATCAAATAAGAAAGATATTAAAGTGTGGATAATGGGTTTAAATTGATTAATTGTTGGATTATTATTAAGTAGTGAGACTAAATTGTAAACATTAGAAATATGTAATTATTGGTTAAAATTTAGAAGTGAAACATAAAATGATATAGAATTTAAGTTATGGTTAAAAGCAAGGACTAAGGATGTAATTGGACTTGAAAAGAATGGAAGTATGATTAGTGGCTAAAATTGGAAAAATTCAAAGTTAAGGCGTCATAGTATAAATGTTAAGAATTTTAAGGATTAAGGGTGTAATTTCCTCATGACCTTTCCTCAAAGGAAGGAAAGGTTTTTGGAGGATGTTATTTGTAATTTTCCCATTGTCATAAAGGAATACACGTGGCATGAAATGGCATAGTTATGGAAATATGAAAAATGGACTAATAATGATGTTGAAAATTAATAATGATTTTTGTATGTTAATCTTTAGAATTGATAAGAAGTAAAGGATGATAAGAATGAGTAGTAGTCATTCTTGTAAGTCTCGGTTATGAAAGGGAGAGAGAAAGAATGTTTCATAGGAAGCCTTTGTTGTCTTCTACCTAAGGTGTAAGGAAGCACCTTAAGCATACACCTCCATTGTTACTCAAAGTCTCTTGTCCAAGCTTTAAGTATTCCAAGGTGAGGAATCACCTTCTCCATCAAAGTTAAGCAATCCAAAAGCAAGGAAATCATCCTATGAGAGCTCTAAACACTTCAAGTTGTTCGGTGAGTGTAGTTCATAGTTCGGATGGCTAGACGTCATCCTTGTTGCATTTTTTTCTATAATTTAGTGTATTGAATTGTTCATTGGCTCATATAGAGCATTTGGTGGCAATATCTATAGCATTGGAAAACATTGGTAAGTCTTTTCATGTTGTCTTGCATCATGTTGTCTTGCATCATGTTGCATTGGCAATATTATTGCATTGGCAATATTATTGCATTAGTAAGTTCATTGCATCAGCAAGTTCATAGCATTGATTGAAGCATTGCATCGATGAAAACATGGAAATAATAAGTTTATTGTATTGGCAAGGCTATGATATTGATGGAACTATTGAATCGACAATAATTATTAGAGCTAAGGCTCAACTATCAAACAAGAATAACTTCCTACTGTTAAGTCATAAGACATGTAAGTTGCCTTGCAATAAAAGTCCTTGGACACTTTGGCGTAGTACATGGTATATTTGGACTACGGTCTATGAGCTACGGCTCAAGGGTATTGACCCTATATTGGCGATGTTGGAGGTTAGTGGAAGATGATGGAGGAAGTATTATTGTTATTGCATTGATACAAGCTATTGCTTTGTGCTTTGAGCTTACTTAAACACGGACCAATGCTACCTATGTCCAAATGTGATCCAAGGAGAACAATGTTAAAAGACAAGTAGAACTATGGACAAGACTATTGTATAAATAAATAAGAATAAAATATGGAAATGGCTTTTTATGACATTGAGCATTGTTCATGTATATGTATTCATTGGGACCACCATACTCATTGATTGCATTGTCCCTTTGAAATCTATTATTATTGTAATCATATTATTATTTTTTACTACTTCACTAGGCAAAGTATGCCTAATGCATTTATCGTCATGCATTATTTCAGGTTCAAGGTTTTCGAGGATGTGATCGTGGTTCGAGGTTGCAAGTCACACTCCAAGACTATTGAGTAAAGTATCATTGTCCCCTATAACTCCTAGAAATGTGGCATATAGCATGTGTATAGATATGCATATTCAATTATGAGGAAAATGTTGTGAATTGTAAAGGATAATTAAGAGAAGTCTACAAGATACATAATCATGATTTACCATAATAAGATAAGGAAACTTGTGATTAAATATGGTTGATGAGGACTTGCATGCTTTGATTGTTAAAGACAACATGAAGACTATGTAGATAAGTTACAAATTGGTCCTCTTGATGATATGGTGTTAAATATGTGTTGCATGATAATGATTAAGTCTAATTGATGTATTTCGGGTATATGTATAGCTCACTATGTTAAATGGGTTAAAACTTGATATATGGTATGTTAGAGTTTTGACAAAATTAGTAAAATGGCCCTAAATGCACTAACAAGGGAAAACTTAGTAAATGGATTCGTATTGGCATGAAATTTGACATGCATATAGAAATAATGGTTATAAGCTTGCTAGTAAAATTTGGTAAACTTTGTACAATGTTAAGGCCCTTAAATTGGATAAAAACCCGACAAAATATGACATTACAAACACAAGCGTACCGGTACGGGTGGTGCCGTACAGGTACTAATAGACAGTTTGGGGAAATGTTAAACCCAGCGTACCAGTACTGGTGATGTCGTATCGGTACAGGCATGCAAAATTGGTATAAGGCATTAAGGCGTATCGATACGGATATAACGACACCAATATGCCAAATCAACATTGGAATTTTTTTGTAGCTCGGGTATCAGTACGAGTAGTGTCATACCAATACCCTCATGATGCCTTAATTTGGGAATTAAGGATTTCGTATCGGTACTGTTATGGTTCCGTACTGATACGGAGGCACTAAATCCCTCGTACCGGTACTGTATGTTGCATACCAATACCAGATTTAGGTTTGAAAGAAATTAATTTAAGGGCATACCGGTATGGCCTTATGAGTACCTATATCGATACATTTGAGTTAGTTAAGTTGGTTACCAGGTTTTAAAGTATTGCAAATAAGTCACTGATTCAGATGTGGACTAATTAAAAGTGTATATGGACTCTAAAACCTTTAAAATTTTATATGCGAGACAATCAAGCATGAAATTTCACATTGGTAAGACTAATTATTTATGAGTCCTTAAAATATGCAAAAATTACAATTTAGTCCTTAAACTTGCATAAGTTTTTAAATGGTCATTGATTTATAAGTTGGATGAGTTTGCATTGATCATTGCATTGAATCAAGTTATTAATTCACTATTTATAGTCCAAGTCATCGAAATTAGTAAATTGTTCACTATATTGTTCACCGATAATGCTTTCCAACCTGGATTCTTACTAGACCGAGAAGGGGGTGTTACATTTATGGTATCAGAGCTAGAGTTTAGTCGGTTCTAGACCAAACCAAAGTTTCTTGCATTGATATTGTTTGATTACATTCTACATATGCCACCTAAGAGTCATATTATTGTGTGTTGCACTGTGACTTGCAGCTGACACGATCGTCCTATTACTGGTAATTATAAGAGTACCAGGTAAGAATTTATAATGTTTATGTCTTTGATCATTAAGGAAGTTAGCAGGGAAAGCTAAAGTGATAAGATGATTCATAGTTGCCATGAATTAAGATAAGTTCTTCTCACCTTGAGTTTCGATAGATGAGTTGTTTCTGTAACATGATCTATGTTTCAGTGGTCTTGTAAATGGTCAGTTTGAAACCATTAACATTAGTTAATGGCATAAACCTTGTGAACCCCTTAGTAAAGAAGTTAGGACATGTCTTAGTATTGAATTCTGGTAGAGCCTGAAGATTATGTGAAATGACACCTAAAATAAGATAAGTTTAGTAAAAATCTTCCGAAGCTCAAGCCTACGAAAAACATGAAAATTGATATATGACATAAAAGTAAATTTAAAGAAAGTTAAAGTTTAAAGTTAATCTTTAAACCTATAATCTCTGATAAGTATATCTTCTATAGTTAGTGATTATCTGAAGAACTTTAAACCCGAATAAGTCTTCACCTCTATTGCTTACGTCGAAGGAAAATTCGAGGACGAATTTTCTTAAAGGGGGAGAATTGTAATATTTCAAAAATCGGCCTAGTCGGGATTTGGTTTTCGATGACTAGAAAATTTGTTTTCGATCAAATAAGAAAGTTATTAAAGTGTGGATAATGGGTTTAAATCAATTAATTGTTGGATTATTATTAAGTAGTGAGACTAAATTGTAAAGATTAGAAATATGTAATTATTGGTTAAAATTTAGAAGTAAAACATAAAATGATGTAGAATTTAAGTTGTGGTTAAAAGCAAGGACTAGCGATGTAATTGGACCACCTAGTGACTAAATTGAAAAGAATGAAAGTATGATTAGTGGTTAAATTGTAAAGATTCAAAGTTAAGGCATTATATTATAAATGTTAAGAAGTTCAAGGATTAAGGGTGTAATTTCCTCATGGCTTTTCTTCAAAGGAAGGAAAGGTTTTTGGAGGATGTTATTTGTAATTTTGCCACTGTCATAAAGGAATATACGTGGCATGAGATGGGATAGTTATGGAAATATGAAAAATAGACTAATGATGATGTTGAAAATTAATAATGATTTTTGTAAGTTAATCTTTAGAATTGATAAGAAGTAAAGAATAATAAGAATGAGTAGTATTCATTCTTGTTAGTCTCGATTATGAAAGAAAGAAAGAAAGAAAGATTCCTAGGGAGCCATTGTTGTCTTCTACCTAAGGTGCAAACAAGCGCCTTAAGCATACACCTCCATTGTTAGTCAAGGTATCTTGTCCAAGCTTAAGTATTCCAAGGTGAGGAATCACCTTCTCTATCAAAGTTAAGCAATCCAAATGTAAGGGAATCATCATATGAGAGCTCTAAACACTTCAAGTGGTTCGGTGAGTGTATTTCATGGTTCGGATGGCTAGGTGTCATCCTTGTTGGATTTCTTTCTATAATTTACTATGTGATTATTATTGAATTGTTCATTGGCTCATATAGAGCATTTGGTGGCAATATCTATAGCATGGGAAATCATTGGTAAGTCCTTTCAAGTTGTCTTGCATCATGTTGCATTGATAATAATATTGCATTAGTAAGTTCATTGCATCGGCAAATTCATAGCATTGAATCGATAAAAACATGGAAATGATAATTTTATTGTATTGAAAAAGATATTGTATTGGCAAGGCTATGGTATTGATGAAACTATTGCTAAGGCTCAACTATCGAACAATAATAACTTCCTATTGTTAAGGCATAAGACATGCAAGTTGCCTTGCAATGAAAGCCCTTGGACACTTTAGTATAGTACATGGTATATTTGGACTACGGTCTATGAGCTACGACTCAAGGGTATTGACCCTATATTGGAGATGTTGGAGGTTAGAAGAAGATGATGGAGGAAGTATTATTGTTATTGCATTGATACAAGCTATTGCTTTGTGCTTTGAGCTTACTTAAACATGGACCAATGCTACCTATGTCCAAATGTGATCGAAGGCGAGAAATGTTAAAAGACAAGTAAAACTATGAACAATACTATTGTATAAATAAATAAGAATAAAACATGGAAATGGCTTTTATGACATTGAGCATTGTTCATGTATATGTATTCATTGGGACCACCATACTCATTGATTGCATTGTCCCTTTGAAATCTATTATTATTGTTATCATATTATTATTGGGTTACTACTTCACTAGGCAAAGTATGCCTAATGCATTATCGCCATGCATTATTTCAGGTTCAAGGTTTCTGAGGACGTGATCGTGGTTCGAGGTTGCAAGTCACATTCCAAGACTATTGAATAAAGTATCCTTGTCCCCTATAACTCCTAGAAATGTGGCATATGGCATGTGTATAGATATGTATATGCAATTATGAGGAAAATGTTGTGAATTGTAAAGGATAATTAAGAGAAGTCTACAAGATGCATAATCATGATATACCAGAATAAGATAAGGAAACTTGTGATTAAATATGGTTGATGAGGACTTGCATGCTTTGATTGGTAAAGACAACATGAAGACTATGTAGATAAGTTACAAATTGGTCCTCTTGATGATATGATGTTAAATATGTGTTGCATGATAAGGATTAAGTCTAAAATGATGTATTCCGGGTGTATGTATAGCTCACTATGTTAAATGGGTTAAAACTTAAAATATGGTATGTTAGAGTTTTGACAAAATTAGTAAAATGGCCCTAAATTCACTAACAAGGGAAATCTTAGTAAATGGATTCGTATTGGCATGAAATTTGACATGCATATAGAAATAATGGTTATAAGATTGCTGGTAAAATTTGGTAAACTTTGGACATGGTTAAGGCCCTTAAATTGGATAAAAACCAGACAAAATATGACATTACACATACAGGCGTACCGGTACGAGTGGTGTCGTACCGGTACTGATAGACAGTTTGGGGCAATGTTAAACTGAGTGTACCGATGCGGGTGATGTTGTACCGGCACAGGCATGCAAAATTGGTAAAATGCATTAAGGCGTACCGATAAGGATAGAAGGGCACCGATACGCCAAATCAACACTGGAATTTTTCTATAGCCCGGGTACTGGTACAGGTATTGTCGTACCGATACCCTCATGACGCCTTAATTTAGGAATTAGGGATTTCGTACCGATACGATTATTGTTCCGTACCGATATGGAGGCACTAAATCACTCGTACCGGTATTGTATGTTGCGTATCGATACCGAATTTAGGTTCGAAAGAAATTAATTTAAGGGCATACCATTACGGCCTTATGAGTATCAGTACCGATACAGGTGAGTTAGTTAAGTTGGTTACCAGGTTTTAAAGTATTGCAAATAAGTCACTGATTTAGATGTGGACTAATTAAAAGTTTATATGGACTCTAAAACCTTTGAAATTTTATATGCGAGATAATCAAGCATGAAATTTCACATTGGTAAGACTAATTATTGATAAGTCCTTAAAATTTGCAAGAATTACAATTCAGTACTTAAACTTGCATAAGTTATTAAATGGTACTTGATTTATAAGATGTATGAGTTTGCATTGACCATTGCATTGAATCAAATTATTAATTCACTGTTTATAGTCCAAGTCATCGAAATTAGTAAACTGTTTACTGTATTGTTCACCGGTAACGTTTTTCGACCCAGATTCCTACAGACCGACAAGGGGTGTTACAGGGTCCCTAACTAGGGGTTTCTCGACATTTTAAGTCCGATAGCGCAGTCTGTTTCACCAGTTTTGAATTTGATAAGTTGTTTTTACGCGTTTTATCCCCTAAAGTAGTCTGATAGTGTGAAATGGCTTATATACTTGTATTTGTTTTATACGAGGAAATTATAGACTTGAATATTAGAATTAAAGAGATGATTGAAGGAGCTTGAATGATAATTTATCGCTTTGGCTTAAGGTTAGTACACCTCGAACTCTTATTGCTTCATGAGCATCATAAATGCGATTGCTTTGCGTGCTAGTGTCTGCGAAATAGGTAGATGATAAATATACATGTTTGGAGACTTAATATTTGTGTGAGGCATGATAATTTCGTGAATATGATGAGATTGATGGAGACTTTTGGGACCATGTAGGGTCGTTTGAGATGCTAGTATTGTTACTTGATGATTGCTTGATTGATTGATAATTATGATGCATTGTATGTCTTTTCGAATAGATTAGCGTAATTAGAGGGATTTATGCTTAAGGGATAAATACATGATTAATTGATTATGAAGCCGGTAATTAATATTAATTGATCGAATACGTTAGTAAACAAACCCTAATGACTTTCATAAGCTTTATAGAGTAAGTAAGGCCTCGTGAATCTTAAAATATGCTAAGACGTTTTAAGCTAGTGATTATGGTATCGGTACGGGCTTCGGCTGTACCGGTACGTTATTTAATGTTGTATCAGTACGGGTCAACCCATATCGGTACTTGGAGAAATTAATTTTTCCAATAAGTAGTTTCAATATCAATATGCATATGAGTACCAATACTCGAGGGTATCTTATCGATACTCGTGTTCAAGTATCGATACTTGATACGCTAAATAATCTATAAGTGCAAATTAAAGATGGAAATTGATGTGAATATTAATAATTGAATTATGTCTTGATAAATGAGATAATGTGGATTAATGGAGATAATGAATGAGATTAATTATACACTTCTCTATAATGTATTAACAACTCGGTAATGTAAAATAAATGATATGTTGACGATTAGCAACAATATGGGATCCTTGGGATCACATTGCTTGTATATCGGATAGGCATTTGATTGGTTGAATCTATGATTGATAGAATCCAGATACCCAGTGAAAGAGTGTTGCAACACCATGGTTAAAGATACCGAATAAAGGTTACCGATTCTATGCGGCTCGAGCCTCACTCGATAAGGGATTCTGAGTATGGGTGTATGTTTCGGTGCTAGGTGACTCGGTCTCACCCAGAGTGTAGATACTCAAGGGGGATTCTGAGCATAGGTGTATGTTTCGATGCTATGTGACTTGGCCTCACCCAGGGTGTATGTTTTGATGCTATGTGACCCGATCTCACCCTGAGTGTATGTTTTGATACTTCGTGACCCAACATCACTCAGAGTTGTTGTTGATATGTGTTTTTGCTTAGATGGTCTGATGAGATCTCAGGTATGGTTGGGCCATGAGTGCCATGAATGATGACTGCTTTGATGAGAGCTTGTGTTTAGGCGACTAGTAGTAGCGCCATATGTTTATTTATCTCTCCTTATTGCTAGTACTATCTTGCATGCTTATGTTTATGATTAGCATGAAGTATAGTAGAGTAGATGTGTACCTTTGAGCTTTGTAAACTCAATGCTCAGAATCTTTGTTTCGGTGCGTAGGCTGATCATCGAATCGTAGAATTGGGGAACACTATCAGTACGGGATTCCAGCATGTAGTGATTTCCAAAGTACGATACTTATGTTTACTGGGATGTGTATTCATAAGACCTTATGTGATGGAGTCTGTAATTCTTATTTTGCAAATTATATTAATCAAATCGAATGTTCAAATTTTTAATTTAAATATAGCTCAGTTGTAACATTTTTATCATATATATATATTTCAATCGTTGGCTTAAATGTTTCTGGAAAGTATTTTACTTGGGCTAAACCAAGTTGAGAAATTTTATAAAAACGGGTTGGCTTTTAGACCCAAATATGGAATCCGAGTTTAGGGTGTTACACCCAACTCTCCTCCTAATCGCGTGCTCTTCTAGGTATGATTTACTTTTTGCACAAGCAGACAATTAAGGTTACACCAACGAATATTCAGCTTAAAGTGAGTACGACTTCGACTTATGGGAATGTATTCACTAGACACCCTTTTTGACTCTCTAGTACCCAAAGGCTTTCCTACAACCGGCTAAACCTAGGCTCTGATACTATAATCATTCGACATGATACAAATTTTGCAACTAGATTTAGCCCAAACCATAATCATTTCCATAATTCTAACAATATTTTAAAAAAAGATGATACAAATTAGTTAAATCGTTTACATGAGAGCTCTAATTGAAAACAAGTAATAAATCATTTGACATGATCAAATAAATCTTAAATAAGAGTTATATACATAAACCAAGGGTCCTATGAATACATTGCCCGACAAGTCTAAGTATTGTACTCTTGATCACATCAATGAGTTGAAGTCATACTCTAATAGGCTCCTTCAAAGCAAAGCAGCAACCTAAAAACCTGTGAACGAAAACAATGATTCCGGACACTGAGCTCATAAAGCTCAGGGGATATACCTCTACTCTACCATGCTTAATGCAAATCATAAACATAAGCATGTAGTTAGAAAAGATGATATGACATTGAAAACAAGTATGATATTACCATAATTTATACACATATAGCATGACATCAACATATCTCATAGCAATCATATCCATAATTTATACACATATAGCATGACATCAACACATTTACAGTGATTTACTACCATTTTTACAAGCCATTAACACTTAATCTCAAATTTTCCATTAACAACCATTTCCAAGCATTCAATCACCCAAATCATCAAAACAAGCATACAAGGCATCATCCTTAGGATATGCATGAAACAAAGGGAGTTGGAAGTGTACTAAACTTCCTCCAAGAGCTGGAAAAGAGACTATTTGCCATCAAGCCTCAAGCTTTCTCATTGCCTTGAGCTTTAGAGTGCTTTCCAACCTCCTTCACTACAAAGAGATGTTGTAAAACGGGTTGCAACATTATTGAGAGGTCTAAAGATACAAAAGAAAGAACTCTACATCAAGAAATGAAGTTAAATCCTTTATTCTTGTTCTTCCTCTTCAACCCTACGAAACACCTATTTTCCAAACTCCACAAAAACCTTCCATCCTTACCATGACATGTAGATCGTTGTACGAAGACTATAACACTTTTAACAACAAATTCAAAAATCTAACTAAAAAAGATAAAGGTTGGATCTTTTGTCTTTGAAGTTCAAGGAAAATGAGAAAAGAGATGGAGGATAAAGGGGAAAAAGATGATCTCATTCCCTTACATTTTCTACAGTCAGTAAACCAAAACCCATCTTTTAAAATAAGGGAAATTACCCCCTCTACCCCTTCATCATCCTCAAAAACACATACCCAACCAAAGCCCTTAGCCCAACAATCACAAAGGAAGCCCATCAAGGCTTTCATGAGCAACTAATGGCCCAAATCTTCGGCCCAACATATCTGGCCCACTAGTCGAGTGAAACAGACCCACGAATTCTAAAATTCAGGTCATTACACTATCTCTTGCTATTTTGACTTCTTATTTTATTGAATAGTTCAATGTTGTTTCTTTTCTCCTTGATATATCATGGATGTTGGTCATTTTATGGCTTCAGTAACATCTACTTTGAAGAAAAAGCTACTCGAAACTTTTTATGTTCCAAAAAACATGGAATGTTAGATTCAACTAAGCATCTGTGATACGGATATTCATGCCAAGCTAAGCATATGAGAGTAGCCTGAATTTACTGAAAGTTCTGGGGGTAAGAGTATCTTACCTTGAATGATTGGCGTTCTTGTAATTCATTAGAAAGAGAACGGAGCTCGCTGCTGTCAACTATACTGCAACTTTTTTCAAGCTTTAGTTTATTAAAAGATGGAACTGGAACAACTTAGTTCCAATTTCAGAACATATTTATAGCTAGCCTCTTCCGCAACAAAATCATTTAATCTAATTATAATGGTACAAAAATCACTTTAACTAAACATGGTGATTTTCTTCCTTTTATTTTGGAACTGAATGCAACGGATTATAATATACGGTGTGACTTGGGGATTAATATAGTAGAAAATTAGGGACTGGGTTAGATGAAGAAGAATATGGAAGATGGTGGAGGGGAGAAGAAATAAAAAAATATAAATATAAAGGATTAAATGTGTAATTATACAAATTGTTTTTATTTTGGTGGTCAAAATAGGAGTGGGCTAATAGTTTAGGGACTATCTGGGTAACTTATCCTTTTTTATTGTGCCAGATCAGCCTCCCGTTAACGTTTAACGACAACAAACGTCCCAATGACCATAAGTTTACAGATAGAAAATGTAAGTGACCATAACGGTCAAATTTGAAAATCGGTGATCAAAACTATACAATCCCTAAACATAAGTGACCATTACAATAGTTTACCCTAATAATTTTATGCTGAATTCATGTTACCAATAAAAATAGGGCAAATTTAGTTATAAGTTTAGTAACAAACAAATCATTTTTCTTCTAAAAGTAACAATTTAGTCACTATTTAAAATTTTGTGACAAACATGTCACTTTTCTTTAAAAGTAACAATTTAGTCACTCAATTAAATTTTTTTGACAAACATGTCGCTCTCTGGTTAAAATTTAAATTTTAGTCTCCATAACGTATACATTCTACTAATTTGGTCCTAATTTAAAAATAATATAACCATTTGTATTTAAAAATTACGATACTGCACTCAATGATACGGTCCCTCGGCTCGATAATTAACTACTGGTTGCACTTCATGATATTGTCCCTCAGCTCGATAATCGACAAATATGATAGCTCGACAGACACAATCACTTCACTACCGGATAACTAATAAACTAATGGATCATACCCATTATGACCTTAATGCCATCTGCTAGTAGACATAGTCACTTCAGTAATGAGATTTTTAAATATGAAGAGTTAAATTTTTTGAATTATTTTGAATTAGGACCAAATTAATAGAATGTATATGTTATGATGACTATAATTGTTATTATACCAAGCTGCCTGTTTCAGTTTTAACGGCAAAATGAGCTGATTGTCACAAAATTTTAATTAAATTACTAAATTGTTACTTTTAGAAAAATGTGATATGTTTGTTACCAAAACAATAATTAAGTGGCATGTTTGTCATAAAATTTTAATTGAATGACTAAATTATAGGTTAGTTATCAAATTTATAATTAAGTGACTAAATTTTTATCTTTATAAAAGAACACCTACTTGTTACTAAACCTATAATTAATTTAGCTATGATGTATTTCACCCTAAAAACCTATAATTAAGTGACTAAATTTTTATCTTTATAAAAAAAATACCTACTTGTTACTAAACCTATAGTTAACTGAGCTATGATGTATTTCACCCTAAAAATACAAATTATATGCGAATTACGGTATCAGCTTTACGCTCATGACTCGCCTGCAAATTACGAATGAAAAAGATTCTTTTATTTTTTCCAAAAAAAAAAACATATCCAAAAGTTCAGAACCCGACAAACTATGCTTGCATCATACATCAGTGGCATCCCCCGTAATTTTGCCTAAACTCTCTGCTCATGTCTAAAAACCAACCCTTTCTGTTGCGCACTTTAGAAGACGAGAAGAGAAAAGAGAAGAAACTGAGAAACCCACAAAACTGAAAATTAAAGCTCATCAAGTTTCGACACAAAATAGCGGGTGACATAAAAAAAAACCCAAATCTCTCTCAACTTATTCTTTTTTTCTGTCTTTTTTTGTGGGTATTTTCCCCCTTGCTGTGTCTGCAAGTGAAACACAAATGGAGCAAACTTTGGCCATCTTCAAGCATGAAGCTTGTGGCATCATCTAGGAGAAAAAAGTTTCTTTTTTTCTTCTTTCGCTTGACTTGGTTTAGTAGTATTTGTTGAAAGATAACATAAGGGTTGATGGGTAGAGGTTCCAGGAGGATGATAGCAGGAAATTTGGATCCAGAAAGAAAACGAAGCGGTGGGTTGAGAACGAAGCAGGCGGGTAGAGGCTCTTGTAGAGGAAGTTAGCTGTAGTTGCTCCTTTTTTTTTCATGTTTCTTAAATGTGGGATGTTATAAAAATTGTATCTTGAGTCATTTTTTGTTGGTTGCTTTGCCTCAATATTATATATCTGATCTCTGTGAAGAAGAAAGGAGAAGAGCGATGGGTGGTTTGTTGAAAGAAGCTTTGAAGTCACTTTGTGGGTTGAGCCAGTGTTCTTACGTTGTCTTTTGGAAGATCGGCTGCCAGAATACTAAGTAAGTTTCTATGCCTGCCTTTTTCTTTTTATTGGGATTGTTTGGTTGTGGAGAAAAAAATGAAGGGAAAATAAGAGAAAATTTAGTGTTTTTCTATAGTGGTATGCATGTGTTTTTTCTTTGTTCTGGTTACTCAAGTGAAGTGAAGTTTTACTCAATCTAAGTTATTGTTGTATCTCCATTTGCTTTTTTTTTTGGAGGGGGGGGGGGGGGGTAGATTCCATTTTTAGAATATCTAGCTCTTAAAACTGAATCTATAGTTTTTTTTCCAGTTAAAAAGTGACATTTTTAATGATTTTCTTGGCAACCAAACAGAGGAGGAGATCCACCATAGCTGAAAGTATTTTCTTGCATAGTACTGTTTTTGGACTCTTGAGGTGCAAAACTTGTTTTAAGACGTGTTAAAGTTTGATTGGTTACTGCTATCTTATAAATTTTCTTTTATATTGATTTATAATCTGATGCTGCTTTTTCTTTTCTGCTTTTGGCACTTTGTGTTTTGGATTATTCTCTTTTGTCTTAAAGAATCATAGTGAAAAGTAGATTTAAGTTTGACAAGAAACCTTCTTTGTATTGGACCAATTCTCTGCGGAAATCCATTGATTCAGAAATTTGTTTTCCTTTTATTGATCGAGTAGAATCTGCTATTACTTGCTTTTGTCTTTGTCTGTTTGGCTACTGGAGAAAATGTAGAGAGAAAAAAAGATATTGGAAACTTGGAAAATTCACTTTTTTGTTATGTTTTCTAAACTTGTTGCCCCAATAGGATGAGATTTCTTGGAGTTAAATGGCATTACATGCATTTATTTTCATTTGTCGTCTCCTCCTATTGATGGCTGAACAGCCTAAACTTTTGGCATCATTTGTCTGAGTGTCTCTTTGATTGAAGGCTAAACCGCATGTTTTACGCAATACGCATTGCAGGTTACTAATTTGGGAGGAATGTTACTATGAACCTGCACCGTCTTGGGTCCCTCCATGCATTGCCGGACTTCAGAACCCTGAGTTGTCATTCGGAGAGCATGGAGGATGCTGGGGTTCGGAAACTTCCTCTCAGCTTGGGAGTCGAACATGGGACGAGAAAGTTCATTTGTTGATAAACAAAATGATGATAAATAATCGCTTTAATATAGTTGGGCAAGGGTAAGCCTAAGCTTCTCTGCTGTCCAGTTTTCCGCCTACAGATTGTTTAGTCCATTTGTGAGGATCTGCTTTCTTTTTTTTTCAGATTAGTTGGCCGAGCGGCATTTACCGGTAATCATGAGTGGATTCTTGCAAATAATTACATTACAGATGCCCAACCCCCAGAGGTATATTACTAATTGTATCTTCCACGTTCTCCATGCACCGAATGTTAAATGCGACCAACTTTTTCTTTCTTTGTGCATCAACTCTTAACATGTGATAACAAGTTCAGATGGGAACTGATGTGAATAGATAAAATGTTTTCTCATGAACTTTTTTTTCACGGGAAGCGTGAGATAGTGTCATGTTACAAAACATAGCATTACATATATTTTGTGGATGCTTCTAGGTTTTAAATGAGGTACATCTCCAATTTTCAGCTGGCATGCAGGTTTGATAATTTTTCCAGCTCTAGCTCTTTATTTGTTTTTTATCCCTCTGCTTCATTTTTGACTTTTATCCATTGCAGACTGTTGCAGTTATTCCTGTTCATCCTCACGGAGTTCTTCAGCTTGGTTCTTCCACGACTGTAAGCAACTCAACTGTGCACGCTCGATTTTATAGCATATTAGTCGCCTTGAAGCTTAAGTGTTTACCTGTTCTTCCTTCTTCAGATTATGGAGAACATGGGATTTCTGAACCATGTGAAGAGCTTAATTCTTGGTTTGGGATGCATCCCTGGAGCTCTTCTCTCTAACTGCTATGGAGCAAATGAATGCATTGAGAAAACCAAGATTCCCATTTCCTTCGAAAACCCCATGACTTTAGTTTCTGATGGCTGCAACCAACAAAGCAATTCATCTCAGGCTTCCTTGGTTATTGGCCAATCATCTTCCCTGATCAAACATATTCAAGACACCTCCGAGGCTAGACCTCATGATGATCACTTTGAATCAAAAAACAGTCTAGAGATGAAACCAAACCTAAATTTTAGAAGTCAAATGGACTCTAGAGTTGTCGGTGCTGAAGTAATTCACTCTAACTCGGCTTTGTTGCTGAACCCTCGAGTTTCTTTTTGCAACTCACGGTCTGGGTTCAACTGTCAGCCCATGATTGGTCAACCAATTGCCAGTCATAGCAGCATAAAATCAATGGAGCAACAAGTTTTATCAGATGTCCTGCAAAATCATGTTATTAACAGCATTACTGCATCAAATAGTCAAATGGAACCAGAATCAATCCCAGGCATTATTCCAAACTTGCAAAACCTAGAAGTTGTTACTTCCTCTTGCATGCAAGTGGCAGGGAACGGGGCTCGGCAAGTTGGTTCGTCCAGGGTGGAGGTTCCTACGTCTACCCTGACTGATCAGTTAACGACTACTTTTATGCTTTCAGGACTTCCTAATCAAGGACACGATTCTGAGAAATTTATGTGTATTCCGAAGAAAGAAAGTACAGATAATGATTTGTTTGAAGCACTTAGTATTCCGTTGCCCCATGGTGATGATGGCATGCCTTTTCCTGAGCAACTTCCAAGTGCTTTTCATGATAGTCTGAAGCCTGAAAGTGAATGTTCGAGTACTAGATCCTTGAACGTTAACTATGGAGATGCCTGCGTCCAGCCTCCACCAAGAGATGACTTGTTTGATGCATTGGGGGCAGATTTAAAGAGTAAATTACTCAGTGGGAAATGGAATGATGTTCTTGCCAAGGGACAAGATTTAAAGATGCAAAATGTGGTTAAGGATACTTCAATATTTAGGGATATGCCCAATGTGTTTTCTAATCATTGTTCTGCTAGTGAAGGGATTTCCAACCGGGGTATTTACTCGGGGGTGGGTAAAGATAATCTTTTGGATGCCGTGGTTTCTAGTGTCCATTCTGCTGCCAAACAGATATCAGATGATACTATGTCCTGCAGGACAACATTGACAAAGTCCAGTAATGCATCTGTTCCAAGTAGTTCCGCTACCTTTGGCCAGGTTAATGTTTCCAATCAAGTGCGTGGTGAGTTACTGGGTGGCCTTCCTAAGTCTCTGTTGAAGGGAGGAACTCTTCCATCCATTTCTTATCGATCTAACTGTACCGAGGATGATGCTGGAACTTGTTCTCAGATTACTTCAATGTATGGGTCTCAAATCAGTTCATGGGTTGAGCAGGGTCCTAATTCAAGGCGTGATACAAGTGTTGCAACTGCAAACTCAAAAAGGAACAATGAAACAACTAAACCAAATCGCAAAAGACTAAAACCTGGAGAGAACCCTCGACCCAGGCCGAAAGATCGCCAGATGATACAAGATCGAGTGAAGGAGTTGAGGGAAATCGTACCAAATGGAGCAAAAGTAATGCATCTTTTTAACTTGATATATTCTTTGCTGTGCTTTTACTGTAATGAATATTGTCATTAATGTCCATCCTTTAATGTGATTTAACAGTGTAGCATAGATGCTCTTCTCGAAAAAACCATCAAGCATATGCTTTTCCTACAAAGTGTTACAAAGCATGCTGACAAGTTAAAACAAACAGGAGAGTCTAAGGTATGGCTATTATTTTATGATTGTATTCTAGTTCTATTTATCCTATGTTCTAAAATGTTTATCAGATCTTGTTTCAGTTGGTTGTAGTGACATTGCTATCTCAGATGTCTGAGAAGCAATGTTCTTACATGCATACTATCTTCTCTGATGTCTTTTGTACAATACATTTCACATTGGCAGCATTATATGTATATCCATTGAATCTCTTTAGTTCTAAGATGTTGCTGTTGTTTGTGTTTGCAGATAAAGGAGAACTTTGAGGGAGGTGCGACATGGGCATTTGAGGTCGGCTCACAGTCTATGTCGTGCCCTATTGTGGTTGAGGATCTCAAACGACCTCGTCAGATGCTTGTAGAGGTGGGGCTCTTTCATGTGAAGTTGCCTTAAAGATCAATTTATCTTTCTTGTTCCATCTGTGTGACTGCATTTTGTTTGTGACCCATGACAGATGCTTTGTGAAGAACGGGGTTTCTTCTTGGAAATAGCCGACTTTATCAGAGGGCTGGGATTGACCATCTTGAAGGGAGTTATGGAAACTAGGAATGACAAGATCTGGGCACGCTTCACTGTGGAGGTAAGATCTTACGAGTATTAGGCAGAGTACAAATGAGAATATTGTATCAATATTTTCCCGGATATTATATACTACTTTTAGAGACAATGTAGTTACCGTGTCATTATTATTTGTTTCTTCTTTGCATGACAAAAATACGGTGAACTATTTCTTTGAGTTGTTGTTTAACTCGAGTTTTCCCGTACAGGCAAACAGGGATGTTACGAGGGTGGAGATATTTATGTCACTTGTTCATCTTCTGGAGCAAACTGCAAAGGACAGCAGCGCTTCATCTGCCAATGCATTAGATAGCAACAACAAGGTGGTTCAGCACACTTTTCCTGAAGCTGCATCTATACCTGCAACTGGTAGGGCCGGTAGTTTACAGTGAATCAACTTGCTGCCAGGTATTCCTGTTTGTAGACATGTTAAGAGCAGGCCCTACCGTTGCTTGCTTGCCAGGACTAACATACAGTCTGTAGATTTGGGTGGTTCGGACGTTGACTAACGTTTTTTCCCCACATGACTGACCTTGTTCTCGAGGGTGGGATTTGTTTAGGCAATGAAAGCTTGTAAACAGCTTTTAGATGGGGTTTATTTGGATTTTGGTGGACCATTTGATGGATAAACCCGTCATCATAATAGTCGAGGGGTTTAACGGGTTTCCTAATGTATAGAGGAATGGGATATGAAATGAAGGGGATGAGGTGCTGTGGTAGATTTGATCATGTCATATTTGTTTGTTTTTTAGTGTAGTCGTGTGTTTGTTATTTTGTTGTGTCCGAATTGTGTTCATAATATGTAGGGTTTTGCCAGCAGCTAAAGGACTGCATTTTGATTTTCTGCTAATCTATGCATCCGCGGAGTGATGTTGTGTAAAATATGTTAAATGTCACTTCATAAGAATGACTGAGCAAATCAAATGGGAGAAATGGACCAAGCTCTTGAGTTCATATATATTAACATTAAAGTTTTGACTTTTGAGAGATTTTCAAATGGGGGGGTTTTGGGATAGGGTAAAACTTTGATACACAGGCTGTGTAAAATTAATTTTACATAAGCCTGTGTATTTATACTATAAAATCTCAAATTCTACTTTCTTAACCCTAATTTTAAAAAATTAAACTCTAAACCTTAAATCTTATACACTAAATTTTAAACACTAACCTAAATTTTAAACTTTAAACCCTAAACTAAAATTTTAACCCTTAAAACTAAAAGGCACGTGTAAACTAAAGTTTATACGGCCTGTGTATCAAAGTTTTTTCCTTTGGGTTATTAGTAAAAAGGAAAATAAATCGTAAACCATGGTAATTGGAACTTTGAACTCAAATTTTCGCATATTTGTTTTGAAAGTTCTGATTGGTATCAGTCTTTGATGGTGCATTTCGATCCATACCCACTATTGGTTGTGTAATTATTTAACACGGGATGTGGAAATTAAAAGTTTTAGTTTTAGAGTTTAGAGATTTAGTGTAAAGTGTAATGGTTTAGGGATTAAAATTTATGGTTTATAGGTTAAGATTAAATCTCTCGTAAACCTTAATTTTTAAATCTAAAATTCTAACCGAAAACTATTAATTCTAACTACCATCCTTAAATTTTAACTCCTAAATTTAAACTTCTAAATCTTATACCTTAAACTAAATTCTTAAACTCTAAAATTAAGACAACTGTAGAAAATAAAAGTTGCCACCACTAATGTATTGAATATAAATTCGTGATTTAAAGCTTAAATTTTTTTTGAACGAAAAGGTTGACCTTTTAGATTGAGGGTAGAGTTGTCATTTCAAAATCATTAATTAAAGTGTCATTCTTTTTTTAAGCAATGATAACTAAATTTTATTAAAAAAATAATAAAATATATCACAAAATACAACGCACTAAAAAATAAAAATATATAGATTATATCCACTAAAAAACTGATACAAATAACATAAAACCCGAAGGTATAAAGACAATTAAACCCTTTTATTGAGATTAGTGTACATCATTTAAGAGCCCGAAAAATTTATTTAAGTTATAATTATTTACTTTGACAAGAGTATTTACATATTTAACTTAACCTAAATCATTTTAATTCGTTTAATATTTTAAGTCAAATTTTAATCAAACTCAAAAGGATCTAACAGTACATAACAATGTGGAAAGAAAAGATGAGAAAAGTGCAGCAGTGACCAAATAAGACCAAACAAAGCACCAATACAACAGAAACGAGGAACATGAGCAGCAGCAGGAAAATTGGAGGATAATCCAATTCCAATATGAGGTTAGAGAGAATGTCAGCCGTTTCGTTGTCATACACATATCCTTAAGAAAAATAGGGGTGAGGGTTCGATCGAGTCGAGTTGACTTGAGTAAAAAAAAATCGAATTATTCGAGTTGACGCGTCATATTTTATAACTCAAATTTTATTTAAATTTTTTTCGATTCGAGTCAAGTTTATGAAATTCGAGTCGAGTTTTCGAGTTCCTATACAAATTTAATTATAATTATTTATCATATTATAGTATAGTTTGATTCCAATGTAAACGACTTTCTCTAATCATATAAGACATGCCTATATATTTCTTCATATTTTTTTCATATGTGGCGTATATTTCTTTATAATTTTTATATCAGTATATATATATATATCAGAAAAATTGAGGGACTCAACTCAAACTTAAAAATCAATCCACTAATTACTAAAAAAATTGAGTTATTCGAATTTCTATTTTACAACTCAAACTTTATTTAAAATTTTTTTGAGTTTAATTTATGAAATTTCGTGTCGAGCCGCCAAGACGAGTCGAGTTTTTTCGCCTTAAGTCGAATAAAAAATTTTAATTTTTTCGAGTCGAGTTTTGCTCACTCTTAAAAGCAAAGCAAATAGAATTATACATTTTCCATGCGTTGATCAACAACGAAAAGCAACCACAGGAACATTTCAATTATTTGCAACATAGTTGGGCAAACAATAAACCACTAAGACAAGTAGGGTCTCCCATAAGTCACCAACCTTTGGATCACATCAAACAAGTGATCATTGACACATATCCACCACCTTACCTTCATCCATCTTTGTTTAATACTAAAACCATCCGTTCTTAATTCTCATGACGGTCTTGAACGGGAGTAAAATGAACTCAAGTTCAAGGTCTCACCTTCTACTTTCACAGTTTCAATAATTGTCAAGTAATAACCTTATAAGTTAATGATTGTCCTCTTATTGTTCTAATTGTATTCAAGATATTTTCAAATAAAACAATGAAAATATTGATTTGTTAATAAAATTTTAAATTAATTGTTTAAGATAATAAAATATGTTTTTATTTTATAGGGTTCATATTTTGAATTTTCGCTCAGTCCCGATAATGGCCAAAACAACTTTGTTAATACTCTATTTAAACTTAAATATTAATCTAAATAATATTTCATTATTTTTATTATTAAATCCATTGCATTATTATTATTATTATTATTATATAGAGAATGAATGATTTTATTAATTTATTTAAATAGTCAAAGTAATGAAAATGTCAGTCCCAATTTGAGCATTTAGCCCATTTTAAAATAATTTCTAATAACTTTTATCTTCATTATTTTTAATTTTTATAATTTTATTATTTTAAATATAAACATTTAATTAAGTTATTGAGAGTGTGTGGATTATGCGTGGAAGAAGAACTTGAATTTTCGGAAAAAAATTAATTATCTATTTTCTTGCATTCAATTAAGCTCTTGAACTTGAATCCACTTGGTGGGATTGCCCTTGGTTGTGTGAACAGAGATCGATCTCGTCGATGACACGGGTTGGTGTTCACCGCCAAGTGGGGTGCTAAAATTTAATGTTGACGGATCGGCGCAAGAAAAACCAGGACTGGCGGGGTGTGGTGGAGTGTTGCGAGATAACATGGGTCAGATCCTAGAATTATTTTCCGGACCATTAGGTGTGACTGATTCAAATGAAACGAAATTACGCGTTATTTTTCATGCGTTGGTGATTTTTCGTGACTCAAAATGGCAAAATTGTTCGGTGGTGGTAAAATCAAACTCGATAATAGCGGTCTTTTGGGTGTTACACTATGATAGAAGTCTGTGGACGTTTTGACCATGATTTTGCCGGATTGATAGTGCTTGTGTAGATATGGCTCGTGTATGCTTTCATAATTTATTTCGTGAGGCGAATAGTTTGAACGATCCCTTAGCTAAAGGCGGTGTGGATAGATCTTCCTGGTTTTAGGTGATGGAGTAGACCTTGTCTAGTTTTGTATCTAGGCTGCGAGAGTTATATACGAGTATAATCGATGTTGATTGCTCTTGATGTAATCGGATCTGCTCTTTTTTTTATATTGCCTTGAGTACTATTTTCTTACCTTTAGGTTTAGGGAGGTTTTTAATGAGGCTCGAGATAATTTTGGTTTGTATGATTTCCTCAATAATATCATACTTTTGCCGATCCAAAAAATTGAATCAATTAAGCTTTTTGATCAATTCTGACCATTAAATCTTGAAAGTTTTTTCTTTAGATATTACTGTCACATGATACACTATAATTCTATTATGTGAAAGTTAAATATTTAAAAAAAAATTCTTTTTATATTTTATAAGTTTTTATAGAATTTTTTGAAATTTTAAAGAATATTTTAAATAAAATAAAAAATTCTAAAAATTTAAAGTGATAACATTGTGAGACAGACACACTGCACCAATTGATAAAAAATCATCGATTTTTTTAAAGTTCAAGGTTATCTACACCCTTTAAGACTATCTAAATATATGTTCGATACAATACCTAAACCACCCATAATCCTTTATACCTTAAATTTGTGACAATCATGTGTCTAATTGTACTAAAAAACGAACCCACAAACTCTAGGAAGTTATAACCAAAGGTTTTCATACGTCGAGGCGAAGCCTGATTATAGAGGCCTTGTTTGGCAATTAACGGATAACATATTATATTAATTGATAGCGGATAGCTGATAGCATTAGCTAATTTGACTAGCGGATTGTATTAACTGATTGTATAAAAGTGTTTGATGAAATTAACTAATAGTTGATAGCTTTTTGATTATTTGAACAAGCAAAATGACATATACATATATGTTTATATTTAATACTTATTTGAATAATTGTTTAGTTATTAATATTTTGTATCTATTAATATTAATTAGATTATGAAAACTAATTTTTTAATATCATTACTAAGCATATATGAAGGTTGTATATATTAATTTTTTATTTATAAAATTATCTTTTTTAATATAAATTTAATAATTATTAAATTTAGATGTATATATTGATTTCTTATTTATAAAATTATATTTTGAATATATTTTATTATTTATTAAATGATATATATATATATATTAAGTTATATATTAATTTCTTATTTATGAAATTATTTTTTAATTTTATTAGTTAGTCAAGTTTATATTATTTAGAGAAAATTTTTATAGTTATCAAAGATAAAAGAGTCTTTACAATTTTTTTATTCGGACATTTAACTCAAAATACTCTTTTTTTCAAATTGAGAGGTTCTACTCAAATTCACAATTACAATCTTTTATTGATAAAACATCTAAATTAGTAAATTTGACTGATCAAACTTGTAAAAATAGTTTAATCTTTTAATTTTTGCTCAAAAAATTATTTACCAACCAAAAAGTTTCTAGGCCCAATTGACCCGCTCCGGAGCAACCATGTAGTTACTAAAAATATCCCTTACGAACTCATGCGCAGGAAACAAAACCCAACCTCCAACGCGTACAATGGCAGATAAAATAACTCTACGCCATGATAGCTCAGGCAATGAGTTCCTTTGGGAATCTCGAATTCGAATTCATAGTTTAACTATTGCAAACTAAGACATAGTAGTAAATTTTTGCCTCGTTCAGGTCGGTCTTGCACTCGAAGGAGCCTCCAACCACCATACTCGACTGGTTCGCCTCCAACTATTTTAGAAAACTCTTGATGCTGTTTGCAACTCTCTTCCCCATTTCTCGAGAAAAATAAAGAAGAAGTTCTGAATAAAAAATATTTTGAAGCAACATTGCAAAAAATCGTCAAGAATTCAGAATTGAAGCATAGAAGATAGAAATGGGGATTTACCTTTCAAATTCGCTTCCATTCGCGCTTCCGTTTCACACCAATGACAGACCAACACGCGTACAAATTTACAATCTTTCAAAATCATTCATGACACATGTTCCCAAGAAACGACTTTCTAATTGTAATCGACACGTCTCGTGTGATAACAATCACGAATCATGATTCAGTTACAAGTCTTGGTTCACGTCAATTTATGACATTCCCTCCGTCAAGGGACAAGTATTGTACCCACCTTTAGGTTTTTCGCATCAAATCCTTCTGACACAAGATTTGAAGCCTCTAGAGTTATCATGACACGACCATGCTAGAGAGTTACAATACTATCGACATGATGGTTATCAAGTTCATTTGACTCACCAATTGACTATATTTCTTGACAACAATGTCTACACTCGCAAGCCATCAATACTTATCAAACCTAGGTTTAACACCCCACCAAGCGAACACTTATATAAACACAAATAGGGATGGTCATTTAACCCAAACTCAATGAGTTCCTACCTGACTCGACCTTATAGAGTTGGTTTTCTTAAATAAATTTTCGAGTTCAAGTCGAGTTCAGGTCAAGTTTTTTTAGGATGAGATCGGGTCGGATTCGGGTGTAGGGTAAAAAATTATCCGACTCGACCTGATCCGGATCGAACTAATAATTTAGTTTTATTCTAAATATTTAGGTATAATTGCTAGAATGCTTGTCTCTTTATATAATTTTCAATTACCTCTCTATTTTATCTAATAAAAATGGAATAACTATTATAATGCTCCATCTTTATTTGTATTTTTTCAATTATCTCCATATTTTATCGAATAAAAATTATTTATATTGGGTCAGATTCGGGTTTTTACTCTAAAATTCAGATCGAGCCCGGGTCGGGTGAAACATCATAAAATGTCTGTTCCGATTAAGTTCAAGTACAAGTGTTAAATTTTTAGGCCGGGTAAGGGCGATTAAAAACCCGACCAAACCCGACACATGACCATCCCTACCCTCCAAGGATAGACAAGAAGAGAGATTGAACCTCAGTCAACTTTCATTTGTCTTCTCAAAATACCCCCAATCTCATCTCCTCATCCACACACCACCTCCTCCACACACTACCACTGATTGCGACTCACTGTCCAAAATATAAGAAGTAAACCGCCTAAAACCACGATCATTCTATTTTCACCATCAATATATATATGTTATACTACCGGGACGATAATGACGAGATAAGTAGATAAACGCAAACGTTGAAAAAAAATAACACCAATAATTTGCGTGGAAAACCCAAAAGGGAAAAACCACGGACAGAGGATGAGAACTTTCACTATGATAGACAAAGAGATTACAACTCTAACAAATCTCCACCTTGAGACAATTTTTTGTCGAACAATATCTCCACTTCTTCCATGAAACCCCTTCAAGGGGTAGTCTTCAGCATTGAACACCAACCGAATCCAAACCTTGCCCAAGCTTGTATGTACAAGGTAATTTAGTCTTTACATCGGTAAGATCAACATTAGTTTTAACTTCACTCACAACTATATCACCATGAGCAATATCATGCATAACACTACCCCAATCATCAATGGCAATACTATCTTTCTCATTATTTATCTTTGTAGAAAATCGAACTCTCTTAAGCTTCTCAAATCCATTATGCCCATGAAATTCAAATTTATTCTTCTTTTCAAATTTGTTATGCCCATAAAATCGAACTCTTTTCTGCCTACCAGAACCGTTATGCCCACAGTTGTCATGTTCAACACAAAATCCTCTTTTACTTGATTTAGTCAAGGCGCCTTCACCAGTAATATCGTCATTTGACACGCAAGAGGAAACAAGGGATGCATCATATAAAATAGTTCAACCTTGCATAACTTAAAAATTAGCTAATCTTTTATACCCTTTCATCACAACGAGAGAGACCTTGCAAATTTTCATAGCTCCACCTCATTGGAGTATTTGTACCCTTTTGAATCAAAGGTACCTAACGAAATCAGATTTCTTCTCAAATCTGGAACATGCCTCACAATACCAAGTGTTCGAACAATCCTATTGTAACCTCCTCGACCTGGCCTAGACGCCTGACCAAATCGAGTGAGCTACATTAGGTTTGCCGAAGAAAATCGGAGAAAGGGTACGAAAAGTCAGTCCATTTTTTTCCTTTTATCTTGTCTAGATGCAAATTATTAATCTTACATGTACATACTCGCATCAGGTGACTTTTTGAAGAAAATAAATCACAGAAAGGCAACCAATTGTACCGCATTCATTACGAGGACTAAAACATAAATACTTTAAATTATAGGACCAAAATTGAAATTAAGGTTACCAATCCTCAATTTGTTAGGTTACTTGCTCACATGACAAAAATTAGCTCAAAAAGATCATCCATACTCATTTAATTGCATCACCAACATTCAGGGACTAATTTGAAAGAATACAGAACTGCATACCCATAACATTAACTGAAATAACGGCCACACGTATCGATACGCTACCAACCGTATCGATAAGGTGCCCTAAACCAACAGCCTTCGTTTCGGTACACTAAGTACCGTACCGGTATGCCTAACTGAAATTAACGACCAATTTAAAATTACATAGCAATTGTACCGGTACGCCTTATGGGTGTTTCAATACGTGAGTTTTGATCCAAAAAGCAAATTCCAGTAG
This sequence comes from Hibiscus mutabilis, assembly GCA_019671005.1. Lineage (NCBI taxonomy): Eukaryota > Viridiplantae > Streptophyta > Magnoliopsida > Malvales > Malvaceae > Hibiscus > Hibiscus mutabilis. The sequence goes on along the minus strand of CM033740.1, from coordinate 17,728,686 downwards.
CGATGAACCGTACCGGTACACCCCTGCCCATATCCAAATGTCTGGTCTGTTCTTGCCTAGCCGTACCGATACGGTCCCCAGCGTATCGGTATGTTTGGGCCTGTAATGTCATTTTTAGCTGGTTTTTTACACAAATCTAGAGGCATTTAGGTCCTAGCAACTTGCATACATGCATATAAACATCCAACAATACATTTATCAACACTTGCACCAAGATTTAGCTACCATACAAGCTTAGGCCACCAAAAGGATTAATCTAGAGGCATGCTCCCTAAAACACTCCACCAAATATACCAATTTGCTCAAATAAACATTTACCAGCACAAACACCATACCAACACCACTTTAATACCATATTCAACATGTTAAGCTCATCAAGCATGCCATCCAAGCAAAACCATCTAGATGCATACCTAGGCAACCACATAACATCAACCATAGGTAACGATGCACAATATGCATAACAACATCAATCACACTCCAAAATCACATCATTACTCATGCTCAAAACTAGGGAAACAAGATTACATACCCCAAAATCCATGGCAAACACATTGTCTTATTAACCAGAAACATAAACCGAGTTCATACTCAAAATTGCTTTGCCTCTTGGATCACTACGACTTTGCCTTTGCTGCCCTAAGCTTTAATGCTCTACATCAATCACACTTGCTTAGTGAGGATGCTTTTAAAACAATGATACATTATACCCCTTGAAAACCAACACTTGTTTTCAAACTATACTTACGACCTAAGCAAGTTCCAACGATTCCAATTCAAAATATGTATATCGATCATATGCAAAACAATATTTTCCACATGCTTAAATCCCCAAAGCATTTTATACAAAACCATGCTTGAATTCCAAAGCATTAAATACAAAACCATGCTTAAATCCCGAAGCATTAAAAATAGATTCAACATTAGAATTCTAATATATTGGCAATTATAGTGACCTTGGATAGTAGACCACTATCTTGATTAGCCGACCGATAACTTTAGTTAACCTACCGGTAACTTTACTCATCGGATACACGGATCTCCCTTAATAACCGACCATCATCAAGACTACCCCATGCCGACCGCATGAGTTTACAACCTTGTTGACCACAAGCTTTACATCAACAAGGGGAGCCGACCGCTAAGTAGCCGACCGCTATACCTCAAGGACCCTTAATCCACGATCGATTTTTAAACATATTATAGTGAACTTTATCCTATGGCATGCCAAATATATCTGAATGTTTTCTCACCTTGTCACATAGCCAATATATCATTTACAAAACCATTTACTCACTGTTTTACAATGTATTACACAAAATCCCCACATATGCAAATCACATTGCCATAGCAATATTACATTCTCGACCGGAATAAAAACCAATGCTCACTAGCATTTCATATACTTTTAAACCACTACATATGTACTCAAAATCAAGCATTTACAGTAAGTAAAAAAAACCATGTTTACGACCAAAACATGAATCACACATGCTCATATCCTAACCGATATTAAAGAGCAAAGGAGGGAAACTTACTTCCAAGCTTAGGTAAGTGTTTCAAACTTAACCTAAACTTCCAAAACCACTTTCAAACCCTTGAAAGACTTTTAAGAACGTTTCCACTCACTGATTTCACTTCGCCTTGCTTGCTAACACGAAACAAGCTCCCGGGAAGCCTCAAACCACCTCAAGATGCTACGCCTTGGTTATCCCCTGTTTTGGCCACACAAAACCAGAGGAAACATGCATTAAAATGCATCCAACACTCTGATTCAAACCAAAATCCCGCAGCTCTCAAGATGCCCACTCAAAACTCATCTGAAACTTATCGAAATCAACCTCAAACACTTCTCAATCTTAACCCAGCCATAATATAGCGATTCAATACATCAAACTTCTACAAATAACATCTAAAAACCCTTTTACAGCATCCTTTTACTTTCAGCAAAGATTAAACTCCAAAAATAACCCAAAAACCTTTAGCTAACAACCTAAATAATTAGAGATTCAACCAATTCCGGGATTCCATTGATAAAAACAAATTATCCACATTATAATGCATCCAAAATAAGATTGAAATCAATCCTCAACACTGGAAAAATAGAACCAATTCGAAAATCACAAGATTCCATCAAATAAACCTCAATTAAGCAAAATTCCATAATTAATTAATTAAAACCAAACTGAAAACATATATAAAGAGTCAAGAACTTGGGGGTTTTAGTAAAGAACCTTTCATTAGAGGAGAAGAACGAAACCTACCTCCAATGAGTGAGTTTCCCCTTAATTGGACGTTTTCCTCTTGAAAAACAATGAAATTCAATAAGATATTTGGAAAACAAGTTAAAGAATTATTTAGCAAAATCAAAGAATTAAGAAACAATATATTACCTTGAATCTCTGATGAGAAAACGAGTGTTTGGATGATAGTATTTTGAGAGAAAATATGAGAAGAAGAAAGTTACGTCAAACTGTGATTTGGAAAAATAACTACCTTTTAACTAAATGCTCTTTAATTCCTTTAATTAAAACTATTTTAAAAATAATCCTAATTAAGAGAAAAATCAGATTAGACCAAATGGTAAAATAGCTCCTTAAAGATTAAAAGTTTTGACTCTTTACAAAACAGTCACCTTTAAAAATAGTTTCCAAAAATTGCATTTTGGTCACTAGACAAAATGTCACCCTTCCAAAGCTCATTTTCCAAAATTTCTTTCACCAATATTTTTAATATATTAAAATAGGAATTTTAAATTTTTTTACATATTTTTATCTTTCAAAAAAATATTTGCTCTCGAATTCGACTCGAATTTCTAACCCGGTCCACCGGACCGACTAACTAGCCTTAAAATCGCCAGGCCCAAAACTGGGGCATTACAACTCTCCCCCTTATTAAGAAATTTTGTCCTTAAAATTTACCAGGAGGAAAAAGATGCGGAAATTGCTCTAATATATCCACCTTGCTTTCCCAAGTGGCTTCCTCCACACCTCGATGTCGCCACGAGACCTTAACTAGTTTTATCATTTTGCCACGAAGAACCTTGCTGTTAGAACCAAGGATTTCCACAAGCTCCTCATCAAAGGATAAATCTGGTATCAACTCAATATGCTCCACCAACATAACGCGCAAAGGATCTGGCCGATACCTCCATAACATGGATACATGGAACACATCACGTATTTTCTCAAGCTCGAGAGGCAACCTCAACCGATAAGCCACATGACCAACATGCTCCACGATCTTATATGGGTCTAATAAACCTCAGACTAAGCTTACCCTTACGTCCAAACTGCATCACCTTCTTCCACGGTGACAATTTCAAGAACACACGATCGCCTATCGCATATTCAATTTCCCTATGCTTCAAATCCGCGTAAGATTTCTGCCGATTCACAGCCGCTTTCAAGTGATCACACACAAGATTTACCTTATCATCTGTGTCTTTCGACACATTCGGTAAGGAAATATGCTTTTACCCTACCTCAGCCCAACACAAAGGCGTACGACACCTCCGGTCATACAATTCCTCATATAGTGCCATCTGTATACTCGCTTGGTACCTGTTGTTATACGCAAACTCAACCAAAGGTAAATTCTTCTCCCAAGTTCCTTGGAACTCAATAATGCAACACCTTAGCATATCCTCCAAAACCTGGATAACCCACTTAGACTTCCCATCCGTCTGAGGATGATATGCGGTACTGAAATTCAACCTCGAATCCAAACCCTAATATAAACATCTCCAAAACCTTGCTGTAAACCTCAGATCTCTATCCAAAACAATGGACTTAGGCACCCCTTACAACCGCACAATCTCAGCGATATACAAAGCCGCCAACTTGTCCAAAGTATACATTGTATGCACTAGCAGAAAATGTGCACACTTGTAATCCGATCCACAATCACCCAAATGGAATCCTTTTTAGCCGGTGTCAACGGCAACCCTGTCACGAAGTCTATGGTGATTCTCTCCCATTTCTATTTCAGAATTCTCAACGGTTGCAACAACCCAGATGGAAACTGATGTCCAGCTTTAACCCGCTAACACACCATACATTTAGACACAAACTCCGCCACATCCTTTTTCAAACCAACCCAATAATACCTTTCCTTCAAATCACGATACATCTTGGTACTACCCGGATGCATAGCAAAAGGACTAGAATGTGCCTTCGTCAAAATAGTGTGCCTGAGCTCCAGGACTTTTGGCACCACTATTTAGCCCTTAAAGCACAAAACACCATCATCATTAAAATGAAAAACTGTTAGATTACCCTCCGATATATCCTTAACACGCTCAACTAAGGAATCATCAAACAATTGCTTAGCTTTAATCATCTGTGACAATGTAGGCTTAACTTGCAACACAGCCAACAATCCACCTTCCCGTGTCACACTCAACCTAGCAAACATAGCCCTAAGCTCAATCGTAACCTTACGACTCAATGCATCTATAACCATATTAGCTTTTCCAGGATGATACTCAATCGTCAAGTCGTAATCCTTAAGCAACTCTAACCATCTATGTTGCCTAAGATTCAAATCCCTCTTGAGACATCAAATATTTTAAACTCTTATGATCCATAAGAACAACACACTTCTCACCATAAAAGGTAATGTCTCTGGATTTTCAAAGCAAACACCACAGCTGCAAGCTCCAAATCATGAGTTGGATAGTTGCGCTCATGAACCTTCAGCAATCTCGATGCATAGGCCACAACCTTACTATCTTGCATCAACACACAACCCAAACCAATGTAAGATGCATCACTATAAACCACAAACTTCTTCCCAGATTCCGGTTGAATCAACACAGGAGCATGTGTCAAAACTTCCTTCAACTTTTCGAAACTGAGCTGTTGCTTCTCCTTCCACACATAAGGGACATTTTTTTCAACAACCTCAACAATGGTGCTGCAATACTAGAAAATCCATCTACAACACGGCGATAATAACCTGCCAACCCAAGAAAACTATACACTTCCGATACGGTCTTAGGTTGTTTCCAATTGAAAATAGCCTCAACTTTCTGTGGATCAACACGAATACCCTCCGCGGATACCACATGTCCAAGAAACATCACCTCCTTGAGCCAAAACATGCACTTACTCAACTTGACATACAACTGATTATCCTTCAGCACTTGCAACACAATCCGCAAATGCCAGTCATGCTCCTCCTTGGTACGAGAGTACACGAGTATATCATCGATAAAAACCACCATAAATCGATTAAGGTACTCATGGAACACCCTGTTCATCATGTCAATAAAAGCCTCCGGGCATTCAAAAAACAAAACGACATCACCAAAAACTCATAGTGCCCGTACCTTGTACGAAATATCGTCTTATGCACATCTACATCCTTTACCTTCAACTAGTAATAGACAATGTGTCCCCAGTTCATACCCCAACATGATGTAAATCAAACACCGTACAAGTTCACAACCACTGTGCATAGGAAAAAATGATATACAATCAAACAACAACATCCCAACCTTTCGTAACCTGGCTTTGATACCAACAAATGTAACCCCCTCGACCTGGCCTAGACGCCCAACCGAATCGAGTGAGCTACATTAGGTTTGCCGAAGCAAATCAGAGAAAGGTTACAAAAAGTCGGTCCATTTTTTCCTTTTATCTTGTCTAGATGCAAATTATTAATCTTACATGTACATACTCACAGCAGGTGAATTTTTAAAGAAAATGAATCACAGAAAGGCAACCAATTGCACCACATTCATTACAAGGACTAAAACATAAATACTTTAAATTATAGGACCAAAATTGAAATTACGTTACCAATCCTCAATTAGTCAGGTTACTTGCTCACATGACAAAAATCAGCTCAAAAAGATCATCCATACTCATTCAATTGCATCACCAACATTCAGGGACTAATTTGAAAAAGTACAGAACTGCATACCCATGACATTAACAGAAATAACGGCCACACGTATCGATATGATACCAACCGTATCGATACAATGCCCTAAATCAACATCCTTCATTTTGGTACACTAAGTACCGTACCGGTACGCCTAACTAAAATTAACGACCAGTTTAAAATTACATAGCAACCGTACCGATATGCCTTATGGGTGTTTCAGTTCGCTGGTTTTGATCCAAAAAGAAAATTCCAGTAGCGATGAACCGTATCGGCACACCCATGCCCGTACTGAAATGCCTGGTCTGTTCTTTCCAAGCCATACCGATATGGTCCCCAGCGTACCGATACGCCTGGGCCTGTAATGTCATTTTAGCTGGTTTTTACACAAATCTAGATGCATTTAGGTCCTAGCAACTTGCATACATGCATATAAACATCCAACAATACATTTATCAACACTTGCACCAAGATTTAGCTACCATACAAGCTTAGGACACCAAAAGGATTAATCTAGAGGCATGCTCCCTAAAATACTCCACCAAATATACCAAGTTGCTCAAATAAACATTTACTAGCACAAACACCATACCAACACCACTTTAATACCATATTCAACATGTTAAGCTCATCAAGCATGCCATCCAAGCAAAACCATCTAGATGCATACCTAGGCAACCACATAACATCAACCATAGGTAACGATGCACAATATGCATAACAACATCAATCACACTCCAAAATCACAGCATTACTCATGCTCAAAACTAGGGAAACAGAATTACATATCCAAAAATCCATAGCGAACACATTGCTTTATTAACCGGAAACATAAACTGAGTTCATACTCAAAATTGCTTTGCCTCTTGGATCACTACGACTTTGCCTTTGCTGCCTCAAGCCTTAATGCTCTACATCATTAGGAAAAAGAGAGTGTAAACACACTTGCTTAGTGAGGATTCTCTTAAAATAATGATGCATTATACCCCTTGAAAACCAACACTTGTTTTTAAACTATGCTTACGACGTAAGCAAGTTCCAACGATTCCAATTCAAAACATGTATATCGATCATATGCAAAACAATATTTTCCACATGCTTAAATCCCCAAAGCATTTTATACAAAACCATGCCTGAATTCCAAAGCATTAAATACAAAACTATGCTTAAATGCCAAAGCATTAAAAATAGATTCAACATTAGAATTCTCATATATTGGCAATTATAGTGACCCCAGATAGTCGACCACTATCCTTGATTAGCTGACCGCTAATCTTTAGTTAACCTACCGATAACTTTACACATCGGATACATGAATCTCCCTTAATAACCGACCATCATCAAGACTACCCCATGCCGACCACATGAGTTTACAACCTTGCTGACCGCAAGCTTTACATCAACAAGGGGAACCGACCGCTCAACCCAAGTGATAACAACATAGTCTGAGTAGCCGACCGCTATACCTCATGAACCTTTAATCCACGATCAATTTTTAAACATATTATAGTGTACTTTATCCTATGGCATGCCAACTATATCCGAATGTTTTCTCACCTTTTCACATAGCCAATATATCATTTACAAAACCATTTACTCACTGTTTTACAATGCATTACACAAAATCCCTACATATTCAAATCACATTGCCATAGCAATATCACATTCCCGACCGAAATAAAAACCAATGCTCATTAGCATTTCATATACTTTTAAACCACTGCATATGTACTCAAAATCATGCATTTACGGTAAGTAAAACAAACCATGTTTACACCAAAATATGAATCACACATGCTCATATCCGAACCGATATTAAAGAGCAAAGGAGGGAAACTTACTTCCAAGCTTAGGTAAGTGTTTCAAACTTAACATAAACTTCCAAAACCTCTTTCAAACCCTTGAAAGACTTTTAAGACCGTTTCCACTCATCGATTTCACTTCGCCTTGCTTGCTAGCGTGAAACAAGCTCTGGCAAGCCTCAAACCACCTCAAGATGCTACGCCTTGGTTATCTCCTATTTTGGCCACACAAAACCAGAGGAAACATGCATTAAAATGCAACCAACACTCTTATTCAAACCAAAATCCCGTAGCTCTCAAGATGCCCACCCAAGACTCATCCGAAACTTATCGAAATCAACCTCAAACACTTCTCAATCTTAACCCAGCCATAATATAATGATTCAATACATCAAACTTCAACAAATAAATCTAAAAACCCTTTTACGTCATCCTTTTAATTCGAGCAAAGATTAAACTCCAAAAATAACCCAAAAACCTTTAGCTAACAACCTAAATAATTAGAGATTCAACCTATTCTGGGATTCCATTGATAAAACAACTTATCCACATTATAATGCATCCAAAATAAGATTGAAATCAACCCTCAACACTGAAAAAAATAGATCCAATTTGAAAATCACAATATTCCATCAAATAAACCTCAATTAAGCAAAATTCCATAATTAATTAATTAAAACCAAATAGAAAACATATATAAAGAGTCAAGAACTTAGGAATTTCAGTAAAGAGCCTTTCATTAGAGGAGAAGAACGAAACCTACCTCCAATGAGTGAGTTTCCCCTTAATTGAATGTTTTCTTCTTGAAAAACAATGAAATTCAATAAGATATTTGGAAAACAAGTTAAGGAATCATTTAGCAAAATCAAAGAATTAAGAAACAATATCATTACCTTGAATCTCTGATGAGAAAAAGAGTGTTTGGCTGAGATTATTTTGAGAGAAAATATGAGAAGAAGAAAGTTATGTCAAATTGTGATTTGGAAAAATAACTACCTTTTAACTAAATCCTCTTTAATTCCTTTAATTAAAACTCTTTTAAAAATAATCATAATTAAGAGAAAACTTAGATTAGACCAAATGGTAAAATAGCTCCTTAAAGATTCAAAGTTTTGAATCTTTACAAAATAGTCACCTTTAAAAAAGTTTTCAAAAATTACATTTTAGTCACTAGCCAAAATGTCACCCTTCCAAAGCTCATTTTCCAAAATTACTTTCACCAATATTTTTAATATATTAAAATAAGATTTTTAAAAATTTTCCATATTTTTATCTTTCAAAAAAATATTTGCTCCCGAATCCGACTCAAATCTCTAACCCGGTCCACCAGACAGACTAACTAGCCTTAAAACCGCCAGGCCCAAAACCGGGGCGTTACGCCCATCGAACATTTTAATCTTGATTGTGCCAATACATGCAACTTTACAAGAGACATTATTTCTCAAAAAACAACACTTGTAGACACATGTTTATACGTCGCAAACTAGTCTCGATTTGGACTCATATGAAAATTACTACCAGAGCCAAGAATCCACTCCTTGCTTGCTATAAAGTCTTCGCCGAAAGCAACTAAAAGTTCACCACCATTGTACTCCTCTGCAATATCGGCTTCATCTTCACTGAAATTTTGATTTTTAGATTCGCTCTTTATCTTATTCTGTAATCTGTAATAGTCAGATTTAATGTGACCTTTCTTTTTACAGAAATAACATGTTTTACCTTGATTTGACAACTTGGATATGCCCCTATTTTGACTACCAAAATTATGATCGCCTTTTCTTCCGCGGTCTGAAATAGTCGATCCATGCAACATGAGACCCTTTTCTTGGAACTCAGAGCAAGTAAGATGTTGCATCTTGTCATGCGAATTCAGATTATCATATACCTCTTCAAGAGTAAGGGTATCACGACTGTGTAGGATGATACTTCTAACAGACAAATATGAAGCGGGCAGTGAGCAAAGTAAAATCAAACATAAGTCTTCCTCATTGTACTTTACCTCCATCGTTTCCAAATTTGAGACAATCTCCTTGAAACCAGTTAGGTGGTCTTCAAGACACGAACCTTCTGCTAACTTGTGAAAGTATAGGCGTTGCTTCAGGAGCAACTCATTGGTCAAAGTTTTCTTCATTCAAATTGTTCCAATTTTGCCCTTAAGTCGACAATTGTCTTCTCTTTGTGATATGATAAGTTCAAGCGGATCTGGGAAGAAGCTTTTCTATCCTTGCGACGCTTCTCTGTATCCGACCATTCTTTCGACATATTATCAAACCCATCCAATGCATCATCTAAATCCATCTGAAGAAGAACATCTCGAACCTTCACCTGCCATAGTGAAAACCTGACGTTGCGATCTGGCAATGGAATTTCATACTTGATCGTCGTCATTATCCTGAGTAACCTGAAAAGCTCTGATGCCAATTTGTTATACTTCCGAGACGATAATGACGAGATAAGTAAGTAAACGCAAATGCAGAAAAGAAAAATAACGCCAAGAATTTACGTGGAAAATCCAAAAGAATTTAGATCGCAACTCTAACAATATATATTATATTTTTAATAGGATGCATATTATGTTTCATAGATAATACATAAAACTATACAAAACATAATTTTTTTTATTAAGATGAAACATAATCTTTCTAAAGAGCAAAAAGAAGAAAAGGGGTGGTCATGATAAAAAGGTTAAAGAATAATAGTAGAATATAAGTGGCTAAAAATCCCAGAGTCGAATCGTATACCATATCAAGGGTTGGAATTTGAAGGAGGAGCTGGAAAACTGCAGAAACAAAAGAAACATTGTTCATTATTATTCCCCCCCCAAAGAAAGAACCTGAACAACAAAATCATGAGCAAGTAGACGAGTGAATATTCCACATGTCTAGTCCCTCCATGGCATTAGAAATGGGTGGTGACATCTATCAATATAAAGCCTGCCATAGCCTAAAGCTACGCTTGGATCGACCATCGTACGTTATTTATATATATATGGCATTTTCGAACATTTTCATGATCTTGTTTTGTTTCCCATGCAGCCTGATCACGACCACTGATGCTACCAACATTAGAATATGTTTGACAGACTCAGAAAAGAAATACTCCTACCAGTTTAAAGGTTTTGGGGCTGTCATTCACATGTGAGTGTGACTGCTATATTTTATTTTATTTTTTTATTATTGATTTTCATAAAAGAATTATAATATTAATATGGGTAAATTATGAAAATCATCACTGAACTTTACTCTCAAACCTATTTCGGTCCCTGAAGTTTCAAAATGTTCAATTTATTCACTGAAGTTTAGTCATTGAACATTTTTTTGTCACTCATCCATTAACTTTTGGACGGCGTCTTTTACCGACGAATGGAGGAATTTCTCCAAGATTCAAACAGTGGAAAGCTTCATCGGCACGAGAGAAGTAATGTATTGAGAAACGAGCTCCATCCGACGGCGGCGGAGGGAGATCAATGAGAGAAAAAATGAAAGGTTTTTGGCTAATTTGTGGACTTCGAAGCACTTTCCGGCAAAATGGAGGCCGGATCTTGATTCAAGGGGCAAGACGAAGAGACTAGTGAAATTTGAGACCGAACGATCATCATCTATGGCCGTCGACGGTGGTGTCCGATGACGGTGAGCAGTGGACGACATCCACGTCATAACGCTGTCAGGAAATTAATGGAGGAGTGACAAAAAACATTCAATGTCTAGATTTCAGTGAGTAAATTGAATATTTAAAACTTTAATGACCAAAATAAATTTGAAAGTAATATTCAGTGATGATTTACGTAATTTACCCGCATTCATATTTAATTATGAGTCCTTACATATTGGTGGATTGATTAGATGTGCAAGTGAAGGTGTAAACAGTGAGACTATAAAAGGGAAAATTTAATTAATATGTCATATTCTTTTCTTAATTAGACATGACAATGTTTTTAAGCATTTGATAATTTTATTTTAATTTTAAATATATATAAAGGGTTTAAATTTGATACACAGGCTGTGTAACATGCCTGCTTATTTCTACTATAAATCAAAATTAAACCTAAACCCCTAAACTCTAAACCCCTAACCCTTAAAACTAAAAGGTTAGTGTATTAAAGTTTTTCTCATATATAAACTCGGCAGTTGCTTAATTTCTAAAATTAAATGTCATCTATCATATTATTCCCACAGTATTCTCGGTACTCATCCAACCATTATTTTTTTATTATTTACATTTGATTATTTCATATGAAATTAAAAAGCTTTTATACAAAGAAAATCACAATCTTAAAATAGAACAACGTTATGGGATGATTTTTTTTCACATGTAATATATTTCACATGTGAATGGTTTAGCTTGAAGCAACATTAGTTAATATATATATTTGGTCCGAGATACCAACAATATTCGACAATCACATTAAATTTTTGATAAAATTAAGTCACACAGGTTCGGGATCATAAAAGGAATACACTCTTCAGTGTTGTTTTCTCCATTCATAAGGTTTAAATTCGAAACATTAATTAAAGAGTATCAAGCTCTCGGTTTAGAATGTGATGTCGGGTCTTATTTGTGAAAAAAGAAAGGTTGAAGGCATATATTCTGAATTCTCATGATATGAGCGGATGTAGAGCAAGTTTTCTTTTGTTAGAAGAGGCATTCACAGCAAATCTTTCGAAGCTTTCATTTATATCTTTAATTTGTATGGTAATTAGGGTTATATCCAAAGAGAGATAGTATTTTTTTTTTCTAATTTTCTTATCTTTTATGCCTTGATATCACATTTTCAGAAAATGATGTTTGTGGAAGAAATACTTGAGTTAACTTTCTTTAATAAGAACATTAGTATAACTACCCGTATCCAATTTATTAATTGATAAATCCAGATTAGTTACTGTAAAGGCACATTATGGGGTGACCTCAACCCAATTGCTCCATTCACAACGTCAGAAATTAAACTTTTGACTATGTTTAAGAGATCTAATGTCTCATCCCACTAGATCAACTGGTTGTTGGTAATAAAAGCATTGATTTTAACTAATGTTTTTTTATAAATAATACCAAGAAATTAATCTCAAACTATAGAAAACTAATTAAGAGTTACGGCTGTTCAAAGGATTTTTGATTTACTATTGAAAAAGTAAAGTTGTGTAATACAAATTTTAGTCTTTTATATCATTTAAATTAAAAAAAATCATGAGTAAGCACATTTAGCCGGTTGATAAGCTCCTCATTTTTTTCATCATATTCTCTTAGGTCATGGGTTTTAGACTCACTAGGAACAATCACTTCCTTCCTCTAGTGTCCCCTTTTCCCTCACCTCTAAGTAGGATTAGGACTAGAATTAAAATTTATAAAAAAAACATAAAAAAATTATAATTTCTTTCCCTCTTTTTGTCTCTCTTGTGTCATTCCTCTCCTAATTTTACTGTATTTCTTCTATCATCGATGATGGTATCAGTCTTGGATTGGTTGCCAATCGCTAACTTTTCTTTTTCTTTTTTTCCATCTTCTCCATTCTCTCTAGACTTTATGTTATTTTACTCCGAGTTACATTATTTTGTTTTGTTTAATTAGTTTTCCCTTTTTCATATGAAATTGGTGAATGACTTTTCTTCTCTTTGTGCACGTTTTTTCTTTTCTTTTATCATAATTGTATTTGAAAGGCCTCTCTAAATGACGTTTATTATGTTATTTTGTTGATATATCCCTGTTTTAAATGGTCGGACTGGATATTGATAGACGTTTATTAGTTCATGAACAAGTCATCATTGTTATATGTTTTTTTTTTATGTTTGTATCGATGATGTTTATCCTTATTATCGGTAATGATGTTTCTTTGGATGGATTTGTAACTATTTCCTTGTTTAGTCATATTGTTATGTATCTAATTTCTGCACTATGATAATTTTAGGGGAACATCTCGTTTAGTCTATTCTTATTTTATAGACTCTACTTATAATTTTGGATATTACCTTTTTATTCAGTAAAATTAGCGTCTAATACAGTTAAAAAGTGTTATAGGTGTTCAAAGTTAATATATATATATATATGTGAAGGAACATATGTTATTTGATCAATTTGAAAAATTAAGGGTTTGTTCAGGAAAAAAATCAATTTTGTTTTTATTTTTTTAGAAAATTAAAAGCTGAATTGTAGAAAATGAAATCATGTGAAAAATTAGAAAATAATAAAAAATTTATTCTCATTAAAAACATTTTGCAAAATTGAAATAAAAACGATTTTTTTTAACTTAATGAGTTGGCCTGAGTTGGAACATAAAAATGTTTTTTTCAACATTTTTGAAATATTAAATCTCTATCCCTGGTTTGAGTCCATATAATTGTAAAATTTTTTTTTTATTATATTTCTATTATAATAAATGGGTAACCAAACATGTTTTCATTTTTTATTATTGAAGTCTAAGCCTTGAAGATTAAATATTAAATTTTTAGTGCTGAATTTATATTAAAAAATGTTTAGTAAATGAACCCAACGAGTAGCTCCATTAGAAAAGATGATGATGTTCATCCTAAAAGGCTCGAGTTTAAGCATTTTTATCATTAAATAATAGATTAATTCTACTCAATTATTTTTAGCCACTTACGGGATTCAAATGTAGAACTAGGAAGAAATAATGGGAGGGGTCAAGAGTTTTAAAAGATAATTAAACCATAAGAAAATAGAGGGTTGAAGCTTAATTTCACTAATTTTAAAATTGACATGTCCTAAAAAGTCATTAAACAAAAAAAGTTGGAGGTAAAACTTAATTCTATTAACTTTAAAACTGATAGGGAGAAATTTTGATACGCAGGCTGTGTAAAACTAATTTTACGCAAGCCTGCATATTTATACAATAAAACCCAAATCCTAAATTCTTAACCCTAACCCTAAAAAGTTAAACCATAAACCTTAAACCATATACGCTAAATTCTAAACACTAACCTTAAATTCTAAACCCTAAAATCTAAACTCCTAAACTCCAAACCCTAAATTACAACCCTAACCCTAAAACTAAAAGTCTCGCGTAAACTAAGATGTACGCGGCATGTGTATTGAAGTTTTTGTCTCAAAAAGTAATTAAACCAAAATTTTTGTAAGGGACTAAGACTTAATTTTAATAGTTTTAAAACTTTCAAGACTTAAAATATAATTAATCATAAAAATTGGGGTAGACCATGTCCCCATAGGCCTCCACGATGTTCCTCCACTTACATAATTTAATTTGAACAAAGAAAAGTAATATCTATGGCTTATTTTAAATAGGTTTTCTTTTACTTGAGTTATTATTCATCTTTCAAATTTTAAGTTTAGATTTATAGTAATTATTTTTATGTTATAATAAATTATTTTAAAACTCATTTAATACTTGAGGGGAAAAATCAATTTAACAATTAAACTTTTCTTTGCGCTAATGCTTATATAACCAAACAAGATACATAACTGTCTGTCTACTTTATCTTGTTCAACATTTTTTTTTGTTGAAATTTTCGTATTAACTAAAAATTTAATATAATCAAACACATCTAAAAATTCATTATTGATTTTTTTTTTTTAATTTATCAAACACACCTTTACATGTCAAAAAATAGATAGAAACGTTACTTCAGTTTGAAATTAAAGGAGTAATAATTAGAATATAATAAAATATTTAAAAATAAAAATAAAAATAAAATTTAGTTATTGTAAAATTTAAAAGAGGTATGATCATATGGATAGGAAGCATCTTGATCCAAATAAAAATTTTGGCTCCAGGTTACATATAACTTTTTTGGCCGACAGGATAGTATAATTGAAAGAGATAAATCAATTAGTAATGTTTGTAGACTTTTTTGTTGGTTTAACCGCTCACATTTAATTTATTGACTGATTAATTTAAATCGAGTACTGTAGATGTTTTTTTTTATGGGATGACCTTTGCAACTCATAATGAGTTTTATAATACTCGATCTAAAATAATCAGCCAACAAATTGTATATCGATAGTTAAATAGAAAAAGATCTACAAATTTAACTATCTAATCTTTAACTGAATTAAATTACACCATTCAATTTTTATTATTAATAAATTAAATTATTTACACTAATATTGTTAAATAATTTAATAAACAAACTAAAATTGATTTTTTTATTTATCATATTTTCACATATCATCATAAAATAATGTTTTATTTATAATTTAATTTTCTTATTAAAATTTTCTAAACATTTTCATTTAATTAAATCCAAAAGAAAATGGAACTAAATTTTCTATAAAATCAACTAGAAATTTTTTAGTTGTCAAATAAATATTATTTGATGATGACATGTAAAAAATATATTAAGTAAAAGTCTCATATATTTTTTTTCCGTTTAACAGTGTTAGTATAAGTGACTTAATCAATCAATATTAACATTTGAATAATGTAATTTGATTAAATTAATCGTTTGTGATATAAATAAAAGTTGAAATTAAATTTAGTGATCTAAAATATAAAATACACCGCTGAAAATGAAGCTCGCTTTTTTAAAGAATTATACATCAATCAAGTCATTTGTTTAAATTTAAATATTATTTTTTGTAATATGTATGTCCGTTTTATGGTCTATGTTCGGGATGAGAGGTTGGCTCTCCCAATAATATTAGTTACAGGGTTTGAACTTGTCCTTGAAAGAGCAATGTATTAAATAATATAAAAATAAATAAGAATAATATGTTTTTTTATTTTACTTCTACGCCTTCTAGAGTAAATGATTAGAATTTGAAGGTCTTAAAACTCAAACCAGAGATTAGGGGTGATAACGAGCTAAGTAGAGTCCGAGCCTAGGCAGACTCGATTCGAAAATAGTATTACTGGATTCAAAGCTCGTTGAGCTCGGAATTTTAGGCTCGAGTTCGGGCTTGAATTAGACAGTTTGAGCTCGGTTCAGTTCGGTTCGAGGCTCGAGCTCATCTTTTTGTTTTCCTCAAATTGCTTTTAAATATTTTTATTGAAGTTTTGAAAAATAACATGTGAAAACCTGTTTGGAAAAATATAATATTTATTTTTGAAGTCCACAAGTAACCATAGTATATTTTCTAAATTATACAAGTCCAAAAGGAGAAGGAGATTTAAAGTATTTAACCATGATAACAAGTTAACAACACTAAAACTGTAATATCCCAAAATTTGGCCAATGACCAAAATGTAATTTTTGAAACTTTTGGGGTTAAAGTATAAACTTTGGAAAAGTTTGGGGACTAAAGTGTAAATTTCCCTAATAAGTAATTTTATTCAGTATAAGAGTGAATCGGATCGAAATAACTACCTTGATATCGGTTTTAAGAATTAAGATGCAGTAAAAGGTACTGAATTTGGATCGAATAAAATTATTAAGCGTGCTCAGGCTAGGGAAATGTTAGGATGGGTGACCTTCGGGAAGGTCCCATAAAAGTGTTTCTAATCGATATTTTGGACTCAGTAAAGGTAAAGAATATTCAAATGGATTATCGATAAAGGATTTCTAAGAGAAATTTTATTCTATGGAGATTTTTGATAATTATCGGAATAGTAGACTGAGTTCGAGAAATTCAGTCTAAGACTTTAGGAAAGGAAATTTTATAAGATGATAATGTTCATTTTCCGAATATGGAAATATGGAATTTTTGGAATAAATCTGATAGCTCAATAAAGGTGAAATCGTAGTAAAAGTATTTTATGAATATCGGGAGATCGGATCGAATTAAAATTTCAGAGGCTGATCCAAAAGCCATGGAAAAGCCATAAATACTATTTTATGAATATTTTATTATAGTTGGTTGGATTTCAACTAGACTTAGTTGAATTTTACAAGAATGGCAAACTAGTAAATAAAGACTAGTTGGAGGGCAAATTGGTCATTTGACAAGGATGGCAATTTTGAAATATTGAGGGCAAGGGCAATTTTGGAAGGTGAATTACACTTGGATTAAATCATGGCCATTGATTTTTGATAAGATTAAGTCTTGGCCATTGGATTAAAAGGGCAAATTAGTAATTTCACTAATTAAATAAATTTTAAATTCATTTAATTTTAACACGTGGATTTAAATAAGTAAAAGATGAACCAAATTGTTCATCTTTCTTGAAATATTTCGAACTAAGGGGAGAAAAAAAGGGAGACAAATTTTCAAGCTCGATTCAAGCCTTGAAACTTAATTTTCAGGTAATATTTTCAACTGCAAAGTTGTTCTACTCTTTAAGCTCTATCTTTTGATGTCAATAATTCATACTATTTTATGAATATTTTATTATAGTTGGTTGGATTTCAACTAAACTTAGTTGAATTTTACAAGAACGGCAAACTAGTAAATAAAGAGTAGTTGGAGGGCAAATTGGTTATTTGACAAGGATGGCAATTTTGAAATATTGAGGGCAAGGGCAATTTTGGAAGGTGAATTACACTTGGATTAAATCATGGCCATTGATTTTTGATAAGATTAAGTCTTGGCCATTGGATTAAAAGGGCAAATTAGTAATTTCACTAATTAAATAAATTTTAAATTCATTTAATTTTAACATGTGGATTTAAATAAGTAAAAGATGAACCAAATTGTTCATCTTTCTTCAAATATTTCGAACTAAGGGGAGAAAAAAAAGGAGAAAAATTTTCAAGCTCGATTCAAGCCCTGAAACTTAATTTTCAAGTAATATTCGAATGGATTATCGATAAAGGATTTCTAAGAGAAATTTTATTCTATGGAGATTTTTGATAATTATCGAAATAGTAGACTGAGTTCGAAAAATTCAGTCCAAGACTTTAGGAAAGGATATTTTTATAAGATGATAATGTTCATTTTCCGAATATGGAAATATGGAATTTTTGGAATAAATCCGATAGCTCGATAAAGGTGAAATCTTAGTAAAAGTATTTTATGAATATCGGGAGATCGAATCGAAATTTCAGATTCTGATCCAAAAGCCATGGAAAAGCAATAAAATACTATTTTATGAATATTTTATTATAGTTGGTTGGATTTCAACTAGACTTAGTTGAATTTTACAAGAATGGCAAACTAGTAAATAAAGACTAGTTGGAGGGCAAATTGGTCATTTGACAAGGATGGCAATTTTGAAATATTGAGGGCAAGGGCAATTTTGGAAGGTGAATTACACTTGGATTAAATCATGGCCATTTATTTTTGATAAGATTAAGTCTTGGCCATTAGATTAAAAGGGCAAATTAGTAATTTCACTAATTAAATAAATTTTAAATTCATTTAATTTTAACATGTGGATTTAAATAAGTAAAAGATGAACCAAATTGTTCATCTTTCTTGAAATATTTCGAACTAAGGGGAGAAAAAAAGGGCGAAAAATTTTCAAGCTCGATTCAAGCCCTGAAACTTAATTTTTAGGTAATATTTTCAACTGCAAAGTTGTTCTACTCTTTAAGCTCTATATTTTGATGTAAATAATTCATGGAATACATGCTTGATTGATGAGAAAGAAATTAGGGTTTATGGACTCAATTGGGTTTTTTGAGATTTTATGATTCCATGTTGAAATTCAAGTTGAAGTCAAGCTTTTGTGATGTTAAAATCATGTTATTGAGTTGGGATTTAAGCTCTACATGTTTTGATTATTATGAAGATGATTAGGGTTTATGGATTCAAGTTTAATTTAGGGTTTGTAATGTTGGACAAATGATCTAATAAGCTTGAATTTGTTACTTAGAAGTAAAACCCTAAATTAAAGGTATAGGGACCATTTCGGCAATTCTGAAAGTTAGAGGACTAATCTGAATTTTTATGATTTTGAAGTGTAATTATGTTATTAATGAAGTTGGAGATGTGAAATTGAAGTTAGAATGTTAAACCGATGTTGAATCGAGTTAGTGACCATTTTGACAAATTGTCAAAGCTAAGTGACCAATTCAGAAATGAGGTTTTAGAGAAGGACTAAATCTGATTTTAGTTGACATAATAGAATTCAAGTGGTAATGTTGATTTGAGGACTAAATTGCAAAGTTAAGAAGTTTGAATCCTTATATTTGCATTTTAGTGACTAATTCGAAAAGAAGGAAAAATTAGGGGGGATCAATGTTCAATAATTATTTGATGAAAAAGGGTGATAAGTTGATGGTTTGAATCAAGTGTTGGGACCAAATTGACAAATAGTAAAGTATGGAGAAATTAGTATAAAGTTTGAAGTTATTTATGGAAGTTGTGTAGGAAAACTAGATTTGGCAGTAAGTTTAAAAATTCACCATAAATTATACAAAAAATGGTTAGAAGGTGAATTTTATACTGATGTAAAGATTTTTTCGTCTAGTTTCGCCTCCAACAAACGGAAACTGATTTCGAGTTCCGAGTGAAAAGATATGAATTTTTAAGTGGTGAAAGGTCAGAAAACAATATGGTAGTCTGTTTCGAAATTAGCACCGGAAATTGACTTTGAAAATTATATGTTTGAAAATTAGCCATAAATCGTACTAGTTGAATTTGGGCTATTAATTTATATGTTTGAAAAGCTTATTGAATCTAGTTTCTTTCAAAACAAACAGAATTAAATTCCGAGTTGTAGATTATTTTATAGAAATATTTCATTGAAGGTAGTGCAATCTGCCAAAAAAATGAGAACTGATACATTTTGTATCTAAGGTTAATTAGTAAGCTTGAAAAGGGTTAATGGAAGTTCTAAATGGTTATTAAGGACCAAAATGAGTTTTGGACAGTATAAGGAAGGAAAGAGGAAATTTGTATATTCGAATGATTAGATTTGATAGCATGTTTGAAAAATTGTTAGATTTGAATCTAACAAATGTTGTTTATATTCATGTGATTAATGAAGTTTGAATACGAATCAAAGAGGATTCGAGATACTATAAAAGAAAGGATCGAGTAGAATTTAGTGAGGCATACTATTACATGGCCTAGGTGAGTGCATTTCTAAATGTTTGCATTACATTGAAAATGACATTTCATTTCTTTATAATACATGATATGATACAATGCTCGACATGGCAAGCTTGATGGAATACCAGGTACAAAATATTGTTTGCATAAATGATGATGCATTATGCATACATGAAATATGGATAATGACAAGATTAAAATGAAACAAGATACACCCTGGGGATCCAAGCCCATAGTGCAAAATGCACTAACGAGGTGTTTAATATAAGGAGCAAAAAGCGTCCTCTCGAGTATGTACTCCACAAGGCACTACGGTGCAGATAGGCTACGGGGTTTTCATGGGCCTCTAGCCAGACACGATGATAATAATAACAAGATGTTACATGATACATGATACAGATGTTACATGATTATATGATACATGATACAGACATTACATGATACAAGATACAGATGTTACATGATTACATGATACATGATACAGATGTTACATGATTACGTGATACATGAAAAAGATGTTACATGATTTCATGATACATGAAAAAAGAAGTTACATGTTACATGACAGAGAAATGCATGACATACATGATAGAAATGTTATTGATATATGATAGACATGATACATGATAGAATACATGATATGCAAATGATTGCATAATGAAAACATGACCATGATAGAATAAATGACATATGTACATTGTGATATACTTGCCATGTTATAGAGAAAATGAAATGCACTTATATATATGACATATTGTATTACATTATTTCAGGATTTTAAAATAAATAAGTTTAACTGCCTCACTAAGTTCGTACTTAGCGTGTGTCTTATGCCACACGTAGGTTTCCTGGAAATCGTCTATCAAGGAGGAGCAGAAATTTGGGAAAATCAAGTTACTACAATAAGTTCAGTAAGTACGTCTTTACCATAATTTGATAGACTAGTGGGCATGTAAGTATTTTAAAGTTGAACTGTCTATAACATAAGTTTACAACATAATTATATGCTTTTATGGTTGGATAAGTTTAAAAATACGAATTGTTAACAATAACAAAATCTTTGGTATGACTAAAATGTTGTATAGCCTTAAATGCGTAAAAAATTTAAAATCAAGAAAGGGTCTAGGCAGCTTGCGTAGTTTTCACCCTGAATTATATTGTTTTTATTTTAATAATTTAATTATAAATTTTGTAAACAAATTCAGGGTCAAAACTAGCTGCACCTAGACAACATAGTTTTAAATTTAAAATCGAGAAAGGGTTAAACTACAAATTAAATTTTGGTATAAGTAAAAATATATTTACAAGTCAAGATTTCTTCCAATGATTTCGTAACATCTTTAATGTATATTCGGTCTATGAGTATACGTTAAGGGTGTTACAAAAACATACAAGTGTATACGAAGTGTGTGTGTGTATATATATATATATAAGAATTTCGAGCCGAGCTTGGATCAGTTCGACTCGGCTTGTTAAGGTCTCGAGCCGAACACAAACTCGAATCGAACTTACTCAAACTGAACTTTTACCGAATTAAACCCGAATAGCTTGCGAGTTGATCGGACTCATTATTACTCCTAGAAGAGATTGCTGCATAAGTCATTAAATATTTTGTTGACGGTGAAAGGACCTTAACTAAGAATGTGTAAGATGAGGTAAAATTAAAAGGGGACAAAATAACTTAGCATAATTGGTATAATTTTTTCCACATACCAAACCATTCTTTCCTTTTGACTTATTTTTTAAATAAACTTCTTGTTTGTAATGTAATCTTGAAAGGTATGAACATTGATGTTCAATGTATAATTTGTTATCAATATGATGAATCTCGTGAACATTTGTTTTTTGGTGAAAATTTGAAAAGTGTGAGATTCAGTCTTTCGACCTTGTTGTATTCATAGTAGTATTGGATGTTGGAGTCACGAGTTGGAATGAACTGTTACTCGACTGAAGAGAAAGTCACTCATTACCTGTTTGTTAAAACTTGCTTGGAATGTTTTTTTTATTTGATCTGATGCTAGTGGAATAAACGAAGTTTAGAGGGCAACAACTCACAACATAAGAGATAATTACAGAAGTTAACCAAACTGTTCAAATCAGGCTTAGGAGAAAAATATTAATACAAATGATGAGTAAATAGACAAATTTGAACAGCTGGTGTGTTGAATTGTAAATAGCTGCAGAGATATGTCGCAAACAATGTATTGTTTCATTATGGGGTATTACTATTAATGTTCAATCTATTGAACAATTAATCCGAATTACGGATTGCACACTACAGAGACCTTCCTAGCCTAGTTTGCTCTATTCACAACATCATGATTCAAACACTTGATCATGCTTAACGGATCTAACACTTCATCCTACTAGACCAACTAATAGTTGGTAAAGTAAATAATTTTGATGCAATTATGAGTGAGCAAAACTCGGTTTGACTCGAATCGTAATTTCATAAATGCGACTTGACTAAAAAAATCTCAAATAAAGTTTCAGTTCTAAAATGAGACTTGAATAACTCAAAATTTTTAGTAATTAGTGAATCGATTTTCAAGTTCGAGTTGAGTCATTCAACTCTGCATGTTATATGTATATCACATATGAAAAAAATATGAAGAAATATATATGTATTTCTTAAATGGTTATAGAAAACCTTTTACATTGGAATCAATTAGTGTCATAACATTATAAATATTTACAATTAAATTTGAACAAAACTCAAAAAATTCGAATCGACTTGACTCAACTCGAATTTCATAAACTCGACTCAACTTGAAAAATAGTTAAAGAAAATTTGTTATAAAATAGGACTTGTCAACTCGACTAACTCAAATATTTTTTACTCAAATCGATCGAATACTCACGTAGAGATGCAATATCACACGTTTAAATTGCATGATGGCTATATATATATATATATATATATATATATATATATATATATATATATAAACTTTATTAATGAAAAAACATTCAAAAGATTTAGCCCTGTTTGGTAAAGGGCGGTTTGAGCCAAAATTAGAGGTTTAAGCTAATATTAGAGGTTTACTAATCAAATCCGCTAATTTGGATGTTTGGTGAATAGCAGATTGGATTAGCGAATTGGGATGAAACCTCTAATTTTAAAAAAGTTACTAATAAGGGCCTTTTGAAATTAGAGGTTTTGACATAAGAGTTATAAAGATCATTTTACCCTTAACAATTATAAAAAAATCTCCAAATAACCTAAATTTAACCTTTTTTATTTTAATTCTTCACTTTCACGTATTTATACTGTGACATTTGTAAATTAATACTTTTTTCTTTTTATTCTCACATTTATATTTGTATTTAAATTTAATAATTAATTAAATTATATTAAAAATAATTATATAAATAATAAATTAATGTATAGATCTGTTAGTACCTCCGAACGCTCACCACCACGTGTCAAGACCGGACGACTCTGACAAATAAGCAAGACGGCAAGCAACCTAATAACAAAGGATGTCGCATACGTGATCTCCACATACGCCGTGCATGAGGTCACCTAAAAACTGTGTGATGCCTTCTACATCCAGTGACCACGTGACTACGCACGTGATCCCAGCGAATGACAAAGGGAACCTAGAACATCAAGTCATAGCCGATCCCATCAACGCGCCATGATGACCCTATCATGACACATGTTTAGGTAGTATAAAACTGAACATGCAGCGAGAGGGAGGGGGATCTTCCATTCCAGGCACCGTCACCACCTCAAAGCAAGAGCGATAAGCAAGCTCTGATCTAGGACGACCATCTTAACTACCATCTCTGGTTCTTGTTTATTTTAACAATCAACAATTAGCGCGGTGAGCATAGACCGAACTTGCTACCTCTAAATCTTTTGTTCGATAAGCTTAAGGATTCCGAGGACAGGCGACGATACCCTGATCAACTTGGGTAGAAAGGATGCCCTGGTGAATTGGCTAACCCCGAAGACCATGCAACAATCGCAGCAGCCTAAACGGTGGCAGCTTCAGGGGTTAGGTAGTTAAGGAAGCAACGCAGACAGTCGAAACACTGTACACATGTTAATTAGAGCGGATGAGGAATAGAATCAACCAAGATCTAGGTGTAAGACGAACATATAGAGAATGGTTTCGTTCCTGACAGAAACGACAAAGAGGCCGAAACACAAAAACTCATGGTAGGTCTTGTTTTCGAAAAAAAGAGGAGAGCGGTATCTCGGGTAAAGAAAGCAATGACCTATAGTTGTCACAGCTATAATAGCTGGTTTTACTGTAAAAAGAATTTTAGTTGATATGGGTAGTGTCGCAGATGTATTAGTTTGGAATGCATTTAAGCAAATGGGAATTCCCAATTCGGAGCTGAAACTGGCGGGTTCGGCATACGGCTTGGGCGGCCAACCTATTAAGGTGGAAGGCTCCATCCAATTTTTCGTAACCATGGGAGATAGTGACAATAAAACCACACAAATGACTATTTTCCTCGTCGTCAATAGCCCTTTCGCTTTCAACACACTTTTCGGTAGACCCTTAATAAGAAAAGCTAAAATCACGGTCCCCCTTTCTGCTTACAGGTTAAATTTCCTACTCTCTTAAGAGAGTGCCTCATGCAAACCGATCAAAGAGTAGCCAGGCAGTGCCATGTCCTCTCACTCCGTATAGCCTAGGAACAAAAGGCCATGACCATAAAGGCAGAAAAGCTATACTACAAAGGAGAGCACCCGAGGTTAATATTTTGAATAAGGCTATGATAATCCTGAAGAGCCTAGACCTCAGGGAAAGTGAGAAACTCAAAAAGCCAGAGCCGGTAGAAGCAATGGAAATGGTGGAGATTTACCCAGATAAGCCCAAAAAGACTACTAGGATTGTAGCGGGGCTAGACAAGCAAAGTCGAAGAAGGTTGATAAGGTTATTGCGAGACAACGCATATGTTTTCGCATGGACAGTTGTTGCGCGTAATAAGTGCTACGCAATTGTGCAAGTATACACGTCGCAAGTAATAAAGTGATATGATAAGTGATAAGTGTTCAAAAGTACTATTTTTCTTACCCTTTTTACTCATATTGTTGTTAGACTTAGGCTCATATTAGTTACATAATTAGTCATTCATGCATTAATCCATGTTTCCTTCCATCGTTGAGCTTGATTGCATAACTTGGTTGTTTTTGTGGGAAAAGATGCTGCTTTGGTATGTTTTGTGTGTATGTGCAGGATCACTTGCCAAAGCAAGGCTAGAGCTAGTTGCCAGGGCAATGCATGAAGGAGATGCCGAGGTAGTTTCCAGGGCAATGCATGAAGGAGACGCTGAGCCAGTTGCCAGGGCAATTGTCGACAAAGAATAAGGTGATATGGTAGTCGAAATTGATGACTAGACAAGCCCAAGATGACACGGAGCAAAGCTAAATCCCAAAGGAGTTTGATTTCCATGAAGAGGTTAAAGAAGAATTAAATTCCAAGAAGATAGGAGAAGTTCTAGAAGGAATATAATTATAATAAATAATTATATTCTTTAAAGATAATTAATTCCAACTTAACTTCCTCCTCAAAGGAGGACTTTGACCTAGCCCTATAAATAGATCACCAAGCCGTCAACTCCAAAGGGGGAAAGGAGAGAATTTTCGACAAGCATCAAGGGCAAGGAGGATTTTGACAAAGCTTCATCCATCCTTCATCTTTTTCTTTCTTGTTCAATTAGGTTCATGCTAGGAATTCTTTATCTTGTGTTTCTTTGGAACCTAGCCATGAACTAAATCTATTTGGCTAAGGTTATTGTGTCTTGTGGTTGTGAGAAACAATTGGATTTTGTTTAGGTAATAAGAGTTTGCACTTTTCTGTTCAAGGTTTATTCATTCTTGGTTCTTATTCTTGTTTGCGAGTGAATTGGGAGATGATCACGTAACTTCATCTATTTATCTAATATCGGGAGAGTTAGATTCAAGAAACGAATGAATATGATCTTTATTCAATCTATTGATGGTGAAGATTAATCCGGCTTAGGAATAAGTTAAGGATTTCAACGGCTAAGAGGAGCGCAAGATTGGTTGTTGTTCACCCTTGATTCACGCAGGGATGTATTATCAAGGCATGCACAAGTAGCTAGAGTTTTGACTTAGGGATAAGAAGAAACCATTGAAGAATGCTCTGCCGAACCTTGAAGTTGCTGCCCAGACGCCCAAGTAGTTGCCCAGGAAACCATCGATTAGTTGCCAAGGCAACCCCGTTGTGCAAGTTGCCACGGCAACTGAGTTTCTCTTACACTCTTTTACCAAGACGATCCAATCGGCTATCACACCTCAACTCACGATAACCTGGCCTATCTCTCTCATTTAATTACATCGTCTTTTACTTATTTGCTTTCTAGATTAGTTATTAGTTAAAACTCCTATAATCTTCTATTTGTGTTTTTACTTCTTATAGTGCGAGAGATTAGATTCTTGATGTGGCACCAATCCCTGTGGAGACGATATCTTTTATACTATAACTTGCGACGTGTACACTTGCACAATTGCGGAGCACTTATTACGCACAACAAGTTTTTGGCGCCGTTGCCGGGGATTGGCAATAGCGACTTTGTTTTTATTTTCTTGCACTTTTTTTCTTGTTTAAAATTCAAAGGGCTAACAAACTTTGGTTTTGCATTGGTATATGACCAGGGCGAGACCGATCACACCAGAATATCTCTTTGATCCAGAAATCGAACGAACCTTACAAAGACTTAGACAGAGGTTAAGAGTAGCAATGGCTAATCAAGACGACAATATGAATCAAGATGTTCCAGCAGGAGGAGGAGTGATTCTTGCACGAAACAAAACTATCCGAGACTATTTTGAAGAAGATCTTGATGGACTTAATCCAGGAGTTGTCGCACCTGAAATTGAAGCCAACCACTTTGAGTTGAAACCAATGATGTTTAATATGATCAACATAATTGGTCAATTTAGCGGCTCAGCAACTGAAGATGCACGACAACATCTTAAATCTTTCCTCGAGATTTGCAACTCATTCAAAATACATGGAGTCACCCTTGATGTTTTACGATTAAGATTATTCCCCTATTCACTGAGGGATAGGGCGAAAGCATGGTTGAATTGCATTCCTGCCGGATCAATAGGATCTTGGACCGATCTTTGTCGTGATTTCCTTTCTCGGTTTAATCCAAAAAAAATTCTGACTGATAAGCTTCATAACGACATTACTTCTTTTTGGTAGGCAGATGATGAATCCATGTACGAGGCTTGGGAGCGATACAGAGAACTTCTACACAAATGCCCCCTACACGGATTCAGATTGTGGACACAAGTAACAATGTTTTACAACGCCGTGAATACACCAACAAGGATGATGCTAGACGCCTCGACAAACAGCACACTCCTAGATAAGTCGCCGGAAGAAGCAATGCAAATTCTAAACAGGCTGGCCAAGAATGATTATCAATTCCCCTCTACTAGAAGAGGAGGAGTTAGACGCCAAGCCACAATACATGAACTAGGATCATCAGACTCAATTTCGGCACAATTGGCCACTTTAACCAAGATGGTCCAGAACATGCAGAAACCAAACAACACACATGAGGTCAAGGTAATGGATTCTTTTTGTGAGTTATGTGGTGGTAACCATGATTCTTCTGAATGTATGCAGAATCCAGAATCCATCTTCTATGCAGGGAATTACAACCGGAACAACAATGTGATGTCCAATACATACAATCCAGCTTGGAAGAAGCACCCAAATTTTTCATGGAGTAATCCCAACAATGCTC
Organism: Hibiscus mutabilis; assembly: GCA_019671005.1. Taxonomy (NCBI): domain Eukaryota; kingdom Viridiplantae; phylum Streptophyta; class Magnoliopsida; order Malvales; family Malvaceae; genus Hibiscus; species Hibiscus mutabilis. The sequence goes on along the minus strand of CM033740.1, from coordinate 17,700,409 downwards.
TAAACCAGAAAAATCAGAATGCACAAGCATCGGGATTCCAGCAGAATATGCCACGGCAACAGTTGCCGCAGTAACAACCGACAACATCTAGTTCTTTGGAAAATTCTCTACATGCTTTTATGATGAAAACTGAATCTTATATAGTTGAGAATAGTAACTTCATAAAAAGAACTGATGCTTTTATTAACAGGACCGAGATGAGATTGCAAAACCAAGAGGCGGCAATCAAATCATTGGAAAATCAAGTCAGACAATTTGCTCAAAACCTGAATACTAGACCGCAAGGAGGTTTACCTAGCGATACTGAAGTCGCAAGAGGAACTAGCCATGAGCAATGTAAGGCGATCACCACTAGAAGTGGCCAACAACTTAAAGAGGCTCAAGCCCGCTCATCAAACAAAACTCCACAAAGAGATCAAGACGAACCTAGCGGTAAAGCCTCAGATGCTAAACCAGGAATTGCCGCGGCAACTGACAATAAGCATGCCTCGGCAACCGGTGATAAGGATGCCTCGGCAACTTACGATAAGCATGCCTCGGCAACTTACGATAAGCATGCCTCGGCAACCCCATTTGACAATGCCTCGGCAACTCTAATTGTCCCAGCAATGCCGTCAATCAGGTTCCAAACCAATGAAAGGATCGAAGATATCCGACTTCCACCACCATTCCCACAAAGGTTGAAGCGACAAAAGCAAGAATATCAATTCAAGAAGTTTCTTGATATCCTAAAGCAAGTCCACATCAACTTGCCATTAGTTGAAGCAATTGAACAAATGCAGAACTATGCCAAGTTTCTTAAAGACATTGTGTCCAAGAGAACAAGGCTAGGAGAGTTTGTAACAGTTGCCGCAATAGAGGGATACATGGCCATGTTGCACAATCGTATGCCACCTAAGTTGAAGGATCCCAGAAGTTTCACAATACCCTGTTCCATTGGAAACCACTATGTCGGGAAAACATTATGCGACCTTGGGGCTAGCATAAACTTGATGCCTAAATCAGTTTTCTAGAAACTAGGAATCGGGAAGGCAAGACCTACAACAGTTAAGCTACATCTAGCCGACAGATCCTATGTGCATCCAGAGGGAAAAATCGAAGACATATTGGTAAAAGTTGATAAATTTATTTTTCCCGCTGACTTTATTGTTTTGGATTGTGAAGCAGATGAGCATGCACCTATCATTCTCGGGAGACCATTCCTAGCAACAGGGAGAACCTTGATTGATGTTGAAAAGGGAGAACTCACAATGAGGGTGAATGACCAGCAAGTTAAACTAAATGTGTTCCAAACACTAAGGCATGCCGATGATCTAGAAGAATGCCAACTTCTTCATGACAAGACAGAGTTTAACTTCGACAAGGAATTTAGTTGCCTCGGCAACTACATTACTGATCAAGAGGAACCTGAGGAGTATGAAGAACCGGTCGATGAGGAACAACAAGAAGAGACAAATTGGCTAGTCAATCGACCAGATACATACTTTGAACTACTGGATTACTCAGGTAAGGAAGATAAGCTCGAAAAGCCCTCTATTGAACAACCACCGATTCTTGAGTTGAAACAGTTGCCAGAGCAACTAAAATATGCATACTTAGGAACCGATAATACATTGCCTGTAATTACTTCCTCTAAGTTACAGTCTGAGCAAGAAAAGAAGTTGATCAAAATGTTGATGCTACACAAGAAGGCAATAGGGTGGACAATTGCCGACTTGAAGGGAATTAGCCCGGCAGTGTGCATGCACAAGATTTTGTTGGAAGATGATCACAAACCTTCAATCGAGGCCCAGAGAAGACTGAATCATGCTATGAAAGGGGTTGTAATGAAAGAAATCATCAAGTGGCTTGATGCCGACATTATATACCCTATCTCTGATAGTACATGGGTAAGCCCGGTACAATATGTACCGAAAAAGGGAGGTATAACGGTGGTAAGTAATGAAAACAATGAACTCATTCCAACTAGGACTGTGACCGGTTGGAGGGTTTGTATGGATTATCGAAAGCTAAATAAAGCCACTAGGAAAGATCACTTCCCATTACCCTTTATTGATCAAATGCTTGACCGTCTTGCAGGTAAACCCTTTTATTGTTTTCTTAATGGTTATTCAGGTTACAATCAAATTGCCATAGCACCAGAAGATCAAGAAAAGACAACCTTCACATGCGCATATGGTACTTATGCTTTCCGAAGGATGCCGTTCAGATTGTGTAACACCCTGGAAACCTTCCAAAGATTCATGATGGCACTCTTTTCAGACATGGTCGAAGACTTCCTTGAGATCTCCATGGATGATTTTTTCGTTTTTGGTAATGACTTCGACAGTTGCCTCGACAATTTAGAGAAGGTGTTGGCCAGATGTGAAGAAACTGATTTAGTCCTCAATTGGGAGAAATGCCATTTTATGGTAGATGAAGGAATAGTGCTCGGCCACAAGATTTCATCCAAGGGAATTGAAGTAGACAAAGCCAAAGTGGACGTGATCGAGAGATTACCCCCACCAAGTTAGGTTAAAGGAATTCAAAGCTTTCTTGGACATGCAAGTTTTTACAGGAGGTTCATTCATAATTTTTCTAAAATCACTAAACCCTTGTGCAATTTGCTTGAATAGGATAAAGTCTTCGATTTTGATAATTCTTGCACCCAAGCATTCGAAACCCTAAAGAAAAAGCTTGCCTCGACACTCATTGTCGTTCCACCAGATTGGACGCTACCTTTTGAGCTCATGTGTGATGCAAGTGATTTTGCGATAGGAGCAGTCCTAGGCAATGCACATGTAAGACCTTCCATGTGATATACTACGCTAGTAAAACTCTTAATAGTGCTCAAGTGAATTACACAACAACGGAGAAAGAGTTACTAGCTATAGTTTTCGCATTTGACAAGTTCTGATCCTATTTGATTGGTACAAAGGTAATTGTTCATACGAACCATTCGGCAATCAAATATCTATTTGCTATAAAGGATGCCAAACCTCGTTTGATTCATTGGATATTACTTTTACAAGAATTTGATATTGAAATTAAGGACAAGAAAGGAACAGAAAATCAAGTGGCTGATCACTTATCACGTTTAGAACGCAATAGGGAGGAGGACGCGGATCTAGAGATATGCGATGCATTCCCGGATGAGCAACTTTTAGTTGCCTCGGCATTCCTTGACGGGCATGCCTCGGTAATTTTGGGAGCAGTCGCCACGGCAGCACATGCCTCGGTAATACCCTATTACATGGCTTTAGTTAATTTCCTTGTTTGTGGTATTTTACCTTATGATCTTGCTCACCAAGGGAAAAAGCGGTTCCGCCATGATGCTAAGCATTACTTTTAGGACGAGCCTCTTTTGTTTAAACAATGTGTAGATCAGGTTATACACCGATGTGTCCCTGAAGAGGAGCAGTAGAATGTACTCCGGCAATGCCATTCTTCACCCTATGGAGGACATTTTAGAGGAACTCGTAATGCGGCCAAAGTGCTGCAATCCGGTTTGTATTGGCCAACATTGTACAAAGATGCCCAAGACTTTTACAAGCAATGTGATCGTTGCCAGAGGACGGGCAATATCTCTAGACGACATGAGATGCCGCTCCAAAACATCATCGATTCGACATGACATGAGATGCCCAAGACCTTTCCCATCTTTATTCGACAACCTCTACATTCTACTTACCGTCAACTACGTGTCTAAATAGGTTGAGGCAGCTGCAGTTCCCAACAACAATTCCAAGATCGTGCAACGATTCTTGCAGAAAAATATATTTACACGGTTTGGGATACCGAGAGCAATTATCAGTGACGAAGGCAAGCATTTTGACAACAGACTTATTGCCAAGATGTTGCAACGCTTCGGCGTATCACACAAGATTGCCACGGCATATCACCCACAAACCAATAGGCAAGCAAAAATTTCCAATCGGGAATTGAAGTATATACTCGAGAAAGTTGTAAATCCCTCTAGGAAGGATTGGTCATTAAGACTAGATGACGCACTTTTGGCATATCGCACTGCATTCAAAACACCCTTAGGTATGTCCCCCTTCCGACTTCTCTATGGCAAAACACGCCATCTACCAATGGAAATCGAACACAAGGCATATTGGACAATCAAGACCGTGAATATGGATTGGGAAAGTGCCAGACAAAAGCGTTTGTTGGACCTCAACGAGATGGAAGAATTCCGTGCACTCGCCTATAACAATGCATGAATCTACAAGGAGAAAACAAAGCAATGGCATGACAAGAAACTATTGCCGCGACAATTCACGCCAGGGGCAACTAGTTCTCCTATTCAATTCTCGGCTAAAACTTTTCCGGGAAAGTTGAAATCAAGATGGTTGGGACCATTCGAAGTTGTCAAACCATTCTCCCATGGTGCCGTGATAATCAAGTCCATCACTGACAAACATGAATTCAAAGTTAATGGACAAAGATTAAAGCACTACAATGGTGCCCATGTGGAACGTAACAAAGAAGTGGTCACCTTAGGAGATGCATGAGCATGCTCTCCCTTCAATATTTTATTTTATTTTTATTATTTTCCATTATTTTTTTATTTTTTTTTTTTGTTTTTTTCGAACTAATTTTTTTATTTCCGATTATTATTATATTTTTAGGATAGGTTTATTTTTTTTTTATCTTTTTAAGTTTAAGAATCCCTTTACACATCTTTATTTATTTTCTTTTATTAGTTTATCTTTAATTTTAATCCTTATTTGATTTGTCTTTGAATTGTAGGAAAAGAGTTCAAGATAAAGAGGAATTTTGATCCAAGAAGGAAAACATCTTCAACAAGGAAATTAATGGGCTGGATCTAAGGCTTATATAAAGCCTCAACAAGGTGCTTCAAGAACTCACTCTACCGGGAACTCATTGGAACAACGATAAATACAAGGGCACGGTAAATCGCCTTCGGCTTAAACCCAAGACAAAACTATGGAATAAGTTTGTTAAAACTTCTTTAATGCCCACCACACACAATACTACCGTTGATATACCACGTCTTTTGTTCATACATTCTATCTTGCATAATCGCATCATTAACATTGGAAAAATTATTTCTGATGAGATTTTTGTATGTAGCTCAAAGGACAAGGGTTCTCTTTTCTTCCCTTGCTTAATTTCCAATCTTTGCAAGGAGATGCATGTCCCAAGTGAGTCCATCGATGAAAAGGCCCTACCAAAGTCCGGTTGGAATCAAGCACAAATTTGAAAGCTAATGGGAGAGGCACCAGTAAAATCCTCAAGGCCTCTAATTGTCGCGGCAACCCCTGCCGCCTCGGCAACCTTTACTGCCCAAGCACCTAATGCCCGGGCAACTCGGCCATCAACCCCGGGACACTTTGAAGCACTCTTGCAACCATTGGGGAGAAACCTTAGGCAAATTGAAGGCCGGAAACTAATGTTCATGTAGTACATGAAGGAGCACAACAATGCCATCACCCAAGTCATCCTAAAAAAGTATCCAGACAGCCGCGTGCCGTTCCTAATCTTTTCGGCCGAGATCCTTGCCACGACAACCAATGAAGCAGTCACCACGACAACCGCAACAGATGATGCCGCGGCAACCTACACCGCGCCTGCCAAAGCAGATGCCACGGCAACCAACCCTAAAAATGCCACGACAACCAAAGCTAAAGACGTCCCGGCAACCACTGCAAATGCCAAAGGTAAAGCACCTATGCCCAAATCAACTCGTACGGAATCATTGTCTGATTTTTCAGATTCGGACGAGTCCTCCATTGCACCAACAAAGACCGCATCAATTGAATCCTCCAAGCGAAAAGCCAATGACATTGATGAAGAGGACGATGAGGACAACCTCGTACGAGGATCGATTCCACCATCGGCAACAAGGAAACAACCATCGCATTCAAGCAAGAGAATCAAGACACCGACCAAAAGGAAACTAATCATCCACGACGACGAACTCTCGGAGTAAGTCCTTGTTTGCATTTTACTTTTCTTTATTTTTATTTCTCTTTAATGCATGCATTGAGGACAATGCCTCACTCGAGTTTGGGGGGGATTGTTATTATTTAGTTACCATGTTTAGTTGCATTCATCTTAAGTATTGCATTTAGGATACATAAATTGCTTGCCATGCCTTTAGTTGGAACAAGAATTGCCTAGATTTGATGAATATCCGATGATGACTTTGCCAATGCACTTAATTGATAGATTTTTTATTCTAGGATAACCATGGAAACACTTAGAATTTCACTATGATGCTAAATTTTGATGAAACACTGTTGTGGTTTGATTGATTTAAGGAATTCTAGTGAACTTAGGTTGATAGTTAAAAAATTGGGGGATTAGAATAAAAATTGGATAAATGCTAGAGGTGCCCGAAATTGGCTCTAGCATGTGCTAAAACTTTGATTGCTAGAGTTGCCCGAAATCAGCTCTAGCATGTGCTAAAAATTGATCGCTAGAGGTGCCCGAAACTGGCTCTAGTCGAATAAATTAATTAACTTAAGAAAACTAAAAACAAAACACTAGAGGTGCCCGAAACCGACTCTAGTTAAAACATGTTAAGAGAACCCAATGAAGTAATTTGAAAACCTCTTGTTTGCATAGAATCTGAAAAATCAACTTGCACACAACTCCGCACACACTCACAAGCATTATAGTTTGATTCCGAGTAACTCCTAATTTTTTCGAAAAATGAAAAGCCAATCATACTTTGTGCCCCGGTTCTGAGAATTGAAATCAAGTTCAAAGCCAAGTTTGTGAAAATTGAAGTCTTGGCGGGTAATTATTAGTTTGCATTGCTTGAGGACAAGCAATAGTTCAAGTTTGGGGGTGTGATAAGTGTTCAAAAGTACTATTTTTCTTACCCTTTTACTCATATTATTGTTAGACTTAGGCTCATATTAGTTACATAATTAGTCATTCATGCATTAATCCATGTTTCCTTCCATCGTTGAGCTTGATTGCATAACTTGGTTGTTTTTGTGGAAAAAGATGCTACTTTGGTGTGTTTTGTGTGTATGTGCAGGATCACTTGCCAAAGCAAGGCTAGAGCTAGTTGCTAGGGCAATGCATGAAGGAGATGCCGAGCTAGTTGCCAGGGCAATGCATGAAGGAGACGTCGAGCCAGTTGCCAGGGCAATTGTCGACAAAGAATAAGGTGATATGGTAGTCGAAATTGATGACTAGACAAGCCCAAGATGACATGGAGCAAAGCTAAATCCCAAAGGAGTTTGATTTCCACGAAGAGGTTAAAGAAGAATTAAATTCCAAGAAGATAGGAGAAGTTCTAGAAGGAATATAATTATAATAAAGAATTATATTCTTTAAAGATAATTTAATTCCAACTTAACTTCCTCCTCAAAGGAGGATTTTGACCTAGCCCTATAAATAGATCACCAAGCCGTCAACTCCAAAGGGGGAGAGGAGAGAATTTTCGACAAGCATCAAGGGCAAGGAGGATTTCGACAAAGCTTCATCCATCCTTCATCTTTTTCTTTCTTGTTCAATTAGGTTCATGCTAGGAATTCTTTATCTTGTGTTTCTTTGGAACTTAGCCATGAACTAAATCTATTTGGCTAAGGTTATTGTGTCTTGTGGTTGTGAGAAACTATTGGATTTTGTTTAGGTAATAAAAGTTTGCACTTTTCTATTCAAGGTTTAGTCATTCTTGGTTCTTATTCGTGTTTGCAAGTGAATTGGGAGAGAATCTTGTAACTTCATCTATTTATCTAATATCGGGAGAGTTAGATTCAAGAAACGAATGAATATGATCTTTATTCAATGTATTGATGGTGAAGATTAATCCGGCTTAGGAATAAGTTAAGGATTTCAACGGCTAAGAGGAGCGCAAGATTGGTTGTTGTTCACCCTTGATTCACGCAGGGATGTATTATCAAGGCATGCACAAGTAGCTAGAGTTTTGACTTAGAGATAAGTAGAAACCATTGAAGAACGCTCTGCCGAACCTTGAAGTTGCTGCCCAAACTCCCAAGTATTTGCCCAACTAGTTGCCCAGGCAACCATCGATTAGTTTCCAAGGCAACCCCGTTGTGCAAGTTGCCACGGCAACTGAGTTACTCTTACACTCTTTTACCAAGACGATCCAATCGGCTATCACACCTCAACTCACGATAACCTGGCCTATCTCTCTCATTTAATTACATCGTCTTTTACTTATTTGTTTTCTAGATTAGTTATTAGTTAAAACTCCTATAATCTTCTATTTGTGTTTTTACTTTTTATAGTGCAAGAGATTAGATTCTTGAAGTGGCACCAATCCCTGTGGAGATGATATCTTTTATACTATAACTTGCGACCTGTACACTTGCACAATTGCGGAGCACTTATTACGCGCAACAATAAGTATCGAGTATCGTCTCCATAGGGATTGGTTTGGGCCACTTTGTCTTAGTTATCACACTGTAAAAGTAAAAACACAATTGATAATTGTAGGAGTTCTAACTAACGAATAAAATAAAAGAGCAAGTAAATAAAATAAAGATGTAATCAAATAAGAGAGTATAGTCCAGGTTATCGTGAGTTGTGGAGTGATGATCGAATGGTTCGTCGTGGTGATTGAGTAGCAGTCGGATTGCCAGGGTAATTCTTTTACGATTGCCTAGTCGATTGCCAGGGCAATTTGGTTGCAATTGCCTGGTTGATTGCTAGGGCAATTCTGCCGTGTTACCTGGTCGGTTGCCAGGGCAATTCCCCCTTGTTGTCTGATCAGATTGCCTGGGCAATGCTCCCGCAATTGCCTGGGCAATTAAGGATGGGTCGATTGCCTGGGTAATTGAACATTCACTTCCAAAGTTCAGCAAATCGTTCTTCAATGGTTTCTTCTTATCCCTAAGTCGAAACTCTAGCTATTTGTGCATGCCTTGATAATACATCCCTGCGTGAATCAAGGGAAAACAACAACCAATCTTGCGCTCCTCTTAGCCGTTGAAATCCTAAACTTATTCCTATGCCGGATTAGTCTTCACCATCAATTGATTGAATAAAGACCATGCTCATTCGTTTCTTAAATCTAACTATCCCGATATTAGATAAATAGATGAAGTTACGAGATCCTCTCCCAATTCACTTGCAAACAAGATTGAGAACCAAGAATGAACAAACTTTTAAAATTGAATTGCAACTCAAAAACCTAAGCAAAATCCAATTGTTTTTCACAACAACAAAACACAATAACCCCAACCAATCAAGTTAGTTCATGGTTGGGTTCAAAAGACATACAAAGAATAATCCCCAAACCATGAATCTAATGGAAGCAAAGAAGAAGAAGAAGACGAAATCGATCAGCCCTCTTTGGAAAACCTCTCAATCGAACTCTCCCTCCAAGCTTTCTCCCTTGTCGAAATTTCTCCCATCTTGCCCCTTTGGAGATGTCAAAATTTCTCCTCTTCTTGCTTACCTCTCTTTGATGGCTTGGTCCTTTAAATAGGAGATGGCTAGGTCAAAATCCTTCTTGAGAAGGAAGTTAAGTTGAAATTAAATTATCTTTAAAGAATATAATTCTTTATTATATTTAAATTCCTTCTAGAACTTCTCCTATCTTCTTGGGATTTAATTTCTCTTTAACCTCTTCATGGAAATCAAACTCCTTTGGAATTTAACTTTGCTCCACGTCATCTTGGGCTTATCTAGTCATCAATTTCGACTACCATATCATCTTATTCCTTGTCAAAAATTGCCTTGGCAACTAGCTCGGCATCTCCTTCAAGCATTGCCCTGGCAACTAGCTCGGCATCTCCTTCATGCATTGCCCTGGCAACTGGTTCCAGCCTTACTTTGGCAAGTGATTCTGCACAGACACACAAACACACCAAAGCAGCATCTTTTTCCACAAAAATCACCAAGCTATGTAATCAAGCTCAACGGTTGAAAGAAACATGAATTAATTCATGAATGACTAATTATGCAACTAATATGAGCTTAAGTCTAACAATAATATGAGTAAAAAGGGTAATAAAAATAGTACTTTTGAACACTTATCACACCCCCAAACTCGAACTATTGCTTATCCTCAAGCAATGCAAACTAATAATTACCCGCCAAGACTTTAATCATCAAAGACATGCTTCAAACTTGAATTCAAACCTCATAACCATGGCACAAAGTATGATCACCTTTTAATTTTTCGGATAGCACAAAAATTACCCGGAACCCAACTATAATGCTCTTGACAATGTTTGTGCGTAGTTGTGTACAAGTTGATTTTCAAGATTCTATGTGAACAATAGGTTTTTATCAATTTAATTGTCGGGGCATTTATTTTTATTTTCACTAGAGCAAATTTCGGGCACCTCTAGCAAAGTAAGCAAATTCTCATTTTATTTTAGTCGACTAGAGCCAATTTCGGGCATCTCTAGCAATTCTTTAATGTGCATTAACTACTAGAGCCAGTTTCGGGCACCTCTAGCAAGAAAGTGCAATTACTACTAGAGCCAGTTTTGGGCACCTCTAGCAAGAAATTAACTTTTAATTTTCAATTTTAAATTTACCCTAATTTTAAGCAACCTAAGTTCACTAAGTTTCTTTCAATCAACAAGCCACATCCGTGTAAAAAAATTCAGCATCATAGTAAAATTCTAAGTTCTTTTCATGTAATCCTAAAATTAAAGGTTCTTTCAATTAAGTGCAGTGGAAAAAAATTCATCATTGGATATTCAACAAGTCTTAAGCAATTAAATCCAATTAAAGGCATGGCAAGTAACATATGCAACCTATATGTGATTGCTAAAGATGAATGCAACTAATCATGAAACTAACTAGAAACCAACACCCCCCAAAATCGAGAGAAGCATTGTCCTCAATGCATGTAAAAGTGAAACAAAATTTAAAAGAAACTAAATGAAATGAGTTAGTCGGAGAGGTCGTCACCTCGAGTGATAAGTTTCCTTTGTGTCGTTTGCTTGATTCATTTTCTGGTCAGTGGTTGAATGCTTGTGGCTGGTACCGCGTGAATAACATTGCTTTGATTTGATCCTTGTTTGCCGAGGCAGGTTCACTTGCCTGGGCATCAGTAGTTGCCAAAGCCATTGTTGTTGCCTAGGCATCGCCAGTTTCTGTTGCTGTGGCAACTGCTGAGGTAGTTTTCGGGGCATTCTTTGTTGCGGTTGCTGTGGCAAGTAGTCGGTAGTGAATTTCCTTGGCATGGTGGTTGTGAGTCTTGTTATGGAAAAGAAAAGAAAACCTGGAAACTAAAGATAATGAAGAAAAATAAAATAAAATATCTCCTAAAAATAAAAATGAAAATAAAAAGAAAAAGAAAAAGAAAAAGTAAATATTGAAAGGAGAGCATGCTCATGCATCTCCTAAGGTGACCACTTCTTTGTTGAGGTCCAACAAACGCTTTTGTCTGGCACTTTCCCAATCCATATTCACGGTCTTGATTGCCCAATATGCCATGTGTTCGATTTCCACCGGTAGATGGCATGTTTTTCCATAGACAAGTCAGAAGGGGGACATACCTAAGGGTGTTTTGAATGCAGTGCAATATGCCCAAAGTGCGTCATCTAGTCTTACTGACCAATCCTTCCTAGAGGGATTTACAACTTTCTCGAGTATACCCTTCAATTCCCGGTTGGAAATTTTTGCTTGGCCATTGGTTTGTGGGTGATATGCCATGTCAATCTTGTGCGATACACCGAAGCATTGCAACATCTTGGCAATTAGTTTGTTGTAAAAATGCTTGCCTTCATCACTGATAATTGCTCTCGGCATCCCAAAATGTGTAAATATGTTTTTCTGCAAGAATCGTTGCACAGTCTTGGAATCGTTGTTGGGAACTGCAGCTGCCTCAACCCATTTAGACACGTAGTCAATGGCAAGTAGAATGTAGAGGTTGCCGAATGAAGATGGGAAAGGTCCCATAAAATCAATCCCCCATACATCGAACAATTCCACCTCGATGATGTTTTGGAGCGACATCTCATGTCGTCTAGAGATATTGCCTGTCCTCTGGCAACAATCACATTGCTTGTAAAATTTTTGGGCATCTTTGTACAGTGTTGTCCAATACAAACCGAATTGCAAAACTTTGGCCGCGGTACGAGTTCCTCCAAAATGTTCTCCATAGGGTGAAGAATAGCATTGCCGGAGTACATTTTGTTGCTCCTCTTCAGGGACACATCGGCGTATAACCTGATCTGCACATTGTTTAAACAAAAGAGACTCGTCCCAAAAGTAATGCTTAGCATCATGGCAGAACCGCTTCTTCCCTTGGTGAGTAAGGCCATAAGGTAAAATACCGCAAACAAGGAAATTAACTAAATCTGCATACCAAGGTATTGCCGAGGCATGTGTTGCCGTGGCAATTGCTTCCATGGTTGACGAGACGTGCGCGCCTAGATTTGCCGCGGCATGGGTGTCAAGGGTTGCCGAGACATGTGCGTCAAGGTTTTCCGAGGCATAAGTGTCCATGGTTGGCTGAGGCATGCGTATCAGTGGTTTCCGCAGCGTACGCGTCTAGAGTTGCCGAGGCGTGCACGTCAAGAGTTGTTGCGGCGTCGAGGGTTGCCAAGGCATGCGCGTCAAGAGTCGCTGCGGCGTCGAGGGTTGTCGAGGCGTGCGCATCCATGGTTTTCGAGCCGTCTAGGGTTGCCAAAGCATAAGCATCCATGGTTGCCGAGGCAGCTAATAGTTGCTCATCCGGGAATGCATCGCATATCTCTAAATCCGCATCCTCCTCCCTATTGCGTTCTAAGCATGATAAGTGATCGGCCACTTTATTTTTTGTTCCTTTCCTGTCCTTAATTTCAATATCAAATTCTTGTAAAAGCAATATCCAACGAATCAAACGAGGTTTGACATCCTTTTTAGAAAATAGATACTTAATTGCCGAATGGTCCGTATGAACAATTACCTTTGCACCAATCAAATAGGATCGAAACTTGTCAAATGTGAAAACTACGGCTAGTAACTATTTCTCCGTTGTTCTGTAATTCACTTGAGCACTATTAAGAGTTTTACTAGCGTAGTATATCACATGAAAAGTCTTACCTGTGCGTTGGCCTAGGACTGCTCCTACCGCGAAATCACTTGCATCACACATGAGCTCAAAAGGTAGCGTCCAATCTGGTGCAACGACAATGGGTGCCAAGGCAAGCTTTTCCTTTAGGGTTTTGAATGCTTGGGCACAAGAATCATCAAAATTGAAGACTTTATCCTGTTCAAGCAAATTGCACAAGGGTTTAGTAATTTTAGAAAAATTATGAATGAACCTCCTATAAAAACCTGCATGTCCAAGAAAGCTTTGAATTTCTTTAACCGAAGTTGGTGGGGTTAATCTCTCGATCACGTCCACCTTGGCTTTGTCTACTTCAATTCCCTTGGATGAAATCTTGTGGCGAGCACTATTCCTTCATCTACCATAAAATGGCACTTCTCCCAAATAAGGACTAAATCGGTTTCTTCACATCTTGCCAACACCTTATCTAAATTGCCGAGGCAACTGTCAAAGTCATTACCAAAAATAGAAAAATCATCCATGAAGATCTCAAGGAAGTCTTTGACCATGTCTGAAAAGAGTGCCATCATGCATCTTCTAATGTTACTGCATATCTGAGAAAACTTGAGGAGGGTCGTTTCTGATACTTCTTATAGTCCATCTGCATCCTCTATCGGGTGACAATATTGCCCAAAAAGAATTGGGCCAATGTGCTCGCAGCTACTCCCCTTTGCATTACCATGGTGGATGTGTCTTTCTTCCGTGTTCCCTTGTAGTCTATGCACATCTTCCACCTTTCTACTATTCCTGCTCATATTCTATTGGCAATGTATTATCATCTCGTTGATCTTGCATGTGGTCGTGCAATTGCCGTGACAACTGTAGATGAGAGAAATCTATAGATTCCTTCTTCAACATCAATGTTGTAACCGTCTGGGCATCAGGTTCCTCAGAATTTGTTGTAGTATTGCTGTTCTCAGCTTCACTGAGTGTTGTCTCGGCATTGCTCTGTTCAGGCTCCTCAATCATTGCCGAGTCAAATTGTTGCTCAAGCTCATCATGTGTTGGACAGTCTTTCTCATCAACATACTCTCGACTTTGAGGTTTTAGTTGTTCCTCACACATCGGAGAGCTTTCCTTGCATTGTTCCTTGTCCTCTTGCCTTGGGACTTCAGTATTCCTAGGAATGAATTGTTGGTGCATGTTATTCATGACATGTGTGGGTCTCCTCAATTGATCTTCTGAATCCCCCAAGGTTGCATCCCACTGAGCTATCCTTGTATCCATGGACTTTGATAGCTCTCGAATCTCTTCAATTGATCTGTCAAGTCTAGCCAAGGAAGCTAGCAACGTTTCCTCCAAGGAATTATAATGCTCTTGAAAAGGACTACATGGCCATGGCATATCTGTTGCTGCGGCAAAATTGTTATGGTAAAAAGAAATTTGAGCTTTTTGACTATACCATGAAGAATTTTGCTGCTGGTTCCCTCTACGGTCCTTCATGTAGTCATATGCACCGAAAATGTGAGGGCAATTTTCAAACACATGATTTTCTCCACATATAGCACAAGATTTTTCCATGGTATAGGCTCTTTGGGATTTTCTCGGTTGGTACAGGTAATCATCAAAGGGTGCAAGAAACTCTTGATTGGATTGATTCATATCTTCCAACATCAACTCTCGAATAGATCGGCTTTTATTTCCCGACATGTTGATGTCCCTTAACTTGTAGCGTACCTAATTTTTTTTTGATAAAACAAACAAAAAGAAAAGTTAGTAAAACTAAGAAAAAATGCAATAACGAAAACAACTAACACCAATTGCCAATCCCCGGCAACGACGCCAAAAACTTGTTGCGCTTAATAAGTGCTACGCAATTGTGCAAGTATACACGTCGCAAGTAATAAAGTGATATGATAAGTATCGAGTATTGTCTCCACAGGGATTGGTTTGGGCCACTTTATCTTAGTTATCGCACTGTAAAATTAAAAACACAATTGATAATTGTAGGAGTTATAACTAACGAATAAAATAAAAGAGCAAGTAAATAAAATAAAGATGTAATCAAATAAGAGAGTATAGGACAGGTTATCGTGAGTTGTGGAGTGATGATCGAATGGTTCGTCGTGGTGATTGAGTAGCTGCCAGATTGCCAGTGCAATTATTTTACGATTGCCTAGTCGATTGCCAGGGGAATTTGGTTGCAATTGCCTGGTTGATTGCCAGGGCAATTATGCCGTGTTGCCTGGTCGGTTGCCAGGGCATTTCCCCCTCGTTGTCTGATCAGATTGCCCGAGCAATGCTCCCGCGATTGCCAGGGCAATTGAACATTCACTTCCAAAGTTCGGCGAAGCGTTCTTTAATGGTTTCTTCTTATCCCTAAGTCGAAACTCTAGCTATTTGTGCATTCCTTGATAATACATCCCTGCGTGAATCAAGGGAAAACAACAACCAATCTTGCACTCCTCTTAGCCATTGAAATCCTAAACATATTCCTAAGCCGGATTAGTCTTCACCATCAATTGATTGAATAAAGACCATGCTCATTTGTTTCTTGAATCTAACTCTCCCGATATTAGATAAATAGATGAAGTTACGAGATCCTCTCCCAATTCACTTGCAAACAAGATTGCGAACCAAGAATGAAAAAACTTTGAAAATTGAATTGAAACTCAAAAACCTAAGCAAAATCCAATTGTTTTTCACAACAACAAAACACAATAACCCCAACCAATCAAGTTAGTTAATGGTTGGGTTCAAAAGATATACAAATAATAATCCCCAAACCATGAATCTAATGGAAGCAAAGAAGAAGAAGAAGACAAAATCGATCAACCCTCTTTGGAAAACCTCTCAATCGAACTCTCCCTCCAAGCTTTCTCCCTTGTCAAAATCTCTCCCCTCTTGCCCCTTTGGAGTTGTCAAAATTTTCCCTCTTCTTGCTTACCTCTCTTTGACGGCTTGGTCCTTTAAATAGGAGATGGCTAGGTCAAAATCCTTCTTGAGGAGGAAGTTAAGTTGGAATTAAATTATCTTTAAAGAGAATAATTCTTTGTTATATTTAAATTCCTTCTAGAACTTCTCCTATCTTCTTGGGATTTAATTTCTCTTTAACCTCTTCATGGAAATCAAACTCCTTTGGAATTTAACTTTGCTCCGCGTCATCTTGGGCTTATCTAGTCATCAATTTCGACTACCATATCATCTTATTCCTTGTCGATAATTGCCTTGGCAACTAGCTCGGCATCTCCTTCAAGCATTGCCCTAGCAACTAGCTCGGCATCTCCTTCATGCATTGCCCTGGCAACTGGTTCCAGCCTTGCTTTGGTGAGTGATTCTGCACAGACACAAAAACACACCAAAGCAACATCTTTTTCCACAAAAATCACCAAGTTATGTAATCAAGCTCAACGGTGGAAAGAAACATGAATTAATGCATGAATGACTAATTATGCAACTAATGTGAGCTTAAGTCTAACAATAATATGAGTAAAAAGTGTAATAAAAGTAGTACTTTTGAACACTTATCAACAGTTGTGGACATGCCCAAGATAGACACAACTATTATTAAACATTCTTTGCATGTTGATCCAGGTGTGAAACCCATTCGACGGAAAAGAAAATTTTCTGATAAGAAGGTGCAAGCCATTAGGCAGGAAACAAAAAAGCTAATCATGGCAAATTTCGTCGAAGAAGCTAGGTACCTGCAATGGCTGCCAAACATAGTTATGGTGAAGAAACCCAGCGGTAAATGGTGGATGTGTATAGAATTCACCGATCTCAATAAGGCATGGCCCTAAGGATAGTTTTCGACTATTGTCCATCGATAAATTGGTCGACTCCTCAGCAGGTCATAAATTCATGAGTTTCATAGGTGCCTTCTCTGGGTATAACCAAATCGCAATGGCAAAGGAAGACAAAAAACAGACGGCCTTCATCACTAATGAAGGCCTCTACTGCTACAAAGTAATGTCATTTGGATTAAAAAATACAGGGGGAACGTACCAAAGTCTGGTTAATAAGGTTTTTCGTCATCAAATAGGAAGAAATATGGAAGTTTATGTGGATGACAAGCTAACTAAGAGCACGTCTTTTGAGCAACACTTAGTTGACTTGCAAGAGGTCTTTGATATTTTGCGGTTGTACAAAATATGCCTCAACATTGAAAAGTGCGCATTCGCATTAGGGGCAAGAAAGTTTTTTGGATTCCTAATCTCGAAAAGGGGCATTGAGGTAACCAGAGAAGATAAAGGCAGTTATAGACATGTCATCCCCAGCAAACATCAAAGACATTCAGAAACTCAATGGCAAAGTGGTTGCTCTAAACAGATTCATGTCCAGGTTAGCAGACAAGTGCCTCCCATTCTTTAAAGCCTTGAAGGGTACTTTCCAGTGGACGAAAGATTGCTAGAAAGTATTTTACCATCGAAAAAAATACTTGGCAAGCCCCTAGTTGGCAGTGCCTAAGGAGGGAGAAACCTTGCTCATATACTTGGCGGCCACCGATGAGACCATAGCAGCGGTACTGGTCCAATAGGAGGAAAGCACTCAAAGGTCTGTCTATTACGTCAGTAACGTCCTGCAACCAGTAGAAAGAAGATATAAGAGAGTGAAAAAGCTGGTTTTCGCCTTAGTAATAGCAATCAGAAGGCTTCACTACTACTTTCAAGCACATCAGATATTGTCCTCATGGACCAACCTTTTAAGAATGTATTGGGAATGGTGGATTTTCAAGGACAAATGTTAAAGTAGGGGGTAGTGCTTAGTGAATTTGGAATAGAATATCGATCACGAAAGATAATCAAAACTCAGGTTTTGGCCGACTTTATTGCGGAGTGCACATTTACAACTCAAACGACTTCACTCCCTGAGAGCAAAAAAAGTGAGAAAGATTAAAAAGTGCAACAGCCCACCTCAGAATTAAAAGGGGGACAGGCTGCAGACACACGACCCTGGACTTTGCATGTTGATGGGTCGATAACAATCAATGGAGCATGAGCAAGTGTACTATTGAGCGCGCCCAATGCAAAGGAAGAATATCAATATGTACTCAGCTTCACGTTCACCCTATCCAACAATGCAGTAGAGTATGAGGCATTCATAGCAGGGTAGAGCTTGCGGTAAGACTTAAGGTAAAATTGCTACAAATATTTACCGACTCACAAATGGTGCCAAGCAATTATCTGGCGAGTATGAAGACAATATAAAACACTTCTAAAATATCATCGGAGGGTGACAGGACTATTAGGGCAATTTAGTTAATATGCCATGACGCAAATACCTAGAGGATACAATATCAGAGTAGATGTTTTGGCAAGATTAGCAATAGCACTCAAAATCAAAAAGAGATATAGATTCTTGATGGAATATCGAGAGTACCCCTCTTTCGCAGAAGAACGCCAACTGTGTCAACTTGATACAAGAGATACTTGGATGACTTTAATTATGGTATACATCAAGACAAGAAATTTGCCCGATGATAGAGCCCAAAGACTTAAAACAATGCAGCGAACCGCACAATACATTGTTTAATGACATCTTGTACAAGAGAGGATTTACACAACCACTCTTGCGATGCTTAGGTCTTGAGGAGGCCAAGATGGTACTGTAAGAAAATCACGAAAGGGTCAGGGGACACCACCCAGGTTCGTATTCCTTGGCCCATAAAGCAATTAGATAGGGCTACTACTTGCGAAGAGATGCTAAAGATCTAGTAAGCAAGTGTGTACCTTGCCAAGTGTTCGCCCCAATACTAAGGAAACCAGCAGCATTACTTAAATCCATCACAAGTCCCTGCAATTCATAATGTGGAGCATCGACATCTTGGACCTATTTCCGTTAGCAGCAGGTCAATAAAAATATTAGTGGTGGCAGTGGACTATTTCACCAAGTGGATAGAGGCAGAGTCGTTAGCGACGGCAACGGAAAGGAAAATGGAAAGCTTTTTATGGAAATCCATAATTTGCAAATTTGGCATCCCCTATATGATAATCACAGATAATCAAAGAATTCTGCATGAACTTCCACATTATGTTAACCCAAAGTTCAGATTAATCCCCACAGATAAACGTTAGGTTGAAGTAGTTAACAAGAAAATAATGTATGCGCTTAAAAAGAGGGTAGACGACAAATAAAGAGCATAGAGAGATGAATTACCAAGAATTTTATGGGCATTCTGAAGAACTTCCCACACCGGTACATGTAGCAAGTACTTTAAAATACATGCCCAAAGTATCATCATTACATTAAATCATTATTCCCAATTGCAAAGATACCGATGTTAAATCTTTAACTAACCAAAAGTAGGAGAGAAACCATTCAACCTCAAATACGGTACAGAGGCAGTTATACCAGCAGAGATAGAGGTTTCAACATACAGAACCATACAATACGATGCTAACACGAACAACGAAGCCCTATGACAACAACTCAATATGCTCGAAGAAGAAAGAATCGAATCAGAAATAATGGCAGAGGCAATGAACCAAGTTGTTGCGAACTATTATAATTCGCGTGTAAACAACAAGCAATTTAAGCCAGGTGATTTAGTTTTAAGAAATACGGAGGCCAATAAACCATCAATCGAGTGAGGAAAAATGGCCCCCTCGTAGGAAGGTCCATATCAAGTCCACAAGGTGATTGAATTCGGGGCATATAAACTTACAGACCACACTGGAAAGGATGTTCCAAGAACATAGAATGCTGGACACCTAAGAAAGTTTTATCTTTAAAAATTGACTAGATTATTCAATAAAGACAATATGCAAAGAATGCAAGTTACATATGATGTCTAACGTTTCCAAAGAAAGTGAGCCAAAATAGACGAAGGATCATCTGAGCGTCCACCATTTTCAAGAAGTGTGCATAAAGGAATCAACTCAATGATTGCTGCTTCCAAAGCAAGTGAGCCAAAATAGGCGAAAGATCGTCTGAGCATCCGCCACTTTCAAGAAGTGTGCATAAAGGAACAGCTCAACGATCGCCACTTCCAAAAGTAAGTGGCCAAAATAGGCAAAGGGTCCTTTGAACGTCCGCCACTTTCAAGAAGTGTGCATAAAGGAATCAGCTCAATGATCACCACTTCTAAAGCAAGCGAGCCAAAATAGACGAAGGGTCATCTGAGCATCCGCCACTTTCAAGAAGCGTGTATAAAGGAATTAGCTCAATGATTGTCACTTCCAAAGAAAGCAAGCTTAAATAGACGAAGGGTTGTCTAAGCTTTTGCCACTTTCAAGAAGTGTGCATAAAGGAATTAGCTCAACGATTGCTGTTTCCAAAGCAAATGAGCTAAAATAGACGAAGGGTTGTCTGAGCGTCTGCCACTTTCAAGAAGTATGCATAAAGGAATCAGCTTAACGATCATCGCTTCCAAAGCAAGCGAGCTAAAATAGACGAAGGTTGTCTGAGTGTCTGCCACTTTCAAGAAGTGTGCATAAAGGAATCAGCTCAACGACTATCACTTCCAAAGTAAGCAAGCTAAAATAGATGAAGGGTCGTCTGAGCGTCTGCCATTTTCAAGAAGTGTGCATAAAGGAATCAGCTAAATGATCGCTGCTTCCAAAGCAAGCGAGCCCAAATAGACGAAGGATCGTCTGAGCATTCGCCACTTTTAAAAAGTGTACAGAAAGGAATCAGCTCAATGATCGCTACTTCCAAAGAAAGCGAGACAAAATAGATAAGGGGTTGTCTGAGCGTCTGCCACTCAAGAAGTGTGCATAAAGGAATCAGCTCAGTAATCATCGCTTCCAACGCATATACACCAACTTCAAATTAACAAGAGCTACTCAAAAAAAAAAAAATATATATAATATCCAAAGCCATCACACCAGGGGGCAAGAATGCTCTTAGCCATACACAACATCATTAGTGCATAACCTACCAGTAAACTAGTCACAAAAAGGGGCGTAACAACCTACCAAAGGTTTTTATCCATATATTACTATCACAAAGAGAGAAGAGCACAACACAAACACTGGAGCATAAGCATAATTTCTAGCTTACCATTCATTCCCCATGCACTCAGTCACCGTTAGGGGCAAGAATTCACTCATAAGAAATAGCACTCGAATAACCCCGTTCAAAGAAAATAATCTTGTTCGCAAATACAAATATAAACAGAAACATCTCAACCAAAAGATACCATGTGAAAAGAAAGAAAAAATATGTCCATTGGAAAATCAATTCACACGCAGGTGATTCAATATAAGTCAAGCGACCATAATGCGTCCAACACTGGTAACAATAAGACACTATTGAGCAAACACAAATAAGCAAAGCCCTTAAGGCGACAACAACTTGTCTTGTTGAGAAAGAAAATTACGGATGTCTCCCCTATTTTTGTCTCACCTCCACTGTAAGATTTATTAATTGTAAGCAAAGGAAAGTATTATGGAACCCAGAACATAACACACGCATAAGCAGCCCTATTTATCGTAGAAGAGTAAAAATATCGAGCTAAACTATTTGAGTTTCTAATATGAAGTATTATGGAAAATGCTGAAGTGAGCATTTTATGCCCAAATTCAGAAATCTCAGGCATCCAACTAAAAGATCACGTAGCTTCCAAACCACTAGTCAATAAGCATGCCAACAGTATCATACAGCTGCCAAACCCAATTAAAACCTCCATTTTTCATTACGATCCACCTCGAATTGTCTAAACCACCATAAAAGCTAGCATGCGTTAAACATAATGCACGAATATTAAAGGGCATAATTACAGCCAAGAATAATGCAACTAATGAAATAATAAGATAGGGTAGAACGAATTATGTTCATACCCAATATAATTACGAGCAGCGCGAAAACATCTAAAAGTATCACAATAAAAGTAATAACAATAAAAAATAATAATAAAGCTTATTGATCAAGATAAAAAGAAAGTACCAAAATAATACTTTAATCATTTAAAGGAGGACTACCCTCATACAAAAATCATATAAAGATAGGCGACACCAACAATCACGTATCTTCACTACACCCGTCCGGTACATTACCACCATCTATTACACCAACAGCACCGCTGCGATCATCAAGGGAGAAAGGGTATTTGGGGAGAAGTACGAGGGACAACAATATCCATATATCTTGCAGCAAAGTATACCCACAAGGACCAAGAGGGATTTCTCACATCAAAGTCAACACCCATCTCACAAAGGGCATCAAAATCTACAGCACTAACATCTACAGGACCAAGCGCTAGTTGGAAGCTGAGAATGGCAGCATAGTGAGCTTTGTTCATTCCTTCAATCATGAAAAAGGAAGTCGCATCCACAACTACTTTAACTTTATCAGCCATATCGACATCGTGGGTAGCTTGTAATAGTATAATCTCAGTTTTATGAGACTCTTCTAGCTCAATTAACCTACTCGTTGAATTTGCAACGCTCTCATCTACTGCGATCTTTGACTGTGTTAGCTCTTCTCTTAAGCCCTAAATTTCAGCCTTTAAACTTCGTTCAATGGCTTTGATTAACTTTTTCTTAACCCTAATAGAACGATAGAACTCAACCTCGTTTCTAGAAATCTCATTCGCATGTTGTCTTTGTAGCTCTTCTATGCGCAATTGAAAGACAGCTTCACGTTTCTTGTACAACTCCTCCAAATAGGCATTATAACCCTCCATCTTTGACCGTAAATTTTTATTTTCCTTAAAAGGGTTGTATAACCTCCTACCTTTAAGCGCAGCTGCTCGTTCTCTTTAACAAGAGTATTCGTGTTCTTCTCTATGTTATACTGAATGCACCCCAACTCTTGAATAATATATCAACCTCTTTCAACGGTCCCCAAAATACTATTACACGGCCTTGAGGCATGAACATTGTTCGTATATAGCTCAAATAGCCTCCTATAGAAAGACTCAGATTGGAACTAATCCTCTGTTTCTAAATGCCCCCTCCAAGGAAAAAAACCATCTCTCACAGAGCCAGATGTTCACCAACCCCACCAGAAGAAACAGCTGCAAGCGGTGACACCATAGGAGTCGCCATAGCCTCTGACAAACCCACCACATCAATTGGCGCGACCATGTGGGCAACACCCTTCGTGGAACAGTGAACAATAATAGAATCTATGATAGACACCCCTAAAAGGTAATAACAAGCATAATTTTTTAGCAAAATTAAGCAAAAACAAAGATAAACCAAATATGCCCACATGCTAATCAGCGTAATTGGAGGTGAACGGAAAATAGGCAAAGGACTAGCTAAGCTAGCAGGAACAATATCCCCAGTAGCACCAGTTGTAGTAAAAAGAAGAGATATGTGATCTCCACTCGCAATAGAAAAGACATCGAGACCAAGTCTCACTACATCTGTCATAACCCTGATGTTTGACATAACACTCTTTCTCGACACCTTATCATCGACCACACTCTCCCACGCTGCTTCCACAAAATCCACTAAGACCTCTGCAGACATACTCTGTAAGACAGGAAGCTTCCCACATAAGAAACAACGAGAGTGGTGATTACAAAGGACGTCACTCCAAGCGTTAAAGCCAGTATGCAAGGCGAATCAATCTCCATGCTATTTAACACCCCAGGGGACATCACCTCTGCCAAACCTGGTGACTCCAATTGTTCATCACTAGAGGCGGACATTGACATACATGCAACTATAGCTAAATCCCCTAACTCATCAGCAACAATATGCAAAGGGGGGCAACTACCTTTGCAAAAGCAGTACATATCAGTACTGGATATATAATAATAATAAAAAAATAATAATAATAAATAGCAACAAACAAACAACAAAAGCTGACACAAACCAATCCCCCTATCCATGCTCTTCTTCGGCCTGATGTTAACTCCCTAAAAGTACTATTTTTTATGCTATTTCATAATGCTTTTACTTGACTTTAAGTAGATATGTTTGTATTTAGTTGCATTTAGATGTTAAAATCATGCATTTGCATAAGGAGTTAGGAGCTATTCTATTTCCAGAAAAAAGGTTATTTTTCTGGTATTGATGCAGGTCACAGGCAGGCAGGCATGGCAGAGAGGCGCTAGTAGAGAACGTAGGAAAGGAAGCAAGAGAATTACTGAGTAGTAGTTGTCATAGAGGGACCAAATAATGCCAAGCTCGGCTGACAAAGGATTGACGTTCGATGATCGGTCATGGTAGTCGTTGGACCTTGTACACTTCAGCCTTAAGATTCAAATCGAGATAAAAGGATAACGCGTCTTATCCTTTTGCGCATTCAAAATTCAAACTCAAAAACTTATCTTAGCGTTTCCACGCAAGCCTATTTAAAGGAGCTCAAGCCACCACTTGAGGGGAGATTGAAGAGAGGCTGCACCGTGGTGAATCGTGAGGCAACGTGGTTCGACCAGGTAAGACCGAGAGTTTTGGAGCATTCGAAATGCTCATCAACGAATCTTTTTCTTGCCCATTCTCTTAGTTTTATTTGTTTTTATTTCAAAATGATGATGAGAAACAATGATGTTTTGTGGATGGACCACCTAACCATGAACTAAGCTTTTACAGTTGGTTGGGGATGTTTGCGATTAACGCTAGTTTTATGTTTGGTTTTTAATAATCTAAATGCCTAGGCATTATTTTCTATCTGCTAGTACTTAACTTTCTCAAATCCTTTACCATACGATAATTGGCATAGTGTGCTTATTGCACCTTAATATCTTAACAGACTTAAGGGGCAACAATCAGTTGC
Organism: Hibiscus mutabilis; assembly: GCA_019671005.1. Lineage (NCBI taxonomy): Eukaryota > Viridiplantae > Streptophyta > Magnoliopsida > Malvales > Malvaceae > Hibiscus > Hibiscus mutabilis. The sequence continues at coordinate 17,675,814 of CM033740.1, read as the reverse complement.
CAGATACTAAGGTGAGAAGCTTCGGCAGAAGATGTTCAAGCAGATGAACTGTAACACCCCTTACCCATATCCAACATTGAATATGAGTTAGAGATGTCACATGATACTTGTATAATAGTTCTTATTTCAAAATCGGTAAAAAAAATTTCTTTAAAATATAAATAATTTACCATTTTCTAAAAGTATTTAATCGCGTAAAATTTAAAACTAATATTTTTAAGTTCAATCTGAACCTAGATTCAGACATCAACATGGCAGTTCAATTCTAATTTATATGATTAATAAAACTGCCTAAATTAAAAATCATTTGGATAGCTAATAAAAAACAATTTCAAATATATTTAATTAATAATATCCACTATAAGTATCCATACTCATGTTTATAACATCACAACCATTTCAAACATTTTCTTATCAAAGTAACCCAAAACATTAATAAGTTACATGCCAACTAATAATATCAAAAAGGGACATCAGAGATGTCTTACTAATAATGTTGTGTCGTTTTCAAAATAGATGATGTCTTCTCTTGCTACTCCTTACTCCTTACGTTCTTTTAACTACGCGTGAAACATTCACACGCTAAGTATAAACTTAGTGAGGCAACTATTATTTCAATTAATCTTTGCAATAAATAATTCAATAAATAACATTGAAAATAATAGTTCATGTAAATAAGGCAGTTCATACCAAAAACCACTGTTCAAAAATTAATATCACTTTCACTCAATCATTTCATTTGCACATTTCACTGTTATTTAAATCATAGCCCAATGTAAGATAAATGAGAATGTATGGTATGCGAGTCACTATTGAGTATGCACATGTGCAACATCAACTAATTTGTTGTGCCAAAATAAAACACTATATCACTCTATCACTGTATAACTGCTGTAAACTTATAAAACTTCACTGTATCACTAGGTCATAGCTATAAAACACAGCATCACTGTTTCACTTTATAATTGTTATACACTTATACATAATCATTGTATCACTATACTCCCACCTCATTGGCATGCCAATTATACCAAGAAATCTCATAATGCATACAATGGGCTTTAAACATTCACTGCCATATATCATTCACTTATTTAAAATATCAAAAGATATTAACATTTCACAATATCATATAAAAGTGCATTGGGCAGTTCATACTCGAAAATTATTCATAGTTCATTAAAAAATATAGTAGAGATGCACTCACCTGTTGCCTCACTAGAAAACTTTACCCTTATACACAACTTCACTTTTGCACTTTTTCTTTGTCGTTAGGATTGCTTGGTTCCCGGATTGGATTACGATTATGATCTACAACAATTTCACCAACATATACAATTCAAGTATATGTTAGTATCATCCTAACATAAAACCATATTAGGAATAATAATATTCCTACTTTATTCACATATTTCCCAAACTTTACAATTTAGTCCTCAACACTTTACAACCTTTCACATTAGTCCAATTAACTTTCTAAAACATACAAAATCATCCTTACACCATTTCCAACCTTAGGAAAAATTTTCCATAAATTTTAAATTTCCTATAGTTGCCGAATTTGAAAGGTCACTTTGACCAAAATTCCCACTTGATTCAAGCATGAATTTAACCTCCATACATCATATTCAAGCTTCTAACATCATTTCCAATTCAAATAAAAATTTTACAAGAGTTTCCCCTAATTTTTCAATATTCCCAAAAAATACCTAACACCAACATCCATGGAATTTTCATCATATCATGCATGTAACATCATCACAACCTCAAATCTAATTAAAACAATCCTTAAAACATGAAATCTCAACTTTTTCTTCATAAAACCTAATCTCCAATCTCAACATATAAGCATGAAAACCACTCAAAAATTATACCAAATAAAAGAGAATTCAATGGAAATTAATTATCTATTTCATGTTTCAACCCAAAAACTAATCGAATCAAGCCAAAAATTGAATCAATAATTTTCTTACCCTTGCTATGGAGGTTTCGGCCAAGAGGAGAAAGATGAGCAAAAATTCTAGCTTTTTCTTCATTTAATTAACAAGACAAATGGCATTTTAATCTTTAATCCTAATATAAAAAATCTCAATCAATAGTAAAATTACCATTTTGCCCTTTAATTATATCCAATTAGGTGTTGACACCTGTTAATTTCACTTTGCCACAATCATCTTTAATTAAAAAGTATGGGCAAAATGACTAAAATACCATTAATGAATCCATGTATTCACAAAAATGCCATTTGTGCACTATACTGAAATTCTGCCTTCAATCGAATTTAAATCGATTAAAAAACGATTCCAAAATGAAATGTCATATTCTTCAAGTCCTCTTACAACTCTCTTCAAAATTTCATCACATTCTGAGCTCATACGATTACCTGAATCCCATTTAAACTTTAATTGTAAGTTTCCAATAATAGAAACATCGAATCGAGCCAACAATTTTATATTAGATTCACACCCTTATGTAATCTAATTATTTATGGAGTAAAAATAATTACTAGGAAAATTACCATGTTGGTCCTTGAACGTTTCTCAACTTTTCACTTTGGTCACCAAACTTTAACATTTTACATTTTAGTCACTGAACTAAAACCATCAACTTTTAATTCTTTGCAAATTAGTTACTAACCAATTATTGGGGTATTACAATTCTCCCCTTTAAGAAAATTCGTCCTCGAATTTTGAGAACGTACTTGATTTGAAAAGATGAGGAAACCATTCTTTCATATCTTTCTCTCTTTCCCATGTTTCTTTTTCCACTTTGTGATTTCGCCAAAGAACTTTAACAAGTGGAATTGTCTTGTTCCTCAATTCCTTGACCTCACGTGCTAAAATTTTGATTGGTTCCTCTTCATACGTCAAATCTGGTTGAACCTCTACTTTTTCTGGAGTAATGATGTTGGAAGGATTTGATCGATACTTTCTGAGCATTGATACATGAAATACATTATGAATCTTATCCATTTTCGGAGGTAGAGCAAGTTGATAAGCCACCAGACCAACTTTTTTATAATCTGATACGGTCCAATAAATCTCGGACTCAGCTTTCTTTTTCGTCCAAATCACAATATCTTTTTCCAAGGTGATACTTTGAGAAACACTTTATCACCTACTTGGAATTCAATTTCTTTTCTTTTTAAATCTGCATAAGCTTTCTGTCTATCAGCGGCTATTTTGAGATTATCTTGAATGATCTTTATCTTGTCTTTAGCTTCTCTAATTAAATCAGGTCTAAATACGTCCCGATCTTTCAACTCGTACCAATTCAAAGGAGTCATGCACTTTCTTCCATACAAGGCTTCATAAGGTGCCATCTTGATACTTGTTTGATAGTTATTATTGTAAGAGAATTCCGCTAACGGTAAGTACTTCTCCCATGATCCTTTGAATTCAATCACATAAGCCCTTAACATATCCTCCAAAATTTGAATGGTTCGCTTTGATTGTCCATCTGTTTGAGGATGAAAGGTTGTGCTAAAATTAATTCGAGTACCCAGAGCTTTATGTAAAGACTTCCAAAATCTAGAAGTAAACCTTGGATCTCTATCAGAGACAATCGAGACTGGTACTCCATGAAGTCGAACTATTTCTTTAATGTACAACTCGACATATTTGTCCATAGAGTAATCTGCCAGGATGAAGTGTGCTGATTTAGTTAATTTATCAACAATCACCCAAATTGAATCCTTTTTGCTTGGAGTTAGAGGTAGCCCTAATAAAAAATCCATGGTTACTCGTTCCCATTTCCACTGAGGAATGGAAATTGGTTGCGATAAACCAGAAGGCACTTGATGCTCTGCTTTTACTTGTTGGCATGTCAGGCATTTCAAAACAAACTCAGTTATAGCTCTTTTCATTCCTGGCCACCAATATCGACTCTTTAGATCTTGATACATCTTGTTTCCACCTGTATGCATAGTCAAAGGACTATAATGTGCTTTAAAGAGAAGTTTTTTCTTTAGATCTTCATTATCGGGAATAACAATTCTTCCTCGATAATACAAGCATCCATCAGACTTAACTTCGAAATCTTTATTCTCACCATTTTTAACTTGTTTGAATCTTGACAAGCATTCCATATCTCTTTTCTGAAGCTTCTTTATCCGATCTACTAAAGCAGGCCTTAAACTTAATTCAGCAATCAAAGCACCATTTTCTTTCAAAGCTAGCCTCGCATTTATAGCTCTTAAGGCAGCAAAGGTCTTTCTACTGAGGGCATCAGCTACCACGTTTGCTTTTCCTGGATGGCAATCAATAACCACATCATATCCTTTAGGATCTCAATCCACCTTCTCTACCTCAAATTTAACTCCTTCTGAGTTAGCAGATTCTTTAAACTTTTATGATCCGTATAGATATAGCATCGTTCTCTGTATAGATAATGACGTCATATCTTTATAGCAAAAACAATCGCTGCCAACTTTAAATCATGGGTAGGATAGTTCCTTTCATGCGTTTTAAGTTGCCTGGAAGCATAAGCCACTACTTTTCCTTCTTGCATGAGTACACATCCCAAGCCATTATGAGAAGCATCACTATAATCTACAAAATCCTTACCTGATTCTGGCTGCACCAATACCGGAGATTCAGTTAAAATCTTCTTTAATGCTTCAAAACTTTCTTGACAGTTATCCGTCCAAATGAATGGCAAATCCTTTCTTAACAACTTAGTTAGCGGAGAGACAATCATCAAGAAATTCTTTACAAATCTTTGATAATAACCAGCCAGTCCCAAGAAACTTCGAACCTCAGAAATATTCTTCGGAGCTTTCCATTCAACTATGGCTTGTATTTTCTTGGGATCTACTCTTATTCCCTCTGCTGAAACCACATGGCTGAGAAAAGTAACTTCTAATAACCAAAACTCACATTTCGATAACTTAGCATATAGTTTCTTTTCTCGGAGGATCTGAACAACACGAAAATCAGCATCATGTTCCTCTTTTGTCTTTAAGTAGACTAAAATATCATCAATAAAAACCACCCCAAATCAATCCAGATATGGCTGAAATATTCGATTCATCAGAACCTTGAATGCTATAGGAGCATTAGTTAATCCGAACGGTATCACTACAAACTCATAGTGCCCATACCGAGTTCAGAAAGTAGTCATTACAATATCTTCTTCCTGAATCTTCAACAGATGATATACAGATCGAAGATCAATTTTGGAAAACATAGCTACACCCTTTAATTGATCAAAAAGATCACCTATCCTTGGAAGACGATACTTATTTTTCACTGTCACCTTATTCAGCTGACGGTAATCTATGCATAGTCACATAGACCCGTCTTTGTTTTTCACAAATAACACTGCTGCACCACAAGGTGATACACTTGGCCTTATAAAACCCTGATCCAATAATTCTTGCAATTGCGCCTTTAACTCTCGAAGCTCAGCTGGCGCCATTCTATACGGGGCCATCGATATGGGTGCAGTACCAGTTAACACCTCTATCTTAAATTCTAATTCCCGATCAGGGGGTAATCCTGATAATTCATCAAGAAATACTTCTGGATATTCCTGGACTGTAGGAATATCTTCCAAAAAGAATTGCCATGTCACTTGCTCGAGAGGAATGTGCATCGTAGCGTTAGTCCACCACATTCTAGCTTGATCACGGAGTAAAGATACAGCTTCGTCCAATTTATTCGTCTCACAACAATGATCTTTAAATCATTTAACCATATATCAGTAGCCAGTGGACCTTCATCTGAATCTCCCTTAAATTCAGGTGCTCCCAAACTTTTTAATTTCTTAGCAATTGTCATACGGGAAGTAGGGGGAGCTGGAGGTTGGGAACGTGTCAGAATCACTTCCAACGACTGAAGAAAAGTCCCCTGATCTTGTACAGGCATCCCTTGTTGTGCTTGTGCTCCTCCTTGTCCCGATTGAGCCGGGAGATTATTATTAATCTCATTACTACCACTACCGGCTCCTTCTGACATTTCCTGTTCCATAGCTTGTCTAGAACTCCCTGATTCAAACATCTGTAACCATATAACTACATTAGTAAGGAGCGACATCCATCAATTTCATAAACATCATATCAGTAATATAGATAATCTAGTGGCATGTACACATTTTTCAACACAAAACAACTTTAAGTTCAACCGAGAATCGGCTAAACCTGCAGCTCTAATACCATTAAGTGTAAAACCACTTACCCGTATCCATCACTGAATACAAGTTAGAGATGTCACATGATACTTGCACAATAGTTCCTATTTCAAAATCGGTAAGATTTTGTTTCTTTAAAATATAAATAATTTGTCATTTTCTAAAAGAATATTTAATCGAGTAAAATTTAAAACTAATATTTTTAAGTTCAATCTGAACCTAGATTCAGACAGCAACATGACAGTTCAATTCTAATTTATATAATTAATAAAACTGTCTAAATTAAAAATCATTTGGATAGCTAATAAAATACGATTTCAAACATATTTAATTAATAATATCCACTATAAGTATCCATACTCATGTTTATAACATCACAACCATTTCAAACATTTTCTTATCAAAGTAACCCAAAACATTAATAATTTACATGCCAACTAATAATATCAAAAAGGGACATCGGAATGTCTTACTAATAATGATGTACCGTTTTCAAAATAGATGATTTCTTCTCTTGCAACTCCTTACTCCTTACGTTCTTTTACCTACGTGTGAAGCATTCACACACTAAGTATAAACTTAGCGAGGCAACTATTATTTCAATTAATCTTTGCAATAAATAATTCAATAAATAACATTGAAAATAATAGTTCATGTAAATAAGTCAGTTCATACCAAAAACTACTGTTCAAAAATTAATATCACTTTCACTCAATCATTTCATTTGCACATTTCACTGTTATTTAAATCATAGCCCAACGTAAGATAAATGAGAATGTATGGTATGCGACTCACTATTGAGTATGCACATGTGCGACATCAACTAATTTGTTGTGCCAAAATAAAACACTATATCACTCTATCATTGTATAACTGTTGTAAACTTATACAACATCTCTGTATCACTAGGTCATAGCTGTAAAACACAACATCACTGTTTCACTTTATAACTGTTGTACACGTATACAACATCATTGTATCATTATACTCCCACCTCATTGGTATGCCAATTATACCAAGAAATCTCATAATGCATACAATGGGCTTTAAACATTCACTGTCATATATAATTCACTTATTTAAAATATCAAAAGATATTAACATTTCACAATATCATATAAAAGTGCATGGGGAGTTCATACTCGAAAATTATTCATAGTTCATTAAAAAAATATAGTAGAGATGCACTCACCTTTTGCCTCACTAGATAACTTTACCCTTATACACAGCTTCACTTTTTCTTTGTCTTTAGGATTGTTCGGTTCTCGGTTTGGATTACGGTTATGATCTACAACAATTTTCACCAACCTATACAATTCAAGTATATGTTAGTATCATCCTAACATAAAACCATATTAGGAATAATAATAATATTCCTACTTTATTCACATATTTCCCAAACTTTGCAATTTTGTCCTCAACACTTTACAACCTTTCACATTAGTCCAATTAACTTTCTAAAACATACAAAATCATCCTTACACTATTTCTAACCTTAGGAAAAATTTTCCATAATTTTCCCCAAATTTCCTCTAGTTGCCGAATTTGAAAGGTCACTTTGACCAAAATTCCCAACTTGATTCAAGCATGAATTTAACCTCCATACATCATACTCAAGCTTTTAACATCATTTCCAATTCAAATAAAAAATTTGCCAGAGTTTCCCTAATTTTTCAATATTCCCAAAAATTACCTAACACCAACATCCATAGAATTTTCATCATATCATGCATGTAACATCATCATAACCTCAAATCTAATTAAAAAATCCTTAAAACATGAAATCTCAACTTATTCTTCATAAACCCTAATCTCCAATCTCAACATATAAGCATGAAAACCATTCAAAAATTATGCCAAATGAAAGCGAATTCAATGGAGATTAATTCTCTATTTCATGTTTCAACCCCAAAACTAATCGAAACAAGCCAATAATTGAATCAATACTTTTCTTACCCTTGCTATGGAGGTTTCGGCCAAGAGGAGAAAGATGGGCAAAAATTCTAGCTTTTTCTTCATTTAATTAACAAGACAAATGGCATTTTAATCTTTTATCCTAATATAAAAAATCTCCATCTATAGTAAAATTACCATTTTGCCCTTTAATTATATCCAATTAGGTGTTGACACCTATTAATTTCACTTTTCCACAATCATCTTTAATTAAAAAGTATGGGCAAATGACTAAAATACCATTAATGAATCCATGTATTCACAAAATGCCATTTGTGCACTATATTAAAATGCTACCTTCAATCGAATTTAAATCGATTAAAAACGATTGCAAAACGAAATGTCATATTCTTCAAGTCCTCTTACAACTCTCTTCAAAATTTCATCACATTCTGAGCTCATACGATTACCCGAATCCCATTTAAACTTTAATTGTAATTTCCCAATAATAGAAACATCAAATCGAACCAACAATTTTATATTCGATTCACACCCTTGTGTTATCTAATTATTTATGGAATAAAAATAATTATTAGGAAAATTACCATGTTGTTCCTTGAACTTTTCTCAACTTTTCTCTTTGGTCACCAAACTTTAACATTTTACATTTTAGTCACTAAACTAAAACCACCAACTTTTAATTCTTTGCAAATTAATCACTAACCAATTATTGGGGTATTACATGAACTTACTTTGAAAGTGAGTCTACCCCTTAGGAGTAAAGGTTGACGCTTAATCGAGTTAATTAATGAAAAAATTTACTATAGACATATAGGGGTTTTATCATGGTTAACTTAGGGTATTACCATTGACAGAGGCAATACTACCTTTAATCTGCTCGACAATAAAACCAAGGCATGATATTATTAAAGGCTGTCATAAGTAGCGTGAAATCCAGGCATTCCTTGCCAACGCTCATCATTCATTCGAATACACTTTTGTTGCTAGACTGCTTCCATTTTCACATCTTTGTTTTTGCTGTCTTTTCAATAAAAAAATCCAAATCATTTCAAACACTTTTATTCTCTTACAAACAAATAAACATTAAGGAAATAAGTTCTTGGTCAATCCCTATGGATTCGTTTCTCAACTTACTGTTGTATTACTTGCTAACCGTGTATACTTGCATGCATAGGACTCACCTTGGCATTATTTTCTTGCACTTTTACACTAAATATTCAATCGTTTGTCAATCGTTAGCAATAGTCAACAAGTTTTTGGTACCATTGCTGGGGATTGCGATGGAATTTATTTTTTTGATTTTTACTTGTTTCGTTTCTTTTATTTTTTTCATTTTATTTATTTATTTTAACTAGTGTATGACCAGAAACCACCCTTTGGTGAAAGATTGGTCATACGACCCAGAAATTGAAAGAACCCTACGGAGGTTAAAAAGAAAAGCTCAAGAGATGGCACATCAAGGCAATAGAGGACCCGATGGTAACCCAAACAATCAGGGAAATCCAATAATCCACAATGTGATACCAGCCGCACCTGTTGCCCCAACCGTTAATGTAAAGGAAGAGAGACCTATCCGAGAACACTCAGCACCGAACATAGATAATTTGATGCCATGACTGATTCGTCCAAAGGTAAATACACCAAATTTTAAACTTAAACCAATGATGATACAAACTCTTTTGAGTGTAGAATAATTTGATGGAGCATCTACTGGAGACCTGAGTCAACACTTGAAGCAATTCATGGATGTTTTCCAGCTACTTTAGCAGCCTGCAGTATTGAAAGATACAGTAAAGCTGAAATTGTTCAGATTTTCCCTGAGAGATAGAGCAAAATGTGGCTTAGTTCTTTGCCACCTGGTTCTGTCACCTCATTGAAAGATACAGTAAAGCTGAGGAGTGAGTTCATTACTTTAGGCAGGCTGATGATGAGATCCTATATGATGCCAAAGAGAGATTCGAAGACCTGTTGAGGAGGTGTCCCATACATGGATTCCCAAATTGGACCCATATGGAGACCTTCTACAATGGACTCAATGCTCATGCAAAGACTATTTTTGATGCTTGGGTAAATGGTTCGTTGCTTGACAAGAATTATACAGAGGAAGTTGGCATCCTTGAGAGGATCTTAACTAATGATTTCGAGTATCCTACTATCAGACTAGGGACTAAAACTAAAACTGGTGGGAAATTAGTGTTAGATGATCTAACATCCATCCACGCTGAGATTTCTAATCTTAATAGTATGGTCAGAACTTTGCAAAATAATAAAGAATCCCAAGAGGTTAAGGCATTAGATTCGTTCTGCACAATATGTGGGGAGGACCACTACATGGAAGATTACCCTACCAACCTTAAGTCAGTAAATTTTGTTGGCAATTTCAATAATAATTATAATGTAAATTCCAATACTTACAATGCATGATGGAGACAACACCCAAATTTAGCTTGGGGAAATCAATGAGGTAATCAATACAATGCCCAATAGCAGAACAACAATGCCCAGCGTTAGAACAATGTCCAGTGTCAAAATAACAATGCTCAGCAAGGTTTCCACCAGAATGCTATGCCACAAAGGGCACAAAGCAATTTTTATGTAGGACAAAGGAACAACCAAGGGAATTTGAAAAAATATATGAAGAGGAATGATGCAGCTATCTAGAGTTTGGCAACATTAATGTGGAACTTGGAGATTCAGATCAGATAGATTGCCAATGCACTCAACAATTGACCCTAGGGAGCTTTGCTAAGTGATATAGAAGATGCTTAGCAGAGAGGCAATAAACAATGCAAAGTTGTAACTCTTCAGAGTGGCAAACAATGCGAGGCTAAAATATCTGTCAAGTAGCCAGTTAATTGCCAAGAAAAAGAGAAGGGACCAGTAGATGAACAAAAAAAATCAGAGAAGAAAGAAGCGACATAAGTGATGCCAGACCTCAGTTTAATGCCAGCAAACCCTTGACAAAGCTAGCAAAGTCAGCATTTGCTTACCCACCTCCATCATTTCCACAAGGACTACAGAAACACAAGCAGGATCAGCAATTTAAGCACTTCTTGGAAGTTTTTAAGTAGTTGTGGATCAACATACCGTTAGTAGAAGCTCTTGATCAGATGTCTAACAATGTTAAATTCATGAAGGATATTTTGTCCAAAAAGAGAAAATTGGGTGATTTTGAGACTGTAGCTCTCACTGAGGGATGTGGTGCAATGATACTCAATCGATTGCCAATGAAGCTAAAAAATCTAGAAAATTTTACTATTCCCTATACCATTGGCAACAAATTTATGGGTAAGGCACTGTGTAATCTGGGAGCCAGCATCAATTTGATGCTAATATCTATTTTCAAAAAGCTCGGCATCGAAGCAAGGCCTACTACTACAACTCTTTAGTTGGTAGACCGGTCATTTGCGCATCCAAAGGGTAAGATTGAGGATGTGTTGGTAAAGGTAGATAAATTTATATTTCCAGCTGATTTTATCATTTTAGATTATGAGGCAGATATGATTGTCCCAATTATATTGGGCAGACTGTTCCTTGCCATAGGTAGAACCTTAATTGACGTTCATAAAGGTGAACTTACTATGTGCATGAATGACCAACATGTTACATTTAATGTGTTTCAGGCTCTTAAATGCGCAAATAAACTTGAGGAATGCCAAGCTAATGAGATGGCAGAGTCTATTTTCACTATAGACGTGGCACAGCTGTGCCAAAAAGTAGATGATGGTGCTAGAAAACTGGATGATAAAATTGAGAAGAGTGAAGGCATTGAAGGAACAACCTTGGAGAATAAAGTTGTTAATTACTTTGGTCAGCAAGAGCCATTGGAATTAGCTGGCAGAGAAATTAAGGCACTTAAAACATCCATTAAGCAGCCACCAAAATTGGAACTGAAACCGTTGTCAGACCACCTTAAGTATGCCTACTTAGGTAAACACTCTACTTTGCCAGTGATCATTGATGCTTATCTATCTAATGATTAGGAGAAAAGATTGCTGGAAATTTTAAGCAATTATAACCAAGCTCTGGGATGGACCTTGGCTGATATCCAAGGAATAAGCCCAACTATTTGCATGCACAAAATAATCTTGGAGAAATATCATGGCAAAACAATTGAGGGTTAGAGAAGATTGAACCCAGGCATGAAAGAGGTAGGTAAAAAAATTATCAAGTGGCTGGATGCTGGGATAATCTATCCTATTTTTGATAGCTCGTGGGGTAGCCTGGTACAATGTGTGCCAAAGAAAGGTGGCATGACCGTGGTTCAAAATAGAAAAGATGAGTTGATTCCTTCCATAACTGTTACCGGTTAGAGAGTGTGTATGGACTATAGGAAGTTGAATAATGCTGTAACACCCTCAACGTATATTCAATATTCGAATACACATTAAAGATGTTACTAACTGATTTATACTAATTTTCAAATTTGTAAATTTTTTTTACAAAGTAGTTTAGTGGTTGGCCCTTTCTCAGTTTTCAAACAAAACTATGTCTAGCAACCGCAGCTAGTTTTGACCCTGAATTGGTTTGTAAAATGCTTTAAGCAGTTACTAAAATGAGAATATAATTTAGGGTGAAAACTATGTATGCTGCCTAGACCCTTTCTTGATTTCAAAATCACTCAGCGATAAATGACCAACTAAGTTTAAAATCGTTTAAAGCATCTTTTCTAATATTTTTAATTATTCAAGCTAAGTCATGATGCTAGATCATACGAAATGGCTACTTATTTAATATCTATACATGCCCCACTAGATTAGGATGTAGTGATACTTACAGATAATACATGCTAACTTGATTCAATGATGTGCAGCTCCTCCTCTGCTATCTAATTTGAAGTACATACGTGTGATACAAAACATACGTTAATTATAACTTAATGAGGTATAATCATAACAATGTAAAACAATGATTATAAATAACCCAGTTCTGCGAAATGACCAACGATTTCCAATTGCAGTTGACAACAATTTATCGTGTATAGAACTATTTTACTTATATAGTTCATTTAACCAATATAATATTCAAATCATAGGATTCGATCTATCTTTTAGTATTGCGTACATTAAGCTTTTTAGCTTAACTACTTGCATAAATGTATTTCAAGTATTATAGCCAAAGTATAAAATCATGCCATGCGAGAATAATCATGTATAATGATTATCTTAAGAATCGTGTCATCATTGTTCTATATTCATCAGGTATTCACATGCATGGTAATTTCTTTAACATAAACATGCTTTCAATATGATTCATATCACCTATCAACTTTGTCATAAAATCATGATATCAATGGTTCATGATCATTAAATAGTCATGATTTCATCATGCAATCATTTTCATGTCATATCCTTTAACATAGCCATACTCTTATCATGCAACCATTTGCATATCATTTCCTTTATCATAGTCATACTTTCATCATTCCATAATGTGCATATCATTTCCTTTATCATAGTTATACTATCATCATACAATATTATGTATGTCTTTTCCTTTATCATAGCCCAAAGTACAAAATCATGTGATGTCATGGTATGCGAGTCATCATGACACCGTATTTCTACGACGCCTTAGCGTCTGTATCGCCGAAGCGACTGAGATGAGTACGTACTTGAGGACGCTCTTTGCTCCTCATATAATCACACTTTTTGTGCTATGCAACACCGTAGTGTTTGAATTGACTCCGTAGAGCCTTTCCTGACTCTGTAGAGCCTTTCCTGACTCTGTAGAGCCTTTCCTGCAGTTGCTAGGACTCTATGGATATCCAACTATACCAAGGATTTTCATGTGAATCTATGGTATACGAGTCCGACACCATAGTGTCTACAACGCCGTAGCGTCTAATGGTGAGTACGTACTCGAGGATGTTCTTTGCTCCTCGCACAACACCTTAGTGTTTTTCTCAGCACCGAAGTGCCTACATTATCTCAACACTGAAGTGCCTACATTAGAACTCAACTGCTAAGTGACTCTATGGATATTCAATTATACCAAAGACTCTCACACTATTACTTGGGCATAGTAGTGTAATAATTTGTTATTCAATATCTAATCCTTGAGTAATATCATGCATTATTCAATACTGGGCAGTTCATACTCAAATATCTAAAATCTGATTTATCTTAAATAAATTATTATGCCATATCCACGTATCACATATGCCATTTAATATTTCATGCCATTTACATAATTTTGATCAACATAAATTTTCATTAATATTGATGTCGACTTCTCGCAAGTCTCTCTCATGTCATATATATAAATAAAAATGCACTCATTCATTTCACATATATAATAAATAAGTAAGAATGCACTCACCTGAGCCATTTATTAGCATGCCTCACGAAATTCTACTCGATCCTTTCCTTTATAAAATGTCAAACCTTCTTTGATTCGAACTTGACTTGATTAATCACATAAATGTAAACAACATTTGTTAGATTCAAATCTAACAATTTCTCAAACATGCTATCAATTCTAATCATTCGAATATAAAAATTTCCTCTTTCCTTCCTTATATTGTCCAAAACTCATTTTGGTCCTTAATAACCATTTAGAACTTCTATTAACCCTTTTCAAGCTTACTAATTAACCTTAGATGCAAAATGTATCAATTCTCATTTTCTGGCAGATTGCACTACCTTCAAAGAAATATTTCTATAAAATAATCCACAACTCGGAATTCGATTATGTTTGTTTTGAAAGAAACTAGATTCAATAAGCTTTTCAACCATATAAATTAATATCCCAAATTCAACTTGTACGACTTATGGCAAGTTTTCAAAGTCAATTACAATGCTAGAATTCAGAACAGACTGGTGCTCTGTTTTCTGACCTTCCGTCACTTAAAAATTCATATCTTTTGACTCAAAACTCGAAATCAGTTTCCGTTTGTTGAAAACGAAACTAGACGAACAAATCTTTACATCGGTAAAAAATTCACCATCTAAACATTTTTTGTAGAATTTATGGTGAATTTTCAAACTTTCTGCCATAATCCAGTTTTCTACACAGCTTTCATAATTAACTTCAACTTTTATACTAACTTCTCCTTACTACTCTACTTGTCAATTTAGTCCCATTATTTGATTTAAACTACCAACTTATCATCTTCTTCATCAAATAATTATTCACAATAGTTCCCTCTAATTTTCCTTCTTTATCGAATGGTCACTAATAATGCAAAGATAAGGATCCAAATTTCTTAACTTTGCAAATTAGTCCTCAATTCAACATTACCACTTTAATTCCATCATTACAACTAAAATTCAAATTTAGTCCTTATGTAAAACCTCATTTTTGAATTGGTCACATAACTTTGACAAATTGTCAAAATGGTCACTAATTCAATTTAACATCGGTTTAGCATTCTAACATCAATTTCATATCTCCAACATCCTTAATAATATAAATACACACCGATTCCATACAAATTCAGATTTTCTCCTCTAACTTTTAAGATTGTCGAATTGGTCCCTATCAAATTACCTTAGGGTTTTACTTCCAAACAACAAATTAAGCTTACTAAATCATTAATTTAACATCACAAACCCTAAATTAAACTTGAATCCATAAACCCTAATCATCTTTATAATAATCAAAACATGTAGAACTTAAATCCCAACTCAATATCATAATTTAAACATCATACTAGCTTGATTTCAACTTGAATTCAATCATGGAATCATAAAATCTCAAAAGCCCCAATTTGATCCCTAAACCCTAATTTCTTTCTCATGTAAATTCTCATCAATCAAGCATGGATTCCATGAATTATTGATCTCAAAAGATAGAGCTTGAAGAGTAGAACAACTTGTAGTTGAAGAGATTACCTGAAAATCGAGTTTCGGGGCTTGAATCGAGCTTGGAAAAATTTTCTCTTTCTTTCCCTAGTATCTCACGTTTTTGGCTAGAAAAGATGAATTGTTCATCTTTTCACTATTATTATACACATGTGACTATTAAATGAATATTAAATTCGTTTAATAGTGAAAATACAATTTTGCCATTAAAATCTAACAGTTGAGATTAATCTTATCATCAATCAAGGGCCAAGATTAAATCTCCCATTTCCTCTTTCCAAAATTACCCTTATAACATTTTAAATATTTCAAAAAATGCCTTTGGGGAAAAATAACCAATTTGTCATCCAACTAGTTTTTATTTACTAGTTTTCCATTCTTGTAAAAATTCAACTAAATCTAGCTGGAATCCAACCAACTATAGTAAAATATTCATAAAATAGTATTTTATGACTTTTCCATGGCTTTTGGATCAACCTTTGAAATTTCAATTCGATCTGATTTCCCGATATTCATAAAATACTTCCACTGCGATTTTACCTTTTTCGAGTTATTGGATTTATTCTGAAAATTCTATATTTCCATACGGAAAATAAACTCTATTATTCCATAAAAACTTCCTTTTCCGAGGACTTAGACTGAATTTTCCTAACTCAGTCCATTATTCCGATAATGATAAAAAATCTTCATAGAATAAAATTTCTCTTAGAATTCCTTTATCGATAACCCATGCAAATTTTCTCTACTCTTACTGAGTCCAAAATATCGATCAGAAACACTTTTATGGGACTTTCCCAGAGGTTACCCATCCTAATATTTTCGTGGCCTGAGCATGCTTAACTTTGAAATTCAATCGAAATTCGATATCTTATATTGTATTTTTTTATTCTCGTAATCTATATCAGATTTTTCTCCAAATATCCATAAAATAATATGTTATAATTCTTCCAAATTCTATGGAATCATCTTCAAAATTTTAGTTTGATCCAATTTACCAATAAATGCCAAGAATTTTATCGGTTACTAAATAAATTTCTTAATCAAAATAAATCATAGGATTCATCCTGAATCGAACTAAAATGCTTCCAACACTTGGAAATGACTTTTATAACCTTTCTTTATAATATGGTAAAATTTCATAATTTTCCAGTTCGATCCGGGTATCAGAATTCCACTTAAACTTTGACTGCAATTTCCCAATAATCGAAATATCGGATCAAACTAGTAATTCCACATTCGGTCCACACCAACATGTGTTCTATCTATTTATGTAATAAAAACCTAACTTTTTAAGAAATTACAACTTTGGTCCTTCAACTTTTCATATTTCAACTTGTACCACCCAAGTTTTAAAAACTTATCATCTTGGTCACTGAACTTTAACCTTAAATCCCCTTTTCAATTTCCTTGGATTTTAACCAAATTTTGCGAGTATCCTATTTTACTCATTCTCTATCACATGACACCTTAAAACCTCAAAATTTCTTTTCTATAATCCATAATTAAGAAAATCCTAACTTTTGCATTTTTGTCATTTTAGTCACTAAGTAAGCTTTTAAGCAATTACCTTAGCACTAAATGACCCTTAAACAGCACTGTAAAATTTGGGGTATTACAAATGCTACCAAGAAAGACCACTTTCCATTGCCCTTCATCGATCAGATGTTGGACAGATTGGTAGGTAAGGCATTTTATTGCTTCCTAGACGACTATTCAGGATATAATCAACTTGCTATAGCTATGGAGGATCAGGAGAAGACCACATTCACCTGTCCATATAGGACATTCACTTTTAGAAGAATGCCTTTTGGACTGTGTAATGCTCCGACAATGTTTTAACATTGCATGATGTCTATTTTTTCCGACATTGAGAACAACTTAGAAGTTTTTATGGATGACTTCTCGGTGTTTGAAAATCATTCAAGGAATGCCTTCAGAATCTAGAGCTTGTTTTGAGGAGATGTATTGAGACTAACTTGGTCTTGAACTGGGAAAATGCCACTTCATGGTGAAGAAAGGCATATTTATCGATCATAAAGTAACCAAGAGAGGCCTAGAAGTAGAAAAGGCAAAAGTAGAGGTAATCAAACAGTTGCCACCACTTACAAGTGTAAAAAGGTATCATAAGTTTTTTAGACATGCAGGTTTTTATCGTCTTTTTATTAAATATTTCTCAAAAATTTATAAACCTTTATGCTTGCTTTCAGAACAAAATGCCACTTTTGCGTTTGATGACTCTTGTGTAATAGCGTTTCAGGAACTTAAGGACGGATTGATTAATGCCCCCATAGTTGTTGCACCAGATTAGAGTGGGCCCTTCGAGCTCATGTATGATGCCACGATTATGTCGTTGGATTTGTGTTGGGACAGAGGCGTGGCAAGATTTTTCATACCATTTACTATACCGGCCAAACATTGAATGAAGCCCAACTCAACTACACCACAACCGAGAAGGAATTTCCCGCGGTTGTATTTGCATTTGACAAGTTTAGATCTTACTTAGTAGATAAAAAAGTTATGGTGTATACAAATCACTCGGTATTGAAATACCTTTTGGAAAAGATGGATTTCAAGCCCAGACTAATTCGATGGACGCTCTTGCTGTAAGAATTTGATCTCAAGATTCGAGATAAGAAGGGCAGTCAAAACATGGTAGCTGACCATTTATCACGATTAGTGCATCACCTAGAGGAACTTGGAGCCACTGCCATTAGAGATGAATTGTAACACCCATAACGTATATCCATAATACGAATATACATTACATATGCTACTAAAAACATATACTACTTTTTTATTTTTATTTTTATTTTTTAACTCTTCAGTAAATAGCATTTTCTATAAATTTCAACTGAAAACAATTCTAGAAAATTGTAGCTAGTTTTAACCCTGAATTGGTTTATAAAACATAAAATTTAGTTATTTAAAAGAAAATATTATTCAGGGTGAAACGTCGCTTGCTGCCTAGACCCTTTCTTGATTATTAAAAAAAATTATGAACGATAAGATTTAAATTCTGGTTAAACCAGTATACCTTTACCTTACTGGTAACATTATTTCATTTTCATACTCCATGTATGCTTGTACTATCATTATTTGAAAATATATACTTTAAAGCTTGCAAAACAGTTTTCTTGAAAATATAACTACATGCCTACTAGTTCCTGACTATTTTAAAGATGTACGTACTTTCACTTACTGATAACTTGACTTCCAAATGAGTGGCTCATCCTTGCTAATTTTGATCTGAAGAACCTACGTGTGAAATAAAACACACGCTAAGTACGAACTTAGTGAGGCAATTAAACTTATTTACTTACACATGAAATGATGTTATATAATACTTCATATAAGAATGCATTTCATATTTCCCTACAACAAGGCAAGTATATCACAATGTACATGTTTCATGTATCATAACCATCATATAATTCATGTTAATATTGTATAACATATTCTCTGTCATGGACATGCTTTCATCCTAAACATTTCCAAAATAGCATAACAAAATAATCATGATTATCATGTATCTCGTATTCCATAAATTTCATATATCATTTTCATAATTTTCATCATATATCATACTTTCTTAAAATCATGTATCATCTCATGGTCATGCTTATATCATGTAATCATTTGTATAGCATGTAAACCAAGTATCATCAACATCATGTATACCATGTATTATCATTTCATATAATTCATGTAGCATCTATCATATACTTCATCTATAATGTATCATATAGATCATGTACCATCTATATCATGTATCATCACTATCATGTGATTCATGTATCATCATGCAGTCATTTGCATGCTTATGATTTATCATATAACCATCTTGTATTATTATTAACGTGTCTGGCTAAAAGGCCCATAGTACCTACAGCCTATCTGCACCGTAGTGCTATTTGAGTACGTACTCTGGAGGAGGCTCTTTGCTCCTCATATAAAGACTTTCTTTGCTCCTTATATCAAACACCTTGTTAGTGCATTTGCACTATTGGCATGGATCCCTAGGTGTATCATGTTTCATTTTAACTTGTTTCATTTTAATCTTGTCATTATCCATATTTCATGTATGCATAATGCATCATCATTTATGCAAACAATCATTCGTACCTGGCATTCCATCAATCTTTCCATGTCGAGCAATGTATCATATCACGTATTATAGAGAAATGCAATGCCAATTTCAACATAATGCAAACATATAGAAATGCACTCACTGGCATTCCGACTTCATTTATCACATGAATATAAATAAACATTTGTTAGATTCACCTCTAACAATATCTTAGACATATTGTCCAATATATTCATTTGAATACAAAATTTCCAAATGTCTTCCTTTCTTCCATTTATTGTTCAAAACTCATTATGGTCCTTAATGACCAGTTTGAACTTCCATTAACCTCTTTCAAGCATACTAATTAACCTTAGATGCAAAGTGTATCAATTCTCATTTTTTGGCAGTTTGCACTACCTTCAAAGAAATATTTCTATAAAATAATCTACAACTCAGAATTTGACTCCGTTTGTTCTGAAAGAAAATTGATTTGACAAGCTTTTCACCCATATACATTAATAGCCCAAATTCAACTCGTACGATTTATGACAAATTTTCAAAGTCAATTTCCAGTGTTGATTTCAGAATAGGCTGCCATACTATTTTCTGACCTTTCACCACCTAAAAATTCATATCTTTTTACACGGAACTCGAAATCAATTTCCGTTTGTTCAAAATGAAACTAGACAAACAAATCTTTACATCGGTATGAAATTCACCATCTAACCATTTTTGTAGAATTTGTGGTGAATTTTCAAACTTACTGCCAAATCTAGTGTTCTACACAACTTCCATTAATAACTTCAAACTTTATATTAACTTCTCCTTACTTCTCTACTTTTCAATTTAGTCCAATTACTTGCTTAAAACCACCAACTTATCACCTTTTTCATCAGATAATTAATCACAATAATTTCCTCAAATTTTCCTTCTTTTCGAAATAGTCACTATTTTGATTCAATGTTGGTTTAGTATTCTAACTTTAATTTCACATCTTCAGCATCATTAATAACATAAATAAACTTCAAAAATCATAAAAATTTAGATTATTCCTTTAACTTTCAGAATTGCAAAATGGTCCCCATACTTTAAATTTAGGGTTTTGCTTCCAAATAACAAATTCAAGTTTACTATATCATTTATCCAACATCACAAACCCTAAATCAAACTTGAATCCATAAACCCTAATCATCTTTATACAAACTAAAATATGTAGGGTTTAAATCCCAACTCAAAAACATGATTTTATCATCATAACAACTTAATTTCGACTTAAATTTCAACATAAAATCATAATTTCTTTTTTTTATTACAAAATTCTCATCAATCAAGCATGTTTTCCATGAATTATTTACACCAAAAGATAGAGATTGAAGAGTAGAACAACTTTGTAGTTGAAGAGATTACCTGAAAATCGAGTTTCGGGGCTTGAATCGAACTTGGAAAATTTCTCCCCCTTTGTTTTCTTAATTTCGAATCGATGAAGATGAAGGCATCTTCATCTTTTGATCAGTTAATTTTAAATCTCTCCCATTTATGCCATTTATAATATATAAATGAATTTTAAATTCATTTAAATACTAAAATTACTAAAATGCCCTTATTAATCCAATGGTTGAGATTGATCTTATAATCAATCAAGGGCCAAGATTAAATCTTCCATATCCTTCTTCCAAAAATGCCCTTGTAACTTTTTAAATATTTCAAAAATTCCATTCCATTACAATCCAACAAAAATAGTTCATTCTCAACCGGTCACTATTCCTTAAATATTATTTTATAGCTTTTCCATTGTTTATGGAACAGCCTCTAAAATTTTGATTCGATCTGATCTCTCGATACTCGTAAAATACTTCTACTACGCTTTTACCTTTTCTGAACTATCAGATTTATTCCAAAAATTTCCTATTTCCATATTCGGGAAATAAACTCTATTATCTCATAAAAACTTCCTTTCCAAGAGCTTATACTGAATTTTCCTAACTCAGTCTACTATTCTGATAATTATCGAAAATCTCCATAGAATAAAATTTCTCTTAGAAATCCTTTATCGATAATCCATTCGAATATTCTTTACTTTTACTGAGTCCAAAATATCGATTAGAAACACTTTTATAGGACCTTCCTGGAGATCACCCATCCTAGTATTTTCCTGGCCTGAGCACGTTTAATAATTTTATTCGATCCTATTTCGATACATTCCACTACATCTAAATTTTTGAAATTGACATCAAGATTCTTATTTAGATCAAATTCACCCTTATACTGAATAAAAACACTTATTGGGGAAATTTATAGTTTAGTCAACAAACTTTTCCAAAGTTTATACTTTAATCCTAGAACTTTCAAAATTTACATTTTGGTCACTGGCCAAAATTTGGGATATTACAATTCCTCCCTCTTAAGAAAATTCGTCCTCAAATTTTCAATGCATACCTGTTCCAAACATTTACAGATATTACTTCCCTATTTTCTTCTCAGCCTCCCAATTAGCTTCTTCGACCTTGTGATTTTTCCTCGAAACTTCAATCAATGAAATTTCTTAATTCTTTAATTCCATAAACCAATATTTCTACTAACCCCTCTTCATGTATCAAATCTAATTGCATCTCAATTTATTCAGGAGTGATGACATGTAAATAATTCAACCAATGCCCCCAAAACATAAGTACATATACTATAGACGTTTGCTCACTTCTAGAGATAAGACCCATTAATATACTCTTGGTCCAACTCTTTCACGATTCCTTGAGGTATAACAGTTCTGGAACCAAGTTTTTCCCTTTTTGACCTATACAAATCATCATTCCTCGAATTGATACTTTTCTTCATTTTCTCTTCTTTTAGCTTTAACTGATAACATCTTGTCCAAAGATCAACTTTCTTTTTACATCTTACTTCTACATTTCATATAGATAGCCAATTTATCTTAAAATTGGTTTTAGAATTCTCAGATTACTGGCTTTATTTTCAACTTTACTAACAGACAATTGTTAAAATTTCTTATAATTCTTGTGCTATGCTTCAAATCATTTATTAGCAGTCATACTATAATTCTCCAAATAAAATTATTCCTTGTCATACCGGCTTAACCCACTGATCTCACACTATTTCTCATAAACAATGTGAGTACTTTATCAAAGCACAAAAATCAGTGAAATAATTTCCTTATGAACTAATCACTGACTCCAATTTCTAACACCTTTCTAGGAAGTTTTCCAAACTACTTCCTCTATATCAATATCACTTCTTCTATAGGAGTTTTATCATCCTTCATCTTCAAATAAACAATCATAACTTCTCTTTTGTTCTGACATTTAAGGCTCCCAACAGTTTAAACATTTAAACAACCAATGTTTTATTATATACAGATGCCAAAGGTTACAAGCCCTTAGGTACTTCTTGTTCTTGTACTTGAGCTCCTTACTACACTAGTAGCTCAATCAAGATAGAAATTGGAACAAGTTCATACTTGTAATATCCCAATTTTTGGCTAGTGACCAAAATGAAAAATTTGAAAGTTTCAGGTTAAAGTGTAAACTTTGGAAAAGTTTAGGGACCAGAGTGTATTTTTAAAAAAAATTTATTTAACCCCGTAAATGAATAGTTCACCCCAAGAGTGACCTTTCCCTGTTACCTGAATTTTTCGTGCGGAGTTTGTATTAATGGCTATAAAGCGATAAAGTTCAAAAATTTGGAAATCGTAGTTGGATCGAATTGGAATTTTAAAGACAGGTCCAAAATTTATGGAAAAGTTATAAAATACTATTTTATGAGTATTTTATTGTAGTTGGTTGGATTCCAACTAGACTCAGTTAGATTTTTACAAGAATAGCAAACTAGTAAATAAAGAATAATTGGAGGGCAAGTTGGTCATTTGGCAAGGATGGCAATTTTGAAATATTTGAAGTTACAAGGGTTATTTTTGGAAGATGAAATTTATGATTTAAATCTTGGCCCTTGATTGATGATAAGATCAAACTCAACCGTTGGATAAAAGGGCACTTTGGTAATTTCCCTATTTAAATGAATTTAAAATTCATTTATATATTACAAGTGTAATTTAATGGTGAAAAGATGAACAAAATATTCATCTTTTCCAGCCCAAAAACATGAGAGCTAGGGAAAGAAAGAGAAAATTTTTCAAAGCTCGATTCAAGCCCCGAAACTCGGTTTGTAGGTAGTCTCTTCAACTACAAAGTTGTTCTACTCTTCAAGCTCTATCTTTTGATATCGATAATTCATGGAATCCATGCTTGATTGATGAGAATTTACATGAGAAAGATATTAGGGTTTATGAACAAAATTGGGGCTTTTGAGATTTTATGATTCCATGGTTGAATTCAAGTTGAAAACAAGCTAGTATGATGTTAAAATCATGTTTTTGAGTTAGGATTTAAACTCCACATATTTTGATTATTATGAAGATGATTAGGGTTTATGGGTTTACGTTTAATTTAGGGCTTGTGATGTTTGATTAATAATCTAGTAAGCTTGATTTGTTGTTTGGAAGCAAAACCCTAAGTTAAAATTATAGGGACCAATTCGGCAAGCTTCAAAGTTAAGGGATCGAATATGAATTTCTCGAAATTGGGGTGTATTTATGTAATTAATGATGTTGGAGATGTGAAATTGATGTTAGAATGCTAAATCGATGTTGAATTAAATTAGGGACCATTTTGACAATTTGTCAAAGTTAAGTGACCATTTGGCAAAGAAAGAAAATTAGAGGGAATTATTTTGAATAATTTTTTGATGAAGGAGATGATGAATTGATGGTTTGAAGCAAGTGATGGGACTAAATTGACAAGTGGAAAACTAAGATGAAGTTAGTATAAATTAGAAGTTTATTATGAAAAGCTATGTAGAAGATTGAAATCTGACAGTGAATTTGAAAATTCACCATAAATTCTATAAAAATGGTTAGATGGTGAATTTTATACTGTTTTAAATATGTGTTCGTCTAGTTATGTGTCCAAAAAACAGAAACTGATTTCGAGTTCCGAGTTAAAAGATATGAATTTTTAATCGAATGAAGGTCAGAAAATTTATAGAGCAGTTTTGGGTCTGGACAGTCTGTGACAAGAGTTTGAAGAATTTTCATAATTTTTGTAGATTTTATTAATTTATTTGTCTTATACCGTTAGAATCGCTATCGAATCTAGTTTCTCCAGTATAAAGGAAATTAATATCCGGTATGTATTCTGCCCGGTGTAAGTAAATCTTTGAAGGTAGCGCAAGTTGCCAGAAAATAGAAATGGATACTTTGTGTATCTAAATGTTTGTTAACAAGCTTGGAAGAATTATTGGAAGTTCAGAATGATCATTAAAGACCCAAAATGAGTTTCTGAATAGTACAAGGAAGAAAGGAAAAATATTTGGAAATTTTATATTCAAATGATTATATTAAGACAGCATGTTTATGGTGATGTTAGATTTGAATCTAACAAATGTTTTATCTTATTCATGTGATAAATGAAGTCAAGTCCGATGCAAAGAAGGTTCGAGGTTCTATAAAGGAAAGGATCGTGTAGAATTTAGTGAGGCTTGCTAATAAATGGCTTAGGTGAGTGCATACATGTTTTTGCATGATATATTATTTTAATGATTTTAAAGATTATGGTATAATTTTATGTTTACAAATGGTTTTACCATGAAAAGTTGATGAACATATTGGAGTATGAACTGCTCCACTATGAAGATATTTTAAATGATGTGAAATGTATATGTGGTATTTGTTACTTGTCATATTTCAAGATTTGTTTTAAAGTTGCCTTGGAAGTATAATATTGAGAATGACAGTTACAATGCTTTATAGTGTCGAAATCCAACCTTTGAGTTGGCAGTTATGACGATACCTTATGGTGTCGAAATCCAACCTATGAGTTGGCAGCTACGATGCCTTATAGTGTCAAAATCCAACCTTTGAGTTGGCAGTTATGACGATACCTTATGGTGTCTAAATCCAACCTTTAAGTTGGCAGTTATGACAATACCTTATGGTGTCGAAATCTAACCTATGAGTTGGCAGTTATGATGCTTTATAGTGTCGAAATCCAACCTTTTGAGTTGGCAGTTATGACGATACCCTATGGTGTCAAGATTCAACCTTTTGAGTTGTCAGTTACAATGCTCATAAAGAAGAATAGTACTTTTATAGTATAGATATGACTTTACAAGATGAATATATGCTTTTAAAGTATAAAGTTTACAGTATAAATAACAGATTACATGTTTAAAAGGATATCATGCTTTTAATAGTATTATGCAATGTAAAGTATTTGATATATGTTCTCATCTATTCCTCACTAAGTTCGTTCTTAGCGTGTGTTGATTTTGCACACGTAGGTAAATCAAGATGAAAGTCAGAAGAGCATTGCATCAATATTAGAAAGCTCAACAGGTAATCACAGTAATGACATCTTAATTAAGGTTTGATCTTTGTAGTGGCATGTATACTTGCTAAACCTACTTGATTTGTGTTTGGTCTTTAAAGTTCGTTATGAGTTCATGATAATTGGCGTTTCTGGAAAGATTCAAGGTTAAGAATAACCTTAGGCGATGAGTTGCCTGGTAAGATAGTTGATTTATGATTTGAAGCTCAGATAAATAAGTTATGCCGGTTTTAAATAAAGTTAAGTGTTCTTGGGCTAGAGAAATTTTAGGATGGGTGACCATGAAGAAGTTTTAAATTACCCTGATCTTTGAATAAAGAAGTCATAACATTTCTGACTCATATTCGGTGTACGGATACGGGAAGGGGGTGTTACAATACTTTATTTCATTATTACTGCTACGAGTATCTTTATAATCCTTGTGATCTAAGACTCTTATTCTTGTCTATAAAAACTTTTAGGGAAATTTCTATTAGTCGGAACAATCCTCAACTAAACACACTTCCTTTGATTTCATTAAAGAACTAATTTCTTTTAAAAAAATTTAAACGTTTCTTATTACAATCACTTCTACCTTGTGCACAGATAACCAACTTATCTCAATTACACTTCAGATTCCCAAGTTGATACCTTCATAATACCTTCTAGTATTGGATCACTTAGATCATTAGAAAACCCTTTTTCCAGCAATCCACATTATTTTAATGCTTGTCATACTCATCATCTTATTATTACTGATTGTTGATAAGTGTTCAAAAGTACTATTTTTCTTACCCTTTTTACTCATATTATTGTTAGACTTAAGCTCATATTAGTTGCATAATTAGTCATTCATGCATTAATCCATGTTTCCTTCCATCGTTGAGCTTGATTACATAACTTGGTAGTTTTTGTGGCAAAAGATGTTGCTTTGGTGTGTTTTGTGTGTATGCGCAGGATCACTTGCCAAAGCAAGGCTAGAGCTAGTTGCCAGGGCAATGCATGAAGGAGATGCCGAGCTAGTTGCCAGGGCAATGCATGAAGGAGACGCCGAGCCAGTTGCCAGGGCAATTGTCGACAAAGAACAAGGTGATAGGGTAGTTGAAATTGATGACTAGACAAGCCCAAGATGACGTGGAGCAAAGCCAAATCCCAAAGGAATTTGATTTCCATGAAGAGATTAAAGAAGAATTAAATTCCAAGAAGATAGGAGAAGTTCTAGTAGGAATATTATTATAATAAAGAATTATATTCTTTAAAGATAATTTAATTCCAACTTAACTTCCTCCTCAAAGAAGGAGTTTGACCTAGCCCTATAAATTAGAGGCCATATCGTCAACTTGAGGGAGAGAGCAAAGGGAGAGAATTTTGACAAGCATCTAGGGCAAGGAGATTTCGACAAGCTTCAATTCTTCATCTTTTTCTTTCTTGTTCAATTAGGTTCATGCTAGGGATTATTTATCTTATGTTTCTTTGGAACCTAGCCATGAACTAAATCTATAGGGCAAGGAGATTTCGACAAGCTTCAATTCTTCATCTTTTTCTTTCTTGTTCAATTAGGTTCATGCTAGGGATTATTTATCTTATGTTTCTTTGGAACCTAGCCATGAACTAAATCTATTTGGCTATGGTTATTGTGTTTTGTGGTTGTGAGAAACTATTGGATTTTGTTTAGGTAATAAGAGTTTGCACTTTTCTATTCAAGGTTTATTCATTCTTGGTTCTTATTATTGTTTGCGAGTGAATTGGGAGAGGATCCCGTAACTTCATCTATTTATCTAATATCGGGAGAGTTAGATTCAAGAAACGAATGAATATGATATTTATTCAATCTATTGATGGTGAAGATTAATCCGGCTTAGGAATAAGTCAAGGATTTCAACGGCTAAGAGGAGTGCAAGATTGGTTGTTGTTCACCCTTGATTCATGCAGGGATGTATTATCAAGGCATGCAGAAGTAGCTAGAGTTTTGAATTAGGGATAAGAAGAAACCATTGAAGAACGCTCTGCTGAACCTTGAAGGTTGCTGCCCAGACGCCCAAGTAGTTGCCCAACTAGTCGCCCAGGCAACCATCGATTAGTTGCCAAGGCAACCCCGTTGTGCAAGTTGCCAAGGCAACCCCGTTGTGCAAGTTGCCACGACAACTAAGTTGCCCGTGCACTCTTTTACCAAGACGATCCAATCGGCTATCACACCTCAACTCACGATAACCTGGCCTATCTCTCTCATTTGATCTCATCTATTCTTTTACTTTATTGCTTTCTAGATTAGTTATTAGTTAAACTCTTATAATCCTTTATTTGTGTTTTTACTTTTTACAGTGCAAGAGACTAGATTCTTGAAGTGGCACCAATCCCTGTGGAGACGATATCATTTATACTATAACTTGCAACGTGTATACTTGCACAATTGCGTAGCACTTATTACGCGCAACAATTGTCTTTATCAAAACATTCCTGAAAAGATATCTTAGCTTATCCATTACACTTCATTTGTATCTTTATAAGGCTTTGCTGTCAACTATTCAGGTAGAATTAACCTCTTAGTTTACTTCTCTGAATACTCTTTGGTTAAGAGTTCAATACAATTTATCGGTATTAGACTTCCAATCTTGTTCAGTATGTACTCAAATATAACTTTTATCATACTTTTATTCCAGATTTCTTGTCTTCCTAGTCTTTTAAACCTTATAGTTGACATCTAGTAACACTGATGTCTCCTTAAAGAAATAATATTTCTTGCACAGTTTAACTTTAGTTCGATTCTATAAGTAAGAAATTCTTTTCTTACTTAAGTCGTATCTGACTAAAAGTCTTTTCAATTTTTTTAACGTTTGAAAAGTCTGCATTTTAATTCTTTCCATACATGCTTTGACTATCCTTGCAATATAGTTTAATACTTTCATTACTCTAACTGATTTAGGCCTAACATCTTCTTTTTGAACTTCAGTTATAGTCTCTTAACAGATCAATTCTTTCTTAACTTCTTTTTCTTTATACTATGGCACTCTGGCCTATTGGATTGGTTGCTATCACCTTACTCGTAATTAGTTCTACCAGAATGTTTCTTTCCACAAGCTTTGCATTCTGGATTAATCCAAACTTCTTCACCTTTATATTCACTCGTTTTAGTATGAACTTATTTAGGTCTATAAGCAGAAAAATCCTTCTTTACTAATAATATTGATTCCTCATGTATACCATGTATTATCATTTCATATAATTCATGTAGCATCTATCATATACTTCATGTATCATATATATCATGTATCATCTACATCATGTATCATCACTATCATGTGATTCATGTATCATCATGTAGTCATTTGCATGCTCATGATTTATCATATAACCATCTTGTATTATTATCAACGTGTTTGGTTGAAAAGCCCATGGTACATACAACCTATCTGCACCGTAGTGCTATTTGAGTACGTACTCTGGAGGACACTCTTTTCTCCTCATATAAGGACACTATTTGCTCCTTACATCAAACACCTTGTTAGTGCATTTGCACTATGGGCGTGGATCCCTATGTGTATCTTGTTTCATTTTAATCTTGTCATTGTCCATATTTCATGTATGCATAATGCATCATCATTTATGCAAACAATGATTCGTACATGGTATTCCATCAATCTTGCCATGTCGAGCAATGTATCATATCACGTATTATAGAGAAATGCAATGTCAATTTCAACATAATGCAAACATATAGAAATGCACTCATCTGGGCCATTTATTAACTTGCCTCACTAAGCTCTATTCGATCTTTTCCTTTATAGAACCTCGAACCTTCTTTTGATTTGACTCCAACTTCATTTATCACATGAATATAAATAAACATTTGACAGATTCACCTCTAACAATATCTTAGACATATTGTCCAATATATTCATCCGAATACAAAATTTCCAAACGTCTTCCCTTCTTCCTTGTTTTGATCAAAATTCATTATGGTCCTTAATGACCAGTTTGAACTTCCATTAACCCCTTTCAAGCTTACTAATTAACCTTAGATACAAAGTGTATCAATTCTCATTTTCTGGCAGTTTGCACTACATTCAAAGAAATATTTCTATAAAATAATCTACAACTCAGAATTTGACTCCGTTTGTTCTGAAAGAAACTAGATTCGACAAGCTGTTCACCCATATAAATTAATAGCCCAAATTCAACTCGTACGATTTATGACAAATTTTCAAATTCAATTTCCAGTGTTGATTTTGGAACATACTGCCTACTGTTTTCGACCTTTCACCACCTAAAAATTCATATCTTTTTACTCGAAACTCGAAACCAAGTTTTCGTTTGTTGGAAACAAAACTAGACGAACAAATCTTTACATCGGTATAAAATTCACTATCTAACCATTTTTTAGAATTTATGGTGAATTTTCAAACTTACTACCAAATCTAGTTTTCTACACAACTTCCATAAATAACTTCAAACTTTATATTAACTTCCCCTTACTTCTCTAATTTTCAATTTAGTCCAATTATTTGCTTAAAACCGCCAACTTATCACCTTCTTCATCAGATAATTATTCACAATAATTTCCTCAAATTTTCCTTCTTTCCGAAATAGTAACTATACTTTGATTCAACGTTGGTTTAGTATTCTGACTTTAATTTCACATCTCCAACATCATTAATAACATAAATACACTTCAAAATCATAAAAATTCAGATTATTCCTTTAACTTTTATAATTGCCGAAATGGTCCCTATACCTTTAATTTAGGGTTTTGCTTCCAAATAACAAATTCAAGCTTACTAGATCATTTATCCAACATCACAAACCCTAAATCAAACTTGAATTCATAAACCCTAATCATCTTCATACAAACTAAAATATGTAGGGTTTAAATACCAACTCAAAAACATGATTTTATCATCAATAACAACTTAATTTCGACTTAAATTTCAACATCATAAAATCTCAAAACCCCAATTTAGTCCATAAACCCCAATTTATTTTCTTACAAAATTCTAATCAATCAAGCATGTTTTCCATGAATTATTTACACCAAAAGATAGAGCTTAAAGAGTAGAACAACTTTGTAGTTGAAGAGATTACCTGAAAGTCGAGTTTCGGGGCTTGAATCGAACTTGGAAAATTTATCCCCCCCTTTTTTTTCTTAATTTCGAATTGATCAAAATGAAGGCATCTTCATCTTTTGATCACTTAATTTTAAATCTCTACCATTTATGCCACTTGTAATATATAAATGAATTTTAAATTCATTTAAATACTAAAATTACTAAAATGCCCTTTTTAATCCAGTGGTTGAGATTGATCTTATCATCAATCAAGGGCCAAGATTAAAACCTTCATTTCCTTCTTCCAAAAATGCCCTTGTAACTTTTTAAATATTTCAAAAATGCCATTAGGGCCAAATGACCAATTTGTCCTCTAACTAATTTTTATTTACTAGTTTGCTTCAAAAATGTCATTCCATTACAATACAAATAAAATAGTTCATTCTCAATCGGTCACTATTCCTTAAATATTATTTTATGACTTTTCCATGGCTTATGGAATAGCCTCTAAAATTTTGATTTGATCCGATATCTCGAAATTTGTAAAATACTTCTACTGCGCTTTTACCTTTTCTGAACTATCGAATTTTTTCCAAAAATTTCATATTACCATATTTGGGAAATGAACTCTATTATCTCATAAAAACTTCCTTTCCAAGAACTTAGACTGAATTTTCCTAACGCAATCTACTATTCCGATAATTATCGAAAATCTCCATAGAATAAAATTTCTCTTAGAAATCCTTTATCGATAATCCATTCGAATATTCTTTACTTTTACTGAGTCCAAAATATCAATTAGAAACACTTTTATGGGACCTTCCCGGAGGTCACACATCCTAGTATTTTCCTGGCCTGAGCACGCTTAATAATTTTATTCGATCCCATTTCGATACATTCCACTGCATCTAAATTTTCAAAACTGACATCAAGATTCTTATTTCGATCAAATTCACCCTTATACTGAATAAAATCACTTGTTGGGGAAATTTACAGTTTAGTCCCCAAACTTTTCTAAAGTTTATACTCTAATCCCAGAACTTTCAAAATTTACATTTTGGTCACTGGCCAAAATTTGGGATATTACAATTCCACCCCCTTAAAAAATTTGTCCTCAATTTTTCAATGCATACATGTTCCAAATATTTACGGATATTACTTCCCTATTTTCTTTTCAGCCTCCCAATTAGCTTCTTCGACCTTGTGATTTTTCCTCAAAACTTCAATCAATGAAATTTCTTATTCCTTAATTCTTTAATTCCATAAACCAATATTTCTACTAACCCCTCTTCATGTATCAAATCTAATTTCATCTCTATTTATTAAGGAGTGATGACATGTAAATAATTCAGTCAATGCCCCCAAAACATAAGTGCATATACTGTAGACTTTTACTCATTTCTAGAAATAAGACCCATTAACATACTCTTGGTCCAACTACTTTTCACGATTCCTTGAGGTATAACAGTTCTGGAACCAAGTTTTTCCCTTTTTGACCTATACAAATCATCCTTCCTCGAATTGATACTTTTCTTTCTTTTCTTTTCTTTTAGCTTTAACTGGTAACATCTTGTCCAAAGATCAACTTTCTTTTTACATCTTACTTCTACATTTCATATAGATAGCCAATTTATCTTAAAATTGGTTTTAGAATTCTCAGAGTACTGGCTTTATTTTCAGCTTTACTAAAAGACAGTTCTTAAAATTTCTTAAAATTCTTGTGCTATGCTTCAAATCATTTATTAGCAGTCATGCTATAATTCTCCAAATAAAATTATTCCTTGTCATACTGGATTAACCCACTGATCTCACACTATTTCTCATAAACAATGTGAATACCTTATCAAAGCTCAAAAATCAGTGAAATCATTTCCTTATGAACTAATCACTAACTCCAATTTCTAACACCTTTCCAGGAAGTTTTCCAAACTACTTCTTTTGTATCAATATTACTTCTTCTATAGGAGTTTTATCATCCTTCATCTTCAAATAAATAATCATAACTTATCTTTTGTTCTGACATTTAAGGCTCCCAACAATTTAAACATTTAAACAACCAATGGTTTATTATATACAGATGCCGAAGGTTGTAACCACTTAGGTACTTGTTCTTGTACTTGAGCTCCTTACTGCACCAGTAGCTCAATCAAGATAGAAATCGGAAAAAGTTCATACTTCATTTCATTATTACTACTATGGATATCTTTATAATCCTTGTGATCCGAGACTCTTATTCGTCTATAAACACTTCTAGGGAAATTTCTATTAGTTGTAACAATCCGTAACTAAACACACTTTCTTTGACTTCATTGAGGAACAAATTTCTTTTAAAAAAAATTAAACATTTCTTCTTATAATCGCTTCGATCTTGTGCACAGATAACCAACTTATCTCAATTACACTTCAGATTCCCAAGATGATACCTTCATAATACCTTCTAGTATTTGATCACTTAGATCATTAGAAAACCCTTTTTCCAGCAATCTACATTATTTTAATGCTTTTCATACTCATCATCTTATTATTATTGATTTTCTTTATCAAAACCTTTATGAAAAGATATCTTAGCTTATTCATTACACTTCATCCCTATCTTTATAAGGCTTTGCTGTCAACTATTCAGGTAGAATTAACCTCTTAGTTGACTTCTCTGAATACTCTTTGGTTAAGAGTTTAATACACTTTATCGGTATTAGACTTCCAATCTTGTTCAGTATGTACTCAAATATAACTTTCATCATACTTTTATTCTAGATTTCTTGTCTTCTTGATCTTTTAAACGTTATAGTTGACCTCTAGTAACACTGATGTCTCCTTAAAGAAATAATATTTCTTGTACAATTTAACTTTAGTTCGATTCTATAAGTAAGAAATTCTTTTCTTACTTAAGTCGTACCTGAATTAAAGACTTTCAATTTTTTTAACGTTTGAAGAGTCTACACTGTAATTCTTTCCATACATGCTTTGACTATCCTTGCAATATAGTTTAATACTTTCAGTACTCTGACTGATTCAGGCCTAACACACTCTTTTTGAACTTCAGTAATAGTCTCTTAATAGATCAATTCTTTCTTAACTTCTTTTTCTTTTTACTATGGCACTCTGGCCTATTAGATTGGTTGCTATCACCTTACTCGTAATTATTTCTACCAGAATGTTTCTTTCCACAAGCTTTGCGTTCTGGATTAATCCAAACTTCTTCACCTTTATATTCACTCGTTTTAGTATGAACTTATATAGGTCTATCAGCGAAAAAATCCTTCTTTACTAATAATATTGATTCCTCATATCCTCAATGAATACATCATCGATATATTTACCCCGAAATTCCTTTAGGAAGAACTCTCATGTAATTTGTTCTTGAGTAATCTAAAACGAAATGGTAGTCTAGCAAACTCAAGCAGGTTCCATCAATAGCAATACAACTCCTTCTAACTTTTTTGTACCATGAACAATTTTTATTTTATCTAAATCTTGACATTATTTAGCCATAAATTGGCAGCCATTAGACCACTCTCACCACAATATTCAAGAACTTCTAACTTTTAAGCGCCTTGGTCATTAATGCCCTTATCGGAGCTGGAGGTAAAACATAATATACCTCAATACTTATCTTTAAACATCCTCCTGATCATCACACTTAACTGTGTATCGTGATCCAACAGTATCTAATATTATCTATCAATATCAGTAACTTATTCAAACCTATTCATACTAGCGAGGAGTCATGTCAAGTTATAAAAGTAGTACATCTTTATCATAACATCCTAGGGGCATGTACTTATTAACAAATCATTTCTGACTTAATTTAGCCTCTAGAATCGGCTAAACCTTTGCTCTGATACCAACAAATGTAACACCCATAAAGTATATCCGTAATACGAATATACATTACAGATACTACTAAAAACATATATTGAATTTTTATTTTTTTAACTCTTTGGTAAACATCATTTTCTATAAATTTCAACTGAAAATAATTCTAGACAATTGTAGCTAGTTTTAACCCTGAATTGATTTATAAAACATAAAATTTAGTTATTTAAAAGAAAATATTATTCAGGGTTAAAACGTCGCTTGTTGCCTAGACCTTTTCTTGATTATTAAAAAAATTTTAAGCGATAAGATTTAAATTCTGGTTAAACCGTTATACTTTTACCTTACTGGTAACATTATTTCATTTTCATACTTCATGTATCCTTGTACTATCATACTTCGAAAATATATACTTTAAAGCTTGCAAAACAGTTTTCTTGAAAATATAATTACAAGCCCACTAGTTCCTGACTATTTTAAAGATGTATGTACTTTCACTTACCGATAACTTGACTTCCAAATGGGTGGCTCCTCCTTGCTAATTCTGATCTGAATAACCTACATGTGAAATAAAACACACGCTAAGTACGACCTTAGTGAGGCAATTAAACTTATTTATTTACACATGAAATGATGTTATATAATACTTCATATAAGAATGCATTTCATATTTCTCTACAACAAGACAAGTATTTCACAATGTACATGTGTCATGTATTATAACTATCATATAATTCATGCTAATATAGTATAACATATTCTCTGTCATGGACATGCTTTCATCCTAAAACATTTCCATAATAGCATAAAAAATGATCATGATTATCATGTATCTCATATTCCATAAATTTCATATATCATTTTCATAATTTTCATCATGTATCATACTTTCTTAATATCATGTATCATCTCATGGTCATGCTTATATCATGTAATCATTTGTATAGCATGTAAACCAAGTATCATCAACATCATGTATACCATGTATTATCATTTCATATAATTATGTAGCATCTATCATAAACTTCATGTATCATGTATCATATAGATCACGTGTCATCACTATCATGTGATTCATGTATCGTCATGCGGTCATTTGCATGCTCATGATTTATCATATAACCATCTTGTATTATTATTAACGTGTCTGGCTAAAAGGCCCATGGTACCTACAGCCTATCTGCACTGTAGTGCTATTTGAGTACGTACTCTGGAGGACGCTCTTTGCTCCTTACATCAAACACCTTGTTAGTGCATTTGCACTATGGGTGTGGATCCCCATGTGTATTTTGTTTCATTTTAATCTTGTCATTATCCATATTTCATGTATGCATAATGCATCATCATTTATGCAAACAATCATTCGTACCTAGTATTCCATCAATCTTGCCATGTTGAGCAATGTATCATATCACGTATTATAGAGAAATGCAATGCCAATTTCAACATAATGCAAACATATAGAAATGCACTCACCTGGGCCATTTATTAATTTGCCTCACTAAGCTCTATTTGATCTTTTCCTTTATAGAACCTCGAACCTTCTTTTGATTTGAATCCAACTTCATTTATCACATGAATATAAATAAACATTTGTTAGATTCACCTCTAACAATATCTTAGACATATTGTCCAATATATTCATTCCAATACAAAATTTCCAAATGTCTTCCTTTCTTCCTTGTATTGTTCAAAACTCATTATGGTCCTTAATGACCAGGTTGAACTTCCATTAACCCATTTCAAGCTTACTAATTAACCTTAAATACAAAGTGTATCAATTCTCATTTTCTGGCAGTTTGCACTACCTTCAAAGAAATATTTCTATAAAATAATCTACAACTCAGAATTTGACTCCGTTTGTTTTGAAAGAAACTGGATTTGACAAGCTTTTCAACCATATAAATTAATAGCCCAAATTCAACTCGTACGATTTATGATAAATTTTCAAAGTTAATTTCCAGTGTTGATTTTGGAACAGACTGCCATATTGTTTTCTGACCTTTCACCACCTAAAAAATCATATCTTTTTACTCAGAACTCGAAATCAGTTTTCATTTGTTGGAAACGAAACTAGACGAACAAATTTTTACATCGGTATAATATTCACCATCTAACCATTTTTGTAGAATTTATGGTGAATTTTCAAACTTACTTCCAAATCCAGTTTTCTACACAACTTCCATAAATAACTTCAAACTTTATATTAACTTCTCCTTACTTCTCTACTTTTCAATTTAGTCCAATTAATTGCTTAAAACCACCAACTTATCACCTTCTTTATCAGATAATTATTCACAATAATTTCCTCAAATTTTCTTCTTTCCGAAATAGTCACTACTTTGATTCAACGTTGGTTTAGTATTCTAACTTTAATTGCACATCTCCAACATCATTAATAACATAAATACACTTCAAAATCATAAAAATTCAGATTAGTCCTTTAACTTTCATAATTGCCGAAATGGTCCTTATACCTTTAATTTAGGGTTTTGCTTCCAAATAACAAATTCAAGCTTACTAGATCATTTATCTAACATCACAAACCCTAAATCAAACTTGAATCCATAAACCCTAATCATCTTCATACAAACTAAAATATGTAGGGTTTAAATCCCAACTCAAAAACATGATTTTATGTTTTCCATGAATTATTTACACCAAAAGATAGATCTGAAGAGTAGAACAACTTTGTAGTTGAAGAGATTACCTGAAAATCGAGTTTCGTGGCTTGAATCGTACTTGGAAAATTTTTCCCCTTTTTTTGCTTAATTTTGAATTGATGAAGATGAAGACATCTTCATCTTTTGATCACTTAATTTTAAATCTTTCCCATTTATGCCACTTGTAATATATAAATGAATTTTAAATTCATTTAAATACTAAAAATTACTAAAATGCCCTTTTTAATCCAATGGTTGAGATTGATCTTATCATCAATCAAGGGTCAAGATTAAATCTTCCATTCCTTCTTCCAAAAATGCCCTTGTAACTTTTTAAATATTTCAAAAATGCCATTGGGGCCAAATGACCAATTTTTCCTCTAACTAATTTTTATTTACTAGTTTACTTCAAAAATGTCATTTCATTACAATCCAACTAAAATAGTTCATTCTCGACCGGTCACTATTCCTTAAATATTATTTTATATCTTTTAATAGCCTTTGAAATTTCGATTCGATCTAATCTCTCGATATTCGTAAATACTTCTACTGCGCTTTTACCTTTTTCGAACTATCGAATTTATTCCAAAAATTTCATATTTCCATATTTGGGAAATAAACTCTATTATCTCATAAAAACTTCCTTTCCAAGAACTTAGACTGAATTTTCCTAACTTAGTCTACTATTCCGATAATTATCGAAAATCTCCATAGAATAAAATTTCTCTTAGAAATTGTAACACCCCTCACCGTATCCATCATTGAATACGAGTTAGAATGTCACATGACACTCTTACAATAGTTCTTATTTCAAAATCGGTAAAATTTTGTTTCTTTAAAATATAATCAATGAACTCTTTAACTAAAATAATATTTAACCGCGTAAAATTTAAAACTAATATTTCTAAGTTTGATTTGAACCTAGATTCAGGCAGCAACTTGGCAGTTCGATTCTACTTTATATAAATAATAAAACTGCCTAAAAACTGCCTAATTTAAAAATCATTCGGTTAGCTAATAAAATACGATTTCAACATATTTAATTAGTAATATTCACTAAAAGTATTCATTTTCATGTTTATAACATTACAATCGTTTCCAATATTTTCAAATCAGAGTAACCAAAACATTTATAAGATACATGCCAACTAATAAAATCAAAACGGGACATCAAGGATGTCTTACTGATAATGATGTACCTCTTCCAAAATAGTTGATGTCTCCTATCACAGCTCCTTACTCTTTACGATCTTTACCTACGCGTGGAACATTCACACGCTAAGAATAATCTTAGTGAGGCAACTAATAATTCAATAAAAACATTGAAAATAATAGTTTATGTAAATAAGGAAGTTCATATCAAAAACCCCTGTTCAAAAATTAATATCACTTTCATTCAATCATTTCAATTGCACTTGTCACTATTATTTAAATCATAGCCCAATGTAAGATAAATGATAATACATGGTATGCGAGTCACTATTGAGTATGCACATGTGCGACATAAACTAATTTGTTGTGCCAAAATAAAACACTATATCACTTTATAACTACTGTAAACTTATACAACATCACTGTATCACTAGGTCATAGCTGTAGAACACAGCGTCACTGTATCACTATATAATGGTTGTACATTTGTACAACATCACTGTATCATTATTATACTCCCACCTCATTGGCATGCCAATTATACCAAGAAATCTCATAATGCAAACAATGGGCTTTAACATTCACTATCATATATCATTCACTTATTTAAAATATCAAAAGATATTAACATTCCACGGTACCAAATAAAAGTGCATTGGGCAGTTCATACCCGAAAATCATTCATAGCTCTTTTCAGAAATCATTGAAAAGATATCATTTGTGAATTGACATTCGAGATAGACTCATCGCAACTTTTTCTCATATCAAATAAAATAGTAAAAATGCACTCACATGTTGCCTCACTAGTTTGCTTTACCCTTATACACAACTTCACTTTTGCACTGTTTCTTTGCCTTTAGAGTTTCTCGGCTCTTGGTTTGTATTACGATTATGAACGAAAACAAATTCACCAACATATACAATTTAAGTATATGTTAGTATCATTCTAACATAAAACCATATTAGGAATAATAACAATTACTCCTACAAATTCTTTCATTACTAATCTTATCTCACAACAATGTTAACCCTTATACTTCCAAACCTTTCAAAATAATCCTTTATCACACAACTTTAAATTCAAAACAACTTTCCACTTTAATCACATATTTTCCCAACTTTACACTTTAGTCCTCAAAACTTTACAAACTTCCATATTAGTCAAAATAACATTTCAAAGCTTACAAAATCATCCTTACACCATTTCTAACCCTAGGAAAATTTTCCATAATTTTCCCCAAATTTTTCCCTATATGCCGAATACCAAGGGTCACTCTCCAAATTTTTTTCCAACTTGATTCAAGCATAAATTTAACCTTCTAACATCATATTCAAGCTTCTCACATCATTTCCCATTCAAATAAAAAATTTGCAAGAGTTTCCCCTAAATTTTCAATATTCGCAAATAATACCTAAAACAAGAATCATGTTGTTTTCATCAATCTAAGCATAAAAACAACCTTACAACCTCAAATCCAACTTAAACAACCCTAAAACATGAATTCTCAACTTGTTCTTCATAAACCCTAATCTCCAATCTCAACATATAATCATGGAAACAATGCAAAAATTATACCAAATGAAAGAGAATTCAATGGAGATTAATTCTCTATTTCATGTCTTAAACCAAAAACCAATCGAATCAAGCTAAAAATGAATCAAAAATCTTCTTACCTTGGCTATGGTGGTTTCTAAATTAGAGGAAAAGATGAGAGAATTTCTAGTTTTTTCTTCATTTAATTAGTATGACAAATGGCATTTTAATCCTTTAAATCTAATATAAAAATCTCCATCAATAGTAAAATTACCATTTTAACCCTCAATTATAACCAATTAGGTGTTGACACCTATTAATTTCACTTTTCCATAATCATATTTAATCAAAAAGTAGGGGTAAAATGACTAAAATGCCATTAATGAATCCAAGTATTCACAAAAATGCCATTTGTGCACTATTTAAAAAATTGTCTTCAATCGAATCTAAAACGATTAAAAACGATTCCAAAACAAAATTCCATACTCTTCAAGTCTTCTTACAACTCCCTTCAAAATTTCATCACATTTCGAGCTCATACGATTACCCGAATCACATTTAAACTTTAACTATAATCTCACAATAATAGAAACATCGAATTGAACCAACAATTTTATATTCGAATCACACCCTTATGTGAACTATTTAAATATAAAATAAAAACAATTATTGGGAAAATTACCATATTGGTCCCTAAACTTTTCTCAACTTTTCATTTTGGTCACCAAACTTTAACATTTTAGTCACTGAACTAAAACCACCAACTTTTGATTCTTTGCAAAATAGTCACTAACCAAAAATTGGGGTATTACAATTCTCTCCCCCTTAAGAAAATTTGTCCTTGAATTTTCAGAACATACCTGGTTTGAAAATATGAGGAAATTGTTTTTCCATATTTTTCTCTTTTTCCCACGTTGCTTCTTCCACTTTGTGGTTTCACCAAAGAACTTTAACAAGTGGGATTGTCTTGTTCCTCAGTTCTTTGACCTCACGTGCTAAAATTCTGATAGGTTCCTCCTCATATGTCAAATCCAGTTGATTCTCTACTTCATCTAGAGTAATGATGTGGGAAGGATCTAACCGATACTTCGTGAGCATTGATACATGAAATACATTATGAATCTTATCCATT
This sequence comes from Hibiscus mutabilis, assembly GCA_019671005.1. Taxonomy (NCBI): domain Eukaryota; kingdom Viridiplantae; phylum Streptophyta; class Magnoliopsida; order Malvales; family Malvaceae; genus Hibiscus; species Hibiscus mutabilis. The sequence goes on along the minus strand of CM033740.1, from coordinate 17,634,184 downwards.
TCCAGAGGTAGAGCAAGTTGATAAGCCATCAGACCAACTCTCTTCAAAATCTCATACGGTCCAATAAATCTCGGACTCAGCTTTCCCTTTCGTCCAAATCGCAATATCTTTTTCCAAGGTGATACTTTGAGAAACACTTTATCACCTACATGAAATTCAATTTATTTCCTCTCTGAATCTGCATATGACTTTTGTCGATCGGTGGCTATCTTGAGGTTATCTTGTATTATCTTTACTTTGTCTTCAGCTTCTCTAATTAGATCAGATCCCAATACATCTCGATCTTTTAACTCGTAACAATTCAAAGGAGTCCTACACTTTCTTCCATACAAGGCTTCATAAGGTGCCATTTTGATACTTGTCTGATAGCTGTATTGTAAGAGAATTCCGATAATGGCAAGTACTTCTCCCATGATCCTTGGAATTCAATCACACAAACCCCCAACATATCCTCCAAAATCTGAATAGTTTGCTCTGATTGTCCATCTATTTAAGGATGGAAAGCTTTGATAAAATTAAGTCGAGTGCCCAAAGCTTTATGTAAAGACTTCCAAAATCTGGAAGTAAATCTTGGATCTCTATCATATAGTATTGAAACTGGTACTCCATGTAACCGAACTATCTCCTTAATATATAATTCAGCATACTTATCCATAGAGAAATCAGTTCGAACAGGAATAAAATGTGCTGACTTAGTCAATCTATCAACAATCACCCAAATTGAATCCTTTTTGCTTGGAGTCGGGGTAGCCACATTACAAAGTCCATGGTTACTCGTTCTCATTTTCACTGAGGAATAGAAATTGGCTGCAATAAACTAGAAGGCACATGATGCTCTGCTTTTACTTGTTGACATGTTAGGCATTTGGAAACAAACTCAGTTATAGCTCTTTTCATTCTTGGCCACCAATACTGACTCTTTAGATCTTGATACATCTTGTTTTTTCCTGGGTGCATAGTCAAAGGACTATAATGTGCTTCAAAGAAAAGTTCTTTCTTTAATTTTTTATCCTCGTGAATAACAATTATTCCTCGATAATACAAGCATCCATCAGGTTTAACTTCAAAATCTTTGGTCTCACCATTTTCAACTTGTTTGAATCTTGACAAACATTCCATATCTCTTTTCCGAAGCTCCTTTATCCGATCTACTAAAGCAGACCTTAAACTTAATTCAGCAATTAAAGTACCATTTTCATTCAAAGCTAGCTTCGCATTTATAACTCTTAAGTTAGCAAAGGTCTTTCTACTGAGGGCATCAGCTACCACATTTGCTTTTCCTGGATGGTAGTCAATAACTACATCATAATTTTTTAGGAGCTCAATCCACCTTCTCTGCCTTAAATTTAACTCCTTTTGAGTTTGCAGATGCTTTTTCGTATAGATATAGCATCATTCTCCATATAGATAATGACGCTATATCTTTAAGGCAAAAACAACCGCTGCCAACTCTAAATCATGGGTGGGATAATTCCTATCATGCGTCTTAAGCTGTTTGGAAGCATAAGCCACTACCTTTCCTTCTTGCATGAGTACACATCCCAAACTATTATGAGAAGCATCACTATACACTACAAAATCCTTACCCGATTCTGGCTGCACCAACACCGGAGTTTCAGTTAAAATCCTCTTTAATGTTTCAAAGCTTTCTTGACACTTATTCATCCAAATAAATGGCGCATTCTTTCTTAATAGCTTGGTTAGTGAAGAGGCAGTCATCGAGAAATTCTTTACAAATCTTTGATAATAACCAGCCAGACCCAAGAAACTTTAAACCTCAGAAATATTCTTCTGAGCTTTACATTCCATTATGGCTTGTACTTTCTTGGGATCTACTCTTATTCCTTCTGCCGAAACCACATGACCAAGAAAAGTAACTTCTGATAGCCAAAATTCCCACTTTGACAATTTGGCATATAATTTATTTTTCGGAGAATCTAAAGAACAACACGAAGATGAGCATCGTGTTCCTCCTTTGTCTTTGCATAGACTAAAATATCATCAATAAATAATACCTCAAATTCATCCAAATATGGCTGAAATATTTGATTCATCAGATCTATGAACGTTGTAGGGGCATTGGTTAATCCAAATGGCATCACTACAAACTTATAGGGCCCTATACTGAGTTTGGAAAGTTGTCTTTGAAATATCTTCTTCCTTAATCTTCAATTGATGATATCCAGATCAAACATCAATTTTGGAAAGCACACTGCATGCACCTTTAATTGATCAAAAGATCATCAATCCTCGGAAGCGGATACTTATTTTTCACGGTCACCTTATTTAGTTGACGATAATCTATGATAGCCGCGATAGACTCGTCTTTCTTTTTCACAAATAACATTGGTGTGCCCCAAGGTGATACACTTGGCCTTATAGAACCCCGATCCAATAATTCTTGTAATTGCTCATTTAACTCTCAAGCTCGGTGGCATCATTCTATCTGGGGCCATCGATATGGGTGTTGTACCGTGTAGCACCTCTATCTTAAATTTTACTTCCCGATCGGGGTAATCTCGTAACTCATCAGAAATACATATGGATATTCTCGAATCTGTAGGAATATCTTCCAATTTAATTTCAGTAGTTCTGGTATCCACCACATTAGCTAGAAAAGCTTGACAACCTTCTAATAGCAGCTTCTTCGCAGAAACTGTTGAAATCATATTAGATAAAGGATTCATCCTTTCTCCCACTACTATTATCTCCTCACCTTTCGAATTTTCCAAGATTAATTGCTTTAAGTGAAAATTCACAATGGCATGGTAGAAAGATAACCAATCCATGCCTAATATCACTTCAAATTCTTCGAAAGGTAACTCTATTAGGTTTGCCGGAAACTATGTTCCATGCACCTTTATCGGACAATTCCTACATATTCTATTTACTCTTACACTCTGACCCAATGGATTTGTTTCCACTATATCACTAGAGATAGACTCTAATAGAATATCTATCTCTCCAACTAACTTGGTACTAACATACGAGTGCATAGAACCAGGATCAATCAAAACTAATACAAGCTTATCAAAAAGATAGAATGTACCTGCAATAATTTTTGAGTCATCCTGGTCCTCATTAGTCCGTATATTATAAACTTGAGCTGGTGCGTGCATTTTCGCTTGTAAAGCCAACTCAGATGGTCTTCCAGGTTTACCTTTTTCTCTGCCCCTCGGTGGCATCACTGTAGATCTTTCTGTTTGAGTAGGTTTCTCCCTATATACTAGTGGACAGTCTCTCACATAATGACCCATTTCTCCACATTTGAAACAAGCTCTTATCAACATTCGACACTGGCCTGGGTGACGTCTGCCACAAATATCACATTGTTGGGGAACTGAATCAGCCTCAGAATTAGTTGTATGGAATTGTTTACCTTTTCCAGCACCTGATCCTTTATTAGAATTTGCAGCTAATCCAGATCTATTATGATATCGGGAACCAAACCCTTACCCCGCTTTGATGAAAAAGAAAATGAAGATGTTCCCGATCTCTTGTTTGACTGCCATTTTGGTTCTGCTGTCTTTTCAGGTTGTACTCGTTCAATTGCCTTAGCTCGATTCACAACTTCCTGAAAGTTTGATAAATTCAATGCCACCAACATTTCTTTTAACTTCATAGTTAATCCTCAATAAACCATTGTTTCTTTAAAATATAATCAATGAACTCTTTAACTAAAATAATATTTAATCTCGTAAAATTTAAAACTAATATTTCTAAGTTCATTTTGAACCTAGATTCATGCAGCAACTAGGCAGTTCGATTCTCCTTTATATAAATAATAAACCTGCCTAATTTAAAAATCATTCGATTAGCTAATAAAATACGATTTCAACATATTTAATTAGTAATATCCACTAAAAGTATTCATTTTCATGTTTATAACATTACAACCATTTCCAATATTTTCATATCAGAGTAACCAAAACATTTATAAGATACATGCCAACTAATAATATCAAAAAGGGACATCAGGGATGTCTTACTGATAATGATGTACCTCTTCCAAAATAGATGATGTCTCCTATCACAGCTCCTTACTCCTTACGATCTTTACCTACGCGTGAAACATTCACACGCTAAGAATAATCTTAGTGAGGCAACTAATAATTCAATAAAAATATTAAAAATAATAGTTTATGTAAATAAGGCAGTTTACATCAAAAAAACCCTGTTCAAAAATTAATATCACTTTCATTCAATCATTTCAATTGCACTTGTCACTATTATTTAACTCATAGCCCAATGTAAGATAAATGAGAATGCATGATATGCGAGTCACTATTGAGTATGCACATATGAGGCATCAACTAATTTGTTGTGCCAAAATAAAACACTGTATCACTTTATAACTGCTGTAAACTTATGCAACATCACTGTATCACTAGATCATAGTTGTAGAACACAGCGTCAATGTATCACTATATAATGGTTTTACATTTGTACGACATCACTATATCATTATACTCTCACCTCATTGGCATGCCAATTATATCAAGAAATCTAATAATGCAAACAATGGGCTTTAACATTCACTATCATATATCATTCACTTATTTAAAATATCAAAAGATATTAACATTCCACAATATCAAATAAAAGTGCATTGGGCAGTTCTTACCCGAAAATCATTCATAGCTCTTTTCAGATATCATTTGTGAATTGACATTCGAGATAGACTCATCGCAAGTCTTTCTCATATCAAATAAAATAGTAAAAATGCACTCACCTGTTGCCTCACTAGTTTGCTTTACCCTTATACACAACTTCACTTTTGCACTGTTTATTTGCCTTTAGAGTTGCTCGGCTCTCAGTTTGTATTACGATTATGATCTACAACAAATTCACCAGCATATACAATTTAAGTATATGTTAGTATCATTCTAACATAAAACCATATTAGGAATAATAACAATTACTCCTACAAATTCTTTCATTACTAATCTTATCTCACAACAACAATGTTAACCCTTATACTTCCAAACCTTTCAAAATAATCCTTTATCACACAACTTTAAATTCAAAACAACTTTCCACTTTAATCACATATTTTCCCAACTTTACACTTTAGTCCTCAATACTTTACAAACTTCCATATTAGTCAAAATAACATTTCAAAGCTTACAAAATCATCTTTACACCATTTCTAACCTTAGGAAAATTTTCCATATTTTCCCCTATATGCCAAATACCAAGGGTCGCTCTCCAAAAATGTTCCAACTTGATTCAAGCATAAATTTAACCTTCTGACATCATATTCAAGCTTATCACATAATTTCCCATTCAAATAAAAATTTTGCAAGAGTTTCCCCTAATTTTTCAATGTTCCCAAATAATACCTAAAACAAGAATCATGTTATTTTCATCAATCTAAGCATAAAAACAACCTTACAACCTCAAATCCAACTTAAACAACCTATAAAACATGAATTCTCAACTTGTTATTCATAAACCCTAATCTCCAATCTCAACATATAAGCATGGAAACTATGCAAAAATTATACCAAATGAAAGAGAATTCAATGGAGATTAATTCTTTATTTCATGTCTTAAACCAAAAACCAATAGAATCAAGCTAAAAATTGAATCAAAAATCTTCTTACCTTGGCTATAGTGGTTTCGAAATTGGAGGGAAAAGATGAGAGAAATTCTAGTTTTTTCTTCATTTAATTAGCATGACAAATGGCATTTTAATCATTTAAATATAATATAAAAATCTCCAACAATAGTAAAATTACCATTTGACCCCTCAATTATAACCAATTGGGTGTTGAAACCTATTAATTTCACTTTTCCATAATCATCTTTAATAAAAAAGTAGGGGCAAAATGACTAAAATGCCATTAAAGAATCCAAGTATTCACAAAAATGCCATTGGTGCACTATTTCAAAAATTGTCTTCAAAATCTAAAACGATTAAAAACGATTCCAAAACAAAATTCCATACTCTTCAAGTCTTCTTACAACTCCCTTCAAAATTTCATCACTATACGAAAATCACATTTAAACTTTAACTATAATCTCACAATAATAGAAAAAATTGAACCAACAATTTTATATTCGAATCACACCCTTATGTGAACTATTTAAATATAAAATAAAAACAATTATTGGGAAAATTACCATATTGGTCCCTAAACTTTTCTCAACTTTTCATTTTGGTCACCAAACTTTAACATTTTACATTAAAACCACCAACTTTTGATTCTTTGCAAAATAGTCACTAACCAAAAATTGGGGTATTACAACTTAAGAAAATTTGTCCTTGAATGTGGTTTCACCAAAGAACTTTAACAAGTGGGATTGTCTTGTTCCTCGTTCTTTGACCTCACGTGCTAAAATTCTGATAGGTTCCTCCTCATATGTCAAATCCAGTTGATTCTCTACTTCATCTAGAGTAATGATGTGGGAAGGATCTAACCGATACTTCGTGAGCATTGATACATGAAATACATTATGAATCTTATCCATTTCCAGAGGTAGAGCAAGTTGATAAGCCATCAGACCAACTCTCTTCAAAATCTCATACGGTCCAATAAATCTCGGACTCAGCTTTCCCTTTCGTCCAAATCGCAATATCTTTTTCCAAGGTGATACTTTGAGAAACACTTTATCACCTACATGAAATTCAATTTATTTCCTCTCTGAATCTGCATATGACTTTTGTCGATCGGTGGCTATCTTGAGGTTATCTTGTATTATCTTTACTTTGTCTTCAGCTTCTCTAATTAGATCAGATCCCAATACATCTCGATCTTTTAACTCGTAACAATTCAAAGGAGTCCTACACTTTCTTCCATACAAGGCTTCATAAGGTGCCATTTTGATACTTGTCTGATAGCTGTATTGTAAGAGAATTCCGATAATGGCAAGTACTTCTCCCATGATCCTTGGAATTCAATCACACAAACCCCCAACATATCCTCCAAAATTTGAATAGTTTGCTCTGATTGTCCATCTATTTAAGGATGGAAAGCTTTGATAAAATTAAGTCGAGTGCCCAAAGCTTTATGTAAAGACTTCCAAAATCTGGAAGTAAATCTTGGATCTCTATCATATAGTATTGAAACTGGTACTCCATGTAACCGAACTATCTCCTTAATATATAATTCAGCATACTTATCCATAGAGAAATCAGTTCGAACAGGAATAAAATGTGCTGACTTAGTCAATCTATCAACAATCACCCAAATTGAATCCTTTTTGCTTGGAGTCAGGGGTAGCCCTGTTACAAAGTCCATGGTTACTCGTTCTCATTTTCACTGAGGAATAGAAATTGGCTGCAATAAACTAGAAGGCACATGATGCTCTGCTTTTACTTGTTGACATGTTAGGCATTTGGAAACAAACTCAGTTATAGCTCTTTTCATTCTTGGCCACCAATACCGACTCTTTAGATCTTGATACATCTTGTTTTTTCCTGGGTGCATAGTCAAAGGACTATAATGTGCTTCAAAGAAAAGTTCTTTCTTTAATTTTTTATCCTCGTGAATAACAATTATTCCTCGATAATACAAGCATCCATCAGGTTTAACTTCAAAATCTTTGGTCTCACCATTTTCAACTTGTTTGAATCTTGACAAACATTCCATATCTCTTTTCCTGAAGCTCCTTTATCCGATCTACTAAAGCAGACCTTAAACTTAATTCAGCAATTAAAGTACCATTTTCATTCAAAGCTAGCTTCGCATTTATAACTCTTAAGTTAGCAAAGGTCTTTCTACTGAGGGCATCAGCTACCACATTTGCTTTTCCTGGATGGTAGTCAATAACTACATCATAATTTTTTAGGAGCTCAATCCACCTTCTCTGCCTTAAATTTAACTCCTTTTGAGTTTGCAGATGCTTTTTCGTATAGATATAGCATCATTCTCCATATAGATAATGACGCTATATCTTTAAGGCAAAAACAACCACGCCAACTCTAAATCATGGGTGGATAATTCCTATCATGCGTCTTAAGCTGTTTGGAAGCATAAGCCACTACCTTTCCTTCTTGCATGAGTACACATCCCAAACTATTATGAGAAGCATCACTATACACTACAAAATCCTTACCCGATTCTGGCTGCACCAACACCGGAGTTTCAGTTAAAATCCTCTTTAATGTTTCAAAGCTTTCTTGACACTTATTCATCCAAATAAATGGCGCATTCTTTCTTAATAGCTTGGTTAGTGAAGAGGCAGTCATCGAGAAATTCTTTACAAATCTTTGATAATAACCAGCCAGACCCAAGAAACTTTAAACCTCAGAAATATTCTTCGGAGCTTTACATTCCATTATGGCTTGTACTTTCTTGGGATCTACTCTTATTCCTTCTGCCGAAACCACATGACCAAGAAAAGTAACTTCTGATAGCCAAAATTCCCACTTTGACAATTTGGCATATAATTTATTTTCCCGGAGAATCTAAAGAACAACACGAAGATGAGCATCGTGTTCCTCCTTTGTCTTTGCATAGACTAAAATATCATCAATAAATAATACCTCAAATTCATCCAAATATGGCTGAAATATTTGATTCATCAGATCTATGAACGTTGTAGGGGCATTGGTTAATCCAAATGGCATCACTACAAACTTATAGGGCCCTATACTGAGTTTGGAAAGTTGTCTTTGAAATATCTTCTTCCTTAATCTTCAATTGATGATATCCAGATCAAACATCAATTTTGGAAAGCACAGCTGCACCCTTTAATTGATCAAAAAGATCATCAATCCTCGGAAGCGGATACTTATTTTTCACGGTCACCTTATTTAGTTGACGATAATCTATGATAGCCGCATAGACTCGTCTTTCTTTTTCACAAATAACACTGGTGTGCCCCAAGGTGATACACTTGGCCTTATAGAACCCCGATCCAATAATTCTTGTAATTGCTCATTTAACTCTCGAAGCTCAGCTGGCATCATTCTATACGGGGCCATCGATATGGGTGTTGTACCAGGTAGCACCTCTATCTTAAATTTTACTTCCCGATCAGGGGGTAATCCTGGTAACTCATCAGGAAATACATATGGATATTCTCGAACTGTAGGAATATCTTCCAATTTAATTTCAGTAGTTCTGGTATCCACCACATTAGCTAGAAAAGCTTGACAACCTTCTAATAGCAGCTTCTTCGCAGAAACTGTTGAAATCATATTAGATAAAGGATTCATCCTTTCTCCCACTACTATTATCTCCTCACCTTTCGAATTTTCCAAGATTAATTGCTTTAAGTGAAAATTCACAATGGCATGGTAGAAAGATAACCAATCCATGCCTAATATCACTTCAAATTCTTCGAAAGGTAACTCTATTAGGTTTGCCGGAAACTATGTTCCATGCACCTTTATCGGACAATTCCTACATATTCTATTTACTCTTACACTGACCCAATGGATTTGTTTCCACTATATCACTAGAGATAGACTCTAATAGAATATCTATCTCTCCAACTAACTTGGTACTAAACATTTAGTGCATAGAACCAGGATCAATCAAAACTAATACAAGCTTATCAAAAAGATAGAATGTACCTGCAATAATTTTTGAGTCATCCTGGTCCTCATTAGTCCGTATATTATAAACTTGAGCTGGTGCGTGCATTTTCGCTTGTAAAGCCAACTCAGATGGTCTTCCGTGTTTACCTTTTTTCTCCCCTCGGTGGCATCTTTGTAGATCTTTGTTTGAGTAGGTTTCTCCTATATACTAGTGGACAGTCTCTCACATAATGACCCATTTCTCCACATTTGAAACAAGCTCTTATCAACATTCGACACTCGGCCCGGGTGACGTCTGCCACAAATATCACATTGTTGGGGAACTGAATCAGCCTCAGAATTAGTTGTATGGAATTGTTTACCTTTTCCAGCACCTGATCCTTTATTAGAATTTGCAGCTAATCCAGATCTATTATGATATCGGGAACCAAACCCTTACCCCGCTTTGATGAAAAAGAAAATGAAGATGTTCCCGATCTCTTGTTTGACTGCCATTTTGGTTCTGCTGTCTTTTCAGGTTGTACTCGTTCAATTGCCTTAGCTCGATTCACAACTTCCTGAAAGTTTGATAAATTCAATGCCACCAACATTTCTTTTAACTTCATAGTTAATCCCTCAATAAACCAATCACATCGATCTTTCTCCGTAGGGATCAACTCAGCAGCAAACCGGCTCAACTTATTAAATTCACATTCATATTCATAAATAGTCCAATTTCCTTGCTTCAGATTAAGAAATTGCTGCTTCATTTCTCTGATAAACTGGTCTCCGATATACTTATTTTTGAATTCCTCCAAAAAGAATTGCCATGTCACTTGCTCGGGAGGAACGTGCATCGTAGCATTAGTCCACCAAAACCTAGCTTGACCTCGCAGTAATGAGACAACTCCATCCAATTTATCCGTGTCAGAACAACGGAATCCATCAAGCATGATCTTTAAATCATTTAACCATACATTAGTAGCTACTGGACCTTCATCTGAATCTCCTTTAAATTCCAGTGCTCCCAAAGTTTTTAATTCCTTAGCAATTGTCATACGGGGAGCAGGGGGAGTTGGAGGTTGGAAACGTGTCAGGATCGCTTCCAACGACTGAAGAAAAGTCCTCTGATCTTGCACAAGCATCCCTTGTTGTGCTTGTGCTCCTCCATGTCCAGATTTAGCTAGGAGATTATTATTAATCTCATTGCTACCACTACCGACTCCTTCTGACATTTCCCGTTCCGTAGCTTGTCTAGAGCTCCCTGATTCAGACATTTATAACCACATAACTACATTAGTAAGAAGCGACATCCATCAATTTCATAAACATCATATCAGTAATATTGATATTCTAGTGGCATGTACATACTTTCCAACACAAAATAACTTTAAGTTCTACCGAGAATCAGCTAAACCTATAGCTCTGATACATTAAATGTAGCACCCCTCACCCGTATCCATCATAGAATACGAGTTAGAGATGTCACATGACAGTCTTACAATAGTTCTTATTTCAAAATCGGTAAAATTTTGTTTCTTTAAAATATAATCAATGAACTCTTTAACTAAAATAATATTTAATCGCGTAAAATTTAAAACCAATATTTCTAAGTTCGATTTGAACCTAGATTCAGGCAGCAACTTGGCAGTTTGATTCTCCTTTATATAAATAATAAAACTGCCTAAAAACTGCCTAATTTAAAAATCATTCGATTAGCTAATAAAATACGATTTCAACATATTTAATTAGTAATATTCACTAAAAGTATTCATTTTCATGTTTATAACATTACAACCATTTCCAATATTTTCATATCAGAGTAACCAAAACATTTATAAGATACATGCCAACTAATAATATCAAAAAGGGACATCATGGATGTCTTACTGATAATGATGTACCTCTTGCAAAATAGATGATGTCTCCTATCACAGCTCCTTACTATTTACGATATTTACCTACACGTGAAACAATCACACGCTAAGAATAATCTTAGTGAGGCAACTAATAATTCAATAAAAACATTGAAAATAATAGTTTATGTAAATAAGGCAGTTCAGATCAAAAACCCTTGTTCAAAAATTAATATCACTTTTATTCAATCATTTCAATTGCACTTGTCACTATTATTTAAATCATAGCCCAATGTAAGATAAATGAGAATGCATGGTATGCGAGTTACTATTGAGTATGCACATATGCGGCATCAACTAATTTGTTGTGCCAAAATAAAACACTGTATCACTTTATAACTGTTGTAAACTTATACAACATCATTGTATCACTAGGTCATAGTTGTAGAACACAGCGTCAATGTATCACTATATAATGGTTGTACATTTGTACAACATCACTGTATCATTATTATACTCCCACCTCATTGGCATGCCAATTATACCAAGAAATCTCATAATGCAAACAATGGGCTTTAACATTCACTATCATATGTCATTCATTTATTTAAAATATCAAAAGATATTAACATTCCACAGTACCAAATAAAAGTGCATTGGGCAGTTCATACCCAAAAATCATTCATAGCTCTTTTCAAAAATCATTGAAAAGATATCATTTGTGAATTGACATTTGAGATAGACTCATCGCAAGTCTTTCTCACATCAACTAAAATAGTGAAAATGCACTCACCTGTTGCCTCACTAGTTTGCTTTACCCTTATACACAACTTCACTTTTGCATTGTTTCTTTGCCTTTAGAGTTGCTCGGCTCTCGGTTTGTATTACGATTATGATCTACAACAAATTCACCAACATATACAATTTAAGTATATGTTAGTATCATTCTAACATAAAACCATATTAGGAATAATAACAATTACTCTTACAAATTCTTTCATTACTAATCTTATCTCACAACAACAATGTTAACCCTTATACTTCCAAACCTTTCAAAATAATCCTTTATCACACAACTTTAAATTCAAAACAACTTTCCACTTTAATCACATATTTTCCCAACTTTACACTTTAGTCCTCAACACTTTACAAACTTCCATATTAGTCAAAATAACGTTTCAAAGCTTACAGAATCACCCTTACACCATTTCTAACCTTCGGAAAATTTTCCATAATTTTCCCTAAATTTTTCCCTATATGCCGAATACCAATGGTCACTCTCCAATTTTTTTCCAACTTGATTCAAGCATAAATTTAACCTTCTAACATCATATTCAAGCCTCTCACATCATTTCTCATTCAAATAAAAATTTTTCAAGAGTTTCCCCTATATTTTCAATATTCCCAAATAATACCTAAAACAAGAATCATGTTGTTTTCATCAATCTAAGCATAAAAACAACCTTAAAACCTCAAATCCAACTTAAACAACCTATAAAACATGAATTCTCAACTTGTTCTTCATAAACCCTAATCTCCAATCTCAACATAAACTATGCAAAAATTATACCAAATGAAAGAGAATTCAATGGAAATTAATTCTCAATTTCATGTCTTAAACCAAAAACCAATCGAATCAAGCTAAAAATGGAATCAAAAATCTTCTTACCTTGGCTATGGTGGTTTCGAAATTGGAGGAAAAAGATGAGAGAAATTCTAGTTTTTTCTTCATTTAATTAGCATGACAAATGGTATTTTAATCCTTTAATCTAATATAAAAATCTCCATCAATAGTAAAATTACCATTTTACCCCTCAATTATAACCAATTAGGTGTTGACACCTATTAATTTCACTTTTCCATAATCATCTTTAATCAAATTGTAGGGGCAAAATGACTAAAATGCCATTAATGAATCCAAGTATTCCCAAAAATGCCATTTGTGCACTATTTCAAAATATTGTCTTCAATCGAATCTAAATTGATTAAAAACGATTCCAAAACGAAATGTCATACTCTTCAAGTCTTACAACTCCCTTCAAAATTTCATCACATTCTGAAATCATACGATTACCCGAATCACATTTAAACTTTAACTGTAATTTCCCAATAATAAAAACATTGAATCGAACCAATAATTTTATATTCAATTCACACCCTTGTGTGAACTATTTAAATATAAAATAAAAATAATTATTGCGAAAATTACCATGTTGGTCCCTAAACTTTTCTCAACTTTTCACTTTGGTCACCAAACTTTAACATTTTACATTTTAGTCACTGAACTAAAACCACCAACTTTTGATTCTTTGCAAAATAGTCACCAAAAATCGGGGTATTACAGAAATCCTTTATCGATAATCCATTCAAATATTCTTTACTTTTACTGAGTCCAAAATATCGATTAGAAATACTTTTATGGGACCTTCCCGGAGGTCACCCATCCTAGTATTTACATGGCCTAAGCACGCTTAATAATTTTATTCAATCCCATTTCGATACATTCCACTGCATCTAAATTTTCAAAACTGACATCAAGATTCTTATTTCGATCAAATTCACCCTTATACTAAATAAAATCACTTGTTGGGGAAATTTACAATTTAGTCTCCAAAGTTTATACTTTAACCCTAAAACTTTCAAATTTTACATTTTGGTCAGTGGCCAAAAATTGGGACATTACATGAATTCCCCGATGAATACTTACATGCAGTCAATTTAATGCCATGGTACACTGACATAGTCAATTACCTGATAAGCAATATTTTGTCACCATATTTGGCGAGTAATGCCAGGAGATGTTTTCTGCGAGATATTTGGCAATATTATTGGGATAAGCCAATTTTGTTCAAACAATGTGCCGACCAAGTGATCCGTCGATGTGTGCCAGAGAATGAGCAGCAGACGGTGTTGCAGTCTGAATTCTTTTGGCCTACGCTGTTTAAAGATACTTATTACTTTGCCAAGTCATGTGATCGATGCCAGCAGACGGGTAACATCTCTAACAGGCATCAATTAATGCTCCAGAATATTATACTAGTGGAGCTATTTGAGGTATTGGGAGTAGACTTTATGGGTCCTTTTCCCACATCATTAGGGAACCTATATATCATTTTGGATGTTGACTACATTTCAAAATGGGTAGAGGCAGTGGCTTTGCCAACAAACGATGTCAAGGCTGTTGCCAAGTTCCTTCATAAGCATATCTTTACTAGATTTAGTGCCCCTAGAGCTATCATTCATGATGAAGGTACACATTTTAAGTGTAATTTAATCTCTAGAGCTCTGTGCATGTACAGAATCCAGTAACGTATTGCCACAGCTTACCATCCCCAAACAAATAGCCAAGCGTAGATCTCAAACAAAGAAATCAAGAACATTTTGGAAAAAACTATGAATTCAACAAGGAATGACTGGTCCTTGAGACTAGATGATTTATTGTGGGCTTAAAGAACAAACTTTAAGACTCTTTTGGGGAGTTCTCCTTATAGGCTCATTTTTGGGAAGGCATGCCACTTGCCAGTGGAATTAGAACATAAAGATTATTGGGGAATCAAAAAGCTTAATATGGAGTGTAGAGCTACTGGTACAAAATGCTTATTGGACATAAACAAACCAGAGGAATTCTGAACACAAGCTTACGAGAATGTCAGACTCTACAAGGAAAGAACAAAACGATGGCATGACACCAGGATATTGCCAAGGTAATTTGAGGTAGGCCAACGTGTCTTGTTATTTAACTTGAGGTAAAAGTTATTTCTAGGTATGCTCAAGTCTAAATGGTCGGGACCCTTTGAAGTTGTGAAACCATATGCTCGTGGAGCAGTGGATATCAAGGATTTCAAGATGGGAACAATTTTTAAGGTAAATGGCCAAAGATTAAAACACTATTTGAAAGGCAGTCAAAAGCATGCCAAGGAGATTATCCTCCTAGCAGAAGTTCTGTAAACATCATCAACATTGTTTGATTTGTGTATATAGTAGGTTAGATATTTTTATTTTGGTATTTTTCATTTATTTATCTTTCTTTCATTTTTATCTTTCTTTTACTGTGTTAAAAGGTTTTTGTTGAGTGAATGCAGGTTTTTGTTTCCATGCAAAATGCCAAGGCAGAGGACTGGCATGGGGCGATAAAAAATGGAGAAAGAAATTTACCATAGCCGCCCAAGGCTTGATAGAGCTCGGCCCAAGAGAGAATGAAATTTTTTTCTAAGTGTTGAATTTTACCCTAGCCGCCCAAGGTGAAGAGTTAAAATTCAAATTTTAACCTAATCACCTTATCACTTCATCTTTCCTGGGCCGTCTTATCACTTTACCTCTTATCAAATCATTGTTTATCTTCCCCAAACACGCTAAACCCTTATCACTATCCCTACTCAACCGGCTAAATTAAAAATACCATTTAAAATACTCAATCGTTTTACCCATTTATCTACTTAAACCCTAACTGATTCTTAGCTAAAGACTTTTCACTCTTCCTTCTATCGTCTTTATCAAGAAAGAAAAGCAAGATTTACCTCTCTTTCTTCGCAAAAAACCATTCGAGATTTCAAAATATTTTTATTGCATCTTTTTCAACACCCTTCAAGATCTTTTCCAATAAAGAGATCCGCAAAAAGTATGAGGAGAATTTTGAATCAAGAACCTTCTACTATGAGAAAGGTTTCGAGTTCAAGAACGAGACAAACTTGGGCTATTCCCTAGAGTTTGTCACAGTGATAAATACACACAAGTGGGAAAATTTTGCCAACCACCAGGGAAAGTCCATACCAACATCGTTCGAGAATTCTATGCTCATCTTACGACCAAAGACTCACCCTTCTTGATGGTGCAAGGTAAGTGTGTGCATTTTGATAAAGGTTATATAAATGATATACTTTCTTTGGATGGAATAGAGGATGAACACACTGAGTTTACAGAATCCTTGGACGATGCCAATAGGAAGACAATGTTGAAGAAGCTGTGTGAGGCTGGAACTAAATAGAATGTGTCATCAAAAGGCCATCGGACTGTGAAACAGTTGGCACTAAAGTCTTAGCCACATGGTTGGAATCACTTATTGAAGGCAAACCTTATGCTAACCACCCACAATGAGACAGTTTTAAAGGAAAGATTGGCACTGTTGTATTCTATTATGACTGGCCATAAGATTAATGTTGGACGGCTCATCAATGATAAACGTTTAAGTGTGCTGGTAAGACCAATAAAAGTTTACTTTTTCTTTCTCTGATTTTTACTATATGTTTGCAGCACGACCTGCCATAGCTCGATTCAGACAGTGTTCAAAAGAACAAGGAGACCACCATAACCCCTGCCCTGTAGAGGCAGTTGACTGCCACAGAGGCAAAGAAGAAGGGCAACCAGAAGACTATCGAGTCTGTGCCAAATGCCAAGGTGCCAATGGTAGAACCTGTGACTCTAATGCCAGTTGAATTAGTGGTAATGCTTTCCCAAATCTACAAACGCCAGGAGATCATCCTCCAAAAGATAGAGAAAGTCGAGGATCGGAACTCTATGTTCTGGCAATATGTTTATGTCAGGGACTATGTGCCATGAGGAAAACTCTTGAAGGCATGTTCGCACATATATTACCAACGTTCCTTGAGTTCTCTGCCGACCTCCTTGCCAAAGATAACATGCCAGCCAGTCCTCATTTTGCTTACACTCCTACACAATCTGATGCCACCATCCCAATCTCTCCAGTACAAGTTAAATCTGTCAGAACTGACATGCCACCTGAATCTAAAGATAAAAGAATCCAAAGCCAATCCAAGGTTGCTACCACACCTACCTAATATGCTGCCAATAAAGTCTCGACTACCTCCGAATCGGTAAAGATTATTGAGGAAGTTTTCCACGACCTTGGAGCTTCCACAACCGCATCAAAGCACAGCCTTAAATGCAAGAAGCATATGGCTTCCAGTCGAGAGAGCTTCATCAAAAGAAAAACACACGTTTCACGGCTAGAACCCTCCGAAGGGGAGTCATTCTCTTCTTAAAATCCTTGCATTTCATTTCATTTTCATTCACATGTTCATGCATTTTAAATTCTATTTGTATATATGCGTTGTTTTCATGCATTGAGGATAATGCACACCCCAAGGTTTGGGGGAGTGGGTTGCCTTAATTTATTGCCATGACATTCATGTTTATATTTCAGTTTGCATTATGTTTTCCATCTAGGATTTAACACATGCATACCAAACCACTAAAAAAATTTTGCCTCGGTCAATTTTGTACTTATAATTTTTGCCAACACTGCTAGTTGAGGAAATTTTGTGCTAGATTATTTGTTTGATGAAGAAACTGGAATTTAGAACTTCTATGCCAATAGGTTAGATTTGTCGAATAGTTTCACAATTGAACTCTTAGGGAACTTTAGTTTCACTCTACACAAGGTATGCATCTAGTCTGCGAAACAAACTTTGGTTCGCTTGAAACTGAACTAAAAAACGATGCCAGGGTAGAAAGAAAGAGTAAGGCAACAATGTTTTGCCAAAAGCTGAAAAAACTTAAGAACACTCATCTGCCTTAGGGAAAATAATTAACTTGGGTCTCGTGGTTTGCTCCCTCTTAGTTCTCAAGCCAACATAACTTTAGGGTATGAGTGTAATGGGTTAGCTTAGTGATGTAATCTGGATTAACGTGGGTATTCGTGCTTGCTCCCTCTTATGTCTCATGCCAAACAGTACATGACGCGACCCTAATCAATTGCCAAAATAAAAACACCCTTGGCAAATAAAGGGAAAAAAAGAAAAAGAAAAAATATATACTTATATAAAAATAAAAATTATGAGTTTGGGTAGTAAAGTTGACTAAGGGAGTTGAGTAAATTTGATGCATATTGCTCACACTTCATGCACACTTGATGACCTTATATGTAATACCCCAATAATTGGTTAGTGACTAGTTTGCAAAGAATTAAAAGTTGGTGGTTTTAGTTTAGTGACTAAAATGTTAAAGTTTGGTGACCAAAGTGAAAAGTTGAAGAAGTTCAAGGAACAACATGGTAATTTTTCCAATAATTATTTTTATTCCATAAATAAATAGATCACATAAGAGTGTGAACCAAATATAAAATTGTTGGTTCGATTCGATGTTTCTATTATTGAGAAATTACAGTTAAAGTTTAAATGGGATTCGGGTAATCGTATGAGCTCGGAATGTGATGAAATTTTGAAGGGAGTTGTAAGAGGACTTGAAGAATATGACATTTCGTTTTGGAATCGTTTTTAGTCAATTTAAATTCGATTGAAGGCAGTATTTTAATATAGTGCACAAATGGCATTTTTGTGAATACATGGATTCATTAATGGCATTTTAGTCATTTTGCCCATACTTTTTAATTAAAGATGATTGTGGAAAAGTGAAATTAATAGGTGTCAACACCTAATTGGTCATAATTAAGGGGTAAAATGGTAATTTACTATAAAAGGAGATTTTTATATTGGATTTAAAGATTTAAAATGCCATTTGTCTTATAATTAAAGTATAGAAAAAACTAGAATTTGTTCATCTTTCTTCTCTAAGGCCGAAACCTCCCTAGCCAAGGTAAGAAATTTTTGATTCAATTTATGGCTTGATTTGGTTAGTTTTTGGTTCAAGACATGAAATAAAGAATTAATCTCCATTGAATTCTCTTTCATTTGGTATAATTTTTAAGTGGTTTTCATGCTTATATGTTGAGATTGGAGATTAGGGTTTATGAAGAACAAGTTGAGATTTCATGTTTCAAGGATTGTTTTAATTAGATTTGAGGTTGTGATGATGTTACATGCATGATATGATGAAAATTCTATGGATGTTTGTGTTAGGTATTTTTTGGGAATATTGAAAAACTAGGGGAAACTCTTGCAAAATTTTTATTTGAATTGGAAATGATTTTAGAAGCTTGAATATGATGTATGGAGGTTAAATTCATGCTTGAATCAAGTTGGGAGTTTTGGTCAAAGTGACCTTTCAAATTCGGCAACTAGAGGAAATTTGGGGAAAATTATGGAAAAGTTTTCCTACGGTTAGAAATGGTGTAAGGATGATTTTGTATGTTTTAGAAGGTTAATTGGACTAATGTGAAAGGTTGTAAAGTGTTGAGGACTAAATTGTAAAGTTTAGGAAATATGTGAATAAAGTAGGAATATTATTATTATTCCTAATATGGTTTTATGTTAGGATGATACTAACATATACTTGAATTGTATATGTTGGTGAAATTGTTGTAGATCATAATCGTAATTCAAGCCGAGAACCGGGCAATCCTAAAGACAAAGAAAAAGTGCAAAAGTGAAGTTGTGTATAAGGGTAAAGTTTTCTATTGAGGCAACATGTGAGTGCATCTCTACTATATTTTTTTATGAACTATGAATAATTTTCGGGTATGAACTGCCCAATGCACTTTTATATGATATTGTGAAATGTTAATATCTTTAGATATTTTAAATAAGTGAATGTTTAAAGCCCATTGTATGCATTATGAGATTTCTTGGTATAATTGGCACGCCAATGAGGTGGGAGTATAATGATACAGTGATGTTGTATAAGTGTACAACAGTTATAAAGTGAAACAGTGATGCTGTGTTTTATAGCTATGACCTAGTGATACAGTGATGTTGTATAAGTTTACAGCAGTTATACAGTGATAGAGTGATATAGTGTTTTATTTTGGCACAACAAATTAGTTGATGCCGCACATGTGCATTTTCAATAGTGACTCGCATACCATACATTCTCATTTATCTTACATTGGGATATGATTTAAATAACAGTGAAATGTGCAAATGAAATGATTGAGTGAAAGTGATTAATTTTTTAATAGTGGTTTTTGGTATGAACTATCTTATTTACATAAACTATTATTTTCAATGTTATTTATTGAATTATTTATTGCAAAGTTTAATTGAAATAATAGTTGCCCCACTAAGTTTATACTTAGCGTGTGAATGTTTCACGCGTAGGAAAAAGAATGTAAGGAGTAAGGAGCTGCAATAGAAGACACCATCTATTTTGAAAGTAGTACATCATTATCAGTAAGACATCCTCGATGTCCCTTTTTGATATTATTAGTTGGCATGTAAATTATAAATTTTTGGGTTACTTTGATAAGAAAATGTTTGAAATGGTTGTGATGTTATAAACATGAGTATGGATACTTATAGTGGATATTATTAATTAAATATGTTTGAAATCGTATTTTATTAGCTATCCAAATGATTTTTAATTTAGGCAGTTTTATTAATCATATAAATTAGAATTGAATTGCCATGTTGCTGCCTGAATTTAGGTTCAGATTGAACTTAGAAATATTAGTTTTAAATTTTACGCGATTAAATATTCTTTTAGAAAATGGTAAATTATTTATATTTTAAAGAGACAAAATTTTACCGATTTTGAAATTAAAACTATTGTACAAGTATCATGTGACATCTCTAACTCGTATTCAGTGATGGATACGGGTAAGGGGTGTTACATTAGACTAGAACTATATTGCTGCACTTGAATTTGCTTGGCATTGATACACTGAATATCCAAGGACAAGACCTAGGATAATATTTTGCTAGCTGGTAGGTGTTGGGATCCAAGATAATTTTTGCCGAGGTACTTTTCATGTTTTTCTATTTTTATAGATTTCTAGTTGCATTACTTGAGGACAAGCAATGAGCTAGGTTTGGGGGTGCGTTAACTCCCTAAAAGTAATGATTGTTTATGCTATTTCACAATGTTTTTGCTTGCCTTTAAGTAGATATGTTTGCATTTAGTTGTATTTAGATGTTAAAATCTTGCATTTGCATAAGGAGTTAGGAGCTATTATGTTGCCAATGAGAAAGGTTGCTTTTGCTGGTATTGATGTAGGTCATAGGCAGGAAGGTATGGCAGAGAGGCGCTGGCAGAGAATGCAGGAAACGAAGCAAGAGAATTGTCGAGTAGTAGTTAGCATAGACGGACCAAACAATGCCAAGCTCGGCTGGCAAAGGATTGACGTTCGATGATCAGTTAAGGTAGCCGTTGGACCTTGGACACGTTAGCCCTATGAGTCAAATTGGGATAAGAGGATAACACGACTTATCCCTTTGCGCATTCAAAATTCAAACTCAAAAGCTTATCCTAGGGATTCCACGAAAGCCTATTTTGTTGAGATAAAGATTTTGATATAACTTTTATAAAAAAATGTTTGTGGACTTAATCATACTTCAGAAATATTTCAATGTCCACAAAACTTGAAAAATATGTTTAAAATATTTTAACTTTGTTCTTATATCGAATATATCTTTTTAAAGTAACTTTTAGCCGATTTTACAAGTTTTTAATGCAGGTTTCAAAACCCCCTATAAGTGGTTTCGAAACCAGTGAGGCAGTAAGGCCTAAAACCAAGCTTGAGAAACAGGTTTCGAAACCTCTATCATGGTTTCAAAACCAGTGGTTTTGAAACCCCCTGCCTAGTTTCTACACCAGGCCCTTGTAACGGCTAGTTTTTCATTTGAAAACCCCTAATGGTTTTGAAACCTCTGTGTATGTGAACATTTAATGCTCAATTTTATTGGCTTCCAACGGCTCCAAACCAACCCCAACGGCTAGTAATAGTCACAAGCTTATTACAGGGTTTAAAAGAAGTCGTTAAGCATCCATAGAAGATAGAGAAACAACTACCAACATTCTTTGTATAGAGAAATTGTATTTGTGCCAAAATTGTCATATTCTTTGAAGAAAATACTTGTGAGCCAAATTGTCAATATTTCTCAAGTATTTTAGGTTTTGGGTGAGTGCTTTAGTGTGCAAACTATCCAGCCTTATGAGGTTTTCTTAAGTTTGCTTAATTGTATTTCCTCTTGGAAAAGAGTTGCTCAAAGCTTTGGGGTACAAGCTTTGAGGGAGTGTAAAGGTTACTCTTGATCCTTGAAAAAGAAAGAAATTCAATAGTGAATTTGGGAAAATCCTTAGTGGGGAGCTAAGGTAGTGGATGTAGACTTTGGTTAGAAAGTCGAACAACTATAAATCCTTGTGTCCAATTTTTAATTTTCATTTGCTTCCACCACTTCCATCACAAAGCTAATTCACCCTCTCTTGGCAACTCGGTTGACGACGTACGAGCCCAACAATTAGTATTAGAGCCTCATCTCCATCAAAGGACTAACATCCGAAAGAAAGATTGATTACTCAAAGTTCACCGATTCAATTTTTCAAATGGCAAGCGGTTCTACATTGATTTCATTCGAAGAATATCGCTCTATCATGTGCCCTCATCTCTTCAAAGGGGAAGGTTACTTCCAATGGAGCAATGTCATGAAATATTTTGTCCAAGGCTTTAACATCAATATTTGGATGATTATCAAAAATGGACATTTGGAAGCAACTAAGAAGAAGAACAAAAGGAGTGTCAAAGACACAAAGAAGGACCAATTCAATGCAAAGGCTATGCACATTCTTATTTGTGCCCTAAATGAAGAGATTTCCAAGAAGGTCTCCCCATCCAAAAGTGCCAAAGAAATTTGGGAGAAGCTTGAGAAATTTTATGGGAAAGAAGAGAAGAAAGATGGAGTCCCATCAAGTGTTAACCTCTCCTCATCTGCAAAGGTGGATAGTGTTTTGGATCTCGATGAGCCCAAGGTATCTTCTAACTCTAGTGATCCAAATTCGTATTCATTTGATGAGTTATAAGATGCATTCGATGAATTATTTTTGGAATTTGGACCATGAATTCCAAATTTAAGAAAATAATTTCTAAACTTAAATTTGAAAATGATTTTCTTTTGAAAACAAAGTTGGATTTTGAAAACCAAAATGAAATTTTGAAAAATGATTTAGAGTTTTCAAAAACAAGTTACGGAGTTTTAGAAGAAAAAAAATTGATTTGAAAGTTAAGCTTGAAAGCTTAACAGAAGAAAAATAAATTATTTTTAATAATTCATCTTGTCACATAATGGCAAAATGCTCACATTGTCCATTATCATGATCATTCTTTACATACTTGTCCTATAAAGAAAAGAAAAACTTATAAGATTAGACAAGTATGGGTTCCTAAGGGAGCTAGGGACATTGAAACTAATGTTAAAGGATCCAAAGCAATTTGGATACCAAAAATCAAGTGAATGTCTCTTGTAGGTGTGTTGGAGCAATGGTAAGAAAAGCAAAGATATGGAAATGCTCTAGTAACACAAGTGAAGAAGATGGGTAACCTCTAATCTTAATGCTTTTGATTATTCATTATTTGGTTGCCTATTTTGTTGATAAATGTTCATGCATTCTTGCTTATTTATCTTTATAAGTGCATGACATTTTATGATGTTTTATGGATATGAGTAACATTGTTTCATTCATATATTTGTATAAATTTTTTAACAGTCTTGGATAAATTGAATTTCATGTGATTATAAATTGATTTGATTCAATGGTGAAATTCAATCTCTTAAGTGTCAAAATTTGAACAATTGTTTGAAAATGGAATGCTTTGATTAAGGGGGAGCTTTTGATTAAAAAAGGTTTTATCTTACTCTCCATTGTTATTTTGAACTAACATTTGGTATCAAACTTTTGTTTGAATTATTTTTGATATAACAAAAAGGGAGAGAGATATGTTTGAAAAATTCAATTTTAAAAGGAAAAATGGGAGCTTCAAAATTTATTTCTAAAATATTCTCTTTTCTAAAATTATTTTTCTAAGGCGGATGTAACACCCTTAACGTATACTCATAGACCGAATATACATTAAAGATGCTACAAAATCTTTTAAAGAAATCTTGACTTACATTTTTTTTAAACATTTTTAGCAAGTATTAAAACAACAGTACAATTCAGGGTGAAAACTAGGTTAGTTGCCTAGGCTTTTTCTTGATTTTAAAATCGTTGTGCAATAATCGATAAATAAAATTTGAAACTGATTAAACATGTTCTACTAACAAATAAATAATTACATGCCCGCTAGATATCATCATAAACTAGAATGACTTACTAATGTTTTGTAGACTATAGCTCGATCGGCATGCTCGACTTCTCTTCAATTATTCCAACTTAACCTATGTGTGGAATAAACACACACTAAGTACGAACTTAGTGAGGTAATTAAACTTATTTATTTAAACATGAAATGATATAATACAGTATGTCATGTAAAAGTGCATTTCATATTTCTCTATAACATGGCAAGTATATCACAATGTACATATGTCATGTATCATAACTATCATATAAATCATGTTATTACTGCATAATATATTATCTATCATGGAAATGCTTTCATTATGCAATCATTTGCATATCATGTGATCTATCATGGTCATGTTTTCATTAGGCCATCATTATCAAGTAAATCATATACATGGCATAGTTCACATACATGGCATATTTCATACACATGGCATAATTCACATGCATGACATGATATATATATATATATATATGACATAATTCACATACATGAAATACTTCATATACATGGCATAATTCATAAGAGTATGGCATGAATTATATACATGGCAGAATCCATATACATGTCATAATTCAGATACGTAACATAATTTGTATACATGTCATGATTCATATACGTGACATGATTCATATACATAACTTTATTCATTTACATGAAATGATTCTTTTACTTGACATGATTCATATACGTGATTTAATTCATATACATGGCATGTTCCGTATTCATGGCATGGTTCATATACATGACATATTTCATACACATGGCATGGTTCATATTCTTGACATGATTCATATACGTAATATGATTCTTTTATCATTGCCCAAAGTGCGCTATATGAGATCGAGGTACACAAGTCATCTTGAAATGACATCGTAGTGTCTAACGTGAACGTGAAGATGAGTACGTACTCGAAGACGCTCTTTGCACCCCATAAACATAAGGCACCTCGGCAGTGTACTCGGGCACAGTAGGCGTAGATCCCCAGGGTGCGTGTGACACAATCATTTTGTCACAATTTCTGTTTAATAAAATGAACATAAGGGTGCAGCTGCTAAAGACTCTATGGCATGCCAACTATACCGTGGACTTTCATACATAATACTTGGGCATTTCTTTCATTACTAATCAATTATCATTAATCATATAGATAGGAAATTCATATTCATATTTCAATATAATTGTTCATAGTAATCATAAATCATCATAATTAATCATATAAATATACATTTTATGTTTCATGCTTCATCATAAATGTTCATGGTAAACATAGATCATTATATAAATAAACATTTCATATCTCATATTTCAACATAATTGATCATGGCAAACATGAATTAACATGTATATAGATAATGCAATGTCATATTAATCTTATTATTATCCATATTTCATGTATGCATAATGCATCATCATTTATGCAAACAATCATTCGTACCTGGTATTCCATCAATCTTGCCATGTCGGGCAATATATCATATCACGTATTATAGAGAAATGCAATGCCAATTTCAACATAATGCAAACATATAGAAATGCACTCCCCTGGGCCATTTATTAACTTGCCTCACTAAGCTCTATTTGACATTTTCCTTTATAGAACCTCAAACCTTTTGATTTGAATCCAACTGAAAATCGAGTTTCAAGGCTTGAATCGAACTTGGAAAATTTTTCTCCATTTTTCTTTCTTTCCCCCCCCTATTTCGAAATTTTAAGATGAAGAATGGTCTTCATCTTTTTATTTTCATCCAATTTGGCCACTTGTCTTGTATAAATGAATTTTAAATTCATTTAAATAGTGAAATTACTAAAGTGCCCTTTTATCCAATGGCCAATATTTAATCTCATCAAAACTCAATGGCCAAGATCAAATACATGTGTAATTGGCCTTTCAAAATTGCCCTTAAAGTTTCAAAATATTTAAAAAATGCCATCCATGGCAAATGTCCAATTTGCCCTTCAACTAGTCTTTATTTACAACAAGTCCTAAAAATTGACATTCCATTAAAATTGAACCAAATTGGTTCCAATCCAATCGGAAAAGTCCCAAAATATCTTATATTTTTATTTATGGCATTTATTCGATCCAAATATTCAAATTTCACTCAATACGATTTCCAAAATTTCTTCCTACGAACTTTAAAGCTTTATAACCATTAATATAAGCTTCGTACGAAAAATCTGGGTAACGCGAAAGTGTCACTCTTGGGGGTGAACTATTCATTTACGGGGTTAACTTACATAACTTTTAGAAATTACACTTTGTTCCCTGAACTTTTCCAAAGTTTATACTTTGGCCACAAAACTTTTAAAATTTTCATTTTGGTCATTGAACTTCAATTCCTATTTCAATTTTCCTCATATTTTTACCAATCTTTAAAAGTACCCAATTCAGCTCACTATCTATCACATGATACTTTTAAACCTTAAAAATTTCCTTTCATAAAGACTTAGACTAAGTTTTCTTAACTTGGTCTATTATTCTGATAAATATTGAAAATCTTCATAGCATAAGGTTTCTCGTAGAAATCCTTTATTTGAAATCCATACGAATATTTTCTACTTTTACTGAGTCCAAAATATCAATCAGAAACACATTTATGGGACCTTCCCAAAGGTCACCCATCTTTGTATTTCCCTGGCCTGAGCACGCTTAACAATTTCATTCGATCCAAATTCGGTACCTTTTTCTGCATCTTAATTCTTAAAATCGATATCAAGGTACCTATTTCGATCCGATTCACTCTTATACTGAATAAAATTACTTGTTGGGGAAATTTACACTTTAATCCTTAAACTTTTTCAAAGTTTATACTTTTAACCCCCAAAACTTTCAAAATTTATATTTTGGTCACTGGCCAAAATTTGGGGTATTACAACAGAGCTTTCACAAAAAAAAAATCAAGTGGTTTCGTTATATCAAAAAGGGGGAAATTGTTGAGACAAATATTTTGATATAACTTTTATGAAAAATGTTTTTGGGCTTAAACATACTTCAGAAATATTTCAAAGTCCACAAAACTTGAAAAATATGTTTAAAATGTTTTGAATTTGTTCCTATATCGAATATACCTTTTAAAGTCAATTTTTAGCTGGTTTTACAAGTTTTTAATGCAGGTTTCGAAACCTCCTATAAGTGGTTTCAAAACCAGTGAGGCAGTAAGGCCTGGAACCAAACTTGGGAAACAGGTTTCGAGCCTCTATCATGGTTTCAAAACCAGTGGTTTCGAAATCCCCTAGATGGTTTCGAAACCCCCTACTTGGTTTATATACCAGGCCCCAGTAACGGCTAGTTTTTCATTTGAAAACCCTTAATGGTTTCGAAACCCCTACAATGGTTTCGAAACCTCTGTGTAGGTGAGCATTTAATACTCAGTTTTAATGGCTTCCAACAGCTCCAA
Source organism: Hibiscus mutabilis (assembly GCA_019671005.1). Taxonomy (NCBI): domain Eukaryota; kingdom Viridiplantae; phylum Streptophyta; class Magnoliopsida; order Malvales; family Malvaceae; genus Hibiscus; species Hibiscus mutabilis. Next base: position 17,606,545 of record CM033740.1, on the reverse strand, counting down.
ACCAACCCCAACGGCTAGTAACGGTCACAAGATCATTAGAAGGTTTAAAAGAAGTCTTCAAGCATCCATGGAAGATAGAGAAACAACTACCAACATTCTTTCTATAGAGAAATTTTATTTGGCCAAAATTGTCATATTCTTTGTAGAAAACACTTGTGACCCAAATTATCAATATTGCTCAAGTGTATTAGGTTTTAGGTGGGTGCTTTAGTGTGCAAACTATTCAGCCTTGTGAGGTTTTCTTAAGTTTGCATATTTGTATTTCCTCTTGGAAAAAAGTTGCTCAAAGATTTGGGGTATAAGCTTTGAGGGAGTGTAAAGGTTACTCTTGATCCTTAAAAAAGAAAGAAATTCAATAGTGAATTTGGGAAAATCCTTAGTGGGGAGCTAAGGTAGTGGATGTAGACTTTGGTTAGAAAGCCGAACCACTATATATCCTTGTGTCCAATTTTTAATTTTCATTTGCTACCACCACTTCCATCACAAAGCCAATTCACCCCCTCTTGGCAACTCGGTTGACGACATACGAGCCCAACATATTTAAAGGAACTCAAGCCACCACTTGAGGGGGATTGAAGAGAGGCTGGACCGTGGTGAATCGTGAGGCAACGTGGTTCGACTAGCTAAGATCGAGAGTTCTAGAGCATTCGAAGGGTTGTATCGACGGATCTCTTTTTTGCCCATTCTCTTAGTTTTATTTGTTTTTATTTCAAAATGATGATGAGAAACAATGATGTTTTGTAGATGGACCCCCCAACCATGAACTAAGCTTTTACAGCTGGTTGAGGGATGTTTGTGATTAACGCAGGTTTTATGTTTGGCTTTTAATAATATAAATGCCTTTGCATTATTTTATACCTGCTAGCACTTAACTTTCTCAAATCCATTGACATATGACAGTTGGCATAGTGTGCTTATTGCAGCTTAATATCTTAACAGACTTAAGGGGAAACGATCAGTTGACAGATACTAAGGCGAGAAGCTTTGATAGAAGATGTTCAAGTAGATGAACTCACTTCGAAAGTGAGTCTACTCGTAGGAGTAAAGGTTGACACTTAATCGAGTTAATTAATGAAAAGATTCACATGGACATAAAGGGGTTTTATCATGGTTAACTTAGGATATTGCCATCAACAGAGGCAATACTACTTTTAATCTGCTCGACTATAAAACCAAGGCAGGATATTATTAAACGCTGGCATAAGTAGCGTGAAATACAAGCATCCCTTGCCAACGATCATCATTCATTCGAATGCAGTTTTGTTGCCAGACAGCTTCTATTTTCACTACTTTGTTTCGCTATCCTTTCAATCAAAAATCCAAATCATTTCAAACACTTTTACTCTCTTACAAACAAGTAAACATAAGTAAATAAGTTCTTGGTCAATCCTTGTATATTCGATACTCAGCTTACTGTTGTACTACTTGCTGACCGTGTATACTTGCACGCATAAGACTCACCTTGATAGTATTTTCTTGCACTTTGTAATAAATATTCAATCGTTTGCCAAGCGTTAGCAATAGTCGACACCTGCGCTCCAAACGAACATAACTCCCCTCATCCCCCAAATCAGATAGGACGGGCAACTTGGAGATTACCCATTTCCTTCCCCTTCTACCGCGACTAGAGCCAGATGAGCTAGCCTAACATAACTCCTCAAAACAGCAGGAGTGCCCTCCCTGCTAGCTCCATCTAAAAGGGCATCTTCATTGCGATACTTCAAGGATGAGTGCGAATGCCAACATACTCAGAAAAGAAATTTCTCAGCTTATTCTCAATACCCAGAAGTATCCTTACCACTCACTCATCACCCTATCTACCAAATGGCCAAGCTTTTACACGAATGGGCACAACCGCTAAGGAACCTGTTGCGCGTAATAAGTGCTCCGCAATTGTGCAAGTGTACACATCGCAAGCTATAGTATAAAAGATATCGTCTCCACATGGATTGGTGCCACTTCAAGAATCTAATCTCTTGCACTGTAAAAAGTAAAAGAACACAAGTAGAAGATTGTAGGAGTTTTAACTAATAACTAAACTAAGAAAGCAATAAAGTAAAAGAATAAGTAATCAAATAAGAGAGAATAGGCCAGGTTATCGTGAGTTGAGGTGTGATAGTTGATTGGATCGTCTTGGTAAAAGAGTGCAAGGGCAACTCAGTTGCCGTGGCAACTTGCACAGCAGGGTTGCCTTGGCAACTAATCGATGGTTGCTTGGGCAACTACTTGGGCGGCTGGGCAGCAACTTTAAGGTTCGATGGAGCGTTCTTTAGTGGTTTCTTCTTATCCCTAAGTCAAAACTCTAGCTATTTGTGCATGCCTTGATAATACATCCCTGCATGAATCAAGGGTGAACAACAACCAATCTTGTGCTCTTCTTAGCCGTTGAAATCCTTAACTTATCCCTAAGCCGCATTAATCTTCACCATCAATAGATTGAATAAAGACCATACTCATTCGTTTCTTGAATCTAACTCCCAATATTAGATAAGTAGATAAAGTTACGAGATCCTCTCCCAATTCACTCGCAGACAAGAATAAGAACCAAGAATGTGTAAACCTTGAATGGAAAGTGCAAACTCGTATTACCTAAACAAAATCCATTTTTTTCTCACAACCACAAAACACAATAACCTTAGCCAAATAGATTTAGTTCATGGCTAGGTTCCAAAGAAACACAAGGTAAAGAATTCCTAGCATAAACCTAATTGAACAAGAAAGAAAAAGATGACGAATGGATGGAGCTTTGTTGAAATCTCCCTTGCCCTTGATCTTGTCGAAAATTCTCTCCTCCCTCTCCCTCTTGGAGTTGACGGCATGGTCTTGAATTTATAGGGCTAGGTCAAAGTTTTTTTGAGGAGGAAGTTAAGTTGGAATTAAATTATCTTTAAAGAATATAATTCTTTATTATATTTAAATTCCTTCTAAAACTTATCCTATCTTCTTGGGATTTAATTTCTCTTTGACCTCTTCATGGAAATCAAACTCGTTTGGGATTTAGCTTTGCTCCACGTCATCTTGGGCTTATATAGTCATCGATTTTGAATACCATATCATCTTATTCCTTGTCGAAAATTGCCCTGGCAACTATCTCGGCATCTCCTTCATGCATTGCCCTGGCAACTAGCTCGGCATCGCCTTCATGCATTGCCTTGGCAACTGGTTCTAGCCTTGCTTTGGCAGGTGATTCTGCACATACACACAAAACAAACCAAAGCAGCATCTTTTCCCACAAAAATCACCAAGTTATGTAATCAAGCTCAACGATGGAAAGAAACATGAATTAATGCATGAATGGCTAATTATGCAACTAATATGAGCCTAAGTCTAACAATAATATGAGTAAAAAGGGTAATAGAAATAGTACTTTTTAACACTTATCACACCCCCAAACTTGAACTATTGCTTGTCCTCAAGCAATGCAAACTAATAATTACCCGCCAAGACTTCAATTTTCACAAACTTAGCTTTGAACTTGATTTCAATTCTCAGAACCGGGGCACAAAGTATGATTGGCTTTTCATTTTTCGGAAAACTTAGGAGTTACTTGGAATCAAACTATAATGCTTGTGAGTGTGTGAGGAGTTGTGTGCGAGTTGATTTTTTGGATTCTATGCAAACAAGAGGTTTTCAAATTACTTCATTGGGTTCTTTTAACATGTTTTAACTAGAGCCGATTTTGGGCACCTCTAGTGTTTTGTTTTTAGTTTTCTTAATTAATTTATTCGACTAGAGCCAATTTCAAGTACCTCTAGCGATCAATTTTTAGCACATACTAGAGCCAATTTTGGGCACCTCTAGTGACCAATTTTTAGCACATACTAGAGCCAATTTCGGGCACCTCTAGCATTCATCCAATTTTTATTCTAATCCCTCAATTTTTTAACTATCAACCTAAGTTCGCTAGAATTCCTTAAATCAATCAAGCCACAACAGTGTTTCATCAAGTTTAGCATCATAGTACGATTCTAAGTGTTTCCATGTTTATCCTAGAATAAAAATTCTATCAATTAAGTGCATTGGCAAAGTCATCATCGGATATTCATCAAATCTAGGCAATTCTTGTTCCAACTAAAGGTATGGTAAGCAATTTATGTATCCTAAATGCAATACTTAAGATGAATGCAACTAAACATGGTAACTAATTAATAACAATCCCCCCCAAACTCGAGTGAGGCATTGTCCTCAATGCATGCAATAAAGAAAAATAAAGATAAAGAAAAGGAAAATGCAAACGAGGACTTACTCTGAGAGTTCGTCGTCGTGGATGATTAGTTTCCTTTTGGTCGGTGTCTTGATTCTTTTGCTTGAACGCGGTGGTTGCTTTCTTGTTGCCGATGGTAGAATCGATCCTCGTACGGGGTTATCCTCATCGTCCTCTTCATCAATGTCATTGGCTTTTCGCTTGGGCTTGGAGGATTCGATTGGTGCGGTCTTTGTTGGTGCAATGGAGGACTCGTCCGAATCTAAAAAATCAGACAATGATTCAGTACGAGTTGATTCGAGCATAGGTGCTTTGCCTTTGCTTTTGCAGTGGTTGTCGGGGTGTCTTTAGCTTTGGTTTCCACAACATCTTCAGTGTTGGTTGCCGTGGCGACTGCTTGGGCAAGTGTGGTGTAGGTTGTCGCGGCGTCATCTGTTGCGGTTGCCGTGGTAACTGCTTCATTGGTTGTCGCGGCAAGGATTTCGGCAGGAAAGATTGGAAATGGCATGCGGCTATCCGGGTACTTTTCCAGGATGACTTGGGTGATGGCATTAGTGTGAGTTGATCAACAAAGGCTTGATGCCCGTCCTTCTCAATGTAGAGCCCGTAAAAGGTGTTGATGTTTTCGGGGCTTATGAGTATAGCCTTGTCACGAACAAAAACATAAGGATTATCCGGGTTAGGTGAGTGAGCATAGAATTTTCTTAACTATGAAATGTTACCCGGTTCCGATTGATGGCAAAAGATTTGCCACTTTTGATGTGCAATCCTTTCGAAGATGAATGGTTCAAGGCCGAAATCTTGATGAGATTGGAGTATTCAAAGCCTTGTTCTTCGCAAATCTTCCGGCTTTCAAACTTGGAGTGAAATCTTTCTTGAACCACCGGTGTAGCAAACTTCTTGTATCTTGGTTCTTTGGAGGAACTTGGATGAACCAAAAATTCAATTTTGGATGCCATAGATGATCTTGGTTGTGAGTTTGGTAAAAACAAAGAAAAAAAAACTAAATAAACTAAAGAGTTGCAAGATGAAAAGTAGGAATAGGTTTCTTGGGAGTTAAGGGTGATGGGTTATATAGAAAAGATAGGTCGTAAATATGGTGGGTGTGATTAATTTTGGAATAAATAGGAAAGGGGTTTCGATTTAGGGGAAGGGTGACGGCTAGGGGGTTTATTTAGGGTAAGTTGGAGGCTTTATATAAGCCTTAGATTCAGCCCATTAATTTCCTTGTTGAAGAAGTTTCCTTCTTGAATCAAAATTCATCTTTATCTTGAACTCTTTTCCTACAATTCAAAAACAAATAAAATAAGGATTAAAATTAAAAATAAACTAATAAAAGAAAATAAATAAAAGATGTAGTTTTAATCTTGAAGAAAATAAATCTATCCTAAAAAGAACAAATAATCAAAAATAATAAAAAAATAAAAATTAAATAGTTCGAGAAAAAAATTAAAATTAAAAATAAAAATAAAACATCGAAATGAGAGCATGCTCATGCGTCTCCTAAGGTGACCACTTCTTTGTTATGTTCCACATGGGCACCGTTGTAGTGCTTCAATCTTTGTCATTAACTTTGAATTCATGTTTGTCAGTGATGGACTTGATTATCACGGCCCTATGGGAGAATGGTTTGACAACTTCGAATGGTCCCGACCATCTTGATTTCAGTTTTCCCGGGAAAAGTTTTAGCCGAGAATTGAATAAGAGAACTAGTTGCCCTGGCATGAATTGCGCGGCAATAGTCTCTTGTCATGCCATTGCTTTGTTTTCTCCTTGTAGATTCGTGCATTGTTATAGGCGAGTGCACGGAATTCTTCTATCTCGTTGAGGTCCAACAAACGCTTTTGTCCAGCACTTTCCCAATCCATATTCACGGTCTTGATTGCCCAATATGCCTTGTGTTCGATTTCCACCGATAGATGGCATGTTTTGCCATAGACAAGTCGGAAGAGGGACATACCTAAAGGTGTTTTGAATGCAATGCGATATGCCCAAAGTGTGTCATCTAGTCTTACTGACCAATCCTTCCTAGAGGGATTTACAACTTTCTCGGGTATACCCTTCAATTCCTGGTTGGAAATTTCTTCTTGCCCATTGGTTTGTGGGTGATATGCCGTGGCAATCTTGTGAGATACACCGAAACGTTGCAACATCTTGGCAATAAGTATGTTTTCAAAATGCTTGCCTTCATCGTTGATAATTGCTCTCGGCATCCCAAACCGTGTAAATATATTTTTCTGCAAGAATCATTACACGGTCTTGGAATCGTTGTTGGGAACTGCAACTACCTCAACCCATTTCGACACGTAGTTAACGGCAAGTAGAATGTAGAGGTTGCCGAATGAAGATGGGAAAGGTCCCATAAAATCGATCCCACAAACATCGAACAATTCCACCTCGATGATGTTTTGGAGCGGCATCTCATGTCGTCTAGAGATATTGGCCATCCTCTGGCAACGATCACATTGCTTGTAAAACTCTTGGGCATCTTTGTACAGTGTTGGCCAATACAAACTGGATTGCAAAACTTTAGCCACGGTACGAGTTCCTCCAAAATGTCCTCCATAGGGTGAAGAATGGCATTGCCAGAGTACATTCTGTTGCTCCTCTTCAGGGACACATCGGCATATAACCTGATCTGCACATTGTTTAAACAGAAGAGGCTCGTCCCAAAAGTAATGCTTAACATCATGGCGGAACCGCTTCTTCCCTTGGTGAGTAAGGCCATAAGGTAAAATACCACAAACAAGGAAATTAACTAAATTTGCGTACCAGGGTATTGTCGAGGCATGTGCTGCCATGGCGACTGCTCCCAAGATTGCCGAGGCGTGTGCGTCTAGAGTTGCCCGAGGCATACGCATCCATGGTTATCGAGGCGTGCGTATCAGTGGTTGTCGCGACGTCGAGGGTTGCCGAGGCATGCGCAGCCATGGTTGCCGAGGCGTCAGGGGTTACCGAGGCGTGTGCGTCCATGGTTGCCAAGGCGTGCGTATCAAGAGCTGCTGCGGCATCGAGGGTTGCCGAGGCATGCGCATCCATGGTTATTGAGGCAACTAAAAGTTGCTCATCCAGGAATGCATTGCATATCTCTAAATCCGCGTCGTCCTCCCTATTGAGCTCTAAACGTGATAAGTGATCGGCCACTTGATTTTCTGTTTCTTTCCTGTCCTTAATTTCAATATCAAATTCTTGTAAAGGTAATATCCAACGAATCAAACGAGGTTTGGCATCCTTTTTAGAAAATAGATACTTAATTGCCGAATGGTCCGTATGAACAATTACCTTTGTACCAATCAAATAGGATCGAAACTTGCCAAATGCGAAAACTACAACTAGTAACTCTTTCTCCGTTGTTGTGTAATTCACTTGAGCACTATTAAGAGTTTTACTAGCGTAGTATATCACATGAAAGGTCTTACCTATGCGTTGGCCTAGGACTGCTCCTACCGCGAAATCACTTGTATCACACATGAGCTCAAAAGGTAGCGTCCAATCTGGTGGAACGACAATGGGTGCCGAGGTGAGCTTTTCCTTTAAGGTTTCAAATGCTTGGGCACAAGAATCATCAAAATTGAATACTTTATCATGTTCAAGCAAATTGCACAAGGGTTTAGTAATTTTAAAAAAATTATGAATGAACCTCTTGTAAAAAACTTGCATGTCCAAGAAAGCTTCGGATTCCTTTAACCGAACTTGGTGGGGGTAATCTCTTAATCACGTCCACCTTTGCTTTGTCTACTTCAATTCCCTTGGATGAAATCTTGTGGCTGAGCACTATTCCTTCATCTACCATAAAATGGTACTTCTCCTAATTAAGGACTAAATCGGTTTCTTCACATCTTGCCAATACATTTTCTAAATTGTTGAGGTAACTGTCGAAGTCATTACCAAAAACGAAAAAATCATCCATGAAGATCTCAAGGAAGTCTTCGACCATGTCTGAAAAGAGTGCCATCATGCATCTTTGGAAGGTTGTCGGGGCGTTACACAATCCGAACGGCATCCTTCGGAAAGCATAAGTACCGTATGGGCATGTGAAGGTTGTCTTTTCTTGATCTTCTGGTGCTATGGCAATTTTATTGTAACCTGAATAACCCTCAAGAAAATAATAAAAGGGTTTATCTGCAAGACGGTCAAGCATTTGATCAATAAAGGGTAATGGGAAATGATCTTTCCTAGTGCCTTTGTTTAGCTTTCGATAATCCATACAAACCCTCCAACCGGTGACAGTCCTGGTTGGAATGAGTTTATTGTTGTCATTACTTACCACCGTTATACCTCCCTTTTTCGGTACACATTGTATCGGACTTACCCATGTACTATCAGATATAGGGTAAATGATGTCGGCATCAAGCCACTTGATGATTTCTTTCATTACAACCCCTTTCATGGCATGATTTAGTCTCCTCTAGGTCTCAATTGAAGGTTTGTGATCATCTTCCAACAAAATCTTGTGCATGCACACTGTCGGGCTAATTCCCTTCAAGTCGGCAATTGTCCACCCTATTGCCTTCTTGTGTAGCATCAACATTTTTTGATCAGCTTGTTTTCCTGCTTAGGCTATAACTTAGAGGAAATGATTACAGGCAATGTATTACTGGTTCCCAAGTAAGCATATTTTAGTTACTCTGGCAACTGTTTCAACTCAAGAATCGGTGGTTGTTCAATCGAGGGCTTTTCGATTTTACCTTCCTTACCTGAGTAATCTAGTGGTTCAAAGTATGTACCTGGTCGATTGACTAACCAATTTGCCTCTTCTTGTTGTTCCTCATCAATCGGTTCTTCATACTCCCCAGGTTCCTCTTGATCGGTAATGTAGTTACCGAGGCAACTAAATTCCTCGTTGAAGTTAAACTCTGCTGTGGCATGAAGAAGTTGGCATTCTTCCAGATCATCGGCATGTCTTAGTGTTTGGAACACATTTAGTTTAACTTGTTGGTCATTCACCCTCATTGTGAGTTCTCCCTTTTCAACATCGATCAAGGTTCTCCCTGTTGCTAGAAAGGGTCTCCAGAGAATGATAGGTGCATGTTCATCTGCTTCACAATCCAAAACAATAAAGTCAGCGGGAAAATTAAATTTATCAACTTTTACAAGTATGTCTTCAATTTTTCCCTCTGGATGCACATAGGATCTGTCGGCTAACTATAGCATAACTGTTGTAGGTCTTGCCTTCCCGTTTCCTAGTTTCTGGAAAACCGATTTAGGCATCAAGTTTATACTTGCTCCAAGGTCGCATAATGTTTTCCCGACATAGTGGTTTCCAATGGAACAGGGTATTGTGAAACTTTCGGGATCCTTCAGCTTGGGTGGCATGCGATTGTGCAACATGGCCATGCATCCCTCTGTTGCGGCAACTGTTTCAAGCTCTCCTAGCCTTGTTCTCTTGGACACAATGTCTTTAAGAAACTTGGCATAGTTCGGCATTTGTTCAATTGCCTCAACCAATAGCAAGTTGATGTGGACTTGCTTTAGGATATCAATGAACTTCTTGAATTGATATTCTTGCTTTTGTCGCTTCAACCTTTGTGGGAATGGTGGTGGAAGTCGGATATCTTCGATCCTTTCATTGGTCTGGAACCTGATTGATGGCATTGCTGGGGAAACTGGAGTTGCCGAGGCATCATTAACTGGGGTTGCCATGGCATGTCTGTCGTTGGTTGTCGAGGTATCCTTATCGTCGGTTGCCGAGGCATGCTTATCGCTGGTTGAAGCGGCAATTCCTGGTTCAACATTTGAGGTTTTACCGTTGGGTTCGTCTTGATCTTTTTGTGGAGTTTTTTTTATGAGCGAGCTTGAGCCTCTTTAAGTTGTTGGCCACTTCTAGTGTGATCGCCTTACATTGCTCATCGCCTCTTGCGACTTCAGTATCGCTAGGTAAACCTCTTTACGGTCTAGTATTCAGGTTTTGAGCAAATTGTCTGACTTGATTTTCCAATGATTTGATTGTCGCCTCTTGGTTTTGCAATCTCATCTCGGTCCTGTTAATAAAAGCATCAGATCTTTTTATGAAGTTACTATTCTCAGCCATATAAGATTCAGTTTTCAACATAAAAGCATTGAGAGAATTTTCCAAAGAACTAGATGTTGTCGGTTGTTGCTGCGGTAACTGTTGTCGTAGCATATTCTGCTAGAATCCTGATGCTTGTGCATTCTGATTGTTCTGGTTTAGAGCATTGTTGGGATTACTCCATGAAAAATTCGTGTGCTTTCTCCAAGCTGAATTGTATGTGTTGGACATCACAGTGTTGTTCCAGTTGTAATTCCCCACATAAAAGCTAGATTCTGGATTCTGCATACATTTAGAAGAATCATGGTTACCATCACATAACTCACAAAAGGAATCCATTACCTTGACTTCCTGCGTGTTGTTTGGTTTTTGCATGTTCTGGACCATCTTGGTTAGAGTGGCCAATTGTGCCGAATTTGAGTTTGATGATCCCAGTTCATGTATTGTGGCTTGGCGTCTAACTCCTCCTCTTCTAGCAGAGGGGAATTGATAATCATTCTTGGCAAGCCTGTTTAGAATTTGCATTGCTTCCTCCGGTGACTTATCTAAGAGTATGTCGTTTGCCGAGGCATCTAGCATCATCCTTGTTGGTGTATTCACAGCGTTGTAAAATGTTGTAAAACATTGTTACTTGCATAGCGGGGTTGCCTTGGCAACTAATCGATGATTTCTTGGGCGACTAGCTGGGAACCTACTTGGGCGGCTGGGCAGCAACTTCAAGGTTCGGCGGAGCGTTCTTTAGTGGTTTCTTGTTATCCCTAAGTCGAAACTCTAGCTGTTTGTGCATGCCTTGATAATACATCCCTGCGTGAATCAAGGGTGAACAACAACCAATCTTGCGCTCTTCTTAGCCGTTAAAATCCTTAACTTATCCCTAAGCCGGATTAATCTTCACCATCAATAGATTGAATAAAGACCATACTCATTCGTTTCTTGAATCTAACTCTCCCGATATTAGATAAATAGATGAAGTTACGAGATCCTCTCCCAATTCACTCGCAAACAAGAATAAGAACCAAGAATGAGTAAACCTTGAATTGAAAGTGCAAACTCTTATTACCTAAACAAAATCCAATTGTTTCTCACAACCACAAAACACAATAACCTTAGCCAAATAGATTTAGTTCATGGCTAGGTTCCAAAGAAACACAAGATAAAGAATTCCTAGCATAAACCTAATTGAACAAGAAAGAAAAAGATGAAGAATGGATGGAGCTTTGTCGAAATCTCCCTTGCCCTTGATCTTGTCGAAAATTCTCTCCTCCCTCTCCCTCTTGGAGTTGACGGCATGGTATTGAATTTATAGGGCTAGGTCAAAGTCTTTTTTGAAGAGGAAGTTAAGTTGGAATTAAATTATCTTTAAAGAATATAATTATTTATTATATTTAAATTCCTTCTAGAACTTCTTCTATCTTCTTGGGATTTAATTTCTGTTTGACCTCTTCATGGAAATAAATCTCCTTTGGGATTTAGCTTTGCTCCACGTCATCTTAGGCTTATCTAGTCATCGATTTTGACTACCATATCATCTTATTCCTTGTCAAAAATTGCCCTGGCAACTAGCTCGGCATCTGCTTCATGCATTGCCCTAGTTGCTTTGGCAAGTGATTCTGCACATACACAAAAAACACACCAAAGCAGCATCTTTTCCCGCAAAAATCACCAAGTTATGTAATCAAGTTCAACGATGGAAAGAAACATGAATTAATGCATGAATGGCTAATTATGCAACTAATATGAGCCTAAGTCTAACAATAATATGAGTAAAAATGGTAATAGAAATAGTACTTTTGAACAGTTATCAGAACCCTCGGGAAAAATATTCAAATCCACTTTATCCCAACAGTTAGGACTCTTTTCCTCTAGGCAATACACCCAGATATTCCTAAGGGTGCATATGTCTTCACAATAAAAAGGTGAGTCTCTCTAATCCCCTGAGAAGTTTTAACTCAATGGGAGATATTTTCTATACGCTATTGGGAGAAACCCTCTCTTATGACGATCAACGCCAAACAACGGGGAACGAAAAACCCTTCAAAAGTATAGTCCACTTTAATATACTTCACCCTATCTAGGCAAAGATTCGTAGCATAATTACTCATCACCAACGCCCACCCCGTACGATGATCGATGCTTATGAAACCCCTCACATTCTTATTATGACCAGCCATTACGTTATAGCAATAACAGAAGACATTAATAGAGGGCTCGTCATCATGGATTTTACAATTTAAAAATAGGTCATTAGAATCCACCAACTAGCACCACCTAATTGACCTGCCATATCGTACCAGTTCAACAAATCCACAAAAAAGAGTGCAGCGATAGATGAAATCCAGCCTCGAAAGCATAAAGAGGAACCAAACCCCACGACTTCTCTTTATCGGAGCAAGCACTCAGGTGATATAACCCCTATGGCAAACTAAACCTATAGCGACAATTTTTAACAGCAATAAGACCCTGACACTTCAGCGTTTTTAGTATCTCACTCTCATTTGTAGTGCGAAGGACTTTATCACTCGCTATAACGGATGAACTCGCCATTAGGGTAAAAACCAAAATATCCCCTTTTCTTTCGAAAAACCAATAAAGGATTGGTAGAAAGATAACCAAAATAAACAAAGATATGTTGAAAATATTGAAAATAATAAAAACCCTATTTATAGCAAAGAGTCGTATCGTATTTAACTCACTTCGCTACTGAAGAGATTTGTTGCATGGCGTTTCATATACATGCTTCGCTAATAAAAAGATTTGTTGCATGACATTTCATATGCAGTTGTTCACCCCAAAGGAATGTCGCTCACTTCATCACATCACCCACTACATATATACCCTTTCAAAGCCTCTGCACAGTAATCTACACTGAGAATTTCAAGGACGATTAGCCATAAAGACTTGCACGCAGTGAACCCTCTCCTAAATTTCTCAGGTTCATCATGTTCACTTTATAAACTTTTGTCACTTGGGGGCAATTGTTAGTACCTCCGAATGCTCACCACCATGTGTCAAGACCGGATGGCCTCTAGCAAATAAGCAAGCCCGCAAACAGCCTAACAAAAAGGGATGTTGTATACACGATCTCCACATACGTCGTGCATGAGGTTACCTACGAACTGTTCGATGCCCTCTACATCCAGTGACTACGTGACTACGCACGTGATGCCTACGAATGACAAAGGAAACCTAGAACGTCAAGTCATAGTCGGTCCCATCAACTCGCCAGGACGATCCTATCATGACACATGTCCAGGTAGTATAAAACTGAACATACAGCGGAAGGGAGAGGGATCTTCCATTCCAGGCACCATCACCACCTCAAACCAAGAGCGATAGGCAAGCTCTGATCCAGGACGACCATCTTAATCACCATCTCCGGTCCTTGTTCATTTTAACCATCAACAAGATCCTTTAAATATGCTTAGTAATGTTATATTAAAATATTATTTTTATAATCTAATTAATATTAATAGATATAAAATATTGATAACTAATTAACTATTCAAACAAGTATCGAATATAATCATGTCCTTATATGTCATTTTTCTTGTTTAAATAATCAAACAACTATCAGCTATCAGTTAATTTTACTAAACACTTTTATACAATCAGCTAATACAATCCGCCAGTCAGATCAGCTAATGCAATAAGGTATCAGCTATCCGCTAATGTAATCAGCTATCCGCTAATTTCCAAACAGTGCCTTAATGTCGGTATGCGCTAATAATGTATTAAATACAAATTTATTAAAATGATATTTAGTTTAAGCAAATTTTGGTTTTAAAATGCATTGCCCCCCTTAAATGATAAAAATGCAGTTTAGTCTCAATATGTTTAATCTCGTTTTGGCTGATTTAGTGTCGGTATACATTAATCATGTATTAAATACAAATCTATTAATTAATAATTGAATAAACCTAATATCTTCTTCAGTTCAAATTTGCCTAATTAAATGGACCGAGAAAAGTTTGCCTAGTTGGAATTAAAGTGAGCTTCTCAACATAATAGTAATTGATCCAAGTGGTAAATAATTTGATATCGTTTAAGTAGGTTTCGAGTTCAAGACCTTGTATATATAAAATATTTTTGTTAAAAAATTCATCTAAAAAAATTATGTTTGTGACACGAATTAATCCGAATTAATCAAACTAAAACCCTAAAAACAGAGAGAACAACGGAAAAAAAACAGGGAGCGTCTCAATATGTTTAATCTCGTTTGGGCTGCATGCATGGTAGGGCGCAGAGGCAGAGCCAAGGGTGGCAGGGAGCCAGGGACCTGCCCCCTACATGGAAAATTTAAAGTTTAGTCTTTTATATGTTTAAAAGTTATAATTTAATACAAGGTTAAATTCCATTTTGTCCCCATTAAACGATAAACAAGTAGTTTAGTCCCTACAAAATTATAAAAATATAAGTTTATATAATTATAAAATTGTATTTTGGCTACCTAAAAAATATAATTCAATTATGTCTCAAAAACCTCCGACTTCACCCCTAAGACAAATAGATTATTCAAGGTCGGATTATCCATTCAGTCTTATAGATTCAATTCTTATTAAACCCATGATTATTAAATAAGAGTCGACTTGGTTCAATTAAAATTAAAATTAAATGATACAAATTAATTAGTATAAAATATATAGACATTAATATGAAAACATTTTTTATTTTTATTTATTTATCTAATAAAATGAAACCCAATGAGTGGCCTCAATAGTAACGGGTTGGGTTGTCTACCTAATAACTTGGATTCGAGCACCGTGGTCTGCAAGTATGTATGAGTTTATTCAGATATAAAATTTGATTAAGATACTACCTTGTAATCTTAATAAAATATTCAAAAAACACTATCTACTAAAATGGAGTAAGTGTTATGATTTTTTTTTCTGAACAATACCTACAACCTAAGAGAGGAAAAGAGAGAAATGCTCCAATTGAGTATTGAACTCAAGACTTAGAGAGGAAAAAGAATGTTAACAAGAGGCTTAACTACTTGCTTCAACATAAATTAACAGTGTAATGCATATTTAAACATAAACATTAACACGAACACGAATCAACCTGACCATACAGATATATTTGGCCTTGACCGACACCATCCATCATATGACTCATATACATGATACATCCACTTTGCAATTATTTGGTACTTATGGATAAAGCGTGTAAAGTTGTTATTTTAGTAATCCTAATTCAATCTTTACTAAAATCTCAAATTTAAATAAACAAAATTGACAAGTGTTTGTGTGATCGACAAAAGAGCCTTGAAGCATTAGAATAAAGATCTTAAACATGATACAGTTCACAGTGCTTGTCCCCCTAACTATGGAGCTTAGCTCAGAATCATGACCACAAATACCTGTAAAATAAATAAGTAATTAGTATGCATATTGCATGAGGAAGCTAAATATGGAAATGGGGGCGTTTCGGCTTATCAAGGTTTAGGGATGTAAAAACAGGTAATCGGATGGGTTTCAGGTCGGGTCATGTTATGTCGGGTCAAATCGGATACATGTCATTTCAGGTCGTTTTGATGTTTCGACTCGATTCGGGTCGGGTGCGGGTCAGTTTCAGGTCGAGTTCATTTCAGGTCGGGTCAAAACGGTTTGGGTCCAAATCAGTTAATTGACGGGTTAATTCGGGCTCAGATAAACTTCAGGTGTAACACCCTCGACCCGGATACTGCAATTTGGCCACAAGCCCGAACCACTCCCATAAAATTTTCGCTTTTAAAAGCCAGTAAAAGAAATTCAACCTTATAAATCCAAACGTGACATATCAAGCATTTAAATCCATACTTACTTAAAACATTCAAAATAGTTAAAGGAGCTCCAAATACAATAATAAAACATTTGACCCATACAAGTTAAATCAAATAGAGTTACAATTACATAGGGTCCTACAAATACATAGCCCACTACATCTAAGTACTTGTACTCTACCAAAGGGCCAATGTTGGATCCTTGCTTCGATGGTGTTTCGCTACGCTCGAACTACCTATTAACCTGCAAATGGAAACAACAATTATGAACGCTGAGCTAACAAAGCTCAGTGGATACACAACCACTCGACCATGCTTCAGGTGAATCATAATTAAGATCATGCTATGAAATATGATGCCAAGATAGAATAAAGCAATGGCGCTACCATAACCGCCTAAACACATGCTATGGAACAATCAACACCTTAACAATATCAACATATAAATAAACAATCCAAGAGTGAGGCCCAATGTCACCCAACACTGGGAAACCCACCCATGCTCAGAATCTCGCATCGAGCAGTATACTCAAAATCTCACATCGAGTCTTCGCTCAGAATCTCGCATCGAGCGGGGCTCAGAATCTCAAATCGTGCAAATATCATCACCCAAAATCTCACATCGGATGGCCTTCATATGTTGCAACACTCACTCAATAGGTATCTGGATCCCATCAAACAAGGACTCATAATCAAACAAGTGCCCTTACCTAGCACAACCACAATTGATCCACCAAGGATCCCTAAAACTCGCTTACCAAGCAATTTACTTTCATTTCAATACTCAATTAAGCATTTAATCCATATAGCAAGAAGGAACACACATATTCTCGATTTTACCAGTCATTTTATATCATAAGGGACCCATTGGAACCTTAGTCACAAATTATAGAACCTCAAACTCAAAAAGTAAAAACTTGGGCAGATTGCCCAGCGAGTACCGATACTTATAAGTGAGTATCGGTACTACTCTCTAAGTATCGATACTCACAATTAGTACTGATACCTCAATTAGATTCGAAAGAATTTGGCCCTCGCCCCGTACCGATACTCTATATCGGTATTAGGATTGCCTCGTACTGATCCTTACCCGTACTGATACGCCTACCATAGCATACCGGTACGCAAAGCCTTTCTAGGCAATACAATAGTGGGTACCGATACGCCCTAGCGTACCGATACTCCAAAGCGTTACTGGAATTCTAATCTAATGAGGGGTACCAATACATAGAGATGCGTACTGGTACACCTCACACAGATCGTCCCCTAAGATATGAAGGAGTACCGATACGCAACCACTTCGTACTGGTACTCGAGCCCCGATTTCAAAACCTGGAGCTCGAAAAGTCACCAAACCCTCCCTTAACCTCCATGCTTAAGACCCAAAATGTTCCTACCAATTATGAAGAGTTATTAAGTGAGTTTCTAACAATTTTTACCCTTAAACATCAACAATTACAAGTTTTGCCATGGATGACCAACCAAGCTCTAACTTATCCAAACACCGCAATTCGAGCAAGCTTAGCAAAATGATGATGTACATGAACACACAGAAGTTAGAAGTGTACTAACCTTGACTCACTAATTGAGAAAAGCCCACAACCTTCCACTTCAAGCTTTCTTCTTCCCTTGAGCCTTTGAACAATCTCCAACTTCTTTAACTACAAGGAAGTGTTGTAAACGAGTTACAACATGGTTTGGAGATTAATAGAAGCTTAAAAGACAATTTTACCACAAGAAGGGGATTAAAAACACCATTCTCGTCCTCACACTAAAACCCCCACAAAACCTCTCTTTTCACCATTGCTAGCAAAACTTACCTTGGATTGTAGATCCTTGGATGCCTAACAACTTTCCCTTCTACACAAATTCGGGATTCCAACACAAAACTAACAAAGGTGGAGCTTTTTTCTTTCAACTCTAATGGAGATAAGATGAAGAGGGTGGGAGAGCTTTTGGGGGACAAGGTGACTTCATCACCTTACAAAAATCTGCAGCTCTTAACTCTTCCCACTTTCATCTTTTCTTCATTTGTGAGATTACCATAATTCCCCTCTCCAAAGCCCAAAACCAAAACCAAGCCCAACAAGGTTTAATAGACCCAACAACATAGCCCAAACGCGAGGCCCATGCCTCCGTTTAGCCCGACGCTCGGGTTCCAAAACCCAGGTCGTTACATCAATTCGGGTTCATTTTAGGTTGGGTTAATTTCAGGTCGGGTTTATTTCAAGTCGGGTTCATTTTAGGTCGGGTCATTTCAAGTTTGAGTTTGGCACAATAATCGATAGACTTTGGATTGGTTCATTTCACGAACACGAATCACATTGAAATTAAATATTAGGCACTAGAATGAACAAAAATATCATCGTTATTTAAAATATTGGAATAAATTACAAAAATTAAAAATAAATAAGGGTCAATTTCGGTAAAAGAAAATAAATTTTAGGGACTAACATGAACAAAAATATCATCATATTAAAAATATTGGACTAAATTACAAGAATATAAAATAAATAGGGGTGAATTTAGGTTAAAAATAAAATTTTAGGGACTAACATGGATAAAAATTAACCTAAATTGGGACTCAATTAAATTAAAATAAAACCTAAAAGTGAACATTAAGGGCTTAATTGAAAAACATCTAAACTTGGAAGGGCTAAAAAATAATTTGCCCAACCTAAAAATTTGGGCGGGTACTTTCCCTCTCTCCCACCCATTCATTTTAAATTTTTAATTAAAAAATGGGTTAAAAAAGGGAAATGAATAGGGGTAAATTTGGACTAAAATTATCAAATTGATCCCTAATTTTAGTTTATGGACAAAAACTTCAATTTCTCCAATTTCAAAAATGAATAGGGGTCAATTTAGACTAAAAATTAAATTTTATCTACTAGAATATACAAAAATATTATTGGACTAAATTTCCAAATATAAATAAATATGGCGCAATTTTGACTAAAAATTAAATTATAGGGACTAGAATAAACAAAAATATTATTCGACTAAATTATAAAAAATATAAATAAATATGGGTCAATTTCAGCTAAAAATAAAGTTTTAGGGACTATAATGAACAAAAATACCATCATATTAAAAATATTGGACTATATTAGAAAATTTTGAAATAAATAGGGGTCAATTTGGTTAAAAATTATGGACTAATATGAACAAAAATTAGTGCAAGCCTAATCCCCTAATCCCTAAACTAACCCCATAACCCCATTCCCAAACACTCAACTTGAAACATGTATTGTCCTCGAAAACCCCAAACCTCAACCCCTAAATCTTACAATAACTAATAATTAAAGTGCAAGTCTAATCCCCTAATCTATAAACTAATCCCCATAACCCCAAACACTCAACTTGACATATTTACCCCTAAACCCAAACCTCAACCCCTAAATCTTACAATGACTAATAATTAAAAGCCTAATCCTCTAATCCCTAATCTAATCCCATAACCCCATTTCCAAACACTCAACTTGAAACATGTATTGTTTATACCCAAAACCCCAAACCTCAACCCCTAAATCTTACAATCACTAATAGTTAAAGTGCAAGCCTAATCCACTGATCCCTAAAATAATTCGCATGACCCCAAACACTCAACTTGACACATTTACCCCTAAACCCCAAACCTCAACCCTTAAATCTTACAATCATTGATAATTAAAGTGCAAGCCTAATCCCCCAAACCTCAACCCCTAAATCTTATAATCACTAATAATTAAAGTGTAAACCGAATCCCTAAACTAATCTCATAACTCTAACCAACCACTCAACTTGACACATTTACCCCTAAACCCCAAACCTCAACCCTTAAATCTTACATTCACTAATAATTAAAGTGCAAGCCTAATCCTCGAATCCCCTAATCCCTAAACAAATCCTATAACCTCAAACACTCAACTTAAAACATATATTATACCCATAAAACCCAAACCTCAACCCCTAAATCTTACAATCACTAATTATTAGAGTACAAGCCTCCCTAAACTAATCTCATTACCCCCAAAGACTCCACTTGACACATTTACCCCTAACCCTAAACTAATATTTTTTAGGAAATAATATGAACCGAAATATCCCTTAGGATGGCTATATATGTTACAATTTAAATATATATATATATATATAATTGTGACTAAATTGAATTAAACTAAAACTTAAATTATGACTAAAATAAAACTTTTAAACGGGTAAGGCCTTAAAGGGCAATTAGTCTATAAAGTAAAAATGAGGCCGCGAAAACTAAATTAATTATTTAGATTAAAAATTAAAGTTAAACGGGTAAATTGCAACTTTGGGGTTCAAAATCAATTTAGAATTTGGAGGGGAAAAGCCCGCCTATTGGTTTAGCTTAGGGGAAATTGCAGTGTTGGTCCATCTAACATTAAAATGTTTTCATTTAAGTCACAAAATTTTGGTTGTAGGTTTTAATTTAATTCAATCGAGTCACAATGTTTTCATTTAAGTCACAAAATTTTAGTTGTAGGTTTTAATTTAATTCAATCGAGTCACAATGTTTTCATTTAAATCATTTTATATAATTTAATGTATAATCTAATAATTTAAATTAATAATTAATATATATATATATATATTAAGTTAAATTATATTTAACTTGTTAATTAATTATTACATTAAAATAATGAAATAACCTTATTGATATTTAAAATCACTTATTTCTGATTATTACATTAAAATATAAATTTCACTAATTCCCTCCAAAATTTTAGGTGGCTTATTCCCCTAATTCCCTCCAAAATTTTGGGTGGCTTTTATCCCTCTAAAATTTTTAAACTAAAAGTAAATTAATCTCAAACCTAAAAAATGAGTGCTTCTTTCCCTCCAAAATTTTGTCATTTTCCCTCCTTTTTACCAATTGTCCTTTTCTTTTTCTACCAATTGTTTTAGTTTAATTCAATTGAGTCCCAACTTAGATTAATTTAATTGAAATTCCATATTTAGTTTTAGAATTCTTTTAATTATGTTCGTGATTTATGCTTCTAGATTTTAGTTAAGTTCGATTAGATTCTAAGTTTAATAAGTTAATTCAATTCAGATATTATTATTATTATTATTATAAACTTTGATTAAATATAATTATACATAAAATTTTGATATGGATGTAAACATGCAATTGTACACATGATAACATCAACATGAAAGTTAAAACTTTAATTTAGTTCAAACTTAGTAGTTCAAACTTGACAAATAATTTATATTGAATGAGTTACTAAGCATATTGAATTATTACTAAGCATTGAATTATTTAATAAAATGTCCAACTTAGTAGTGTCAAATGAAAATCTAAATCCAATCTTTCTTTTTTTTGATATTTTTAATCGATTATATATTTATATATAACATAAAGATTATTTAACACTTTAAATTGATTTAAAAAATAATAGTTTACATTTACCAACACTTAATAGTTTACATTTATCAACACTTTAAATTCATCAAATCATCAAATCATCAAATCATAGGCTTCCTCAATTACATGTTAGGTAAATCAAGCCAGGTCAATATTAGTTCAGGTCAACAACATGTCGGGTTCAAAACAAGTCGAGTCAAAACAGATCGGGTTCAAAACAGGTTCAAAACAGATTGAGTTCAAAACAGTTCAAAACAGGTTGGGTAAAATCGAATCTCGGGTCGATTCAGTCGGGTAATATCAGTTATCTGCCAGGTTAGTCTCGTTTTTCGGGTCTACAGTAACATGTTCAATTCGGGTTCGGTTCTTTCTCGGTCAGATGCAAGTCAGGTTCGGTTACTACAGTAACAGGTCCAACTTGGGTTGGGTCAACAATAGTCGGTTACAGATCGGTTTCGGGTCATTGCATCCTCGGGTCAAACCAGGTTCTGACTCGAGCAGGTTTCAGTCGGGTTTTCAGGTCGGGTCAACTTTTTACATCCCTATCAAGGTTTAGGAAATAATTTGCATGTGTCACATGGCTATTACCCTCCTCCCAAAGACATGTCTAATAGGATGTATAATGTCGTCACATTTATATCACAAGACCTCTCTTTTTGATGTAAAATTAATGTCTCAATTTCTTTCCAAGCGTGACACATGCATCGACTGGGGTTAATGGGTTTATGAAAAAGGGGTGAAAATCCGAATTTATTTGGAACTATGTTGTACTGATACGGATATAGATACGGGTACGGAAACGGGGACGAGAAACGGCAATTTCTAAAATTACAAGGTATGGGTACGTTAAGGGTACGGCAAATATAAAATAAATTTTATATTCTAAAAAATATAAAAACAAAAATTTATAAATAAAATCATGTGACCATGGCATCACACATGCTTGTATACTTATAGTTGAATCGTATGAACAAGAAAAAATCTAAAGAAACAAGAAAACACAAAAAAAAAGTATAAGAGAAAAGAAGAACAAGAAAAAAAAGTAGAGAGGTGAAATATCGGGGAGTACTCAAGCCGTACTCAATATATTTTCGTACGGAGACGTATCCGATACGTGATACGGCACTAGAATAAATTACCCGTGCTTCATAGATTTGGAAACCCGATTTTGGATGCCAACTACTTTCTGCCTGGATGCCTCTGTTTCCCATAAATTTCTTCTATTATACGGAAAACCATACACATATATATACACGTATAACTGCGAGATGCTTGTTTTCCATATGAGTAGAGAGGCCCACAAATCTTGCTTTGTGAAGGCATATTCTTACCTGCAATCTCTTTATAATCTCTACTCGTGCTCTTGGTTCATGCAACCCTTTTTTTCTTCTTAGATTTTGCATATTATCTCGATTCTCGACATATCATCCAAGTTAAATCAGCTATGGATTTAGAGTGTGGTAGTCGAGAACCGGTAAAACAAGGCCTGCTTGGCCGCGGATGGTCGAGGATTAACGCCTTTAGCAACAATGTTAAGACCGAGGTGTTCGAATTCTTCGGAGCCTTAAGAAAGCTCGGCCAAGATGACCCGAGAAGAGTGGTTCATTCATTGAAAGCCGGACTCGCACTCACTTTGGTCTCATTGTTCTACTACTACCAGCCATTGTACGACAGCTTTGGCGTTTCTGCAATGTGGGCTGTGATCACGGTGGTTGTTGTCTTCGAATTTTCTGTCGGTATGTTTTGTCGCACCCTACTCGAATTGTACAACATTAAATGGTTCTCGAATACGAAGAACAACTTATTTCAACAGGGGCTACTCTTGGGAAAGGTGTGAATAGAGGACTGGCAACGTTGCTTGCTGGTGCTTTAGCTATCGGGGCTCATCAACTGGCTAACCTGTCGGGACGGATATGCGAGCCCGTGGTACTCGGGTTCTTTGTCTTCCTCCAGGGTATAATAAACTGACACTTGAAAAATATATGCATACAAAATTCTCCTTTTCCCCAGTCTGCACTCACAACTTACAGATTCAAATATGTATGTATGTATGTGCAGCTGCGGTTTCGACGTTTGCGAGATTCTTCCCCAAAATCAAGGCGAGATATGATTATGGATTGGTGGTATTTATCTTGACATTCTCTTTGGTATCGATATCGGGTTTTCGAGACGATGAAATATTGGAACTGGTTCACAAGAGATTGTTAACCGTTCTCATAGGTGGCTCAACCTGTGTCATCATTTCCGTTTTGCTTTTCCCTGTTTGGGCCGGTCAAGACCTTCACAACTTGATCGCTTCCAACATGGAAAAGCTTGGCATCTTCCTAGAAGGTACTCGTAGAAATAAATAAAAAAACCTTGTAGAAGGTACTCATAGAAATAAATAAAAAAACCATGTATCTATCACAGCTTGGTCTGACCTATACCGTTAATACATAATCGAACTTGTGTCCTCATTTACGATGTATGCAGGGTTCGGAGACGAATACTTCAAAATGGCAGAGGATGGAGAATCGAAAGAAGGTAGATCCTTCTTGCAAGGATATAAAAGTGTTCTCAATTCGAAAAACAACGAAGAGGCCATGGTGGGTCGAAAAAGCTCTAGCTCTTAATCCCATTTCTCATTGGAAATGCTTGTTTCATTTTCTGATGTTTGCTTTAATTTATAGGCTAATTTCGCAAGATGGGAGCCAAGGCATGGCCGATTTCAATTCCGACATCCATGGAAACAGTACCTAAAGATCGGAGCTCTGACACGCCAGTGTGCATATCGTATCGAATCACTTAACGGACACCTCCATGCTGACATTCAAGTATTGTACCCAAATCTCCATGTATTCATGTACGTAGCCAACATGTTTTAGATCGGTTTATTCATTTTTATCCTATCACTTGTAGGCAAAACCCGAAATCCGAAGTAAAATCCAATCGACATGCACGAAAATGAGCATGGAATCCGGTGAAGCATTGAAGGAATTATCGATGGCGATCAAAACAATGGTGAAACCGTATGCTGCCGATATCCATATCGAGAACTCGAAGTCTGCCGTCAAGAATCTCAACTCTTTGCTCAAATCAGGCTTATGGGATGCTGAAACGGACCTCTTGGAAGTGGTACCGGTGGCCACACTAGCTTCGTTGTTAATAGATGTGGTCGGCTGCACGGCCAAAATTGCCGAATCTGTTCATGAACTTGCGACTATGCTGAATTTCGAAGCCGTTGAGCCGACTGTGTTACGGGAGACAGAACCTGAAATTTGACATCTAAGAAACCCATGTCGAGAACAAGGGAATTCTGGTTGGACGACAATGAAATAATGTATTAGTAAACCTAGGAATCATGGGGGTGTGAATATTAGAATTATTAAATAGTGATAACTGAATCAAGTTTTGATAAATCTTGAAATATGATGAAATTTAACCACTACGACAAACTTTAACATCGAGATCAATTTTCTTTGCCTTTGTAAATTCTAATATTGTACTTGAGTTGTTATTAGATTTATAATAATAAATTATTTATAATAACATCGAGCAGTCTGTCTGTATGGTTTGTACGTTACTAAAAAGACTAGGATTAATGAATTATCTTATGACCACATCAGTCGGTTAAAAAACGTGTCAACATATGTTCAAAGTTCAAAATTCTTTCTCAATATTGTGTATCCATGATTAAAAATTAAAAATTTAATTTATGTCTTTAGAAGTGCAATATGACTTAGAACTACATTTAACATTTGTTGGTAAAATTATTATATTCTTTAAAAATATAATCACCTTGAGTTGTATACATTGTAGTGTTAGAATCTTGTTAGACTGTTTCCTGGAGGATGGAATCTGGTTGTTCGGGTAAGACTGTAGCATTACTCTTCCTAAAAGAAGCGGCCTTCCGGCTTCAGAAATTTTCTCAATGATTTGCAGCAGAAGTGATGCAACTGAAACAGCTTCATCCCACAGGTTTGTTTTGAGGAGGCCTTTTGAGCTCTTCGCCAGCTTTCAATGTGCACCATAGGCATAGCTGATCTTGTTCGAACCATCTTTCGAAATGTCGACGACATTTCCTTCAAATCCCAGGCTATGGCACCCACGGGTTCCTGCAGGGAGTCTACCAGAAATAAAACAACATTTGAACCAGTTGGTGAATGATAGTTATTCCCTTTTCGTTTAATGCTATGTTGAAACGTGACTGATTTCGGCACAAATACATCACCAGTAAATTATAGGTTTGATAACAAACAAGTCATTTTTCTTCTAAAAGTAACAATTTACTCACTCAATTATAGATTTGGTAATAGACAAGTCGTTTTTCTTCTAAAAGTAACAATTTAATCACTCAATTAAAATTTCTTGACAAACATGTCGCTTAATTATAGGTTTGATAACAAACATATCACTTTTCTTTTAAAAGTAACAATTTAGTCATTCAATTAAAATTTAGTGACAATCTGTCATTAAAATTAAAACATACGGATTGGTATAATAACTATTTTAGTCCTCAAAACATATACATTCTATTAAATTGGTTCTAATTCAATAAATTTAACCCTTCATATTTAGAAATTACATTAGTGGAACTCAACAAGTGGTCTCAGTGGAAAAGCAGATGATGTTCATCCTAGGAGACTCGGGTTCAATTGCAATGTCTGTAAGGTGTGTGTATTATCAAAGAGTTAAGAATATCTATGAATAGATACTACCTTGTAATCACCTTTAGACTATGAAAAAAGAAAAGAAATTTCATTAGTGAAGTGACTATGTCTATTAGTAGTCAACATTAAGGTCATAATGGATATATTCCATTAGTTTGTAAGTTGTCAAGTAGTGAATTAACTGTGTTTATCGAGCTATCACGTCTGTCAATTATCGAGTCGAAGAACAAGAACATGGAGTACAACAAGTGATCAAAGGGTGTTAAGAGGTTGCAATGTCCAAATTTTTAAATATGGGTTAAATTTATTGAATTATTTTTTAATTAAGACCAAATTGATATAATGTATAAGTTTTGGGGATTAAAATTACTATTAGCCCGGACCATCTTTCAATTTTAACCACAAAGTGACATGTTTGTCACAAAAAATATTTAATTGAATGACTAAATTGTTACTTTTAGGGGAGAAATGACTTGTTTGTTACTAAATGCATAACTAAGTGACCCCAGATGTAATTTACCCTTATAATATTTATACTTGGACCTTACAGTTGAGATGGCTGTTAAGAGCTTCAACTTTGTCAGCACAGTCCTGAGTAAGGCTTCCAAAAGCTGTTTAGTGTAGATTAAATTAATGAGTAATTATGGAGGGTTAAAACAATCAATAATCCATTCTTTAAACATAAATGGTATTATTAGTACCTTCAAGAAAATTGCCAAGCTTTACTATGTTGGCGGCGACTGACTTATGGAGATCCTCACTGATCCAAACAGTGGCAGATCTTGATCGTATAGTTTGAAGGGGTTTAATAAAAAAATTAAAAAATTTGAGGGACTTAACAATAAATTTATTTTTTAAATGTGAGGGTCTAATTAAAATTTTAAATTATTTGAAAAGTTTAGTGAAAATTTTTAACAATTTGAGGGGATAATTAAAAATATTCAAAAATTTTATAAATTTTAAAGGGGCCTACTTAAAATTTCAAAAATATTTCAAGGTTGTAATACAATTTTTTCAAAATTTTAGGGGTGCCTATGCCCCTTGGGCTCTATACACCATCCGTCCATAGGGGAGTTCAAAATTTCGGTTAACCGAATTAACCGACCGAACCGAAATTTTTTTCTGTTAATTTTAGGTTTGATCAGTTAACGGTTAATAATTTTTTTAAACTTTGGTTATCAATTAATTCGGTTCGAAATCGATTAATTAACCGAATTACCCCAAATTTTTTTATTTTATATTTTATATATATTTATTTTTGGTCACTAAACTTTTAAAAATTATAAAATGGTCATTAAACTTTATCAAATTTGCACAAAATGATCATTAAATTTATTAAATTAATAAAAAATAATTATTAAAATTTTCAATATTTATGAATAATTTATAATGTGCAATAAATCAATGATCATTTTGTAATAATTCAAAAAGTTTAATGGTTGTTTTATAACTTTTGAAAGTTCAGTGGCTGAAAAGATTATTTTAACATAGTTTAGTGACCATTTGTGTAATTTACCCAAAATTTTATAACAAATTTCGGTTAACCGAATTAACAGACCGAACCTACCGTTTATTTACACTATAAAAACCCAAATCCTAAATTTCTAACCCTAACACTAAAAAACCCTAAAAAAATTTTGTAATAACGAATTAATTTTACACAAGCCAGTGTATTTACACTATAAAAACCCAAATCCTAAATTTCTAACCCTAACCCTAAAAAACTAAACCCCACAATTTAAACCATAAACCCTAAATTCTAAACGCTAACCTTAAATTCTAAACCCTACAACCTAAACCTTAAACCCTAAACTAAAACCCAAACCCTTAAAACTAAAAGGCACGTGTAAAATCAAAAAATTTCCTTTAGAACATCTTATATTTATAATAAGGATATTAATATTAATCATCAAATAATAATGATTAATATTAGGATTTTGGTGAGATTTTATCTATTTTTAATTTTTTATGAACCATAAGTGTTAAGGGCGGGAAAGCTCCCATCAGTTATTTAAACTTATGACTTTAGTTAAACTGAAACAATCATCGACATGTTTTAGTCCACGTTAGTCTTTGTGCTTTACAATTTTCACCATTTACAGGGATAAAGTAATTTTTAGTCTTTAAACTTTTTTTTATCTACATTAGTCCTTGAACTTTATAAACTTTTCAACTTAGTATATGAACCTTACTTTGATTTGCATTAATCTATGAAATTGACAACTTTTCTTATTTTAATTTGACATTTGTAAAATACGATACAAATTAGTCAACCATTCAATTAGATTTTGATGATTATTTTAAAAGTATTTTTAAATTATTTAACTAAAATGAATTCTTTTTTAGAAAATCTTAAATACTATATACCCTAAAATTTTTAAGGGCGAGTGTAACATATAACATGTTTAAAGTGCGGCTAAAAAACGGCAAATTTCGATACTTGTTTAAAAATTTAAAATATTAAATATTTTTATAATATTTTATGTTAATTTTTTTATATTTTTTGACAAATATCGAAACTTATTTTATAAGTATGATATTTGTCTAAAAACTTAAAATATTATAAAAATTAAGTTTTGATACTTATTTTATAACTATAAAAAAAAATTCAATCTAAAATATTATTAAAAAATTTAATATCTTTAATTTTTGACAAATTTTAAAATTTATCGTTACTGTTCATTTTTAGAATGATGATTATCGGTCACCTGTTGCTGCCCGTCGGGAACACCAAAAGTGAAAGAGAGGCAACACTCTAATGAACTTTGCTAATCTTTCGAGGGTTCAAAATGATCTCAATCCACAAAAGAAGAAATCTCAATAAAGAAAAATAAGTAAACCATCTCAGAAAAACCAATATTTAACTTTCTTTCATCCTTTCACTTTAATCACTTGTCTCTTTCATGAACCAGAAAAGAAAAAAATCCCGTTTTTGTTTTAAATCTGGGATTTTTCAACATTTTGTACAAAACTTCCTTTTCCATTTCTTTCTTCTTCTTATGGCCAAAGCCTCTTGTTCTTTTTTCCTTGGGAAAGGAGCAACCTTTGCCATGGAATTTGTTCACCAATTGTTGCTCTATTTTGGGGTTTTCTTATGTTTCTCTACACTTGTTTACAGTACTACAGATCCCAATGACCTGAAAATCTTGAATGATTTCAAGAAAGGGTTGGATAATTCTGGGCTACTTAAGTGGCCTGAAAATGGCGATGACCCTTGCGGTCCTCCTTCTTGGCCTCATGTTTTCTGTTCCGGCAACCGAGTTACTCAAATCCAGGTGCAAAATCTTGGCCTCAAGGGTCCTCTTCCTCAAAACTTCAACCAGCTTACAAAGCTCTTCAATTTGGGGCTTCAAAAGAATCACTTCAATGGTAAATTACCAACCTTTAGTGGTTTATCAGAGTTGGAGTTTGCTTTCTTGGATTACAACGAATTTGATACTATCCCTGCTGATTTCTTTGACGGACTTAGCAGTGTGCGTGTCTTGGCTTTGGATTCTAACCCGTTTAATAAGAGCACTGGATGGTCTATTCCTAAGGAATTGGCTAATTCAGTTCAATTGGTAAACCTTTCTTTGGTTAACTGCAATGTGGTTGTACCACTGCCTGATTTTCTAGGGAAGTTGTCATCTCTTGTTGCACTGAAACTTTCTTATAACAGATTGTCCGGTGAGATCCCGGCGAGTTTTGGCGACTCTTTGATGCAGATTTTGTGGTTGAATGATCAAGATGGTGAAGGGATGACTGGTAACATTGATGTGGTTGCCAATATGGTGTCCTTGACACAGCTTTGGCTTCATGGGAATCAGTTCATTGGGACAATCCCAGAGAATATTAGGAACTTGACTTCTTTGAAGGATCTCAACCTCAATGGGAACCACTTTGTTGGTTTGGTTCCTGAGAGCTTGGCCAATATGGAGCTGGATAACTTGGACTTGAACAATAATCAGCTGATGGGTCCAATACCGAAGTTTACGGCCGGCAATGTTTCTTATGCTTCTAATTCATTTTGTCAATCTGAACCTGGGGTTTCATGTGCCCCAGAAGTTACTGCACTTTTGGACTTTCTTAGTGGTATGAATTTCCCTGTAAATCTTGCTTCTCAATGGTCTGGTAATGAACCTTGTGCCGGACCGTGGCTGGGATTGAGTTGCAATCCGAATTCTCAGGTTTCAGTTATCAATTTGCGTAGACATAATCTTAGTGGTACACTTAGTCCTTCGGTTGCAAAGCTAGAATCACTGATTGAGATTAGGCTGGGGGGAAATAGTATACATGGTACTGTTCCTGAAAACTTCACCGAACTGAAAGCTTTGAGAACGTTGGATCTGAGCGGAAACAATCTTGAGCCTCCATTACCCGAATTCCGTGACAATGTTAAGCTTGTCATCGAAGGAAATCCTTTGTTGCTTGCTAATCATACAAAAGGATCTCCTTCCCCTGCTAGCAGTCTACCTCCTACAAGAAGATCTCCTTCCCCTTCTAGTAGTCCACCTCCTACAACTTCAGACTCTCCACCAAGTGATCAATCAGGTGGTCCAGAGTCAGCACAATCCAGTGGATCACCGCCGAATAAAGATAAGAATTCTAATTCATCTATTTCCCTTACCAGTCAAGATGAGTCCCAATCGAACGGTTTCCAAAGATTTAAGGTTTTAATTGTTGCTGGAAGTGCAGTTGTTGCCATCTTTGCTCTTCTGGCGATTCTGTTTTCTATATTCTGGTGTAACAAGAGAAATAGAGCTTCTGAGGCTCCTAGTTCCATAGTGGTTCATCCTAAGGACCCATCGGATCCTAATAACATGGTTAAGATAGCTGTTTCGAATAACACCACTGGAAGCTTATTTAGTAAAACTGTGACAAGCTCCGGCAGTAGTAATAGTAGTGCAACACAAACCTCTCATGTCATTGAGAGCGAAAACTTGGTCATTTCTGTTCAAGTACTTCGCAAAGGTACCAAAGATTTTGCCCAGGAAAACGAGCTTGGCCGTGGTGGGTTTGGAACTGTTTACATGGGAGAGCTGGATGATGGAACAAAACTGGTAGTTAAGAGGATGGAGGCTGGCGTGATAAGCAATAAAGCATTGGACGAATTTCAGTCTGAAATTGCTGTTCTTTCCAAGGTCCGGCATCGACACCTGGTTTCTCTCTTGGGGTATTCCATTGAAGGTATTGAGAGGCTTCTTGTCTATGAGTATATGTCTCAGGGTGCCCTAAGCAGGCATCTGTTCCATTGGAAGACCCTTAAATTGGAACCTTTAACTTGGAGAAAGAGACTCAGTATTGCACTGGACGTTGCTAGAGGAATGGAGTATCTACATAACTTGGCACGGGAAACGTTTATCCACAGAGATCTCAAGTCTTCCAACATTCTTC
The DNA here is from genome assembly GCA_019671005.1 of Hibiscus mutabilis. Lineage (NCBI taxonomy): Eukaryota > Viridiplantae > Streptophyta > Magnoliopsida > Malvales > Malvaceae > Hibiscus > Hibiscus mutabilis. Next base: position 17,575,169 of record CM033740.1, on the reverse strand, counting down.
TAGATGATGACTTCCGAGCTAAAGTTTCCGATTTTGGGTTGGTGAAACTTGCACCCGATGGAGAGAAGTCTGTGGCAACTAGGCTTGCTGGCACATTTGGATACCTAGCACCTGAATATGCTGGTGAGTAATCTAATTTCATCTCCAATGAATCGTTTATGGCCGTTTTCTTTTTAGTACCTAGTGAGCTCATTCTTGGTTTCGTTTCTATCTGGATGATTGTTAAGCTTATTGTTGCTTCATATTACGGTCATATGGAATTTAATTTTTCGACAATAAGTGTTTGTGTGTCTTATTAAAGTAAGTTCTGTTGGCTGCAGTGATGGGGAAAATCACTACTAAAGTGGATGTCTTCAGCTATGGAGTGGTGTTGATGGAACTATTGACCGGATTAACAGCACTCGATGAGGATCGACCGGAGGAAAGCCGTTATTTGGTGGAGTGGTTTGGCCGAATCAAATCAAGTAAGGAGAAGCTCATGGCTGCAATTGATCCGGCTTTGGAAGTGAACGAGGAGACCCATGAGAGCATATCCACCGTAGCTGAACTAGCCGGGCATTGCACCGGAAGGGATCCTTATAATCGGCCTGACATGGGCCATGTGGTGAATGTTCTAGCACCCCTAGTTGAGAAGTGGAAGCCAGTCGGCGATGAATCCGAGTGTTATTCTGGCATTGATTACAGCCAGCCACTTTCCCAGATGTTGAAGGTTTGGCAGGCAGCAGAAAGCCAAGGCCTGAGCTATACAAGTCTGGATGATAGTAAAGGAAGCATTCCGGCAAAGCCTTCAGGATTCGCCGACTCCTTCACATCCGCAGACGGTCGATGATGGTAGGTAAGCCCTACAGCAAGGAGTACATTGACCATTCTATTGCCAATTATATATTTTGCAAGTAATTTTACGTCCATTGTTCTCGAGACATGAACGTGTTATTACATGGTGTGTAGATAGAGGGATGCTGCTTTCGATATTTCAAAGTCGATTTTCAGACTTGAACACGAGACAAATATATGAATTGCCGCTAATAATTTCAACTTCATTTTTTTTCCTTTTTGTCTAAACAGAGGATAGTGTTTTATGATATTCTCAGCCACCCATCCCTACATAGTCAAATATCTTCTCACTGCAATAAATCGAAACTGTACCATACCAAACTATGGTTTGGAACCATTCATTCATGTCCGGAGCATGAAATGGTTGGTGCTTTTCATTACTGCTGCTGGGAAAAGGCATGTGCCAATGCATGAGCCGAGCTTGTTCCTATTCAGCGTTTATGTCCCCACTGTGTTTTCTTTTTATTAAATACTGAGTATTTCGTTCTCATGTCGGGATTCGAATCCATACAGGATGAGACAATATGAACATCTTTAGCTACTAGGTCAATTAGTGGATCTCTATGTCCTCCCTCTATTTTTATTAAATAAAGAGATATTACATTCTCATACAGGGATTCGATCCTATATAAGATAAGACAATATAAGCATTTTTAGTCATTAATATCGTCAATAAAAGAAATTTAAGGACTAAATTAGAAAAATTACTAAAAGTTGCTCTCTCTCTTTTTAAACATCCAAAAATTATTGAGTTTTTTTTTATTCTTTCTCATTTTTATGGTGCATTTATATTTTGATGTGACCTAACTTGTCAGTGAAGAAAACATTTCCAGCATTGATGTAGGGTTTTATTAATTTTTTTTCATATATTGTAATGAAAAATGTATTTTATTAAATTTTAGAAAGGGATCCAAAGTTGGTGATATTTTGTCACACTCAAACAATTGTTGCAAACTTTGAATACTTCATGTGCTTCTTGTCGTGACCATTTGCCAACAATTGTAATGTCACGCATCAACCCCCAAGACCATGTCCCCTGCATTATCATTTATCACTTTTTCGGGTACCAAACCTTTTTCTTAATTTCAAATATATTATATAAAAATATAATACAAATATGAATTAATATCAGAATAATCCCTTGGAAAATCGAAAGGACAAAAATATATATAAAAATATAATTTTATTTAATATATTAAATATAATTATGATGAACACATTGATAATATCTAATTTACGTTCTTAAGCATTTTAAAAAGTATAAACTACTTGTTTAATCGTCTGGCTTCAACATATTTCTATTTTAGTCATTCAATCATAAAATTTTAATTTGATCATTAAGCTTTTAAATTTTGTTCATTTAAGCCACATGGATGTTAAAGAATTAATGCCTTTTAGAGGTTATGCTATTTTTTAAAATTTTTGTGGATTTTGAGGGAATCCAAACTAAAAAGGAGGAGAAAATAGAGCATTTTAGTGCCAGTTACGTTGTAAAAGATGGCCGACGACATTCGATCGGTGGTAGAGAAGGATGTTAGCCAAGAGGAAGAAGAAAGTAAAATATTAGGCTAATTTCATAAATAAAAAGTCCAACACACAACGATAAAAATTAATTTACAAAATAGATAGTTTATCATAAAAAATAATGCTAGTCTATCATATACTCAGGGACGGAGTAAGGACTGAACATTGAGAGGGGTTAAAACATTGGGTTTAAAAAATACAATGGCTTACTAAGTATTTAAATTCAAAATTCATGAGACATGACATAATTTGTCTAATATTTAAACTTACAATGACCTAAATTATTATTAGATCAAAAAATTTAAGAACACGAGTCCATCCTTCTTTAGTTCATCCCCCACTTGATTAAAATATTTAATAAACCTATGTATTTTTTAATTTAAATACTTATTTTTACAGGAGCCAAAATACTATTATGTCAAAATTTATTAAATATATAAAATTTTAAACAAGAGCCTGGCCCCTTGGGGTCCACAGAGCTCCGTCTCTGCATATAATCATAAGCTTTGTTTACGAATAAGTAACTAAAAGACATATAATCCCTAATCATAAATCCTAAACTGTAACTCTAAATCATAAATCCTACATCATAAACCCTAAACATAAACCTAACAAGTTTGTATAATTAAAATTTACACAAACTTGTGTATCAAAGTGTGTATATATATGGGAGATCGACCTACTCAATGTAAAACTCAATTAGTTTTATACTAATTCATGGTCATTTGCAAAAGTCCTATTATTAATACCAATAAGGGTTTGGTGTAATGACAAGGCATATTGCTCTTCCAAAAAAAGAACTTGAGTTTAAACTTTAGAGACAACATTATTGAGAGAGAAAACCACAAAACCTGAATATGGATTATAAATTAGACATGAAACAGAAACACAAAAAAATCCCCATTGTTAATATTCCTTTGCTTGTTTATAGTACTTACCACATATTAGCAATCCAACAGTAAAAAGAATCTTCTGTTATTGTACCCCTCGAATTGTGTCAAACTAACAAAAAAAAGTGGTTTTTTTTTCTTCTTATTACCATTTACTTCAGTCTTGCCAAACAAATTGCTTTCACTTCGATAAGGGATTTATGGAAACGTATGTTGTAAATTTCCAAGCACAAGATTATCAAAGGAATACAAGAATGACACGCACCCTTTTAAGCTATATAAAATTTTAATTTGATCATTAAGCTTTTAAATTTTGTGCATTTAAGCCACCTGGATGTTAAAGAATCAATGCCTTTTAGAGATTATGCAAATTTTTTTAAAATTTTTGTTGATTTTGAGGAAATCCAAACTAAAAAGGGGGAGAAAATGGAGCATTTCAGTGCCAGTTACGTTGTAAAAGATAGCACTCGATCGGTGGTGGAAATGAATGTTGGCCAAGAGGAAGAAGAAAACAAAAATATTAGGCTAATTTCATAAATAAAAAGTCCAACACACAACAATAAAAATTAAATTACTAAATAGATAGTTTATCATAAAAAATAATGCAAGTCTCTCATATAATCAAGGACGGAGTCAGGATTGAACATTGGAGAGGTCAAAATATTGGGTTTAAAAAAACAATGGTTTACTAAGTATTTAAATTCAAAATTCATGAGACATGATCTAATTTGTTTAATATTTAAACTTATAAGGACCTAAATTATTATTAAATCAAAAAATTTGAGAACATGAGTCCTTCCTTTTTTAGTTCATCCCCTACTTGATTAAAATATTTAATAAATCTATGTATTTTTGAATTTAAATACTTATTTTTACAGGGGCCAAAATACTATTATGTCAAAATTTATTAAATATATAAAATTTTCAACAATTGCCTGAGCCCCTTGGGGCCCCACAGAACTCCGTCTTGCATATAATCATAAGCTTTGTTTACGAATAAGTAACTAAAAGACATATAATTCCTAACCATAAATCTTAAACTGTATATCTAAATCATAAATTCTAAACCATACATCATAAACCCAGCGGCGGAACCACATGTAAATTAGGAGGGTCAATTGATCCCACTTGATTTATTTTGGTATGGGATTTTTGAAGAGTTAAATGGGGTTTTCAAGGAATTAGTATAGAATTTTTTATAGGAAATATTAGAATTGACTCCACTTGATTTGTTGGGTATTGGGTCAACAATATTTATACTGTAGTAGTATGAAAATCCTCATACCTCATACTCTACTCTGACTCCACTATATAAAAGTTCTGGCTCCGCCACTGCATAAACCCTAAACATAAACCTAACAAGTTTGTGTAACTAAAGTTTGCACAAACTTGTGTATCGAAGTTTTTTCATATATATATATATATGGGAGATCTACTTACACAATGTAAAACTCAATTAGTTTTATACTAATTCATGGTCATTTGCAAAAGTCCTATTATTAATACCAACAAGGGTTGGGTGTAATGGCAAGGCACATTGCTCTTCTAATAAGAAAACTCGAGTTTAAATTTTGAAGATAACATTATTAAGAGGGAGAACTACAAAACCCGGATATGAATTAAAAATTAGACATGTACTGTACAAAAAAAATCCCATTGTTAATATTCCTTTGCTTGTTTTATTAATATTCCTTTGCTTGTTTATAGTACTTACCACATATTAGCAATCCAACAGTAAAAAGAATCTTCTGTTATTGTATCCTCGAATTGTGTCAAACTACAACAACAAAAAAAGAGTGGTTGTTTTTTTTTCTTATTCTCATTTACTTCAGTCTTGCCAAACAAATTGCTTTCACTTCGATAAGGGATTTATGGAAACGTATGTTGTAAATTTCCAAGCACAAGATTATCAAAGGAATACAAGAATGACACGTACCCTTTTAAGCTATATAAAAACTTAACATGAAAAATATACCACGTTCATAAACTCAACAAGTAATGTATAAAAAATCGGGTTTAAATATACCAACTTCGGAATAGTTTAGTAAGAAGAGACGTTAGATTTTATAAATAAGGTCAAAAATTTAAATATTGAAGTTCAATGATAAATTTAGAAATTAAGATCACGATAGACAAAATATAATTAATCTTAAAAAAGAGAGACAAAATTCAAATGAATTAAAAATTGGAGTCCAAATAGGTAAAAATTCCAATATAATTTTTAGTAAAAATTTGGCACTTTAAATCATCTTTACTGACATTATGAATGAAACAAACTGAATTGAGAATATGGGTGTGCAAAACTTGACTCGACTTGAGAAAACCGAATTATTTGACTCCATGTGGAAAATACTAGACTCTTCTTGACTCGACTCGTAATTTCATAAATTCGACTCGAAAAAATATCAAATAAAGTGTGAATTGTAAAATGAAAATTTGAATAACTCATATAACTTAGAATTTTTAGTAATTAGTGGATCAATTTTTAAGTTCGAGTTGAGCCTCTCAATTTTGCCTTATATATATATATATATAACATATGAAAATATAAAGAAATATATATGTATTGAATATGTTTACAATTAAATTTGAATAGAATCTTGAACAACATGACTCGAATTTCATAAACTCAACTCGACTCGAAAAAAGTTTAAATAAAGTTTGAGTTATAAAATTGGGTAAAACTTTGATACACAGGCTATGTAAAATTAATTTTACACAAGCCTGTGTATTTACACTATAAAAACCCAAATCCTAAATTCCTAACCCTAACCCTAAAAAACTTAACCCTAAACCTTAAACCCTATACACTAAATTCTAAACACTAATCTTAAATTCTAAACCCTACAACCTAAACCCCTAAACCTTAAACCCTAAACTAAAACCCTAACCCCTAAAACTAAAAGGCACATGTAAACTAAAGTTTACACGGCCTGTGTATCAAAGTTTTTTCCTATAAAATAGGCTTAACTACAAAATATAAACTTAAACTATACCTCTTTTTTGAAATAGGTGCCTAACATTTTTTTTGCTGAAATAGGTTCCTAACGTTTCTTTTTGACCATTTTAAAGTCGATCTGTGAAAAAAATCCATCACCCAATCATAGCTTGACACGTGACTTTTTGTTTTTTATTTTTAAAAACAAACTGAAAAGTAAATAAATTTTAAAAATATTTTGAAATTTCCAAATATCAAAAAATAGTGCAAATCACTAAAATCCCACAACCTTAAACTCAAAATTGACGCCATTGTCGTCGTCGATAGCTTCGTTGGACCCACCACCACCATCGCAAGAGGTCACCGTCCATTTTCCCCAATCACCCACTATCGATAATCGATGGGAGGCATGTCAATGAGACGTCAAAAGACGAATACGAAAGGCTTCAATCGTTCGACGTTCAATTGACGCGTCTCTCGTTGATTACCAGCGATGGGTGATTGAGGGAAATGGGTGTCGTAACAACCAGAATTTCAAAATTCGTGGGTTAGTTCAACCCGACCAGTGGGCCTTGTGTGTTGGGCCGAGGATTAAGGCCTTGGGTTGCTCATAAAAGCTTTGGTGGGCTTCCTTTGTGTTGTTGGGCTAGAGACCTTGGTTGGGTAAGTGAATATGAGGATGGTGGTGGAGTAGAGGGGTAAATTCCCTCATTTTAAAGGGGGAATTGGTTCTTAATGGATATAAACTTTTGTAAGAACATGATATCACTCTTGTCCCCTTCACCCTCCATCTCTTTTCTTCTTCTTTTCCTTGGGAGCTCAAGGAAAAAGATCCAACCTTTGTCATTTTGAGTGTGATTTTTGATTTGTTGTTGAGAGTGTTGTAGTCTTCATCCAACGATCTACGAGTCAAGGTAAGGACCACAGGTTTTGGTGGTAGGATGATCTACATGGATTTTAGAGGGGGTTAAAGATGAAGAACGAGAATAGGGGATTTAACTTCATTTCTTGTTGTAAAATTCTTTCTTTTGTAGATTTTGACCTTCCAACAATGTTGTAACTCGTTTACAACATCTATTTGTAGTGAAATAGGTTGGAGAACACTCTAAAGCTTAAGGCAAGGGGAAGGCTTGAGGCTTGTGGCAAGAAGTCTCATTTCCAACTTCTAGAGGAAGGTTAGTACAATTTTAATTCCTTTATTTCATGCATATTCTAATGATGATGCCTTGTATGCTTGAATTGGTGATTTGGGTGTTTAAATGGTTGAAAATGGTTGTTAATGGTAAATTTGGGATTAAGTGTTAATAACATGTAAAACTGGTAGTAAATCACCCTAAATGACTCACATAATCTGTAGGATCAACATAAGGGGTTATGAGGTTCGAGTTGGAGACTTTGAGGATGATTTCCTGAGCCTAGGAAGTCGTTTCTGGGCTTCGGTACTGGTACATTGGGAGCTCATACTAGTACCCTAGTATTCTGGGCTTTAAGAACACTGTTCTATTGAAGCAAGTTAAGAAGGGGTACTGGTACGGCGTTCAACCAGTACCGGTATGCCATGTAATCTCGTATTGGTACGGGTAAATCCGTACCAATTTGCTAAGGCTTTGAAAAATTCTAGTAAGCCATTTTGGTATCAGTAAGTAGTATCAGTACCCAGGGTACCATACATGTACACAAAGACCAATACCGGTACCCACTGGGCAATTTGCCCGAAAATGTTGATTTTTGCCTGAAAGGCTGAAAAATTGTAATGTTCGTTCCAATAAATCCCTGATGGCCTGAAATGAATTGTAAAACTGGAAAATCGAGAAATTTCCTTCTACTCAAGCATAAATCTTAAGAACTTGATAATTGCCTTGTGTGGCTTATATGCTGATAGCAACCATAGGATGATATGGTTATTTGATGATGTTATGTGCCTTGTGGGCACTTGGTTGATGGGATCCTGATACCTAGTGATAGTGTTGCAATACCATGGTGTAGCGACTAAAAAATCGAAGTGTTCTCTCGTTTTCAAAAAATTTGGTTTGGGGGATTTTGAAAAAGGTTCGTATTTTATAAAAAAGATGGAGTCACCACCGGTCACTTGGATAAGGTGGACCGAACACCAAAAAAACTAACCAGAGATTCAAATGGATTCGGGAGTCGATTACAAGTGGGTAAGGGTTATCACCCCACCACGCCCAAAAATCGGTACCTAAAGGGTTTGTATCGTATTTACCAAGAAAAATTAAAGTTCAATCTAATTTAATATCTAATCCCTAAAAATGCATGTGTGCATGGTCATGTGATTCGAACAACAATCTCGCAATTCACGGTACCCAAAGAAGTTGACATCCGGAGACCCGAGATGACACTCCCAATAGGGTACTGAAACCTTGAGAACTAAACTAATGTAACAAATATAAATGCATGAACAATTTAACAAAATGCTTGACAAAATAAATATGATATGAATAAAATAAAAAAATACAAAGAAATATATACTAACGATTTTCAAGCAATATAAAAAAGGAAATGTAAAACAACGCATATTATACATATATATATAATATACATTACATAAAAAGTATATACTAGGCAGAACAAGTACTAATAAGATATATACTCGTGAAAACCATGTATACTTATATTATAATATATATATATATATATATATATATATATAAACACATAATATGTTAGACAAGGCAGGATTAAAATGAAATAAAATAAGATATCAAGGCAGAAAAATATAAATACGAACATATATCAAATAGGTAAATAAATACGGACTAAAATTAAAGAAAAACAAAGGGAAAGGACTACAAGGAAGATTTTACAATTGATCTATCGGGCCAAATCGAAGAGGAAGGACCAAATTGAAAAACTTTTTAAACTATAGGGATCGCAAAGAGGGTTTAAGAAGAGCGGAAGGACTTAAAATAATAATTAACCCTATTTTAAACATATGTATATTAGCCAAAAATTAAAAAACACCTTTCATTTCTTCTTTTGAAAATGAAACAGATCAAGAGAACAACTTCAGAATTTTCTTAAGTGTTCATCGCAAACCCAAAATTCGATGGGTAATCGTCATACCGATCACCTTCGAACACCGCTCGCCGACGCTGACAAACAAAAAAAAAACCAAACCGTACGCCTTCTTCCCCTAAACTTGAAATAGACCTTCGATCGTTCAAAAACAACCATATATTTACTAAAATCTGCAAAAAACCGAGACCTCAAAGTCTTTATTTTTGAAAATCCAAAATTTTAAAACTCTTGTTGGCAAAAAAGGAGACGAAGAAGACAAAACTCAAGGGTGTCGTTCATCGGCGACACCAACCTCTACCACATACGCGGTGGCGGTCCGAGACCACAACGATATAGACCCTGAACCATAACCCCCTTTGCTTGGTTAGCTTTTTGAATTCGAAATATAAAATATAGAGATACTTTTTGAATGTTTCTTGCCTTTTTTTTGCTTTTCGATTGATAACTCGATTCCCCAAATTACAAATGGGTAGGGTTTGCTTATATACCCTAATATTACAGAGATTAAAGAAAATGAAAATTTGAGTACAAAATCGCTATTGGTTCTTAGTTTTTCTAAAATCGCTGAAATTCCCTTATATCTGATTTGTTTGTATTCATGCCCATCCCTAATGTTGTCTGATATTTGTCTTGATCTTGCATGTGATATCGCGGTTGAAGGAGGGGACCAGAGAGAGTGTTGTCGACGTGGCCGCCGAAGAGAGAGGGAGGACCAGAGAAGGAGAGCCATCGTACACTGACGTGGCCATTACAGTGGTCCTCCCAATTAAAGTGTCTCAAAGCTGAAAAGGCACCAAGGTGCGTACGAGCCACGCGATATGGTGAAGAGCCTTGACGGTATGCTTCACGCGTGAGTGAGGATGATTAGCAACCACTCTTACTTGCATCTGAATCGTTGGATTAGATTTGATCTAATGACTCTAGTTCGGCTGTGTATAAGGGAAAAAGGGTATATTAGATTAGTTTTTAGGGTTTTAATATTGGGCCAATCATATGTATATATGTATATATTTTTTGGGCTTACAAAATTGTAAGTGGACTGAAAATATTATTTATTTGTGCTGTTATTTAATATTAATATATGTATAATATATTTTTTGGTTTAATGGTTTTATAATATAAAATAATAGTAATAATAATTAATAACAATAATACTAATAATAAGTAAACAAATGACATAAATTAACTAAATAAAATAAAATAAAATGGGTTAATTCGGATAAAATTAGTGATTACAGTTGTCCCTCTTTGCCCATTCTTGTGAAACAATGATAGAACAAAGATCAAATCACTAATTTTTTCTCACTTCCCTGTCTGAAGTGCGAATCATCATGCACTGAAGGTCCTATTGATGGTTTGGAATATTAAAGTTCAAGCAGTGGAGGCTTTATTGATAACCCATATCACCACGCACTGAAGGTCTTATTGATGGCTTGGAGAATCTATACTAAAAGTCTCGCTAACGGTCCAGATCACCAAACACTGTAGGTTTTACTGATAGCCCAAAAGATTAATGGTCAAGTACTGGAGTCTTACTAAAAACCTCAAATCACCAAGCACTGAAGGTCTTATTGATGGTTTGGGAAAATTAAATTCATGCACTGAAGGTTTTACCAATGGTCCGAATTATCATACACTAAAGGTCTTACTTATAACTCGGAAGATTTAGAGTCATGCACTAAAGGTCTTACTGTTGAATTTAAAGTCAAGCATTGAAGGTCTTACTAACTGCACCAAATCACCAAGCATTGAAGGTCTTACTGATGATTTGGAAAATTAAGTCATGCATTGTAGGTCTTACTGACAGCTTGAACATCTAACACTGGAAGTTGACTGCTAAAAAATAAAACCATCACTGAAGGCTTTGGTAAGGGTCTTGAAGTAACATATTGGAATATATGTTGAGTTCTTCTCATTAGGAACTTTTCAATCTTTGCTTGGTGAATTCTTCTTATTAGGAACTCTTGAATTTTTATTGGTGTCCACTTCTCCAAAAATGAAGTCATGGTTTAAAATCTTTGCTTGGGTCCACAAAGATGTGGGTTGAAATCTTGCTGGGATCTGCTCCTTCGAAAGCGAAGATGTAGACTAAATCTTTGCTGGTATCTACTTCTTCAACCATGAAGTTGTAGATTGAAATCTTTATTAATATTTGAATACCTGTCAAAATAGGCAAAATAATTTGATTGATGTGTTAGCATGCACCTAACCTAAGGATGTATAACTACAAATGATGCATGAATGAATGTCAATTCATTTTTTTTTATCAATTTTGGCTTTCAAATGGATACCATGACTTAAACTAGCCATATCAAGTCCATGGTCTTTTTTCAAATTATGGTTGGAGACTTGCTTGAGAATCTACATTATGTGATTTTTGGATGTGTTTCTTCAGTCGAAACAATCTTTTCTCATGCAATCAGAGGGCACATTTTCTTTTGGTCCCTGTAATTTGAATTTCTTCGTAAAGTGATGTAGAGGAATCTTTTGTTTCACTATAAATCTTGGCCTACATGTTATTATTTCAATGTAAGATGCTTATTAGGGAGAAATGGATATTTCTTTTTAGATTATGAATATATCAAGCTAGATTAGATGCTCCGAACATCAAGTGCAGGAGCGACAATGAAATGACTTACCGAGGATTGCCCCAAGCATATCCTATGTCTAAGAGACCTCGAAAGCTGAGTCGATATCTGAAGATGTGAAGTACCTTCCGAGTTACTTTGGTCTTTAACTAATTTAAAATTACCTTTTGTAAGTTACACCTTAAATTATTATTTATTTGGCTCATTTCTTTCTTTTTCTTTAGGGGAAGTCAACTCATCACATTCTTTTAACTTGAGATAAATGATGGAGCAAACAACAAATTCCTGAACTACACGATATTGTAATGATTTGAAAATATTACCATCACTCATGAAGCAAAGGTTTTTAAATTTGATGGTGCATAACTACCTTATTTGTCCTTTTGCTACAGCGGAGTGCCCCCAAAGTTTCCACACTCTTATCTGAAAATGCCTTTTACTAGGCTTCTAACATTGGAGTGTATTTTTATCTCAGGATTTCATCTCATTTGTTGTTTGACTTTGTTAGGATTTGAAAAATCACTCATGAAGCCAAGATATAAAGTAGATGGAGTATAACTACCTTATTAGATACTCGATCTTACAGCTACAACGGATTGTGCTCGAGATTTCTTTTTTTATTTTGCCCTTTTTATTTTCTTTGTGAAAGATTCTCATTGTTCTCCCAAACGCATTAATTTGCCCCCACATGTATTCATTAATAATTGACCAAATTAAATCGGAATGTGAGTCATGTATTCATAATCTCAGCAGCTTGTGATTTCCACTAAACACAGGCTGCTCGAAATCAATCTTCGGGTCAAAATCAATGTCCCTCATGCAATTGATATACGGGGACCCAATAGACAGATATATCCATAAAATAATGTTTACTAAAAGATTTTTTTATTTAAATGATAACAAGTAGGCTTTTGCCCTTACAAAAGATGCCCCACCACCTTCGGGCTTAAAATTGTAAACTTACTGGGATGGTGCTCGGGTGCCGCCAATGTGAAATCACTTACACTATCTAACTTGAAACTGTGGGTTATCAAGCCCGTCATTGTTTTCACCATCTAGGGCATTCTCTTTCTTGAAAATGAATGATCATTGATTATGAACCAATTGATGATGATTGAAAAAATGTATGCCCCTAAATACAATATTAATGTCTAAATGCAAAGACGTTGATGCAAGTGAATGAACAAGAATGTATTTTGAACAAAATTAAAGATATAAATAATATCAATGTAACACCCATTTTCGTATCCATGCGACGAATACGAATCAGGAATGTCACAACTTTACTATCCTTAAATATTAATGATATTTGAAACAAAATTCAAGTTTTGATAATTATGAACCCAAATCTTGAGTACTGGTACACCATGTCCCAAAATGCACAGTCTTGCATTTTTATATTTCTAATTCATCCTAATTCAAATGTCAAATGTCTTCAAATGTTATGTATGCTTATAAGGAACAATTGACTATTATAAAACATACATGCTCTCAATTATCTTAGCATACAACTCATCACTTGAGGTTACTCTTAACTTTGAATGTTTCCAGAAACGCCAATTATCATGAAATCATAACGAAATTTAAAGGCCAATCACAACTCAAATAGGTTTAGCAAGTATACATGCCACTATAATAATCAAACCTCAATTAGGATGTCATTACTGTGATTACCTGTTGAGCTTTCCAATATTGATGCAACGCTCTTCTCACTCTCATCTTGATTTACCTAAGTGTGCACAATCAAACACACGCTAAGTACGAACTTAGTGAGGCAATAAAGGAAGTTAATAACAATAATTTAAACTTTATTCGACTTCATTGCTATGTTTATATAACATGATATATATGCCAAAGCATCAACTTTCACATTGCATTAGTAATGATTTACTACATGCTAATGTCATAAGACTTTCATGCTTGTTCATTTGTCATAATATGTCTTATGTGCATAAATGCATCATGATCACTAGACATGTAAATCCATCATGTTATTCATATATTAACATGATATAAATCACATAAATTTCTTACCAATATACTTATCATTTATTCCAAAAGCTCATAAGCTTATTCACCTGTTTATCATTTATTAACCATAAACCATAGCCCAAATATAAGCCTATGAGGACCCTGGGTACACGAGTTAAAACCGCACATAAGGTTGTGCTAGCCATCCGCACATAAGGTTGTGCTAGCCATATACACTAAGTGTCTTTTATATACACTATAGTGCTAAACCGAGTATGCAGCATGCTGCTGGACTCTATGGCATGCCAACTATACCCTGTCCCTCAATGACATACTTGGGCATATATTCCATATTAATTTCATCCTTGGCAATGTATATCAACATAATTTAACATTGAGCAGTTCATACCCGAAATAACATTCATAATATAACATCATATATAACTAGTGATCCATGCATTTATATTCAACTTTTGACATATTTAAAATATGTCAATCATATGCTCCATGACATAAATATAATGACAATAAAATTTGAGTAGGCTCATCGCAAGTCATCCCAATGATCTATAAAACATCAATGTGTCATGATATGTATGCAATTGCACTCACCTTGGCCACTTAACATAATGCCTCACTAAGTCCTAGTTTGATCTTTTCTTTCATAGAACCTCGAACCTTCTTTGATTCGGACTTGTCTTCATTAATCACATGAATAAAATAAATATTTGTTAGATTCAAATCTAACAATACCTTAAACATGTTGTTTAATATAATCATTCGAATATAAAATTTCCAAATATTTTTCCTTTCTTCCTTGTACTGTTCAAAAACTCAGTATGGTCCTTAGTGACCAATTTGAACTTCCAATAATTCTTCCGAGCTTGCTAACTAGCATTTAAATATAAAATGTTTCAAATTCCATAATTCGAGTATTCCATTTGATTTTCATTCACTTAAAGGTTTAGGGACTAAAATGAAAATCTTTTCCATTTCAATGGCATTTTCAATATATTTATCACCAATAGAATTTTTACCTAATAACATTCATCATAAATTCTTCACTTACAACTTTTGTACATTCTAGTCCCTAAATCCTTGATTTTGCCGAAATGCCATTTTAATCCCTAAACTCGAATTCATTTTGATTTGAATGTAATTTCCAGCATTTAACCACATTTCTAACACACAAATACCCTGATTTCCATATTGTTACACGCTGGTCCTTACATTTTCTCACGTTGCCAAATTGGTCACTAAATACAATCCAAGGATTCAAGCTTCCTAACTTTGCAATTAAGCCTCCAATCACTGTTAATTCATCAAACTCATCATTATACTAAAAAAATCAGAACTGATCCTTTTCAATTTCAATCATGTCGAATTGGTTCTTACAATTTAACAAATTGCTAAAATGGCCCCTAATCAAGATAACACCAATTTTATCATTCCAACTTCAATTTCATGCTTAGCAAAACCTTATATAATCAGTAACAAATTATTAAATACGAAACAACACCAGTCCCTAATATTAATCAATCAAACCGAATAGGTCCATAAAGATTTCCAAATTGCTGATTTAGTCTCTAGTTGAAATAACTAGATTTTCAACCTCCAAACATCAAATTCAAGCTTCAATTATCATCAAATCTATAAATACTCTTAAAAATTCAGATTTAAACAACATCCCCTAACCTTTAAATGCTGGAAGAAATAGTCCCTTAACTTTAGACATCAATCCAATTTAGTCCCAAGCATGGAAACAACATAAAATCAAACATAGTTTCTTAAATCTTCAAAATTCCCAAAATTCACATAACCCTAATTTCTTCCTTGTATAAAATTTCATCAACCAAGCAAGTATTCTATGAATTATTTACATCAAAAGATAGAGCTCAAAGAGTAGAACAACTTTGTAGTTCGGAAGATTACCTAAAAACTAAGATTCGGGGCTTAAATCGAGCTTGGAAATTTTTTTTCTTCATTCCTCTAGCTCCCACGGTACATGGCTGGAAAAAGATGAACATCTAAAATCAAATTACCAATTTAGCCTTTAAATCCAATGGCTAATTTAATCTCATCTGAAATCAAAGGCCAAGATTAAATCCATGTATATTTCATCTTCCAAAAACATCCTCAACATTTCAAAAAATATTTCAAAATTTCCAAATGACCAATTTGCCCTCCAACTAGTCTTTATTTACTAGTTTGTTTCAAAATTGCCATTCCATTATAATCTAACTAAATTAGTTCCTTCTCAACCGGCCACTATTCCATAAATATCATTTTATGATTTTCCATGGCTTATGGAACAGCCTCTAAAAATTTCAATTCAATCTGATTTCCCAATATTCACTAAATACTTCTACTACGATTTTACCTTTACCGAACTATCGGATCTATTCTGAAAATTCTATATTTCCATATTCGAAAAATAAATACTATTATCTCATAAAAAATTCCTTTCTTAAGGACTTAGACTGAATTTTCCTAACTCAGTCTATTATTCTTATAATTATCGAAAATCCTCATCGAGTAAAATTTCTCTTAGAAATCCTTTATTCGAAATCCATATGAATATTCTCTACTCTTAATGAGCCCAAAATATTGATCAGAAACACTTTTATGGGACCTTCTCGAAGGTCACTCTTCCTAGTGTTTCCCTGGTCTGAGAACGCTTAATAATAAGGTTCGATCAAAATTCGATACCTTATACTACATTTTTATTCCCGGGACCTATATCAGATTTTTACTCACTGACCAAATTTATCCATCTACATGATAAAATTAGTTATTGAGCAAATCTTTTATTATGGATTTAAACTTTCCTTTTCTTTATGATTTAGCAACCAACTTTTAAAAATTGTCATTTTGGTCACTAAAATTTAACCTTCAATTCTCATTCCATTTTATCAGATTTCAACCAAATTTTGCATGTACCCTAATCTACTTATCATCCTTCAAAATATCCTGGATATTCAATTCAATCCGATTATCCGAATATTTTTCTGAACTTTATCGCTTTATAGCCATTAATACAAACTCCGTACGAAAAATTTGGATAACATGGAAACGTCATTCTTGGAGGTAAACTATTCATTTACGGGGTTAAAATACACAAATTTTGAAAATCACACTTTGGTCCTTAAATTTTTCCAAAGTTTATACTTTTGCCACAAAGCTTTTAAAATTTACATTTTGGTCACTAGACAAAAATTGGGATATTACAATAAATGCTGTAAATAACTATAAAAAATATGAACAAACATTAATAATGCGACCATGAATGCAAAAATATGGTCTGCAAAAATGATAATAATGCAAAAAGAAAGAAAAAGAAACACAAAAAATGAAATTAGTACAGTGAATATAATAAATAGATTAAATGACAAATTAAATAATGCCATAAATTGAAGTAATTTAAAATACATACAAAGCAAGAAAATATTAAACAAAAGCATATATATAAATCAAACAAGGCCTAAAAGGGTTACCGCTAAACGAACAGAGTTCTGGCATGGCTCTGAAGGGTGAGTTCTAAGGTTCACTATATGTGGTTAGGTTCTAAAGTACTAAGGGTATCCAAACCTTCGTTATTACCTACTAAGATAATAAGCCATCGATTCGAGAGAATACTAGTCCTTATACCATACAGAGGTGTGGACCACATGAAATATAAGGATCATATCTTGAAAGCGAGTCACAATCCCATACGGAGGTGAATACCCCACGAAAGAAAGTAACCACTCCCACCTAACGAGGGACAGAGCTCGGGTAGCTCAAGCATGAATGACAATTCATAGCAAACACTGTGCAAATAAAAACGGTAAACAAACAAGGTTAGAGATTAAAAATAAATTAAAATGAATCTATTTTTTTGAATAAATACAATATGAATTCAACTAAGGCTTGACTCTACTTCTTTTGTTTTTAAAAACAAAAAATTTGGACCCCAGCAAAGTCGCCATGCTGTAGCGACTAAAAAGATCCGAAGTGTTCCCTCGTTTTCAAAAAAATTGGTTTGAGGGATTTTAAAAAAGATTCGTATTTTATAAAAATGAGGGAGTCATCGCCGGTCAATTGGATAAGGCAGACCGGACACTAGAAAAACTAACCAGAGATTCAAGTAAATTTCGGAGTCGGTTACTAGTGGGGAAGTGTTCGCACCCCCACCACGCCCGGAAATAGGTACCTAAAGGGTTCGTATCGTATTTACCAAGAAAAATTAAATTCGATAATTTAATATCTAATCACTAAAAATGCATACATGCATGGTCATATGATTCGAACAACAATCTTATAATTTATATTACTCAAAGAAGATGACGCCCGGAGACGCGAGACGACACTCCCAATAGGGTACCTAAACCTTCAGAACTAAACTGATGTAACAAATATAAATGCATGAACAATTTAACAAAATGCTTGACCAAATAAATATGATATGAATAAAATAAACAAATACAAAGAAATATATACTAACGATTTGCAAGCAACATAAAAAAGGAAATGTAAAACAACGCAGATTATATATATACACACACTCGTGAAAACCATGTATACACAAGGCAGGATTAAAATGAAATAAAACAAGATATCAAGGCAGAAAAATATAAATACGAACATATACTAAAATTAAAAACACAAAAGAAAAGGACTACAAGGGGATTTTACCACTGATCTATCGGGCCAAATCGAAAAGAAGGATCAAATTGAAAATCGTTTTTAAACTATGGGGACCGCGGAGAGGTTTTGAAAGGGCGGAAAGACTTAAAACAATAATTAACCCCATTTTAAACAAATGTATATAAACTAAAAATCAAAGACACCTTTCCTTTCTTATTTTGAAAATGAAACAGATCAAGAGAACAATATTAGAATTCTCTGAAGCGTTCTACAACTCGTCTGAGTTCATCGCAAACCCAAAACTCGACAGGTAACCGTTGTACTGGCCACTTCCGACCACCTTGGATCGCCAATCGTCGACACCGGCGAATAAAAAAACAAACCGAACCGCTCGCCTTCCTCCCCTAAACATGAAATAAACCTTCGATCATTCAAAAACAACCCTATTTTATTAAGATCTAAAGAAAACCGAGACCTCAAAGCCTTTATTTTTGAAAATCCAAAATTTTAAAACCCTTGTTGGCAAAAAAAGAGAGACGAAGAAGACAAAACTCAGGGGTGCCGTTCATCGCCGACACCAACCTCTACCACATACGCGGCGGCGATCCGAGACCTCGACGGTATAAACCCTGAACCCTAGCCCCTTTGCTTTGTTAGCTTTTTGAATTCAAAATATAAAATAGAGAGATACCTTTTGAATGTTTCTTGCCCTTTTTTTTGCTTTTCGATTGATAACTCGATTCCCCAAATTACAAATGGGTAGGGTTTGCTTATATACCCTAATATTACAGAGATTAAAGAAAATAAAAAAATTGAGTACAAAATCGCTATTGGTTCTTCATTTTTCTGAAATCACTAAAATTCCCTGATATCTGGTTTGTTTGTATTCATGCCCATCCCTGATATTTGTCTTGATCTTGTATGTGATATTGCGGTTGGAGGACAGTACCAGAGAGAGGGTTGTCGACGTGGTCGTTGGAGAGAAAGGAGAAACCAGAGAAGGAAAGTCATCGTACACCGACGTGGCCATTATAGTGGTCCTCTCAACTGATGTGACTTGAAGCTGAAAAGGCACCAAGGCGCGGCGAGCCACGCGGGAGGGTGAAGAGCGGTATGCTTCACGCGCGAGTGAGTAAGATGAGCAGTCAGTCTTTCTTGCTTGCATCTGGACCGTTGAATCAAATTTACTGCGCATAAGGAAAATGGGTATATCAGATTAGTTTTTTAGGGTTTTAATATTGGGCTATAGACGGGCCCCAATCATATATATGTATATATGTATATATATTTTTTGGCTTATAAAATTGTAAGCGGATTGAAAATATTATTTATTTGGGTTGTTATTTAATAGTAATATATGTATAATATTTTTTGGCTTAATTGTTTTATAATATAAAATAATAGTAATAATAAATAATAACAATAATACTAATAATAAGTAAACAAATGACATAAAATAACTAAATAAAATGGGTTAATTCGGATAAAATTAGTGATTACACATGATAAGATATTTGTCGAATGTATATTTTCGATGTTGTGTGGCCCCGGGTCTCATTCGAAGGTACTCGATGGGGGATTCTGAGTATTGAGCGTATGTTCCCGATGTTGTGTGGCTCCGGGTCTCACTCCAAGTTTGTGGTTATAATTTGTATAAGGTGTTTTCTTGATGACATGCTATAGGTATATTGTTGTTAAGCATGCTTTTATATAAGTTATGGTAGTGCCATGTAATTGTTCATCTTCATGTCATCCTTTTTAGCTACATGCTTATGTTTATAATTTGTATAAAGCATAGTTGAGTAAATTAAAGCTCTTTTTGTAAACGATTTAACTATTTTTCTATCATGCTTTATGAAAACGTTGTTGGATTTATGAAATTTATGGTGGTTTGGGCTAAACCAGGTAAAACATTTTATATATGTAGTTTGGGCTTGAGGCCCAAATGTGATGTCAGGTCTAGGGCGTTACAGTGGTGACATCCGAAGATGGTGGTGGTGGGATTCGACGAGACTATAGGTGAATGTAATGGTGTCAATTTCAGGATTTTTAGAGTTTTAGGGATTGAAACTTTTGGAGATTTTGAGAATTTTAGATTTTTTTTTCAATTTTTTGAGAAAAATAACAAAAACTAAAATAAAAAAAACACGTGTCAAATTTTGATTGAGTGATTTTAAGGGAAAACTACATATTTAGCACCCCCAACTATGCATGTGTTATTGTTTTGGTACCTCAATTATTAATTTTGGCAAGATGGTACCTAACGTTATGTGTTTTGTTATGTTTTGGTACCCTGACAGTTAAAACTAGCAAAGATGATGACAGTTAAAACTATTAATTATGTTTTGTTATGTTGCAGTTTTAATCCAAAACACTTATAATATTATCAATTTAGTCCAAAACACTTATATATATTCTAGCTGGGAGAGATTTGCAAAGCTTCGATCTCATTTTGTCTCATCCCTTTCCCACCCCCTCGTATTCTCGTCGGTATCTCAATCATGGAGTTTGGGTCCTCCAATAGACCCTGCATTCCCCCATTGATTCTAAAATCCTAAAGTCTTGATTTTCCTTATCGTGTTTTATAAACCCCAAAACACAAAAAAAGTGTTCAATTAAAAGAAGAGAAACGAGGAATTTACAATTTTAATCCAAAAACTAAAATAATGTTTAAATTGTAGAATTTTAGACTAGATTGATAGATTGTATAAGTTTTGGATTAAAATTGTTATTAACCCAAGCTATGTCACTATTTTCGTTAATTTTAAAAGGCGGGGTACCAAAACAGAACAAAAGCGTATCGCTAGGTACCATTTTGCCAAAAATAATAATTGTGGTACCAAAATAGTAACGTGAGCATAGTTGGGTAGTAAATATGTAGCTTTCCCTTTTTTAACGGTGTTTCCTTAAAAAAGTAAAATAATAGAACTTTAGGCACCTAGTTAAAAAATAAACGTTGGACACTTATTTTAACAAAAAAAATGTTAGACACTATCTCAGAAAAAAGGTATAGTTTACGTACTTATTTTTATATAAACCTATAAAATATGTCCTTTTAACTTAATTAACTCGAAATTTTTTGAATCGGCTCGATCAAATGTTCATCCTTAATTAAGAACACATGCAGACTAACTAATTGCCAGAATAAAACTGAATTGAGCTCAAAGAGGAAACTTGTTTAATGGATAATGGGCCAGAAAACTAGGCTGGTTTGGGGACAGTGGATTCTAAAGTGGGAGTCGATAAATCCAGTCTTTCTATAAAAGCAAAGAAAGGAAATCCCAACATTTCTTCTGATAACAGAAATTTGAAAGTATGAGCCTTCTTCCCGCCCTAACACCAACTTCTCTTACCTTCTCAAACTCTCTTATCTCTCACCAAAAATCAACCCTTATCTTCTGTTCCAAATCACCAAATCTCCCTTAAACCCTTAGGATCTGTAGTCTCATGGACCTCTTCAATTTCTCGTCATTGCCGCGCTGGCCAACTCTCTGAATCTGCCCAAGAGTTTACACGCATGAGACTTGACGGTGTTGAGCCAAATCACATCACCTTCGTTACCCTTCTTTCGGGTTGCGCTGAATTTCCATTAAAGGGTCGGGATTTGGGTTCTTTGATTCATGGGTATGTTTGCAAATTGGGGTTAGATAAAGAAGACGTCATGGTGGGCACCGCGCTCGTGGAAATGTACGCTAAAGGAGAACGGGTGGAAGTGGCTAAGTTGGTTTTTGATCTGTTGAAGGTGAAGAATTCGGTGTCATGGAATACGATGATTGATGGGTATATGAGGAATCGGGAGTATGAGAAAGCAGTTGAGGTGTTCGATGAAATGCCTGAACGAGATGTCATTTCTTGGACTGCCCTGATTAATGGGTTTGCTAAGAGGGGTTTTTATGAAGAAGCTTTGGATTGGTTTCGCGAAATGATAGTCTCTGGGGTTGAGCCTGATTATGTGAGCATCATAGCTGTTCTCACAGCTTGTGCTAATTTGGGTACTCTTAGCGTTGGATTATGGGTTCATCGGCTTGTTTTGAAGCAAAATTTTAGAAACAATGTTAGAGTAAATAATTCATTAATTGATACGTATTCGCGATGCGGATGTATAGAATTTGCTCTTGAAGTTTTTGACAAGATGCAGAAGCGAACATTGGTCTCGTGGAATTCAATCATTGTGGGGTTTGCAGTTAATGGGTTTGCAGATGAAGCTTTGAAATATTTTGATGCAATGCAGAAAGAAGGGTTTAAATCAGATGGGGTCAGCTTTACTGGAGCACTTACTGCTTGTAGCCATGCAGGTTTAGTAGATGACGGGCTCCATTATTTTGATATTATGAAAAGAGTTTATAGGATATCCCCTAGGATTGAGCATTTCGGTTGCATAGTTGATCTTTATAGCCGTGCTGGGAAGTTGAAAGAAGCATGGAAGGTGGTACAAAATATGCCTACGAAGCCAAATGAATTTGTATTGGGGTCATTGTTAGCTGCGTGTAGGAATCATGGGGATATTAACTTAGCCGAAAGGATAGTGAAGAACCTTGTGGCATTGGACCCCAGTAGTGATTCCAATTATGTACTGCTCTCAAACATATATGCAGCAGTTGGAAGATGGGAAGGAGCAAGCAAGGTTAGGAGGAGAATGAAAGCACTTGGGATACAAAAGAAACCAGGTTTTAGCTCAATTGAGATCAATGGTTGTGTTCATGAATTCATTGCCGGTGACAAGTTGCATACAGAAAAAGATTGGATTTATGCAATGCTAAAGTTGCTCGCCGTTGATCTAATGTCATCCGGGTATGCTCTTGAAATTGTTGGAAGAGAATTGTATGAAAGTGATTAAACCCATCAATGAGTAATAAAAAAACAAATGCATTGATTCTTTTGTATCAAATAACTTGCAGTATGAGTCAAAATCCAACACCCATACAAAGAAGAAAACTATTCAAAGAAACAACATTCAAGCTCGTCCCACAAATCTTCTCTCCACCCTTTCGGCCACCTCGACTTTCCCATGAACCTTACAAGATGCCAACAAAGCATTCCACAAAGCCATATCCGTCTCCAACTCCATCCCAGTCGCCGTCGCCAATTCCTCAGCTTCCTCCACCAATCCCGCCTTCCCCAACATATCCACCATACACGTATAATGCTCCAATTTAGGCTTCACTCCAAACCTTTCCTCCATCTTCTCGAAAACCTCCTTCCCCTTTTCCACCATCCCCTCACGACTACACGTAGTCAAAACTGTAGTCAAAGTCACCTCATCGATCTCCATCCTCATCTCTACCATTTTCTCAAACAAAGCAAGTACTTCCAACGCCATCCCAAACTTCTCATATCCAACCATTAACGCTGACCACGATACATAACTTCTTACAGGTATTTCATCAAACACTTTCTTGGCACACTCCAATTCACCACATTTTCCATACATACAAATCAAAGAATTGTTATTTGCCAAATCGGAGGAATACCCATTGACCAAAACAGCTCCATGCAGCTGTCTTCCAAGGGTTAAATCAGATAAGTGGCTGCAAGATTTGAGAACGGGCGGCAAGGTGAAAATGTCAAAGGGCTTTTGGGCAATGATCATGTGGTGAAAAATGGCGAGGGATTGAGAGGATTGGTTAAGAGCAGAGTGGGCTCTGATGAGGGAGTTGTAGAGGAAAGTGGGTTGGCGAGAAGTGAAAAAGAAGAGGATGTGAGCTTCGCGCATTTGGGAACATGAAGCGTAGGCAGAGTCAAGTTTGGTTCGGAGGAAGGAGTGGGTTGAAATATTGAGCAGAATCGTTTTGGCATGAATTTGTTTCAGTTTTTGGAGGGATTTGGTGGATGTGCATTCATCTAAGAGAGATGCGAACAAGGGTATGGTTCCGGGACGAGCATGCATTAGCAGGATATGTAATTTTGTATCACAAGAGAAATAATTAACTTCAGCTTTAACCAAGCTTGTGTTCAGTTTAAAAGCTTTACTTGTTTTTTTATTAGTAAAGAGTAATTACATTATAAGTCAAATGTTAGTATTAGAATCTATACAAGATGAGATAACATGACTATCTAGTCAATCAATAAATCTCAAAGCTTTACTTTGTTCGTACTTATTTAAGAATTCTATATTCATTTAAATATAAATAAATATTTTGTTAAAAATTATTAATTATAATTAAATTTTTATATAATCATTTGTATTTGATTTATTAATTTATTAATTCGGGTCGAGTACTTGTAGCGACTATTTTTTTCCAAGATGCCGCTACGAAAAATATTTAACTGTATTAAAGTGGGTCCCGCTTTTATTTGAAAATTTTATTTAAAAAGGGATTTTGGGGAAAACTCGTATTTTTGAAAAACTTGGAGTTGCCACTGGCCACTTGGATAAGGTAGGTCAGACACCATTAAAACAAAACTACCACCTATGTCTTAGACCGGTTAAAGTGACGTTTAAATTAAAATTTGGTTGTATATGCGAACAAATTTTAAGGGCTCCGGTGTTCAAGGGATAAACGAAAACTACCACCTACGTCTTAGACCGGTAGCCAAGTTTACCGTCGAAAAGGGAGCACCGCATTGACAATTAAATATATCGATATGCGACTTTAAAAAACAAGATAATCAATTATGCATGGACAAATATACATAAAACGAATAATGCTTATAAAATATTAATATATACTAGGTAGAACTAACATACTAGTACATATCCTATAAGTAACATATAATATATAATATAAATAATATACTATATACATATACGTATGTATAAAATATTTGCCATAATATAAATATTTATACATATAAAAAAACACTAATATATAATATACATATTAGGTGTATATAAAAAATAAAAACTAATATATACATTATAATATAATATGCATATATATAATATACATTAAATAAAAATATATTATTAAAAATAATTTGGCAAGACTTAGTATAGATAATACATAATATGAATATACGAATAATATATATATATATATACAAAATTACTATATATATACAAAGTTACTATATATATATATATATATATATTCCTATATAAACATAAATATATACATAAATACATGGCAACAAATCAGTGAATTTAATTAAAAACAAGAAGAAGCACATATATCGAACAAGCTAATATCTACAAACATGAATAATATATCGAATATAAAATATTTAAACAAAATAAAGGAATGGAATTAAATGAAATAAAAGGTCAGGGGGCTAGAAATGCAGTTTTACCATAAAAAGAATTAAAATTAAAAGAGAAGGGGCCTAATTGAAAAACTGTAAAAAGAAATGATGACTAAAGCCGTAATTTTCCCTTTTAAAATAGTTAAATAGGATTTAGGGTTATGATTGAAAACCAATTAAAACTTATAGGGACTGATCAGGTAATTAAACCATGCGGAAAATCAAATTTGCAAAGAAAAGTAGGGTGGAGGGACCAAAGGGGTGATTTAACCTTTAGAAATCTAATTTAGCTAAATTAAGGGACGAGACTGAAAACTTTTAAAAACAAAGGAGGATTGGGGATGTAATTTAACCATGCAGAAGCCCTTGCTGTGTAATTAAATTGGGGCGGAAGTCCTAAAAATACAATTAAACCATTTTTAAAATTTCAAATCTTATAAAAGGACCTGTCCGGCTAATTTTGAAACCCTTTAGCCATTTTAAAATTTTAACTAAAAAAAGCCTTTATTTTCTCTGAAAACAAACACAAACAACCTAGAAAAACTTAAGCTTTTAGATCAAAACCCCACTTTCCCCATGAAGACGATAGTGTTCATCCTCATTTTTCAAGAACATGATGAACACAAACCCGAAAATCCCCACTTTCTAGAACCATGGCTAACCGTCGTCCACTGCTTGCCGGTACCGACGAACCTCCAACTCTGACTTAAAACACTCCCATTTTCAAACCAAACTTAGATCTGATTTTAGATTTTAGGAAAAACACTCCATTTTCTTAGATCTAGGAAAAATCGAACCCCAAAAAAACATTTCAAACCCCCTTTTTTGTTAAAAAAAACCAAACACATTTTTGGATAACAAAGCCCCCTTACTACCACTTTACCCTTCCTCTTCAACCAATTCACCCTTGGGGCTTATCACCGGCGAAGAGGAGTTCGAACGGCCAAGGGTAAACTCTTACCCCCTTTTACTCTTTTATTTTCTTTGTTATTATTTTTTTTGAAAGTTCGAATGCATGCAAATTAAAAAAATACCTTTTGAAGTTTCTCTTTTTTATTGAATCCGTAATCTCCCATTTACAAATGATCTTACATATATATCTCATTCTCTGATTTGCTTTTGTTTACAATAATAAGCAAAATAAATGCTTGAACTGTGGATGATGCGTTTCTGACATGCCCTCTTTTTTATTTTATTTCTTGGCCATGCTGGTGGTTGGAGAAGAGCCGATAGAGATCGTACAGCGACATCAAAGTTTTCGACGATGGTGCCACGTAGAAGAGATCGGTTGAAGATAAAGAGTTGTTCCGCCAGATTCGATCTTGGCCGTTGGATCAGATTTGATCCAACGGCTGAGATCATTTGAAGATCAAAAGCCCTGATTGCATCTGGTGGGTAGGGGTGAGCAACGAAATCGAGAAAACTGAAAAACTGACTCGAACCGGGCTATGCGGTTCGGTTCGGGTTTTCATATTGAGGTTCAATTTTTAGTTCGGTTTAAAACTCAAGGTTCTTAATTTGGTTTGGTTTCGAGTTTTCCATATGGAACTTGTTTATTCCATATCAACCCGAATTAAAAAATACATTATGATCCACATCAAATATATTTTAAAGATAGTCTCTTAAAATATTTTGATTTGTTTTTAAGACATTTTCTTGGAATATTTGGATATATTTTTATAACATTAAGTTGATTGAATATTGTGTTTCAAATTGAAATATGTTTTTTTATAATATTTACTATTCAAGAGTTGTTTTACTATGTTGAATATTTGAGTTATTTTAATCAAACAATATATTAGACTACATATTTGTGTCCTAAGTTGGTGATGTAGAATCATTGAGTGGATATTAATTAAATGAATATTTTATGTGATTTATTTTTTAGATAGATTATCTATTTTGTAGTCATCGTTATTTTTTAATTCATTTTTATTTGAAATCTTAGATTTGTCAAGAGCTCAAGACATGTGCTTTCTTGTTCTTAATGGCAAAATAAATTGATATTGGAGTGTCTAAAGATAAATTAAAATATGTTATGTGTTTTGCTTATTTTTTTAATTTGAAAAAACTCGTTAATACCGCGATTTTTAACCGAACCGCAAATTTTGGTTTTTGGTAATTCGGTTTTTTTACCATTCGATTTCAGTTTTCTTTTAAAAAAAATCGCAGACTGCAGTTCGGTTCATATTTTGTTAAAAAACTGAACCGAACTGAATACACCCTACTAGTGGTTGACGTGGCAGCCGAGGATGATGACACATGGCGAACGGGATCTAAAGAATCAACGCGTGCATCACACGCGCGCATGGAAAGCTGGATCACCCGCGCGTGGGCTCACGCGGCAGATAAAGGTCTTCTCCCTTGGATATGGATCGTTGGATCTGGCTTGATCCAACGACTATCCTTCGGCTGCACAGGAGAGAAGATTATATGAGATAGGGTTAATTTGGTTCTAGGGTTTTAGTTAATTAGGTTTTGCTTGGACAGTTGGGCCTTGTAATGTAATGGATTTTGATATATTGTAAATGGACTTTTGGATAATAAATATGTGTTTTTTATTTTTAGATCTATTTTTAATTCCAACCCAATAATAATACTAATAATAATAACAACTAATATTAATAATAATACAATAATAATACATATACATGCATGCACGTACATACATGCATATTATATTATATACATACAGATGACATACATGCATTAATACAAATATCCGTACATACATACATATAATAAACATTATGTATACACAAATATACACAAACACAAACACGCATACACATATATTAATACTCATATATGCATACATATTAATGGCTTATATAATAATATTATTATACACCCGGACAAAAATGAATGATTAGAGCTGCTATTCTTTGCTTGTTTTTGTGAAACGAGAATAAAGCAAAGACCCAAAAGCACTCATTTTTGTCCTACTTTTCTGTCTTCTGCTCCGAAATCACGTGTTCTTTTGGAACTTTCTACTATTCCTCAGCCAACTCTTCAAGCTTCAATCTCTTCAATGCCCTAATTTGTACTCGTCGCGACATTAAAAAGAAAGCTTGACATCATGCCTGAAGGTCTTATTGATGGCCCAAAGGTCTTCTCACTATGCTTGAAGGACTTACCGGTGGCCCGAAGGACTTAAGATCTGGTTTCACGCCAACATAAATACCAATGTTCCTTAAAATCTGGATTCACGCCAACATGGCTACCAATATCCCTTAAAATGATACCCTAGTTTCTACCAGTCTTGACATCATAATAAGTTTAACATCATGCCTGAAGGACTTACTAATGGCCCGAAGGACTTATCACCATGCCCGAATGACTTACCGGTGGCCCAAGAGACTTATCATCATGCCCGGAGGACTTACTGATAGCCCAAAGGACTTAAGATCTAGATTCACGCCAACATGGCTACCAATCTCTCTTAAAAATCTTGATTCACGCCAACTTGGCTACTAGTATAAATCTTCAATAAAATTTACTTCCTCAACATAAAGTCGCAGATCAAATTCTTCGGTAATATTCAAATATTTGTTTAAACACAAGCAAAATGTTTTTAAATTAGCATGTCTTTGTCTATATGATGCATGAAATGTAACACTTTTCTTCTTTTTTTTCTCTTTTTTCTTTTTCTTTTTCTTTTTCTTTTTTATTTTCTCTCTTCTTTTTTTCTTTTTATTTTTTTCTTCTTCTTTCTTTTTTTTCCTTCTTTTTTTCAACCTGCTTTAAAATCTTATTCTTTGAAATGTCATTCTTCGGATTTCTTCACTTCATTCTTCTACAATATGCTCTTTAATCTTCGTTTCATCAATTGAATGCACACATTTTTAACTCTCTTGTGCGAGTAACTCTCTTATTCTTCTTCTTCTTTAGGGTCTCTACCCATTATGCAAATCCTTCTTATAGTCGTTATACTATTCTGACGTAGGGACTCTCATCATTCTTCTTACATCAACATTGCCCTATTCAATCTTTGGGCTCAACTACTTCCAAGTTCTTGACCCAACATTCGGAGTCTTTGTCTATCTTCTCATTAGGGTGGGCAAAATACCTTTTTTCCCTGAACTTATCTCTAAATTTAATCTTCTCGCAGTATCTCGACGGAAACCAACTCTCGGTCCCTATGCTTTAATAAAAATAAGTCATTTTGAAAATACAACCGGGAGAAAATACCAAACATTCTGAAAACTATTGTTTGGGAGAAAAACCTAAAAAACAAGGTTTAGAAAAAAAAATGCCAAACATCTTTGAAAACTGATATTTGGAGGAAATGGTAAGTATTAAAAGAATCAAAATTTTGAAAACCAATGCCAAATATTTTTGAAAACTGATGTTTGGAAGAAATGATAGATATTAAAAGAATCAAAATTTGGAGAAAAATGCCAAATATTTTGAAAATTGATGTTTGGAATAAATCAAAATTTAGAGTAAATGTCCAAACATTTTTAAACCAATGCTTGAAGAAAATGACAAATATATAAAAGAATTGAATTTTGGTGAAAAATACCCAAACATTTTCGAAAAATAATGCTTGGAGGAAATTACTAATATGTTAAAAAATTGAAATTTGGAAAAAAGTCCAAACGTTTTTGAAAACTAATGCTAATAATAAATGCACTAACAAATTTGTATGTTTACATAATCTTTCTTATTTTGGCGATATATGCATATGTATGGTCTCCCCTAGTCCATTTAGGCTTTCAAGAGGAATACTTCCCAAACCTAATTTCTAAACCCTTTAAGGTAGCTCTCTTGATCTCACCACTCACTATGCCCCTTATCCTTCCCTCATTTGGGTGTCGATCAGGCACTTCGAAGTTTGACATTCCTTGAAGAAAGGTTAACCCTTATAGGCTGAATGTAATCTGAAGACAATCTTATTCAACTTTGATATCTACGAATGATCAAAATGGTCTTCATAGGCTTGTACTATAGACCATGTGTCATGAGTAAGCAAAAATTGTGCTCTTGAACTAGTTTAATCTGAATATGCTCATATAAAGTATTCTCTTCTCTTCCATTCCTCTGATCGCTTTAAATTGCCTATTTTTTGGGTTTTCAACCTAGAGTTTATTTATTTTCTTTCGTAACTTCGGATCGACTTGTATTCTGGTCGGCATTGATGCTCACTTTCTATTCAAGGCAATTGATCCTCTATAACTCTTCAAAACTGATATTTACTTGAATGAATGATTTCGTATAAATTCTTTGGGATTTTTCTTCTAACCCAAACCTTCATCTCTTACTCAAACAGGATACTCTTTTCTTTTTATTTTTGGGATCGCTCTAGGCTGCCTATTTTTTGGGTTTTCACCCTAGAGTTCATTTTCTTCTTCTGTATCTTCGGATCGGCATATTTTGGCCAGACATTGACGCTAACATGCTTAGACAGATCATTTTTT
This sequence comes from Hibiscus mutabilis, assembly GCA_019671005.1. NCBI lineage: Eukaryota > Viridiplantae > Streptophyta > Magnoliopsida > Malvales > Malvaceae > Hibiscus > Hibiscus mutabilis. The sequence continues at coordinate 17,544,157 of CM033740.1, read as the reverse complement.
TCTCTTTTTTGGGATCGCTCTAGATTACCTTTTTTTGGGTTTTCACCTAGATGTCATTTCCTTTTTCTGTATTGACTTGTATTCTTGTCGGTTATTGACGCTTGCTTTCTTTCTAAAGGTAATTAATCTTCCAAGGTTCTTCAAAATAGAGATTACATGAAGTCTCTTGCTCATTTCTTCCAGTTAAGCTTCATTCTTGCATTGCTAGATCTAGGTGTATTCATGTATTCTTTTTTTTTATTCTTTTCTTTTCTTTCTCTCTCTTTCCTTTTATTATTCTTTTTTTTTTTTTTCTTTTTTTCTTTATTCTTTCTTTCTTTTTTTCTTTTTCTTTTTTTCTCTCTCTTTTTTTAGACTAACTATTTTGGGTTTTTAGTCTCGAATCCCTTTTCCTACATATAGATTGTATATGTATTGGACATTGATGCTTATTTCTACTTAGAAGTAGTCAATTCTCCATAGTTCTCTCAAATTAATGCTTATTGGCTAGTGGCTTCTTGATGTGTCTTCTTTTTATTGCACTATTAAATTTACTGTGCTCACTCTTTATTGCTTTATTTCTCTGTCTGACAGTTCTTTTCTGCTTGGTTTATTCGTTGGACCTAATATTGTCTTTAATTGCTTCCCTCTGGTGATTATATGGCCTTCATATCCAATATATCTAGTCTTATTTCTTCCTCTTTGGAAAGTGAAAAAAAGTCATTCATCGTCCCATTTATAGATATCGAGAGAGAGTCTTCGGGGGGATAGAAGTTTAATGCAAACACTCGATTTAAGGATCTTAAATGACAAGTGCCTGAGAAGGGAATTTCCTAAATGGGAATTGCCTATTATCTAAAAACTTGCTTTGTTCCTCTGTCGACCTAAATAGACTAGTAGATACTTGTATTTGAAATATTCCTATGGTATTCGATCTAAATCGAAGGTACTCTTACATTTGAGATTCAATGACCTAATAAAAAAGGGCATGTACCTGTGTATGCTTTTTCATGAATATATGTATATACATATAGGAGAACAAAAACTACCCCATAAGAAAGAATAAGATGTTTAAATAATCAAAGAATGCAAAAAATGTTTTTTGAATAAGAATAAAGAAAATACGATTTTCATTTTGACAAAAATAAACAGACATGTATTTTTATAAAATATTCTTACTGCTTTTGGGCCTAAGTCGTAAGCCTTTTTGTATACAGTACAAAAGGAAAAACCAAAATATGGGAATCAACTAACCTTTTTGTAAAAGGTGAGACATTCGAGCATAGGGACCAACTCATTATGGCCCTCTTGATGCAATGTGGACTTGCCCCAATTCCTTTGTTTTCCACTGCTGGATTAATTCTTGTGTTAGGACTTCTTCGTTGATCAGTTTCTTAATTTCTTCTAGCAACGGTCTACACTTCCTGGTAGAATGCCCCGGTGCCCCCATATGGAAATCACAAGTGTTATTTGGGTCAAAACTGTGAGCAGAGGGGTCAGGTATGATCTTTATCGGTCTGGGAGTAAGATAGCAACCTTCGACCAATCGAGGAAATAAGTTTAAAATGGGCACTCTAAATATCTCCAAGTCTACGCTCGTCCGAGGAATTTTCCTTAATGACTTAGAAGGATCAACATCTCTTCTTCACTTGCAATTACGAGTGCTCTAGAGACGACACTCATTGACCTCTTTGTCTTCTTCTTCTATTTCCTCATTAGTTGGATCCTTAGACTTAGACCCCAATTTTCTTTATGGGATTGCATAGTTTATTCTTTCCTTTTATCGTCATGAAGTCTTCAAATCTAATCCTTGATTTCTCCAGTATTGCATCAAAAAAAGGGATGGGAAGAGTTGCATGAAATAAGAAAGTTATTTCTTCTTCGATTATGGGAGGCTGAACTTGGTTTGCCAAACCCCCTCCATCTTAACATATACTCCTTAAAGCTCTCGTTTGGACTCATCTTCGTGTTTTGAAGAAATTATCGAGTCGATGCTGAGTCTAAAGCATATCTATATTGTCTTAAATAGGCATCGGCTAAATCATCCCAAGACCGAATCTGATTTCTACTCAATTGGTTGTACCTTATCGCGGCAGGTTCTGCTAGACTGTCATGAAAGTAGTGGATCAATAACTTTTCATTCTCAATGTAGCCCTCCATCTTTCTATAGAACATGGTCAAATAAACCCTCGGACAACTTGTACCGTCATACTGAATGAATTTGGGAATCTTGAAATATGGAGGAATGACCAAGTCAAGGACTAGGTAAAGCTCCCTTGTATTGAAAACATCTATTTTTCTTTCTTCTTGAACTTCATTTTTACTCTATCCTCTAATTGGTCAAGTTTCGATTTCTTAACTCGTTCCATTCTTTTTAACTGGTTCTGCCATCGAACCCTAAGAATTTTAGATTCCAAAAGAGGAATACAATGATAAAATGCAATGCAATGATAAAATGTAAATATGAATGCAATAAGGTATTGATTCCAAAAGTGATCCCCATAGAACATCTTTCATTAAGACCAAAAGGTTTTGTTACATCAGATATTGGATATTTACAAATATTGATGATCCCTAACCCCTGACTTTTTAACTTCGTCCAATAAGCGAGTCATCTTTCCTTCGTGGTCCAGTGCGAAATTCATATTCTGACTCAACAACACGCTGCGTTGGCCAAATCTGCTACCTGTCAGGCCACCTTTCGTGCTTGAACGATGACACTCTTCTCATTGTCTCTCTTTGGTATTTCTCGCTTGACTTTTTGTAGCTGAAGAGTGACCTTTTTGACACTTTTATAACCAGTTTGCTTGTAGGCCTCGACACGAATCTCGTTCGTATGCAAAGAAGTCCAAAGCTCATCTATTTATTCCATGAGCGATGTGTTCTCTATTTGAAAGGTGTGGGATTCATTCTCACTCTACTACAGACTTGATTTCAGAATCTCGTTCATATCTAGACTACTTTCCAACTCATTCTTGAGGATGTCGCATTGGCTTTTGACTTTCTTCAACTTTTGTGACAACAATTGGGCTCTATTTTCACTAGCCTGACCTTTCTGCTTCCAATGCCCCAAATCATTCTTTAACTGCATGATGCCATTCTTCCACTCTTCAAAAGTGTTACCTAATCCAACATTTCGAAACATACGGTGAAACTCCTAATGCTCATCCTGTAGACTCTTCAGTTTCTCACTCGAACCACCTCTCTCATGCCTGAGCTAACTGTACTGGAAAAATGTGTCTCTTCTGGGATACCTCCATTTTTGGCCTCTAAATTTGACTCGCTTTTATTCAACCCATGCCCTGGGTCTTGGCTCTTCTTAAACTTTGCCCCTCGTGTGATTGTTGGCTCATTGTAGAATCAGGGTTGTCTATTTTCGAAACTTAATATTCCCATATTGACAAGATCTTTAACTCGATTCTTCAAAGCCCCATAATTCTCTATAGTATGACCCAAACTTTTTAAATGGTAACCACACCTGGCTCGGCTATTATAACCTTTCGGGTAAGATGGTTCTTTCAGAACATACTGAACTAGGGTGATAAGGTTTCTCTCAATAAGCATAGGAAGTAGCTCGGTATACCTCACAGGAATCGGGATATTTTTCTTCACATTGTTGGTTTCTTGGGTTTCTTCTAGACCTATTTCTATTTTCTGGAAGCTTGACTCAGATGTACCTCCCACTGGTTTGTTAATGCAAATCACAAAAGGGTTCGACTTGTCATATTTATCGATGTTATTTTGCATAGGAGTGGAATTTTAACCACCGAACTATTTATTCTAATTCTTGATTGGCTCTTCTTCTGGCTCTACGGACCCTTTTCCTTTAGCCATAGCGGTCATCATATTCATCATCTCAGCCATCTGTTTCTTCAATTCTTGTAGTTCATCTCGTTCGTTACTAGCACCGGTATCGTCTACCATGTTTGACCAAGAGTCTTCAGATGATTCCTCTTTTTATCATCTCGGATCTAGCTTTATGACCAAACTCAAAATTTGTATCCTTTACTATCTGATCAGACAACCCTCTGTCCATTGTTAATAATTTCTAATTTTTGGGCAACTACTTGCGAATCAATACCCTATAACTGTATGAAGATGCAAAAATGCAAAAAGAAAACAAAAACGAGAAATAAAAGGAAACAAGTTAGTGCCGAATAAAAATATAAAAATAAATAAATAAGACAGAAAATTAAATAAAGCATCGAATAAAATAACCCTATTTAAAATCTAAAACACCTAGGATATCCACATGGCTCTAATGGGGCAGGCTTTCTATATTCTCCACATGCAGTTTTGGTGCTAAATGGTACCTGAATTGTCCTTGTTGTCCCCTACTAAGGGTAGCAAGGCCCCCAATCGTCACCCATTATAGGCTCCTCTCAACCATGTTTAATTCAGGGGGACCGATTCCTCTATGTCTATACAGGGAAATCGTATTCCCACGAAGACATAAAGTAGTAGAGCCCCGAAGGTACTTGCTAGGCCCATATAGAGGAACAATATCCCCTTGAAAGCAATAGCATTTTCTCCTCGCTTAGACAAGCAGGTTTATATGTCCAATTTTAAATGCGTTAATATAAACTCGCATTTATAAACAAATATTAGTTTAATTGTCACTTTAACCCGCAACTTTTGATATTAGTAAAGCGATAAATTTTTTTTAGCTTAACTCTTTTTTGTTTTAAAAACAAAACATTCCCTAGTGGAGTTGCCATGCTGTAGCGATTATTTTTTCAAGATGCCGCTACGAAAAATATTTAATTATATTAAAGTGGGTCCCACTTTTATTTGAAAAAATTATTTAAAAGGGGAATTTGGGGAAAACTCATAATTTTGAAAAACTTGGAGTCGTCACTGGCCACTTGGATAAGGTAGGCCATACACCATTAAAACAAAAACCAAAGATTCCTTTTTTAAAAACTTGGGTTCGAGAGTTGATTACAGATAGGGAAGGACTAGCACCCCCATACCACCCAAAAATGGTATCTAATTAATATCAAATTTTACAGGTTAAAGTGGCAATTAAATTAAAAATTGGTTATATGTGCGAACAGATTTTAAAGGCTCCGGTGTTTGAGGGATAAACGAAAACTACCACCTACGTCTTAGACTGGTAGCCAAGTTTACCGTTGAAAAAGGGAGCACAACATTGGCAATTAAATATATCAATATGCGACTTTAAAAACCAAGATAATCAATTATGCATGGACAAATATACGTAAAACGGATAATGCTTATAAAATATTAATATTACTAGGTAGAACTAACATAGTAGTACATATACTATAAGTAACATATAATATAGAATACAAATAATATATTGTATACATATACATATGTATAAAACATTCGCCATAATATAAATATTATACATATAAAAAAGTACTAATATATAATATACATATTAGGTGTATGTAAAAAATAAAAACTAATATATACATTTTAATATATTATACATATATAAAATGTACATTAAATATGTAACCCCCTTAGCCTGGCCTAGCCGAAACCGGACTAAAAGAGTCACATTAGGTTTGTCGAAGCAAACCTGAGCAAAACCCTAACCCAAACCCCTTTTTTCTTTTATCTTGTCAAGATGCACTACATTATTGCCTTATGTGTTCATGCATCAACGGTAGCGTTACTTATAAAACTAAACACAGAACAAGGTTCAATTGACCAACAATTCACAAGAAGGACCAAAATGTAAATAACACAAACAACAAGGCCCTTAGCACAATTAAGTTTACTAACCTTTAATTATTCCAATTTCATGCTCGTAGGTCAATTCCCAAACCAAAACAATCACTTAAACTCAAATAATTACATTCATAACAAACAGGGACCTAATTGCATGATTTTCAAACTTCAGCATCATCAAATAGCACAAAAATAGCATACCGTACCGATACAGACAAGTTCGTACTGATACAGATTAACAGATATAACGGCTCAATGTACCGATACATTAAGTCACGTACTGATATGGTATGTTGACCATCCCCATATCGGTACGGCTTTGACCCGTACCGATCCCCTTCATATTTTCTTAAAACTTGGGATTTTAGTAACCAAAATACGTATCGATATGGTACCCCGCGTATCGGTACGGGTTGCTAAGTTCGAATGGTGCGTATCGATCCTCAAACCCGTGTACCGGAACAAGCATACACTTTTCTTAAAGCGTACTGATACAGTGGCTAAGCATACCGGTACCCGTAGCATTATTTCAACACTTTGAGCCTTGAGCAGACCCTGCATACCGATCCTGAGGTACCCGTACCGGTATACAGAGGCCTGTAATGACCTCTAGGTCCAACATATGACACTTTGGTCACTTCAATCAAGCTTAACTCTTAGCTAATCATCACTAAACATCATCAACATGTTTAATCAACATTATATCATCACCATAGGCCATCCTAGCTTATCTAGCATACTCAAGAAATCAAATCTAGAGGCATGCTCCCTAGTCCACATCCAAAGCATCAACCCAACCATAACCCAATCACTTAAAACATATTACAAGTCCAAAACATCAAATACAACTTGCAACAACATGGAGTTCATCAAAACCCTCCCTAAACCTTAATCAACACATTGCCATTATTACTACTCTTTAATGTCCAAACCATACTTTGAATTCAAGTCTTGGAGTTCCCTTCCTTGCCTATTTGCTGCCTCAAACCCTAGTTTTCTGTATTGATGAAAAAGAGAGCGTAAGCACACTAGGCTTAGTGAGGGATGCTCAAGCAACAACCATCATCAATGCATTTTAAACCATTTTCACTTTTCACTTACAAAATATGTTTCCAAAACTCTTTTAACATTATCATGCTTTATCAAAACCATGCACTTTACATTTCAAACAACATATTAAACCATTTGCTACCTGTATCATGGATCCTACAACAAAATCTCATTTGCTACCCTCAATTTAAGCTTTCCCATGCATACTACCAATCCAAGGCTTAAAGAGTAAAATATGTTTAAATCACATTAAACAACATAATCCATCTCATGATACATAAACAATTATATTCTAAGTGATCATTTACCAAGTTTCATTTACCAAAACATAACATCGGATATACAGATTCAACAAGTGTTCCCATAACACTTAACAAACAATCTACCGGTAACACAATGTTTACACACGGGAGTATTCGGTACACATAAACCCTTCCACCGTTGTCACACCCGTGGTGGAATATTCGGTACACATCAACCCCTTAACACCACTCAGCAGTAAGATGTTTAATCCACTAACAGGAGTCTACGGTATCGTGAAACCCCTCAACTATTAGGGTACTTGGATGGAGTATTCGGTACACCATATAAACCCCTCAACATCCAAGGTGCCTTTTTATAGTGTACTATCAATCCTATGCTCGGCCAACTATATCTGATTTCATTTTCAAACCATTTCATATCATCACTTGCCAATATAATTCATTTTAACATCAACAACTCACTATTTTTATATGCATCATCCAAAACCATTAAACCAATGCAATAACCTTTGCATTAAACAATGTTCATTAACATTAACAAGACGTGCGTTACTTCCAAATGCATCAACATCACTTCAAAACCAATTTCCAGCATTAAACCATGCTCAAAACATGCATATACAATGAGTAATCAAACCATGTAAAACAAGTGCATCAACTATTGCCAAAACTGAGTTCAAGAGAGAATTCATCATTTACTTACTTTCGAGCTTAGATCAGCATTTCAAGCTCAATCTAAACCCCTAAAACACAACTTTCAAAGCTTCGCAAAGTTGAAAAACACTTTTCCACTCACTGACTCGCAACGCCTCGCTTGTCGATGCGACAATCACGCCTCTAAAGCTTCCAGAACTCACGTTCAAGCTTGAGGATCAGACTCCCCTACTTTTAGCCACACAAAACAGAGGTACATTGCATCAAAAATCAATCAACATCACAACAACAAAAAACCTCAACATCTTTTACCCAAACCACTCCACAACTCCCAAAATTAACAACAAACCTCTTCCAAACTTAACCCAGCCACAATCAAACGTTCCAACACTTCAATTAACATCTAAAAACACATCCCAACCATGCTTTTATCTCAAGCATTCAATTAACCACCACAACTCCCCAAAAACACATAACTAGCAACCTAGAAAATTAGAGATTCACAGAGTTTCGGGATTCCAATATTAAAACCAACTTCTTAACATTATAATAAATCAAAATCATGATTATAACAAATCAAGAACCCAGCAAAATAGATCCAAAATAAAAATCTCTTGTTCTCAGCAATTAAACCTAGATTTAAGCAATTCCACAATTAATTCATCAAAATTCATTAGAAAAAATTAAACAAGGATCAAATACTTAGGAATTTCAATAAAGAACCATTCATTAGAGGAGAAGAACGAACCTTATCTCTAATGGGTGATTTCCCTCTCAACTGGATGTTTTAGATCTTGAAAACAAAGAAATTCAATGAGATTTTGCAAAGCAAGTTTGAAGAACCAATTAAGAAACAAGAATTTAAGAAATCAAGAGTGTTACCTCAAATTTTGGATGAAAAAGTGAGTGTTTGGCTGAAGAACTTTGAGAGAAAAGTTTAGGAGAAAAAGTTACGTAAATTTTTGGTTTTAAGAAAATAACTATCTTTTAGTTAATTCTCTTTTAATTACCCAATTAAAACTCTTTTAAAATAATCCTAAATGAGAGGAAAATCTGATATTAAAGTTTGGTAAAATAGCTCCTTAAAGATTCTAAGATTTGACCCTTTTTCAAACTAGGCACCAAAAACAGTTTTCAATATTTACATTTTGGTCACTAGCCAAAATGTCCAATTTCCAAATTAAAAATTCCATTTTCCAAAATTGACTTTACCAAAAATATCCATATATTAAATAATGATTTTTAGATATTTTTCCCATATTTTTCTTGCACCAAAATTATTTATTCCGATTTTAATCTTGAATCCGACTCAAATCTCTAATCCCGGTCTACCGGACCATCTAAACCACTAGAAAACTCCTAGGCCCAAAACCGGGGAGTTACAAAATAAAAATATATTACTAAAAATAATTTGATAAAACTTAGTATAGATAATACATAATATGAATATACGAATAATATAATATATATACAAAGGTACTATATATATGTTCCCATATAAACATAAATATATACATAAATACATGGCAACAAATCAGTAAATTAAATTAAAAACAAGAAGAAACACATATATCGAACGAGCTAATATATGCAAACATGAATAATATATCGAATATAAAACATTTAAACAAAATATACAAGAGCTGGAATTAAATGAAATAAAAGGTCAGGGGACCAGAAATGCAGTTTTACCATAAAAAGAGTTAAAATTAAAAGAAAATGGGCCTTATTGAAAAACTGTAAAAAGAAAGGAGGACTAAAGCCCAAATTTCCCTTTTAAAATAGTTAAATAGGATTTAGGGGTATGATTGAAAACTAATTAAAACTTATAGAGACTGATTGGGTAATTAAACCATGCTAAAGAGCAAATTTACAAAGAAAAGTAGGGTGAAGGGACCAAATGGGTGATTTAACCTTTAAAAATCTAATTTAGTTAAATTAAGGGACAAGATTGAAAAAATTTGAAAACAAAAGAGGATTAGGGATGCAATTTAACCATGCGAAAGCCTTGTAATTAAATTGGGGCGGAAGTCTTTAAAATACAATTAAACAATTTTTAAAATTTCAAATCTTATAAAAGGACTTGTCCGGCTGATTTTGAAACCCTTTAGCCATTTTAAAATTTTACCTAAAAAAGCCTTTATTTTCTCTGAAAACAAACACAAATAACCCCAAAAAACTTAAGCTTTTTAGATCAAAACCCCACGTTTCCTATGAACACGATGGTGTTCATCCTCGTTCTTCAAGAACATGATGAACACAAACCCATAAACCCCCACTTTTCAAAAATCAGCGGTGGTCCAGCTACTTCGGCCACCGCCTTCAGCCTTCAGCCACTATGGCTAACTGCCAACCACCGCTCGTCGGTGCCGGCGAACCTCCAACCCTGACTTAAAACACTCCATTTTTCAAACTAAACTTAGATTCGATTTTAGATTTTAGGAAAAACACTCCATTTTCTTAGATCTAAGAAAAACTGACCCCCAAAAAAATTTCAAACCCCCTTTTTATTAATAAAACCAAATCCAATTTTGGATAACAAAGCCCTCTTACTACCACCTCGACCTTCCCCTTCAACCAATTCACCCTTGGGGCTTGTCACCGGCAAAGAGGAGTTCAAACGGCCAAGGGTAAACCCTTACCCCCTTTTACTCTTTTATTTTTTTGTTATTTTTTTGAAGATTTGATTGCATGCAAATTAAAAAAAACACCTTTTGAAGTTTTTTTATTGAATCTGTAATCTCCCATTTACAATTGATTTTACATATATATCTCATTCTCTGATTTGCTTTTGTTTACTATAATAAGCAAAATAAATGCTTGAACTATGGATGATGTGTTTCTGACATGCCTTTTTTTATTTTGTTTCTTGGCCATGCTGGTGGTTGGGGAAGAGTCGGTAGAGATTGTACGACGACAACAGAGTTTTCGGCAGTGGTGCAATGTGGCAGAGATCGATTGAAGATGAAGAGTTATCCGGCCAGATTCGATCTTGGCCATTGGATCAGATTATCCAACGGCAGAGATCATTTGAAGATCAACGGCCTTGATTGTATCTGGTGGGTGACGTGGCAGCCGAGGATGATGACACGTGATGCACGGGGATCTGAAAAATCAGCTCGTGCATCATACACGTGCGTGGAAAGCTAGATCGCTCGCGCGTGGGTTCACGCAGCAGATGAAGGGTCTTCTCCTTTTGATCTGGATCGTTGGATCTGGCTTGATCCAACGACTATCTTTCAGCTGCGCAGGAGAGAAGATTATATCAGATAGGGTTAATTTGGTTCTAGGGTTTTAGTTAATTAGGTTTGGGTTGGCCAGTTGGGCCTTGTAATGTAATGGGTTTTGATATATTGTAAATGGACTTTTGGATAATAAATATGGGTTTTTTTATTTTTAGATCCATTTTTAATTCCAACCCAATAATAATACCAATAATAATAACTAATATTAATAATAATACAACAATAATACATATACATGCATACACGTACATACATGCATATTATATTATACACATACAGATGACATACAAGCATTAATACAAATATCCGTACGTACATACATATAATAAATATTATGTATACACATATATACACAAACACACATACACATATATTAATACTCATATATGCATAAGTATTAATGGCTTATTAATATAATAATCACTTAATAAACAACACTAATATTATAATAAAAATATTATACGCCAGGACAAAAATTAGTGATTACAGTACTATTGTATAAAGACATATTGTGGGACAACTATTCCAATTCAATTTAATTAATTCACAAATTTATCAAACGTTTCATTCCATTAAATCAATTAATAGTTCAAAATTCAAAAGTTTTTTTTCCCTCTAATGATTTTTTTTTTCATTTGAGAGTACCATCCAAATTGGACACATTTTTTTCCTTCTACTGTCTTAATTTAAATCTCGATGAAAGAGTTTTTAACCAAATCCAAAATCATGTAAAACTCAAATTTGAATTTGATGAACAACTCTATGTATAAAGTAATGTAACACTGGTCTCATTTGTGCTGATATCATAACATATAATATGATGTTGACTGACATGAGAGGGAATAGTTCCAGGTCCAGCAGGATAATCCCAGCATCAGCACTGTCAAATCCTTAATTGCCCATCATACATGTATAGATTTGGTTGAGCAAATGCAGCAGAGGCCGTTACTCATATATATATATTGCAGCTGCAGCATATATCTGCTGGCATGCACCCACCACTGTCACCCTCCTTTGATTCTCTTCCGATCCACAATTGGTGCTATGACTACAAACAATCACATCCATCCGTCATCTCTCTTTCTTAATTAACTAGAGATAATTATATTATTCAATTCGAATTCGTGTAAGATAAAATAAAATAAATATTTTTTAATTTTTTTTTGAAAGGCAGGTGATATTTTCAGTTTGTCATATATTGTTGCATGGATTTTGCTAGTAGTGTTGGTTGGGTGGGTAAGGGAGGACGATGTTCGAGTTTGTGCTATCGATTTAGATTGTTGTATGTATGGTGTGAAGAGTCATTTTTATATTATTTTTAACTTGAATTTTGGGTGTTTTGTATCATTGTTATCTTCGAATTTGTTTCCGAACTTTTCCTACTTATAAATATAATTTCTTAACGTCTATGCCATAGGATAAAACTCATTAAACATCATTCAACTTACAAACATTTGCATTTATATGAAGAACAAAAGGATAAGAGACCAAGGCAAAGTCTCATCACGATTAAACAAAAACGACCCTCCTCCAACAGAGAAGATGGAATCTTACAAGATTTATATTATAGTAATTCACAAAGGAGGCACCAAAAAAAGCCCTGCTAAAACATCTGCAGGGAAAATTTTAAGGGTCAGTCCGTGGCTTCTTAGGGCTACCACCATTATGGTGCAATGGATCCGGTCCCGATGGCACCGACCTAAAGTCTTCCCTATTCCCAGCACCACCGGTTGTCGACCCATTATTGTCTACCTTCAAATCAGACTGCAGCAGCATCTGCAAACACCCATAGTTTTATAAGTTTCTTTCAACTTCAAACCATGCATGAATGAAAATGAGAAACACTTTGAAAAAACTAAACAAAATAATACACCTTTCTATTTCGAGATGGCTTTTCGTAAAAGCATCCTTGGCCAGAAACGCAGCCTGTTAAACATGAAAAAGATAAACACATTGACATTAAAAACTAAACCCCCAAATAAAGAGAAAGAGGTCGAACTCGAACCACAAACTCCATCATGCAAGACCAGCAAGCATGTGACGAGAAGCACCAGTATTGCCCTAGTAGCCATGCCAGATTAGCAGGAGAATCTCTTAATACAGCAAAAAGAAACGAGAGAGATCAGATAGAGAGGTGTGAAGAACACAAGGGGATGGTAGCTCCAAATTTATATGGAATTTGAAAAATAGTAAATGATTGCAGGGTGCAGCCATTTTCTTAAAGAAATGATTGTGACTTTGAGTTCTGATAATATGGCGCCGTTTCAAAAACAAGATGACAGTCATCGGCAACGTCATTCCACAAACTTGCCGATACAAAATCGTATCTAATTACTATATTTTCTTGCTCAGAATCGTTGAACCTTGGGGAAAAAACCTGGTTATCTAAACCGGTTACTGCTACTTTTTAAGTAGTGCAGATGTAGATTTTGTTCTGAGTCCCTACGAGGGATAAAGATTCCATTTATACTGTACAAACTGAGTAATTTTGTTATGGAGAGTAGTGCTTATGATGGATAATTATGGTTAAACGGTGCTTTTGTATATTTGTTTTGGACGTCGGATTGATTGATGGTGATAGGGTGGCGCTGGCTGCTCTTATTCCACAGGCTAAAGTATCAAAGGGTTTTATCCTTTACCGTGGGTCATATATACACCCATAAAGATGTAATTTTTCAACATATATTGAATATATTACATTATTATAATCATAATTTTTTTTTAAAAAGTATTGTAATTATCATGATATTTGAAAAGGGTTTTATTTATGTGATAACGTTGTCCGAGGAAAAGAATTTTTATTAATTGAAGTGGGTGAAAGATTATTTTAGGAAATAGAGATAAAGTTACAGTAATTAAGAAAAATCGTAGAAAAGAGATAATATTTTTAAAAGATGACGAGAAAATAAGATGATTTTAATTTTTAAAAAAATAAAAAGTTTGTTGAAAAGAGGTGACGACTTTTGAAAGACACGGCAACTTTGCCTTTTACTGTATTTTTATTTTTATTTTGCAAAAAATTCTAAACTCACTCACATGAGAGTATTTTTTTTTGAATAAAAATCATCTATTTTTTTTGGTGTCTCTATCTATGCTCTAACATTAAAAAATAGAGTTTATGATATAGGATTGGGATTTAGGGTGTAGTATTTAGTGTTTAAGTTTTAAGGTTTATGATTTAAAATTTAAAAATTAGAATTAAATGTAGGGTTCAATAAAAAAAAGGCAGAAATTTTTTGTTTACTTTGTTCTTAATATCATTTTCCAAGTAAGGAAGCCAGTTTGAAAGGGACAAAATTCTCTGTCTCTTCTTTGTGTTTCAATACTAAAAACTCAAATATTAAGCCCTAACAATAATTTCTAAATACTAAATCATAAAACTTACGCCCTAAATAATACACTCAATGTTCTAAACTCTAACCTTAAGCCTTAATCTTAAACCTTGAACTTTAATTTTTTTTTTTTACTGATGGAGACATAAAAAAGCAGCAGACAATTCTTACTCGTTTGAAAAATTATATTTGTGATTTAGAAACAATTGTTGCTCGTATCTTGCAAAATATTTCCTGGGAAAGCAGCTTTTTGGAAGCCTGCGAAGGCAATGACCCATATTTTGTCAGGCGTAATCTTTTATCAATTTGTTTGCTTGAGATTATTTGTTGGATTTTATACTCATTGTTGTGGTATAATAATCTTGTGGAACTTTTGAACCAACTCTCAAGTCTCGTGGTCCCTTTGATTTCAAAAACATTACTATTATCATTTAATGTGGCACAATACGACCTGGCTGGTTTTGGGCAGTCATAACCTTCATGATTCTGGTTTGCCTAGCACAAAATAATGCTGGACAGTCAAGTTTTTCCTTTTTCTTTGCCTAACTGTTGAACCCTGTCCGATCATCTTTTAACTAGTTCCAAATGCCAATTTGTGGGCAGTCATAATCTTAGATTTGTCTCTCTAGCTCTATGTAGTATGGACAATCTTACTTGGGTTTCGCTGCTTTATAGTGTTCATTCTCTCCTCTTGTTTCCTTGTTTAGCTTTCCCTTCAGCTGTAATTCAGTTATAGGCATGATTTCATTGCATTCGTTTCCTTATTGCGGTTGTTTGGTTTTTGAAGGATGTAGCATCATATAGGAGCTATCTGTTTTAAAACTGTTAGTATTTGGTTGCATCATTCACCTAATGTTGTTTCACATTTTGGGGTTTTGATTGTGCAGGTGATGACATCAGGATGGCTAAGACAAGGATCGTACACTCGCATCATTTCTAATTAAAACCTACTCCAAATACTTGTTTTTTCCTTTTTTGTTCGTGGGAGAAGCAACAGATGGTAATTAGGAATGAAATAATTGAATTTAAATGATTTTGGTTCACATATCTTGTAGTTCATACGAGATGGAGACGATGGAGTTGGTTCATGGATTTTTCTTTTTTTCTTTTTGTTGTATTTTACTCAAAAGGTTGAAGAAGATAGTGCATCATGTTGCTCGCAAGGACCAATTCATCCTCTTCCACAGGGATCCTAGACGAGGAAACTCAGAGGAGTCATCGACTCTAATTACCGTCTATGTACAATCCATACTAAATCTGACAAAATATATATCCATCATACATCTACGTTCTTGATAACCCTTTTTGTCTCCGTAAAGTTATTTTATGATATATTTCGGTCCTCTTCCCCATTATTTAGAAAAAGTTTCCCCATTACTTAGAAAAAGTGAATCACCAATTTAGGCACAAGATACTATCATCACCGGCGGACCGATTAGACACCCAACATGTTAACGACCCAACTGCAAGAGCGAAGCTCCACCAACTGAGCTATATCCTTGACCCAACTTCTTCTCTCTCTTTACCTTTTACATGCGTAGCCTATAGGGGTGTGCATATTAAATCGTAATCGTTAACCGTAATCTTTAAATGATATAATTGTTACATTTTACAGGTTAATTCACCGAACCATTAAGACTAAACGATTTTGATTAACAGAACCGTTAAAAATGATGGCCAATAATTAACCTATAGGTTAACCGTTATTAAATTATTTATACATATATTTTGTTTATAAGATTGGCTATGACAATCTCAAGTCCATCTTATAATATAATATTTATCGAGATAATTTCATTATTCTAAAAAAATAGTGAGCATCTGAAAAAAATTATAATATATTACAAGTTAACTTGTAACTGAATCGTTAATAATGGTTTACTGTTAGATATTGAAACAGTTAACCGTTTCTTAACGATTAGGTTATGATTCAATAATACTATATAGTTAATCGACCGTTTAGCCTAAACAATATGATTAACCTACCATAAACACTCCTACTAACCCATCCTTAACCATCCATAAATCTCGACCAAAAAAAGAACTATGCAAGTCGTCATCACCATTTTCGTATATCAACACACATTATAGTTTAAGGATGTATTTTCTAACTTTAACTACCAATTAGAAATAATATCCGTTGGAAACACTACAAAAAACTTACCTATACCGACGGTGGGCTATATTGACGGACGTAAACTGTCAATAAAAGGAGTATATACCAACGAAAAATAAACTGTCAATAAATGATCTTGCTTTTACCGACGGATATATTTTTTATCGATAAAAACTATAGCTATACCGACGGATGACAAAAACTGTCAGTAAAAATTGTATCTATACCGACGGTTTAGATAAACCGTCGATAAAAACTACATCTATACCGACGAACCATATTATCCGTCGTATAGGTAAACCATATACTGACAGCTTTTTGTGTGTGTCGGTATAGATGTCATTTTTTACCTAAGTTTACCTAAACCGTCGTTATAGACACAGTTTTTACCGACAAAAATATTTATCGTCGGTATAGATTCCTTATATTGATATGTTGCCTAAAGCAAGACATTGATCCCATAAAGAAAGGGATCAATTCCTAAATTGACAGTAAGCTTTTCCTTTTCACGATGGCTTAACACCAAAATAAGTGTCCAAACTATCCTATTTTCTCTTTTAGGTGCTTAAACTATTTTCTGTACCTTTTAGGTGCTTAAACTATTTTCTGTACCTTTTAGGTGCCTACCGTTTCATTCCATAACCATGTTAAGGTCTTACTCTAACTTTCGTTAAAAAATGCGGTACCCAATGAGAATAAGACATGTGTCAACATTTTCAATTTCCTTTTTATTTCTTTAAAAATACACAAAATTAAAAAAATCAAAAATAAAAATTTTAATCCATTAACCTTACCTTTTTTATCGCCCAATCTCAAGAAATGACTCACAGATAACCCTAACTCCTCTTTTTCCATTTACTCGTCTTCTGCAACAAGCACTTCACCACTCTTCTCACTGATAGTTAATTTAGGGTTTTTCATTCATCTCTTAACCAAGTGGAGAAACCATTTTGTTAAAGGTTAAAAATACCTAAACTTTGATTATTTTTTATCACAATATGTTATTATATTTTGTTGTTAATGGTATTTTCTCATTTTGCTTCTTTGAACCTATTACCATTTTATTTTATGTTCTTTTAACACTAAACCATTTTATTTTATCCACTGTTAATACTAATCCATTCATAATAAAAATGCTCTGTTAACTCATTTTATTTTATGCTTTTTTGAACATGTTAACTCATTTTGCTTCTTTGAACATGTTACCATTTCATTTTATGCTTTTTAGCATCAAATCATTTTATTTTATGCTCTATTAACACTGATCCATTCATAATATAAATGCTTTGTTAACTCATTTTATGTTCTATTAATAGATTACAAAGACTTACAACGGTGTATATTCAACCTAGCAACCATCAACAGATTACAAATACTTACACCGGTGTAAGTCTTTGTAATTTGTTAGTAGGCAAGGACCCCAAGTGCATAGGATTCATGCCCATGTAATCTGTTGCAACACACAATGAATCGAATGCCTTCTCCATTGCCACAAGGCTATTTCATAGGCATGAATCCTATGCACTCGGGGTCTTTGCCTATTAACATATTACAAAGACTTATATTGGTGTAAGTCTTTGTAATCTGCAGCAGGCTCTTCACCACTCTTCTCACTGATAGTTAATTTAAGGTTTTTCATTCATCTCTTAACCAAGTGGAGAAGCCTTTTTGTTAAAGGTTGAAAATACATAAACTTTGATTATTTGTGATCACAATATGTTATTATGTTTTTTTGTTAATGATATTTTCTCATTTTGCTTCTTTGAACCTGTTACCATTTCATTTTATGCTCTTTTAACATCAAATCATTTTATTTTATGCTCTGTTAACACTAATCCATTCATAATAAAAATGCTTTGTTAACTTATTTTATGCTCTATTAACAGATTACAAAGACTTACACTTGTGTATATTCAGCCTAGCAACCAGCAACAAATTACAAAGACTTACAACAGTGTAAGTCTTTGCAATTTATTAGTAGGCAAGGTCCCCAAGTGCTTTAGGATTCATGTACGTGCTATTTTTATTTTTTAAACACCTCCCGCCCTATGCACCCCAAAAACCTCCCTCTTCAAATCTTACCCAAAAATCTTCATCCCCAACTGATTTGTGAAGGATTGAAAGTAATTTTCTTCGATTTCTCATAACAAAATCGAAATCTCCTCTTCTTTTCATTCTTGGATTCTTCAAAAACAAATTCTTGTTAAGTTCTATAAACCCTAACTCTTTAAATCAAAATTTTTTGTTAAATGTTGGGTTGTTGGATGATATTAGGATGTTAGACAACTTACAAATTGTTATAAATCTTTGTTTTCATGCGTTAAGTTCTATAAACTCCAACTCTTTAAATATGAGTTTTTTTTGTTAAATGTTGGGTTGTCGGATGATATTAGGATATTAGAGAACTTATAAATTGTTATAAATCTTTGTTTTCTTGCAGGAAGCTTTACCTAAAACATTTTATTGTCAAAACCCTTCATTTTAGTTCTACACACACAAGGTGTTCGACAAAATTCCTCAACCAATTTTTCCTGTTTAAATTACACCCAAAACTATATTCTAACCTCAACCAATTTTTCCTATTTAAATTACACCCAAAACTATATTCTAAGCTTAAAGTGTGTTTCAAAAATACTTTGCAACTTATCATTGATGGATAAGACGTTGATCAATCTTAGATCAAGGGCAAGTGAAGAATACATTAGAGGGGTTACTAGTTTTTTAAACTTTGCCTTTGAGAGATCTAAAGATGGAAAAATTTGGTGTCCTTGTGTGAATTGTGTAAACACTTATAGAGTATCTAGGAGGGATGCTTTTGATCACTTAATATGTGATGGCTTTCTTAAGGGTTATGTTCATTAGATTTTTCATGGGGAGCGATGTGATGGATCTACACCACAAATTCAAACTAATGTAGAAGAAAGAGAGTTTGAACACGACATTCATAACCTCATGTATGATATGATGGCAGAGCGAGTTATGAATAATAATGAACGTAACAATCATTCGGTAGATGCAAGTGCAAGGCTTGAGGGATCATAATCATAGACTTCAAGAAGACAAGTTTTATGATTTACTCAAAGATGCATAGGTGCAACTTTATCCAAATTGCAAAAATTTTCAAAGTTGTCAGTTATCATTTATTTGTTCCACATTAAGTGTTTGAATGGTTGGACAACTAAGTCTTTCAATTCCTTATTGGAGGTGTTAAAACTTGTATTACCAGATGATAATACTTTACCGAGGTCGTATCTTGAAATGAAAAAGATCATTCGTGAATTGGGTTTAGGGTATGAAAAGATTCATGCTTGCCCAAATGACTACATGTTGTTTTGGAAAGAAAATGAAAATGGAGAGATATGTTTGAAATGTGGAGCCTCCCGATGGAAAGGAACCTCAAATGGTGTTGAAGATGAAGATGTTGACACTTCTTAAAAAAAGAAATAAGCTGCAAAGATTTTACGTTGGTTTCCCCTCATTCCAAGATTGCAAAGATTATTTATGTCTTCAAATATTGCTCATTTGCTGACTTGGCATCATGACAACCGTAAGAATGATGGACGTATGAGGCATCCCGCAGATTCTTTGGCTTGGAAATCTTTTGATTCTCGGTATACTCAATTTTCTTCAGATCCTCGTAACATCTGCTTAGGATTGGCTTCATATTGTTTTAATCCATTTAGAACTCTGAGTGTGTCGCATAGTACTTGGCCTATTATCGTAATACCTTATAATTTGCCACCATGGACATGCATGAAACAATCCAATTTTATACTCTCTTTGCTCGTTTCTGGTCCAAAAGGTCCAGGAAATAATATAGATGTGTACATGCAACCTTTAGTTGCAGAATTACTTGAGCTATGGGAAGTTGGTGTTGAAACCTTTGATGTTGCAACAAAACAAACATTTCAACTTCATTCAGCATTGATGTGGACTATAAATGACTTCCCAACATATGCCAACTTATCGGGATAGAGTACTAAATGAGAGTATGCATGTCCTTGTTGTGGGTATAATACTTCTTCTAAGTGGTTGAAGTATAGTCGAAAGTTTTGCTATATGTGTCATGTAGGTGGTTAGATCATAATCACATGTTTCGAACTGACAAACATTATTTTGATGGCAAGGGTTGAAATGTAAGGTTGCAAAATTAGAAAAACTTTTTTGAAAATTTTTTTCTACCCCGCTTTCAACAACAACGCCCAGATCTACATGTACCTGATATGGATGCTTTGCTTCATATGGTTGATATATTTTACTTTCTTGTTTACTCAATTCATTTTTTATTTAAACTCATTATTTTCATTGCTTTTAATAGTCACCTCCTGATGCTGGTAGTGCTTCAACGACAATTAATTCTAACAATAGAGTTTTGCCTTCAACAATCAACAGAATACAGATGGAAATGATCGGAGCAACCAATAGAGGAGGATCTTCGAATTATTTTTAACTTTCATTATGTATGTTATTTAGAAACACAAACATTTGCTTGCACTTTTCTTTTCTTATGCTTCTAATAAACTCGTACATGTTGTGATGGTTATGTATTACATACTTTTTTATTCGAATATCGAATAATTTTTCCACAAAAAAATTTGAATATCGAATATTACTAATATATGTAATTATTAAAATAAAAAACAATATTAAAAAATAATAGTATTAATAAAAAAAATATTAAATAAAAATAATATTAAATTTGAATATCGAATATTACATACTTATACCTACGGACACAACCGTCGGTATAAGTATTTTATACAAATAAACATTATACCTATACCGACGAATTTTGTCCGTCGGTAAAAGTCTGAATCTATTGCAACGGTTTCTGTGCATCAGTAAAGGTGTGACTTATAGCGACGAACAAACTACCGGTAAAAACTCGAACCTATACTGACAGAAACTGTCTGCCGGTATAGAGCTCATAATTATCGGATAAGGTCTTGCCTATTCTGACAGACATCACTATCGGTAAAAGTCGTACTTATACCGACGAATATTTTTCTGTCGGTATAGGTATCATAACTGTATCGGGTTAGGCCGTACTTATACTAACGGTTTCGTCCGTCGGTATATGTTTCCAACATATATACCGACGGTATGGTCCGTCGGTATAGCTATATATCGACTAGCACATTAGCGACGACTAATTGTCCGTCGAAAAAAGCCCCATGTCCGTTAGTAAAGTCTTTTGAACCCTATAGCGATGGAAAATATGAGTTTTACTGACAAATTTCCGTCTGTCGGTATAGGTAAGTTTTTTTTTAGTGAATTTTTTTACCTAATCCTAAAATTGTATGTGAAATGTATCATTGTAAACATCCCGTCTTCATATTTTTGTTTCCAAGAGTTTTGAGTTCTTGGTGGGTCCTAATGGACAAAGTGAAAGGAGTATGCACCCACCAAGATCATGTTGCACCAATCATACACGCTCACATCTATCATTTTGCACCACCCTTCTCACTTAATCCATTTCTCCCTCTACTCTAAAGTCCAATTCTCGATCATATACATACAACAAATACATTTGATTGCACATGAAACTAGTACACGTCCCTCTATATATCTTTTTCATCTCACTTGTGCTTTCCTCTCCTTCCAAAACTTTTCTTCAGATCTTCTCATCTCCACCATGAGTTCCAAGGACTGCGGCCGTCACGACGACAACCTGCGGCTAGCGAAGCGCGTACCGTTAGCCATTCTCGGGTTCGTGATCGTCTTAGCCATAGTCATTTTCCTTGTATGGGCAACTCTCCACCTTACCAAGCCCCGTTTCATCCTCTAAGATGTAGCCATCTATGCTTTCAACCTCACACCTCCAAACTACCTCACTTCAAACATGCAGATCACCTTAGCTTCGAGGAACCCCAACGACAGGATCGGCATTTATTACCAAAAACTCGATGTCTTGGCATCTTACCGCAACCAACAGATAACGTTACCGACACTGATCCCGGGAACCTACCAGGGACACAAGGACGTCACTGTTTGGTCCCCGTTTCTGTATGGCAAAGCAGTGCCGGTGGCTCCGTTTCTCGAGGTAGGGTTGAACCAGGACATGAATGTCGGGATGGTGCTGCTCAACGTCAAAGTGTTCGGCCAATTGAAATGGAAGGTGGGGACTTGGATTTCAGGTCGGTATCAAATGAACGCCAATTGTCCAGCTTATATTTCCTTTAGTGATCGAACTATGGCCGTCCAAGTAGGCCTAGCTATGAAGTATCAGCTTGTTCAAAGTTGCAGTGTCGATATTTCTTTTGACTAGCTCCTTCAACGATCTAAGAAACGTATAAAATTTAAAAATTTGTATACTGTTAACTGGATCATATCCTTATTTTATATATTATGTTTAGTCTTTTTGCTTCTTCAACTTTCTTCAATCTAGTAATACATTTCTGATATATATATATATATAATATTTTTGGGTGTGGAAAAATTAAACATTGGTTTTGCTGAAAATATACTAGCATAGTTTTTGGATCATGTTCCATGGAAATGAAAGATTGCGTTATTCGATTCACGCTCTTCGAGGTTAATTTAAACAGTAAAAATTGGTAAACTCATATAGTTGAGAAACTTTGTTCATTCAATGGGTTAAGACCCATTACAAGGTCCCAGTTAGGGATAGGGATGATGACGAGTCGAGTCCGAGCCTGGACAGGCTCAGCTCGGTCGAAAATAGTATTACCGGATTTGAAGCTCGTCGAACTCGAGTTCGAATTGGACAGTTTGAACTCGACTTGGCTCGAACTCGGCTTGTTGCTTTTCTCAAATTGCTTTTAAATTTTTTTATTAAAATTTTGAAAAATAACATGTGAAAACTTGTTTAGGAAAAGATAATATTTATTTTTGAAGTCCACAAGTTACCATAGTATATTTTCTAAATTATACAAGTCCACGAGGAGAAAGGGATTTAAATTATTTAACCATGATAACAAGTTAACAACACTGAAACATACAAGTGTATATGGAATGTGTGTATATATATGTATATATATAATTATTTTGAGCCTGTTCACGAGCTTTTCGAGCCAAGCTTGGGTCGGCTCAACTCTGCTTGTTAAGATCTTGAGTTGAGAAAAAGCACGAATCAAATTTTGTCCGAGTCGAGCCCGAGTAACTTACGAGCCGATCAGGCTCTTTATCACCCCTAGTCTCAGCAATGTGCTTCAAACTGTAACTATTTGTCCATGCATGTACGCAATTAATGTATCATTACCTCACCTGCTTACATAGCTTTGGAATTATTGTGGTTTGGTATTGTTGGAACAAGTCCTCACTATTACTGTTATGTCGAGAAGTACAAATATGAATCCCAATTTACAGATTTTAATATTTAACACTTTGTTTAGATCCTGGTTGTCAAGTTTTAAATTTTTTAAATAACTTCAGGTTTGAATCATTTCCAGTTTATTTTGGTTTGGATCATTCTGGTTTATCAACTAAGTTTTGGATTTAGTCATCTCGATTTATGTCATTTCAAGTTACTTATTCAGATTATTTCATATTTAATTGTTATATGTATCTTATGTCCAATTAAGTTAGATCGAATTTTAAATAATTAGATCGAATTTTTGAATTCGGATTAAAAATGAGTAAACTACTTATAACTAAGCATATGATTACATCGAACTAAAATAATTTTACAGGTTCCACTCTGACCTAATCCAAAACTAAAAAAATACTTAATTAAAGTTACCCAAATTAAAAAAAAGACTTAAATGAAAAATCAGCCCTTAAACTGTCTTTTGTTTGCTTTTAGCCATTAAACTATTTTTTTGTTAAAATAAATCCTTAAACTATCATTTTTTTCACTTTAAGTCCCTAAACTATTTTTTGGTCAAAATAACTACCTTAACTATGTCATTTTTTTCTTTTAGTCCCTAAACTATCTATTGATCAAAATTTTTTATGATGTGTCAACATCTTATTGGCTGAAATAATTTTTTTGACCTAAATAACTACCAGACTTAAAGTGACCATAAATGATCATTTATGAACTTATTTTGACCAAAAATAGTTTAAGAGCTAAAAGTAAACAAAAAATGTATACTTTAGAGGTTAATTTTTCATTTAAGCCTAAAAAAACCTAAACATAAATCATGAGTATCCACCCAAATCCAAGCGATTGTCACATCTAACTACTAGTTTGTTTCATTTTTCAACTAACTTGTCGTAATATATATATGTCATATAAATTTTGATTACCATAAAGAATAGATGTTGGACATAAATTTTAAAATATGTCAATTAATTATGATTTCGTTTGTTTCATTTTTCATCTCACTTCTACTCTAGCTATTGTCACATTTAGCTAATTACTAGTTTGTTTCTTTTACATTATATTGGCTCATACAAAGAGTAAATGTTGGACACAAATTTTAAACTGTTTCATATTTACAGTAGGGATCAAACCCTTACCCACTAATTAAGATAAAAAAAACTCTTATCATTTCACTTATACTCTATAATTATTAAGATGTCAAAAATCAATACAAATTCATAGCACATAAAACTAATGAAATCTTACCAAATTGCTAAAAAACATAAAATTATTATATTGTGTAAATTAATTTGCATTTTAGAATTCAAAGTTTATAAATAGTTCTATTTGCAAAAGCTTATCCACATTTCTGTCACAATTTACACCAACACAAAATTAGACGGTACAGATAAAATATGCGTTAACGTATAAATAGTTTAACAAAAAAATATTTAAAGATATAAAATATATTTCAACTTTAAAATTATGAGAGAGAATTATTAGAAAAATGTATTAATTTTTATGCCATCTTTATTTGAGATATGTGTTTTGTACAAATGTGGTAAGAGTTTGATGAAACACTGCGTTTATGAGATAAAGGGAATTCAATTTTTTTTGAACAAGAGAATTCAATGTATTTGAATACTAGGAAGCATAGAAACGAGATTTGATTAATTATTCTTTCATTTATCAAGGTAGATAACTAGAGTCGAATCACGTTAAATTTTATTTTTTTTAATTCGATCCTTAAATATTTGTTTTGATGTGATCAGACAAGAAATTGACAAAACAAATTGATCAGTAAAAAGAAAAGGGGTTAATGGTGAAAAGTAAATGCATACGACTTTGGGAGATGAAGGGAATGGCATTCACTCCGCCAAATGCTAGAATACAAAAATCAACTTGTTATCAGATTGCATTCTCGTATAACAAAATCTATGCTCCATGCATTTCATTATATAATTCTTAAGATCTCACTAATTTACATTATTAATCTTAAAACCTCACTTGTTTACATTATTAATAAACGGCCATCAATTCATTAGCAAAAACTTTCTTAAATAGACTTACTACTAGCAGTGGTGGAACTCAACAATTTATTAATGGGTTGTAGACATTAAATTTTGTTCGGGTTTAAATTAAAAATACTCGAAATAAGATCAATCCACATAACCATTTTAATACGCAAAACCTTATACCCTAAACCCAAAATTACATAGCCCATTTCATATGACTTTATATAATAAAAAAATACAAAAAATAAAATAAAAATTCAAACTCCTTCCTCATTAAGGCTTTACTCTCATTGGTTGGATGAATGCTTGAATCCTATTAGATGAACAACTACTTAGTGAGTAAGGTCTTGAACCTTATTGGCTCTATTTTGATAGGATAAAATAATAATATATATAATTATATACTACCGATTTCCCCTAAGAAAACCCACGGCCGCCATTGTTTTCCCCAATCTCCCAAAATCCATTACCCTGTTTTTCCCCCTAGCCAAACACCGACTCCCTTTATTTTTTTCCCCAAAAAAATCCTTTGCTCCCACACTCGGCAGCCCCCAATTTCTACCGTCCTTATTCTTTCCCTAAACCACCCTCATTTTTCCTATCCTCCTGCCGCAATCCCCAAGGCCAATGTTTTTTTCCCCCAAAATCCACTCAACACCCACATGGATTTCATTCCATGATTCCATTTTCATTTTCCCAATTCCACTGCCATTGATTTCTCCCCCAAATCATCCTCACCATTTGATTTTTTTTTTTACAAAACCACACTGCCGCACCATCCCACCATTTGGAGGAAAAAATCATCATTTCTATCACCAACCTTAAATCAAGCTTGTCAACCCCAACAATAACTAACTGTGGATTGATTGATCGAGCATATTTAGGTTTTGATATTTTCTTCCCTTGTTTATTTTGTGTAATTCATTCTTATGATTTAATGGAAACATAGATGAGATTTGTTGGTATCCTCTTTATTTGTTTAAGTTTTTCTTAAATATGTTTTTGCTTGATTTATTTGTTTGTGATATATGTTTTATTTTATTTGTTGGATATGGTTTAATTTATTATTTGTTTATATGAGTTCTTAGGAAAGTTTAACTTTTTGGAATTTGTTTTGATTAATTTAAAATATGTCATTGGCTTATTGGGGTATGTATTTAAATTAATTAAAATAAATTTAGTTTAGGTTTTTAGGTTGGTTGAGGCCTTTTAGGATTAGTTTAGGGTCTAAAATTTAATTTAATTAATTAGAATTATGTGCTCGGCTTATTGGGGCATAATTTCTAAATTAGTTAAATTAAATTTAAGGTTAGTTTTAGAGTCTTAGTTAGATCAAGGATTCGAATCAATTTAACTCATTTAAATTTATCCTTGGCTCATTGTGATAAATGTTAAATGTATTAAATTGGTTGGACATATCTTAATTACCTTTTAGGATAAAATTGATATTTGACTTAGATAACCTAATTTAAATCATAATTAATTAATTCGATTCGTTTTAAATAGAATCCTTGGCTTATTGGGATACTAGTTTAAAATTAATCAAATTAATTATTGTGATACAAGATAATCCATGAGATGTTAGGATTTTCTAGTTTTTTAGGATTTAATTAATTTAAGGTTAATATTGGATTAACCTAGTTAATAATTAGACCACTAATTGAATTTTCATAATTTGGGCCTCTTTTAGGTTATAACTTTAGTGGGCCTAAGTTTTATTTTATGTCTTTCCATGCATTTTAATTGTCATTCATATGACTTTAATATTTTAATGGACATGCATATGGCTAATTAATTTAACTTATAAAAAGGAGGTAGTTATTAATTCTGATATTTGTGTCGTAACAGTCCTGGCTCAATGGATGTTGACCAAATATTTGAATTAATTCTTACTGTCAAAAGATAAATATAATTTTGGACTAAAATCCTGACAAGACATAACATCATTTTTAACTGATTGCATCATGCATAAAGGTGATGAACGAAGTTTGAACCATAAATTAATATGGCAGTCGGGCTTATTCGATGTCGGTTTAATCTATGGTCCGAGGTATCGTCACTCTTATTAATTAAGTGTTCTATTAATTCGAATTCACTAATTTGATAAAAGCCCGTCTAATTAAAGTCTATATTCAATCGCGAACAATTTAATTAAAGTCAATTTAAATTTCGATAATTTTCATCAATTAAAGGCAACATATATTTTGGTACCGATTTCTGGGCACGATGGGAGTGATAATCATTCCCCACACGTAACCAACTCCCGAACCCGATTTTGAACAAATCCCTGGTTTTATGGTGTCTGGCCTACCTTAGTGGCCGGTAGCGACTCCAAGTCTTTTATTTAAAAAAAATATCGAGATTTTTAAACACCCCACTTTTCAAAGAACTTTTCAAAGAACTTGATTATTTTCTAACAGCGAGAAACAAAAAGGTTGCTACATGGATCATTTAAAAATATTTTCTTATTAAAGCACTTTGGGCTGAAAAATGATTTTGGAAAGCACAATCAATTCAAAACGGATGAATTCTGGCAGAAAAATGGCGTAGACAAAGTGATTTTACACCCCAAACGAAAAAAAAACTATATTTTTGAGCTTTTGCAATTGGAAAATACGTTTGAAATTAGAATGTCATATGTGACCCTTATAAAAACAACAATACTGAATACCGATATTTCTTTGTCACGTCCTTCCTCCTAGAACATTTTAATTTTCTTTTTATCAATCAAACAACAATACCGAATAATATCAATATTAAATTTCTCAGATTTTTTTAATTAATTGAAGTATTAATCCGAACAAGATCAGATCATCTCTAGCGATGGGCACGGGTCGACTTGGGTTTTTGGCCTACCCGAACCTGACCCGAAAATAAATACTCAAATCCGACCCGATCCGAATGCATTCTTTAAAAAACTTGATTCGACCCAAAAATAAATACACTAAACCCGACCCTAACCTGACCTATAGAAAAAAATAATTTTAGGGACCTAATTGTAAAAAATTAATTTTAGAGGACTTAATCATAAAAATATAACTTTAAGGACTAAATTGTAAATAAAAAATCAATTTTAAGTACCTAATTATAAAAATATATAAAAAGGAGTTATTATTCTAAATATCCCTAAAATATTTAAGGAAAATCACACAATTAGTCCCAGGTCAGGTCGGATATTTTCCACCCTAAACCCGAACTCGACCCGACTTCACCATTAATAAAAACTCAAACCGACCTGAACCCAATTTTTTCATTAAAAAATTTGACCCGATCAGGTCGAGACGGAACTCGACCGAGTTTTTTACCCTATCCCTAAGCATCTCTGGTCTCAAATGTTTAATTTAATATTCTTTTAAAAAATATTATATATAATTAATAATGAGTTATTATAAATTATTTTTTATATTTTTAAATTGATATATTTCGTATCATAATATTTTTTTAGGTGAAAAGTGGATTATTCCCACATGTCTCATTAAAAAATCTCTCTAAACCTAAATGGAGGAAAAAGAATGCATGTGAGAATAATAAAATTCAATACATAGCAAAACCCATAAAGCTAACCAATTACATCCTCCAAAAGAGCCCCCACAATCATTGGGGGAGGTATCGGATAATAAAACACATCAAAGCAGCTAGAGCTCGCCTCCTTTGCAAGGTCATACGCAACCTTCTTTCCTGTACAACACACATGTTAGATTCGAACGGTACATCCTTGCTCCCGCAACTTGTGTAGATGTAATACTAACAAAGACCCTCACTGAATCGGTAAATCACACAGTAGCACACGCAAAGCTTCCAAACTATCAATCTCTATGATCACCTGTCGATACCCCCTGGACCACGTACTCTCTAAACCAATGAGCATACCCCACAACTCAGCATCAAGAACATAAAAATCCTTATGAACTTTGAAAATCCAAAAATTCAGTCCCTCGTATGGTCACGAAGGACCCCTCCACACGATGCAACTCCTGAGGCCATATGTCGAGCCTCATCCGTATTCAATTTCACCTACCCTTGATCGGGTGGATGCCAAACTTCCAATCCCCGCTGTAACGACGGTGATACAGCAACTGCATTAGGTTACGCAACCCCCACTCTTAGAGCCACTACTAGCAGATGCCGACTCTACTGAACCACAGACTCACCTCCCTCAATCGGATTGTTAAAAGCAATCGCATTGCGAACCTTCCAAAAATACCATGCAAGCACAGTAAACCCAATCCGGCTCATTACTCACAAATAATCATGCTTACTGAGGTTAGCAACAACCTAATCTCGTGTATTCAACCCAAAAAATTCATCGAGTTTGTCCTGTTTAACAAAGGAACACCACACTGCTACTGTAGTCACACAATTCTGAAGAACATGATCCACATCTTCTAGTGCAGTACGGCAAATTGAACAAAGATTATCTATAGTCAAATGACGACGCCCTCGCTCTACATTAGTTATAATACGATTCAAACATACGAGCCACAAGAAAATTTGAATCCGTTGTAACCCCCGATATTTATGGACCACTTTTCACAAATTATCGGCATCACTAGTAGAGCCAGCCTCACGCACATAATAGGCTGATTTCACCGAGAATCAGTTCAGAACATCGACGATCCAACCCACTTTATCCTTCCCCACTTGCGCCATAGGGGCCTGGATCGTAGTAATGCGGAGCATTACGTGAACTGACAACATATGCTAAAAATGGGCCAATTCCAATCACCTAAATCACCAACCATGGAAATAACCGAGACATGCGATACATTAGTATCAGTCGACGGCAAAATGTGAGTCACCAACGACCCAATGTCGACGACCCAAGAGTCAAACCAAAAATCCACCGACTCCCTATTACCAAGGCTCTAATTAATGTTTTGCCGAACATCATTCCAAACGAAGCTTAATCCTTTTCATTACCGGGAGCAGTTTTGACTTTTAAGCACCAAAGGTACCATATCAATGCATTTATACTTCTCGCGGAGAAACCTCACACACAATGCCTATTTACATGCGACTAAGTTGAACGCAAGCTTCATTAAGAAAGTCTCATTTTGAGCCTGATGCTATCAAAATCCAATACCACCATGCTCCATAAGGCGACATACCTCATCCCACTTAACTAAATGAACTGATGTAATTCCCCACACAAAACGATGAATGATTTTTTCCAATTCCACATATGTCCTCTTTGGAAGAATAGTCGTTTGCATCGTATACATTGGAATCGCGGATAACACTAATTTTGCAAGCGTAATTTGTCTTGCCAACGATAAGATCTCGCAGTCTAACCACTCAACTTTTCTGTAATGTCTGAACAAGAAACTGATAAGAAATTGCAGTAACCCGTTGATGCAATAATGGAACTCCTAGATACTTGTCAAGGTCTGACACCTCATGAAACCCAAAACTAGCACTGATACTCTACCGAAGAGAAATAAAAACATTATTAGAATAAAAGATATTCGTTTTTTATTGACTAACCTTATGTCCTAAAGCTACAAAGAACAATTCCAAAACACGAATAATAACATTCATTTGCTCAAGCGAAGCCTCTGCAAAGAGAATTATGTCATCGGCAAAAAAGAGATGAGACATGGCAGGCCCGACACGTGACGTACAAAAAGGATCGCCTTTCCATGCAAAGAACAAACAAATAAGGCAAAAGAAGATCTCATTGACGTATACCCCTTGTCGAATGAAAAGAGTCGGACATCAAACCATTCCACATAACCCTCATAGACATAGTGGACAGGCATTGTATGATTAGCAAGCTCAACCGATCTGGTACACCAATATCTGCGAGTGTATGTGCAATAAAATCGTACTCAAGTCAATCATAGGCTTTCTCAAGATCGATTTTCAAAGCCATCCACCCCTTCAAACCCTTCTTCTGTCTCATCGAGTGTATCACATCTTGGACAACAATTATGTTATCAGTGATCGACCGACCATGGACAAAACTCGTCTGGTTTTTTGATACCCATCTTGGCAGATAAGGCTTAAGGCGATTGACAATTAGCTTCCTGGCAGCTTTATACAAGGCATTGCATAGGCTAATAGGCTGAAATTGAGTGATAGATTCTGGAATCCTAACTTTTGGCAAGAGAACGAGCATCATCTGATTGATATTTCCTGGAACTAGACCCATAGTAAAAATTGATTGAATAAAAGTACATACCAACAGTCCGACAATGCTCTAATTCTTCTGGTAAAAACTGACATTCAACCATCAAATTCGGGTGCTTTACTAGACCTATATCAAAAATTGCACGGTACACTTCTTCATTTGACAAATGTGCATCTAATTGGTCCAAAGCAGCTCGTGGCATACATAGAAACAAACCCCGAATTGCATAATTATCACATTGGCTAGCCACACTTGTGAATAAAACCTTGTAATATTTTAACGTCAAATCCGACAGTTTATCTTGCTCAAAACACCAACTTCCATCATCCAATTTCAAAGAAGAAACATAATTTGCCCGCCGACGAGCTTGTACCAAGCATGAAAGAACTTTGTGTTACAATCACCTGCTAAGAACCATTGTGAGCAAGCCTTTTATCTCTAAAGACTTTCCTCTTATTCAAGCACCAACTCAAGATCCTTCTGTAATTTATCAGCAAGACGGATAAGAGAATTAGAGTGCCGCCTTGCTAAAGCAAGCTCAATTCCCCTGAGCCGTGCCAGTAACATGCGCTTCTTACGCCCAATCTGACCAAACACTTTGGTCTTCCATTTCCCCATGACCGAACATAATTGCTCTACATTATCCACCACCGAGAGATCCCCTTTCCATGTTGCCTTTAAAAATATCCTAAAACTTAGGGTGGTCCCGCCATGTTGTAATGAAACAAAAAGGCCAAACACGTTCCCCCTCAATATCCTTTGACATCCGAAATAACAACGGACAATGGTCAGACCCAAGCCTCTCAAGATGTAACTCATAACTTTTAGGAAAGTAATTAAACTAGTTCGAATTCACTAAACATCTATTCGACCTTTGATATAAATTCCCACGATTCCAAGTGTACAGATTACCACGAAAACCAAATCAATCAAGCATGAGCGAAACAAAAAATCAGAGAAGAGCCAACTACTACTTCCATGATTTATTGTCCCTCTAGATTATTTATCCGAAGTAAGAATGGCATTGAAATTGCCTCCCAAATCCAAGGAGTAGCATCCCTAGACGCGAGAACCTCAATTTGCGACCAAACATGCTTATGTACCATAAAACATAGGCTGGCATATAAAGCCGTAAATTGCACCTATTCATTATTACTAGATTCACAAAACCACCCATTGATAAACTAGTTCCAAATATGCAAAACTTCAATAATCACCGTATCCTCCCATTACAACCACACACCACCACTAAATCCATGTAACACCCTCAACATATATTCGATGATTAAATACATATTGAAGATGTTACTAAATTATTTAACTGATTTCCTGACTTGTAAATTTTTTTATACTATTCTTGCTTAACTAGTCCAGTGGTTGACCCTTTCTCGTTTTTAATTTAAAACAATGTTAAGTAGGCACACCTAGTTTCGAGCCTGAATTGGTTTATAAAACATATTAGTCAGTTATTAAAATAAGTATGTGACTCAGGCTGAAAACTAGGTACACTGCCTAAGCCCTTTATTGAATTTAAAATCGTTACGCGATAAACAACAATTAAAATTTTACCTTTAAACAACTAACGAATAATTTATTACATGCCCACTAGAAAAATGTCATAAAATTAGAATGTCTTACTGATGTTTGGCAGATTGTAGCTTGATTAACATGCTTGACTCCTCTTCCGATAAGTTTCCAATAACCTACGTGTGAAACAACACACGCTAAGTATTCACTTAGTGATGCAACTATAATGTAAAGTAAATCGTTTCAATATAAAGAATCATATAAAATAAACTTATCAAAGTCATTCCCCTATCATTTAATAGTGCTATGCACTTCCTGCAAAATGGAAAGTGATTCCCAATACAGTTTATATCATATCATAAAACAAATATAAATATCATGTAATCATTTACAATATAACCTTCCTTTAAAGATAGCCCAAAGTAAATAATATGAGACCAAGATACTTGAGTCATATGAATAAGACATCTGAGTGTCTAACTTGAACTTCTTGTAAATGAGTACGTACTCGAGGACGCTCTTTGCTCCTCATTTAAGCACTTCGTTAGTCCCATTAGCACTATAGGCTTAGATCTCCAGGGTGCACACTAAGGGCTTAGGTCCCCAAGGTGTATGTGACATCATCGTAGTCACAAAAACATGTAATCATAGCATAACTTATGTGATGCAGCTGCTAAGGACTCTATGGGTACTCAACTATACCATGGACTCTCATAAAATAATACTTGGGCATTTCAATTCATCAATAATCAAAGTGGGCCATTCATACCCTAACTTCCTTCATATATAAAATATATGTCACTTGTCTTTGCTATTTTTATGCATCAATATAAATTATATAAGTCGATATTAGGCAATTCATACCCAATACCTAAAATCTGATTTATCTTAGATAAATCTTTATGCCATATCAATTATCACATATGCCATTTAAAATTTCATGCCATTTGCACAACTTTGATCAACATACTTTTCATTAATATCAAGGTCGACTCATCGCAAGTCTTCCTCATATCATATATATATATATAATAGGTAAAAATGCTCTCCCTGTAGCGATGCAAAAGTAGCCTCACTAAGCTTATTCAGTAACCTTTTTCTTTTCCTATAATACTTGTGTCTCTCTCAAACTCCCTTGGAACTGTAGAAGACCAATCGAATACATGCATTACCATTCTTTTGTTAGAGTCAAATCTAACTTTGCTAACTTAATTTACAAAACACAATTATTCGAATATAAAATATTTCTGAAATTTTCCCCCAATTTTCATGAGATTGCCGATTTGGTTCTAAGGTCCTTAGTGACCATTTTGGACAATAAACAATTGTTCAAGCTCAAATTAGAACAATTCTTTTACTACTTGTTCACTTTGGATTTTATCCCTTCAAGCATCAAACATTACTAACGTGACACTTTAGTCACTAACTTTACAAATATACTTGAATTCATTCATTAACCAACCAATCCAACATTTCTACCAATTTTCCCTTTAATTTAAAGTACTGACCAAATTGGTCCCTTACAACCAACTTCCATTTTCGAAATGGTCCTTCACCATTTCTTTTCTTGTCATTTCAATCCTTTACTTCCCAAATTCAATTCTAATGATAGAATAAATTTCACAATAATTCCCCTATATTTTCAATTCTAGCCGAAATAGTCACTTGACATAACGAAGGGAATTTAATCATTCTAACATCAAAACAAGGTTTCTAGTTTCACAATTCATTCATTTTCATCATTGATTTAATTCCCTAACCAAATTCCCAAAACTTAGAGTTAGGGTTTATAACCATGAACATAGAATTAAGCTAGATTCAAGCTTATTTTCATGCCTACAACATTTTAAAATTTTTCTCAAAATTTTCCTTCTATTTTAGCCCTTGATTGAATTGGTCACTAGACCTTCCCAAAGTTGTTTTTCATTCAAACAACATTCTAATATGCTCAAAATAATTTTTCCAACATGTATTCTTCATTTCCAAGAATTAACACTTAAAACCCCAATTTATTCCTACATGCCGAATTGGGTGTATAAGCTTTCCAAGGACTTTATTTTGATCCTAATGCCATAATCAAGCTTGTAGAATCATAAATCTTCCATATTCATCCTTAATTTCAAAACCTTAAATAAAATCTCAAATTCTAGGGTTAGGGTTTATGTCTTCAATCATGAAATTAATCTAAATATAAGCTTGATTTCAACTCCACAACACTTGATTTACTTAAATCAATCTTCAATCTCAATATAGAACATGAAACCCTATTTTCTCTCTCATCAATAACATGAATAAATCTTCATAACTCTTTGTAAAATTACTATCAAATGAAAGAAAATTAAACATACATTAATTTTCTATCAAAAACATACATTGAATCTTGTTTGGAAGCCTTCAAAATGCCTAGGAAAAATTTTGTATATTTTCCCTTTTCTCTTCTTGTATTTTCTAAAATAAGGAAGAAGATGATGAACATTTTTGTTCATCTTTTATCTTATAATGCCATGTGTATTTAATTAAATGAATATTAAATTCATTTAATTACTTGATTACAAATAACCCTCCAACTAAGTCTTATTTTCTAATTTTCCATTTTGTAAAATTCTAACTAAATCTAGTTAGAATCCAACCAACTATAATAAAATATTCATAAAATAATATTTTATGAATTTTTCCATGACTTTTGGTCCAGTCTCTAAAATTTTCCATTCAATCTGATATACTGGTAATTAACCCTTTACTCATAATTAAATTGTAGAATTCATCTTGAATCAAACTAAAAATATTCTCAACACTTGTAAAAGAATTTTATAACCTTCCTTTATCATATGGTAAAATCTCATAATTTTTCTGTTCGATCTGGGTATCCGAATTCCATTTAAACTTTGACTGCGATTTCCCAACAATCGAAATATCGGTTCAAACCAAAACTCCACATCGATCCACACCTTTAGGTGATCTATCTATTTATGAAATGAAAACCCCTAAATTTGGGGAAATTAAAACTTTAGTCCTTCAACTTTTCATATTTAGTCTTGTACCACACAAGTTTTGACTGTTTAACGTTTTGGTCACTAAAATTTAAACTTCAATTCCCATTCCAATTTTCCTCAGATTTCGACCAAACTTTTCAATTACCTTAATTAAATTTCCCTCTATCATCTGATGCTTTTAAATCTCAGAAATTCCTTTTCCATAACCCATAATCGAAGAAATCCTAACTTTTACATTTTTGTCATTTTAGTCATTGAGATAGCTTTTAAGCTATTATCTTAGTACTATATGATCCTTTCAAAAAGGTAAAGACACAACTTTCTCACATTTTCTTTCTTTCCCAAGTCGTTTTCTAAATTTTATGATTTTGCCAAAGACCTTTAACAAGCGGAATCAACTTATTCCTTAGTTCATTGACTCCATGATTTATCATCTTTACCTTATCTTTAACTTCTTTAATTTGTTCAAGGCCAACTACATATCGATCCTTTGAATTCAATCACAGATGCTTTTAACATATCCTCCCAAATCTGAATAGTTCATTATGATTGTCCATCTGTTTGAGGATGAAAAGTTGTGCTAACATTGAGTCAAATATCCAAGGCTTATGTAAAGACTTCCAAAATCTTAAAGTAAACCTCGGATCTCTATTAGATACTATCGAGGCTGGTACTCCATGTAGTCGATCTATTTCCTTAATATACAATTCAACATACTTATCTCTAGAGAAATCTGTTCGAACAAGGATAAAGTATGCTAACTTAGTCAATCTATCAATAATCACCCAGATTGAATCCTTCTTATCCGGTGTCAAAGATAGTTTGAATACAAAATCTATTGTCACTCTTTCTCATTTCCATTGAGAAATGGAAATTAGATACGAAAATTTAAAAGGTACCTGAAGTTCTGCTTTTACTTGTTGATATGTCAGATATTTAGGAACAAACTCAGCTATAACTCTTTTCATGCCTGGCCATCAATATTGATTCTTTAAATCTTGATCCATCTGGTTTCCACCTGGATGTACAATCAAAGGACTATAATGTACCTCAAAGATAAGTTGTTTCTTTAATTCTTCATCATTTGAAAAAAAATAGATTTTTCATTGATAATACAAGCATCTATCAGATTAACTTCAAAGTCTTCAGTTTCATCTTCTTCCACTTATTTGAACTTTAACAAACACTTCGCATCTTTTCTCTAAAGATCTTTTATTCAATCTAATAAAATAGACTTTATTCTTAACTCGAAATCAAAGCGCCATCTTCTTTTAATGTCAGTGTCACATTTAGAACTCTTAAGGCAACAAATGTCTTTAGACTGAGGGCGTTAGCTACCACATTAGCTTTTTCTGGATAATAGTTGATAATCGCATCATAATCCTTAAGAAGCTCGATCCACCTTCTTTGCCTCAAGTTCAACTTCTTTTTAGTTAACAGATACTTTAAACTTCTTTAATCTATATAAATATAGCATTATTCACCATATAAATAATGATGCTATATCTTTAAAGCAATATAACCATTGCCAACTCCAAATCATAAGTAGGATAATTCTTCTCATGCGTCTTAAGTTGTCTCGAAACATAAACCATTACTTTTCTTTCTTGTTTAAGTACATTTCCCAAACCTTTATGAGAAGCGTTGTTATAAACCACATAATCTTTACCTGATTCTAATTGTACTAATACCGGGAATTTTGTTAAAATCTTCTTTAATGTCTCAAAACTTTCTTGGCACTTATTCGTCCAAATAAATGGCACATTTTTCCTCAATAGCTTGGTCAGTGGGGAGGTAATTATCGATAATTTCTTTACAAACTTTCGATAATAACCAGCAAGTCTCAAGAAACTTCGAACCTCGAAAACATTCTTCAGAGGTTTCCATTTAACTATAGTTGTTGCTTTCTTGGGATTTACTCTTATCTCTTCTGCTAAAACTATATGACCAAGAAAAGCAACTTTTAGCAACTACGATTCACACTTTGACAGCTTAGCATATAACTTTTTTCGAAGAGTCTGAAGAACAATCCGAAGATAGGCATCATGTTCTTTCTTCGTCTTCGAATTGAATATCTTTTCCTTTCAAGTCAGCATAAGACTTCTGTCGATCATTAGCCTTTTTAAGATTATCTTATATAATCTTTACTTTTTTTTCCATTTCTTGTAATCTATGTTGTTATAAACATAAGTACATGTATAAATATTAAAGACTAACATCTTATAATTACTGCCTTAGCTCCTTACAAGGTAGGTAACTCAACTCAAACTGAAGTTGATTACAATACCTATTTTACTTCATTATACTCATTGTGAGTCCTTTCTTGACCTCTGAGATTCGTCGATTGAGAAAATTCGGTAACGTCTTACTTTTCTTACTATAATCTTATCTTTTCTTATACTAATGACGAGCAGCTTCAAGTCATACAACCAACACATCAGTAATATGACATTCTAAGGGCATGTATTTACTGACAACTTATAACAAACTTGGTTTAGCATCAAGAACCGGCTAAACCTGTAGCTCTAATACCACAAAATGTAACACCATCAACGTATATTCGATGATTAAATACATATTGAAGATGTTACTAAATTATTTAACTGATTTCCTGACTTGTAAATTTTTTTATACTATTCTTGCTTAACTAGTCTAGTGGTTGACCCTTTCTCGTTTTCTAATTTAAAGCAATGTCAAGCAGGCACACCTAGTTTCGACCCTGAATTGGTTTATAAAACATATTAGTCAGTTATTAAAATAAGTATGTAACTCAGGGTGAAAACTAGGTACACTACCTAAGCCCTTTTATTGAATTTAAAATCGTTACACGATAAACAACAATTAAAATTTTACCTTTAAACAACTAACGAATAATTTATTACATGCCCACTAGAGAATATCATAAAATTAGAATGTCTTACTGATGTTTGCATATTGCAGCTTGATTAACATGCTTGACACCTCTAACGGTAAGTTTCCAACAACCTACGTGTGAAATAGCACACTCTAAGTATTCACTTAGTGAGGCAACTATAATGTCAAGTAAATCGTTTCAATATAAAGAATCATATAAAATAAACTTATCAAAGTCATTCCCCTGTCATTTAACAGTGCTATGCATTTCTTGCAAAATGGCAAGTGATTCCCAATACAGTTTATATCATATCATAAAACAAATATAAATATCATGTAATCATTTACAATATAACCTTCCTTTAAATATAGCCCAAAGTAAATAATATGAGACCAAGATACTCGAGTCATATGAATAAGACAAATGAGTGTCTAACTTGAACTTCTTGTAAATGAGTACGTACTCGAGGACGCTATTGGCTTCTTATTTAATCACTTCGTTAGTGCCATTAGAACTATGGTCTTAGATCCCCAGGGTGCACACCAAGGGCTTAGGTCCTCAAGCTGTATGTGACATCATCGTAGTCACAAAAGCATGTAATCATATCATAACTTATGTGATGCAGCTGCTAAGGATTCTATGGATATTCAACTATACCATGGACTCTCATAACATAATACTTGGGCATTTCAATTCATCAATAATCAAAGTGGGCTATTAATACCCTAACTTCCTTCATATATAAAATATATGTCACTTGCCTTTGCTATTTTTATACATCAATATAAATCATATAAGTCGGTATTAGGCAATTCATACCCAATACCTAAAATCTGATTTATCTTAGATAAATCTTTATGCCATATCAATGTATCACATATGCCGTTTAATATTTCATGTCATTTGCACAACTTTGA
The DNA here is from genome assembly GCA_019671005.1 of Hibiscus mutabilis. Classification (NCBI taxonomy): domain Eukaryota; kingdom Viridiplantae; phylum Streptophyta; class Magnoliopsida; order Malvales; family Malvaceae; genus Hibiscus; species Hibiscus mutabilis. Next base: position 17,504,112 of record CM033740.1, on the reverse strand, counting down.
TCAACATGCTTTTCATTAATATCAAGGTCGACTCATTGCAAGTCTTCCTCGTATCATATATATATAATAGGTAAAAATGCATTCACTTGTAGTGATGCAAAAGTAGCCACACTAAGCTTATTCAGTAACCTTTTCTTTTCCTCTAATACTTGTGTCTCCCTCAGAGTCCCTTGAAACTGTAGATGACCAATCGAATTCATGCATTGCTATTCTTTTATTAGACTCAAATCTAACTTTGCTAACTTAATTTACAAAACACAATTATTCGAACATAAAAGTATTTCTAAAATTTTCCCCCAATTTCCATGAGATTGCCGATTTGGTTCTAAGGTCCTTAGTGACCATTTTGGACATCAAACAATTGTTCAAGCTCAAATTAGAACGATTCCTTTACTACTTGTTCACTTTGGATTTTATCCCTTCAAGCTTCAAACATTACTAAAGTGACACTTTAGTCACTAACTTCACAACTGTACTTGAATTCATTCATTAATCAACCAATCCAACATTTCTAAAATTCTACCAACTTTCCCTTTAATTTAAAGACTGGCCGAATTGGTCCCTTACAACCAACTTCCATTTTCAAAATGGTCCTTCACCATTTATTTTCTTGTCATTTCAATCCTTTACTTCCCAAATTCAATTCTAATGCTAGAATAAATTTCACAATAATTTCCCTATATTTTCAATTCTAGCCGAAATAGTCACTTGACATAACAAAGGGAATTTAATCATCCTAACATCAAAAAAATGTTTCTAGTTTCATAATTCATTCATTTTCATCATTGATTTAATTCCCTAACCAAATTCCTAAAACTTAGAGTTAGGGTTTATAACCTTGAACATAGAATTAAACTAGATTCAAGCTTATTTTCATGCCTACAACATTTTAAAATTTTTCTCAAAATTTTCCTTCTATTTTAGCCCTTTACTGAATTGGTCACTAGACCTTCCCAAAGTTGTTTTTCATTCAAACAACATTCTAATATGCTCAAAATAATTTTTCCAACATGTATTCTTCATTTCCAAGAATTAACACTTAAAACCCCAATTTATTCCTACATGCCGAATTGGGTGTATAAACTTTCCAATGACTTTATTTTGATCCTAATGCCATAATCAAGCTTGTAGAATCATAAATCTTCCATATTCATCCTTAATTTCAAAACCTTAAATAAAATCTCAAATTCTAGGGTTAGGGTTTATGTCTTCAATCATGAAATTAATCTAAATATAAGCTTGATTTCAACTCCACAACACTTGATTTACTTAAATCAATCTTCAATCTCAACATAGAACATGAAACCCTATTTTCTCTCTCATCAATAACATGAATAAATCTTCATAACTCTTTGTAAAATTACTATCAAATGAAAGAAAATTGAACATACATTAATTTTCTATCAAAAACATACATTGAATCTTGTTTGGAAGCCTTCAAAATGCCTAGGAAAAATTTTGTATATTTTCCCTTTTCTCTTCTTGTATTTTTGAAAATAAGGAAGAAGATGATGAACATTTTTGTTCATCTTTTATCTTATAATGCCATGTGTATTTAATTAAATGAATATTAAATTCATTTAATTACTTAATTCCAAATAACCCTCAAACTAAGTTTTATTTTCTATTTTGCCATTTTGTAAAATTCTAACTAAATCTAGTTAGAATCCAACCAACTATAATAAAATATTCATAAAATAATATTTTATGAATTTTTCCATGGCTTTTGATCTAGTCTCTAAAATTTTCCATTCAATCCAATATATCGGTAATTAACCCTTTACTCAGAATTAAATTGTAGAATTCATCTTGAATCAAACTAAAAATATTCTCAACACTTTTAACGGACTTTTATAACCTTTCTTTATCATATGGTAAAATCTCATAATTTTTCTGTTCGATCTGGGTATCAGAATTCCATTTAATCTTTGACTGCGATTTCTCAACAATCGAAATATCGGTTCAAACCAAAACTCCACATTCAATCCACACCCTTAGGTGATCTATCTATTTATGAAATGAAAACCCCTAAATTTTTGGAAATTAAAACTTTAGTCCTTCAACTTTTCATATTTAGTCTTGTACCACACAAGTTTTGAATGCTTAACATTTTGGTCACTAAAATTTAAACTTCAATTCCCATTCCAATTTTTCCACAGATTTTGGACCAAACTTTGCAAGTACCTTAATTAACTTGCCCTCTATCATCTGATGCTTTTAAATCTCAGAATTTCCTTTTCGATAACCCATAATCGAAGAAATCCTAACTTTTACATTTTTGTCATTTTAGTCACTAAGATGGCTTTTAAGCTATTATCTTAGTACTAAATGATCCTTAATCAACTTAGTAAAATTCAGGTTATTACAATCCATGTGCCTTGACTCTTACAAAATTCGCAAAACCCAAACGAGCAATAACATTATCAACCATGTGGCCACTAATTCTGAGCTCAAACAAAGCATCCAACCTTGTCTTATAATGCAAGCGAAACATCCAAAAATAATGCCTGAAAGTTGAGCTCGCAGTACCCTGACAATTTCAAAACATAATATTAATCAATTAAAAAAATTAAAATGAGTAAACGGTACCTTATTGTGCAAGAGGCTGTTCCACATCCTCTACATCCGTCGTCTCATCCTCATCATACATATCAAACATATCCTCTTCATCAGAAGAATGTAACCCCAAACCACCACTTCTCAAAGGATCCCCCCAGATTAAGAATCTCCCTAACACTCGTATCCGTGAGCTGCCCAAGAGTATTTGACCCAACTCAACCAATATTAGACAAAGCAAAGTACGAAAATCCCCTGGTTTCCTAACCTTCAACCCCCGACTAATATTTTCTTTAGCACCATTACCTTTTAAACTTTCTGATCGGGCCACATTCAAGCCCCCAGGTCCCTTAATCCCCTGGTCAACTATTTTGATCGTCGAATGGTTGCCCGAAAGAACTTCGAGATTATGAACCACCACCTTAGCACTTTCGCCAGCCATCGTAGATATCACTCCCATAGAAGAATTTATTGCCTCGGCTCTTGTTGCCTTAATTGCGACTTTTGAATGCTTATTCGGATTGGATGCCATATATGCCACATTCTTAGTCACACTATTACCCTCAGCAACAGCCTTTTGTCGCACATAAGAACCTCACCAACCGGTGCCCGACTTGTCGAGGCGTCATTTAAAATTATAGCTTTCACCCTAGCATCGTCTGAATCTACCAATGCAGCAAATCTGGAACCATCAGATGCCTTTTTACCAGTAGCCATATTAACGCTCGACGATCACAAAGGTGGCTGACGCCTGCGTGTTACGCCAACCATCTAAAGGCCGAACAACTCTTCCTCCTTCGATGCAGTTTCCCCCAAGTGAGAAACACCTTATTTTGAATTCCTAATATTCTCCTCACTCTCTCTAGCGGCTCGTAAGCTTTTAAATTTTTCTTGAGAGTATCCATAAGTACCACAACCAAAACATATCTGCCGCAACCCTTCATACTCAAGACGTTGCACCTTACCATCAATCTGAATGCTAGATAACAATGGCTTTTTTAAATCTACAAGAACGGCTAGTCTCGCAAATTTTCCAAGTCCCCATCCTTGAGTATTATAAACTATTTTGACTACTCGCCCGATCAAGGCCGTAATACATCGGAACAAAGCTTTTATATAGTAGTGATACGCCAAACCAGCTAAACGAATCCACACGATAACTTAGGAGGATGATTTTCTATCGGAGAGAACAATCTACTTCAAGGCTGAACCATTAAATAACTCCATATATTATCATGGTCCATCTGTGAGTGCCTTCGTGTAATCCTTTACATTAGAGAACCAAACAATAAATTAATTGTTCTCAATATCAATCAATTGAATATCCCCAACAGGAGTCCACATTGTTCGCACTCGATTCAACATTGTAGCATACCCAATCGTCCTCCCAAGTAGGCGAACAATAATCGCATTGCGCATATTCTGATCAATTTGATCATGCACCCTATCTGAGAATTGAATCGAGGGTATCAGATTCGATCGATCATTAATAACATCTTTCTCCAACACTACAACTCCCTCTTCCATATACTCAACGTCAGGTTGCTTCAAATCTGCCTGGCCTGATCCTTTATCAACAACGGTTGCATACGTAGCCTTGCACAATACGTTCACTTCTGTTGTCGGCAGGGCACCGCCCGCCTCCTCCACCACAACCGAAGAAACCTAGTCATCATTCAAAATTCTCACGTTAAGTGAACCACTCCCATCGCCATCCATGGTATCACTACCCTCATCCACTATCAAGACTAGCTCATTTCTTCCTTTTTCGCTAAATTTTGCCCCTCGAGAAGCGTTGGCGAGACCGAGCATTCCAACGTCAGAGCCACCACAACCGGGCTGCCCTCCTCAGGTGGCCAGCCACACGCACTGCCATGCGACAACGGGGCAATATGATTTAAATTAATATATTTTAAATTTTACAACATTATGTCTAAAATAGACATTTTATCTTTCAAAAATACTTTTTGACAGTAATACTAAACATTAAAAATCCTAAACTCAACTTTTCATAATTATTTTTCCACAACACTTTTAAAAATACTTTTCCACAATACTTTTCAAAAGTAATGCCAAACTGACCCTAAATATACGAGGGCCAATAATATAAATTATATATTTTAGAGAAAATATAATTTTACTATTACCCCAACCTAAAATTTTTCTAATTTAAAAAATGGAGGAGAGGGCGTGAGTGACCTCTACCCTATTAAGTACCACCCCTAACTAATAGGTACATGTGAATTCCCTGCTATTGTCATAGACCAGCAATTCGAGTCTGAGTCACATGTGCATTTAGCTGCCCAAGAGGTCATGATGGAAATTCTGAGCTTGAAGAGAATACCAGACTTAGCCCGATTCGTGGAGGATTCTAAAAGACACAACCACTTTGACCTATATAAACTTTTCTTCTAAACATATGATTCTCTTTCCTTAGATAGAAGATTTGTTGTAAGAAATATTCTAATTTTGTACCATTATGGTTGATGGGCTTCGATTGTAGCTGTCGATGTAAATCATTAGGGACTATTGGGTGTAGGGGAGTCAACTATAAACAAAGGTTTGTATCATCAATCTTCTGAGTAATCAATGCATTTACTCTAAATCCTATGTTTTGTTCTTGAGAGTTCTTTTCTTCTTTTGTTCAGTGAGTCAATTCTTTATAGTTTGCTTCCGCTTAGAACGATTCAATGTTCTTTGATGCTTGTTGAATAGTGATGCACTTTAGAGCAAGTATACTCGTCGTATCAAGTAATAAAGTGATGAGTAGAGTGTCAAACCCACAATGATTGGAATAATAACTACGAAGTTATTATGCTTAAAAATGTGTTTGCAAGTATTGGTGTTTGAAGATTTAATTAAAACTAAAATAATTAATCTAAAGATAGCTATGATTAAGACAAACAGCTACAGCAACTAACAGATAATTATAGAGGTTGGGATTATTGCGAATGGTATATGCTTGATTGCCTATTACAATGCTATAGCAACCGGCATTACATGTATGTGTAAACCATTGAAATCTTTATATACTCGACGAGATTTTCTAAAGAACTTTTGACTCTCTCGATGCCTAGAAGTTAATAATATTGAGGTTAAGGTAATACATGTCTGTGTGAACCCTAACAACCCTATTATTTGTTTTAAAACTCTCTTTTAGTCGTTAAAACCCTAAACTTATGTCTAAGACGGGTTAGAACTAAGTTAAAAGCTTAGGCTCACTGTTCACATTTGTATAGCCTAACTCTCTCGATATTAAGTGTAAAACCTATATGTTTGATTTTGATATAACAAATTATCTAAGGACTAAATTGTAAAAGAAAATAAATTTTTAAGTATTCAAAAGTCTCACAAAATGACAAGAAAAATTTCTTTGAAGTCCAAAACTTAAACCCAAAAATTTCTAAGTATTTTCAAGCCAAACTATACATTTTCTCCCAAGCATATCGATACACCCATTGATGTTTCGATGCAGATTTTGGCTACTGGAATTCAGTTTTTGCAAAGAGTACCGATACGGCTTAGCCCGTTTTGATACGACATTCATCTGGGCAAGCATTTTAAGCTTAGCGTTTCGGTACAGCTCATACCCGTTTCGATACGGTTTAAACCTGGGTTTAAGAAATTTATACTCGTACCGATAATATACATTATGTTTCGATACGGTTTGAAATCTAAGTTTAAGAAATTTCAAAACGTATCGATACGGTTAACCCCGTACCGATACGGTTTGTCAAGATCTTCAAAGATCTTTGCATTAAATTTTTCGACTGTTACTTGTCAGTTATTGGAATCCCCAATTTTAAAATACCGTTGAACCCGTACCGATACGCCCCTAGACGTACCGATACACTTTTCATCCAAGATTCCAGTGAGTAAAATCCGTACCGATATGGTCTTTCCGTTTCGATACGCCCCCATTTTAACACTAAAACCATTTCAATACGACTTCACGTGTATCGATACACTTTCCACAATGGCTATATTTTTGTTGTAACAAGTATCGATACGGGCCTTCGTGTACCGACACAGTTGTTCACCAGACTACATTTATTGCGGGAAAATGGTCCCCAATGGCTCTATTGATGACTTCAACCACCCAAACGGCTAGAATTCAGTAAGAGGGTATAAATACAAGTCTCCAAAGCAACAACAACAACTAATGAACCTAGATTGAACAACATTCAAGTACTCAAGCAAAAATCCAATCCTTGTACCCAACTTGTGTATTTCATTGTAATCTTTTATTTCAAGTTTGGTGTTGAGTGTTCTTGAAAATTGGGCAAATATATACCTTGTGAGGATCTTATTATTTTGCCATTTACTTTTCTTGTACAAGAGTGAATCTTGATCAAGCTTTGGGTAGAAAGCTTTGATCCTTTGTAATGGTTGCCTCCTTAGCCTAGAAAAGGGGAAGATTTCTTAGTGAAATTGGTTAAAATCCTTAGTACCTTGTTAGAAGGTTGAACCACTATAAATCATTGTGTCTCATTGTCTATCATTTTCCATTTGCTTCCAAAAATTTTAAATTACCAATTTACCCCCTCTTGGCCACTTTCGGCGTTGATTGATTATCCTAATAATTGTTATCAGAGCCACACTCAACTGAAGGTCTAACAACCATTGAGGCGATCCTAGAAGGTGATTCAATCAACCAACAGTTCAGCCGTGGCTTCTACTTCATGCAACCACATGTACGAGTCTCAATCTATCTCTAAACCACCATTCTTCAATGGAGACAACTATCCATATTGGAAGAATTGAATGAGGCTATTCATCAAATCAAACGATTATGTTCTTTGATATGTAATCGAAGATGGACCATCTATCCCAATGAAGGAAGAAGGAGGAAGGCAAATTCCCAAGGTCAAGCAAGAAATGACTGATGAAGAAAGAAAGAAGTTGCAAATAAATGACAAGGCCTTACACATTCTCTTTTGTGCACTTGGACCCGACGAATATTCAAAGATGTCCTCATGTACAAGTGCAAAAGATGTGTGGGACAAGCTAAAGACCACCTATGAAGGCACCAACGATGTAAAGGAGACCAAGATTGGACTCATCAATCTAAGCTACGAAAATTTCAAGATGGAGCCCGATGAGAGCGTCACCAAGACTTTCGATCGCTTCTCCGTCATTGTAAATGGTTTTAAGGGGTTCAGAGAAGTCATTCCCGAAGACAAGCTTGTTCAGAAGCTCTTATATTCCCTTCCCGAGTCATGGGATGAGAAGGGGATGACCATCATCGAGGCAAAGGACTTGAAGACCTTGAAGTTCGATGCTCTTGTGGGTTCTCTCCTAACTCATGAGATCATGAAGCAAGAAAGAGAAGAATAGAAGAAAAGAGAAGAAAAAAACTAGAAAAGAAGAAACTTGGAATTGCTCTCAAAGCTTCACAAGAAGAGAGTGATTCAAGCGAGGAGGAAGATGAGGAGTTGGCTATGCTAGCCAAACGATTCACTGGGCTCATGAGATCAAACCGAACAAAGAAGTTCAATAGAAGAAGGGATTTCAAGAGTATGAGCAAGGAAGAAAAAAAGGATCCTATTGTGTGATACGAATGTAAGAAGTCAGGACACATCAAGATCGATTGTCCTCAACTCAAGAAGAAGGGCTTCGAGAAGGAAGAAAAGCACAAAGCCCATGTAGCCACTTAGAGCGATGAAGAGTCTTCAAGTGATGAGGAGCAAGAGGTTGCTAACCTTTGTCTCATGGGCTATGAAGAGGATCCTAAGGTAACCTCCAACTCATCTAATGATCTTGATTATGATGAACTATTTGAAGATTATAATGAGTTACAAGAGGCTTACGATGAATTAGTTCTAAAATATAAAGAATCACTTTTGAAAAACAAGGAAATAATTTTCAATTTGAAAAATCAAAATGATTCTTTGATCAAGACTAATTTGGAACTTGAAGAGAAGGTTAATGATTTCCTAGATAATCAAAAATATTTTGAAAAAGAAAATGTTGATCTAAATAACCTTGTTTCTAAGTTAAAAGATCATTACCTCAAGGGGTAAATGATCTCAAAGCTTCCTTAAACAAGGTTGGGAAACTAAATTTTGAAAAAGGACAATTTTCAAAACCCAACTATGTTAAAAGGAACTTTGGCAACCACAAACAAAGAGGCTTCCAAGGACCTCTAAAGGTAAGAGAATTAGAAGTGTTTGGGTTCCTAAGGAACTTGTCACTTCTAACAATTGTAAGGCTATTGCATCTTGGATTCCCAAGGGAACCAAGTATTTGGGAGCTAATACTCATGATCCCAAAATGATTTGGGTACCAAAAATCAAGAATTAATTTTTGTTTGTAGGGGGCATTGCTACAAGGCCAAAATGACATGTCCAAATTCATGGTTCCTTGATAGTGGATGCTCAAGACACATGACCAGAGACAAGAGTAGATTCACGGAACTAAAGGTAAAGAGAGAAGGACTAGTGACATTTGGTGACAACTCCAAAGGTCAAATTGAAGGAATTAGTTCCATCGGTAATCACTCTTCTACTCTAATTGAAAATGTTTTATATGTCAATGGTCTTAAACACAATATATTAAGGATAAGTCAATTATGTGATAAAGGTTTCAATGTTCTTTTTGACTCAAATGGTTGTAAAATTTTAAACATTGAAAATAACAAAATTGTACTTATTAGTCATCGCATAGGAAACATATACATAATGCATCTAGATGACATACACGTTTCTCATGCATGTTTTGTTGCAAATGATGAGCATGATTCTTGGTTATGGCATAGAAAATTAGGGCATGCAAGCATGAGTGTTTTAGAAAAATTGATTTCAAAATATCTAGTTAGAGGTTTGCCCAAAATAAAGTTTTCAAAAGATAAAATTTGTGATGCTTGTGCAAAAGGAAAACACAAAAGAGTTTCTTTCAAATCCATTAATGATGTTTCATCTAGTAGAGTTTTACAATTGATCTACATGGATCTCTTTGGTCCTATTAGAACAACTAGCTTGGGTGGAAAATCATATGCATATGTTTTAGTTGATGATTACTCTAGATACACTTGGGTTTTATTCTTAAGTACCAAAGATGAGGCTTTAGAAAAATTCATCACATTTTCAAAAAATCACTCAAAATGACATTTGTTAAACTATTGTTCACATTCAAAGTGACCATGGAACCGAATTTCAAAATTTAGGTTTTGAGGATTTTTGTAACTCAAATGGTATTAGCCACAATTTTTCAGCCCCTAGAACACATCAACAAAATGGGGTTGTTGAAAGGAAAAATCGAACTTTAGAGGAAATGGCTAGAACCATGCTTTGTGAAAATAATTTGCCAAAATATTTTTGGGCGGAAGCCACTAATACGACTTGCTATATCATAAATAGTGTAATGATTAGGCCTATTTTAAAGAAAACTCCTTATGAAATTTTAAAATCCAAAAAGCCTAACATTAGCTACTTTCATCATTTGGTTGTAAATGTTTTGTTTTAAACAATGGAAAAGATAATCTTGACAAATTTGATGCTAAAAGTGATGAAGCTATTTTTCTAGGATATTTTTTAAACTCTAAAGCTTATCGTGTATTTAATAAAAGAACCTTAGTTTTTGAAGAGTCTATTCATGTGGTTTTCGATGATAATCTTCTTCCGAGAAAGGATTCTTGTGATAATGATGATGTAGGGATCTTTGAAGCCAATGATGGTAGACAAACATCAAAGGTGGATGAAATTCCAACCAAAGAGGAAGAAGCACAAGATTCACCTCTAGAAGCCTTGAGAGACATGAATCTAGAGGAAAAGGAAATGAGCTACCCAAGAGAGTACAACTATATCAAAGATGGTGAGATTTTGGGTGATCCATCCAAAGGGGTAACCACTAGACTTTCTCTTAAAAATGCATGTAATGTAGCATTTATCTCATGCATGGAGCCTAAGAATGTTAAAGAAACATTAAATGGTGATTATTGGATAATGGCCATGCAAGAGGAATTAAATCAATTTGAGAGAAGTCAAGTTTGGACATTAGTTGATAGGCCTAGTTATAAATCTACTATAGGAACTAAATGAGTTTATAGAAACAAACTAGATGAAAGTGGTAACTTAGTGAGAAATAAGGCTAGGCTTGTTGCTCAAGGTTACACTAAAGAAGAGGGAATCGATTTTGATGAAACCTATGCACCCGTAGCTAGAATGGAAGCCATTAGGATGCTACTAGCATTTGCATGTTATCACAAATTTAAGTTTCTTCAAATGGATGTAAAAAGTGCATTTTTAAATGGTTTTATTAATGAAGAAGTGTATGTAGAACAACCACCCGGTTTTGAAGATCCAAATTACCCAAACCATGTTTTTAAACTTTCAAAAGCTTTATATGGTTTGAAACAAGCTCCTAGAGCTTGGTATAAGAGATTATCAAATTTTTTAATTGAAAAAGGTTTTAACAAAGGAAAGGTGGATACTACACTCTTCATTAAAAGAATTTACAAAGACATATTAGTAGTTCAAATATATGTTGATGATATAATTTTTGGTTCTACTAATGAAATGTTTTGCCAAGATTTTGCTAAGTTGATGCAATGTGAGTTTGAAATGAGCATGATGGGGGAGCTTTCGTTCTTCTTGGGGCTCCAAATTAAGCAAAAGAAGGACGACATCTTCATCAATCAAGCTAAGTACATCAAGGACATACTCAAGAAGTTTTGCTTGGAGAATGTGAAACCTCAAGCCACTCCAATGAGTTCCTCCACAAAGCTTGACAAAGATGAAGAGGTGAGCGTGTGGATTTAAAGCTTTATCGCTCTATGATTGGATCTTTGCTTTATCTTACCGCAAGTAGACCAGGCATTATGTTTAGTGTTTTCTTGTGTGCTAGATTTCAAGCCAGTCCTAGAGAATCACACCTTATAGACGTTAAGAGAATCTTTAGATACCTTAGAGATACATCTTGTTTAGGTCTTTGGTATCCTAGAGAGTCTTCAGTTAACCTACATGCCTTCTCGGATGCGGATTATGGGGGTTGTAAGATAGATAGAAAAAGTACCTTCAGCACATGTCAATTCCTAGGTAGTATGCTCATATCTTGGTTTTCTAAAAAGCAAAATAGTGTAGCATTATCTACCACTGAAGCCGAATACATATCTGTAAGGAGTTGTTGTGCTCAAGTCCTTTGGATGAAGCAACAACTCTTAAATTATGGAATTGACATAGGTACCATCCCCATTAGGTGTGACAACACTAGTGCAATTTGTCTCACTAAGAATCTCATCCAACATTCTAGAACCAAACACATAAAAATAAGGCATCATTTCATTAGAGATCATGTCTTGAAAAATGATGTAGTTCTAGAATATGAAGACACCTTGAACCAATTAGCGGATATTTTTACCAAACCATTAGACAAAGAGCGTTTTTGGTCTCTTAGGAGAGAGTTAGTTTAACCAACCTCCCTTGACCCTTAGAGCCTCTTTTGGTCTTAAAAATATGCTTAAATTTGTTTGATTGATTGCTTTTGTGATTTTGCTCCTATATACATATATGCTTGTTGCTATGGGGAGTATGCATATATTTATGCTCATACATGATGTTCTCATATCATTCACATGCATTTCAAATCGATTAAAATCAAATTTTTGAGCAACCTGCAGCCAAAATTGACATTTCTGGCACAGGCGTATCGATACCATGTTCCGCGTATCGATATGGGTCGTTTACAATTGTTTCGGTATAGGTTTACCTGTACCGGTACGTATAACGTATCGAAAAAGCCTCTGAAGCGTTTCGATACTAGGTTCGATACGCCACGTTAGCGTATCGGTACGCGTTCACGGCTGGGCAGTTTTTAAAGGCTTTAAATAAGGATTTTCACTTTAACTCAAATACCAACTTTATTTCAAAACCCTAGATACGGAATTCTCTATAAAAACCTCTCAATCCCTCATATTTTCCCATACAACTCTTAAAAATTCTTGAGGGCTTTTAGTTTTTACATCAAACCCAAGCTACAATCATCAAGTTTGTGCATCTAAATCACTTCATTCATCCTTAATCTCAACTTCAAGGTATAAACCCTAACCTTTTTCTTTTTAATTTTCGTACATATATATACACTGTTTTTGTACTAAGATCATAGATTTAGAACCTATATAGTATTGTTTTCAATATTTTTGTAAAAACTTTTTCAAATCTGAATTTTTTTATTCGAATATAAAATTATATCGTATAATTTTTAACACTGTTTTTCAAGTTTTTCTTTACAAAAAATTCTTTTTAAATTTTTATATATTTTTAAACTAAATTGTATTCATTTTTTACAATACCTTGATTATTGGATTACTTTTTGGATTGAATGTATTAATTTATGCATACATCGTTTTTGGTTTGATTTTGTTTTCAGATTATGGCCCTTAAGAAACGAGCACAAAAGGACATTGCCTCTAGTTCACGTTCTCTACGTCCTCTTCCCGATCATATTGGTAATAGACCCAATCTTACCCACATTTATCAAAACTGTTTTAATGAACCTCAATTTCCAGACGCCGTGGATATTTTAAAGAATTCCAAAGTTACAAAATTCGCCCCGAGCGTGTTACTTCAATCCCGTTTTTATCCTTCGAAAGATTTAAATTCAAATATCTTCATTTAATGCACGATTGGAAATTTATGAGTTTTTTAAGTATACCTGGTATTTTTTTACAGAAATCTTGTTTTGATCTTCTATTCCAACGCTCGGTGTATTTACAACGAAAAAAAACTTTGGTCATTGCAATTGAATCTTACTTAATGGTAAGAAATTTCGAATTGATTCAAGTGTTTTAGCAAACTTTTTGGGTCTTGAGGATACGAGAATAGATGATGAGGGTGCGTTAGGACATGGCCTTAGTGGTTCAGTGACTGTTCTTGATGCCCATGATCGCATATTACACCTCATGATCACTTGGTGGTTTCGTCCATCCGGTGAGAAATACTCTACTATCCTCCAAGTTGATGATTTTTGGCTTTGATGCTTTCGTGATGAGAAGCGACCCAACCTTGCTCAGATTATGTTCTCTGAGATCGTCTTTCTTGTCCAACATTGCCACACCACCATGGTTACATCCTTCACATACGACACGGCTTTGAGCTATCTCTTCCATAAGATGGGTATTGATTGTTCATACGATCTTTCGAAACCTCTCACGGATCCCATTGATGAGCTTTCTCTCCGTTACTACAATAGAGAATGGGTCTGAAACACCGATCTTCCGAGAGGTGTTCAACCCAAACTGGTGGAGGCTCATCAAGACGCTCATATTCCACAAGCTCTGATGGCCCAACCAAATCTTGATGCTCTCATGACATACCTCAATGGGCAATTCACCAACTTGAACACCAACATTGCTTTCTTGCAAACAACCATGGATTCCTGTTTTGCAGCATTTGACACACGCTTCACATCCTTGGAGGAAAGAGTAGCGGCTGTTGAAAATCGTCAAAAATCTATGGACATCACTCTTAACGCTTTTCATGGTGAATGACGTCAATCCCATGGACCTCCAGCCACAAATATTGATGAAGATAAGGATGAAGAAGATGAAGACGATGGAATGGATTCTTAGGCATTTTGCATGTCATAGCATATCATATTAGGATTTAAGTTATGCACCTTTATGTTTTTATGAACTCCTATGCTTTGTTTTTTATTTGGTTTATGTTTTTAGGATTTGAGTTGGATTGAATAATGTTGCTTGAACTATGATTTGGAGTTTAATGCTTATGTTGCTTATTTAAATTTGCTTGGAGTTATTATTGTTTACCATATGAACTTGATTTTGATCTAACAAAAAGAAGGAGATTGTAAAACCTATATGTTTGATTTTGATATAACAAATTATCTAAGGACTAAATTGTACAAGAAAATAAATTTTTAAATATTCAAAAGTCTCACAAAATGACAAGAAAATTTTATTTGAAGTCCAAAACTTAAACCCAAAAATTTCTAAGTATTTTCAAGCCAAACTATACATTTTCGCCCCAGGAGTATCGATACACCTATTGGTATTTCGATACGGATTTTGGCTACTGGAATTCAGTTTTTGCAAAGCGTACTGATACAGCTTAGCCCGTTTCAATACGACATTCATCTGGGCAAGCATTTTAAGCTTAGCGTTTCGATACGGCTCATACCCGTTCCGTTACAGTTTGAAATTTGGGTTTACGAAATTTATACTCGTATCGATACGATACACTATGTTTCGATACGGTTTGAAATCTAAGTTTAAGACCGATACGGTTTGTCAAGATCTTCAAAGATCTTTGCATTAAATTTTTTGACCGTTACTTGTCAGTTATTGGAATCCCCAATTTTAAAATACCGTTGAACCCGTATCGATACTCCCCTAGGCGTACCAATACACTTTTTCATCCAAGATTCCAGTGAGCAAAATCTATACCGATACGGCTTTGCCGTTTTGATACGCCCCCATTTTAACACTAAGACCGTTTCGATACAACTTCACGCATATCGATACGCTTTCCGCAACGACTATATTTTTGCTGTAACATGTATCGATACGGGCCTTTGTGTACCGATACAGTTGTTCACCAGACTGCATTTATTGCGGGAAAGATGGTCTCTAACGGCTCTATTGATGACTTCAACCACCCAAACGACTAGAATTCAATAAGAGGGTATAAATGCAAGTCTCCAAAGCAGCAACAACAACTAATGAACTTAGATTGAACATCATTCAAGTACTCAAGCAAAAATCCAACCCTTGTGTTCTTAGAGTCAAATCCTTGTACCCAACTTGTGCATTTCATTGTAATCTTTTATTTCAAGTTTGGGGTTGAGTGTTCTTGTAAATTGGGCAAATATATACCTTGTGGGGATCTTATTATTTTTCCATTTACTTTTCTTGTACAAGAGTGAATCTTGATCAAGCTTTGGGTAGAAAGCTTTGATCCTTTGTAACGGTTGCCTCCTTAGCCTAGAAAAAGGGAAGATTTCATAGTGAAATTGGTTAAAATCCTTAGTAGGAAGCTAAGGTAGTGGACGTAGACCTTGTTAGAAGGTTGAACCACTATAAATCATTGTGTCTCATTGTCTATCATTTTCCATTTGCTTCCAAAAATTTTAAATTGCCAATTCACCCCCTCTTGGCCACTTTCGGTGTTGATTGATTATCCTAACATTAAGTCTCAGATCAATAGTTGAAAGGTCTCTCTTGATAGCTCTTACAATAACTACGCATGAAGTACGATGAACAGAATAGATAAAGGGGAAAACGACTAAAGCATTAAAAAAAGGCAATCAAAATATAAAATCCTGGGACGCAATAATCTCAACTAAAATATTTAGCTCATGTCTGAGCGTAAAACATCCATAAAAAATATTAAAGTATGATAGTCTATCAAGCAAGGTAAGAAAAAGAGTCGAGCGTCTTTGACAAACTCCTTCCAAGCCGTCCAATTGTACTACAGATCTCCCACTCCGTCGGCCTCTCTCGATGGCTTCTATCGTGAGGAGATTTCTCTAGCTTCCACTCTGGTGGTTCTCTGCAAGCTTTAGACTAGGACTGTTGTCTATAATCACGCCTCCCTTGAAGTAGCGTCTAAGTCTTATATAGGCGGTGAAACTAGGGTTTCAGTACACTAAAGTGCGTGCGGCTTCATTAAAGAAAGTCATTGATTTCTCGCTTCATTTAATGTTGAGTATTTGGGAGAAAGTCCGCGTGGGCAAAAGTAGATTCATCTCCAACTCTTATGCCTCATCAGCTCCAGCCATGAGATATGTTTTTTTCCGCTTCAGTAGTCCTCCAACATCCACTAGCATCCTGCAAATACACCACAAAATACCACATTTCCCGTGAAAAGCACCAATATATATGACATTTAAAGCACAGGCGGTGAACTCTCTATCTATATGCAAGTGTGTACAAACTAACCTAAATGCAAACTATATGAGCTTAAAAACATGCAAAAGACAAGGAATAAGGGCATATAAAATAGATCAATTATGCACTCGTCATTCTTAGTGCCTATGAAGAAATTGATCTTTCGAACAGAATTTTAAGGCTGACTTAGTCGTTTGTCTCAAGAACATCGACTATGACCGATTCACTAGATTGAAAAGCTAGTCCCGTGACACTATGCTCTACCTATATGTTCTAATTATAAATCTATTGATCCTAAAGGGTATGCATTTATTGATTTTTGGAAACCCATAATCTTACTAGTTGTTAAGCTTACATGTTTAGTTAAACAAAACAACTTTTATTTTTATAAAATAGCCTCCAATAAATTTGAGATTTGGATTCTAATATTTGTAACTATTTCCTCCATCTCCCCTGACATTGTCCTCCGTAGTAGAAAATAAAGTTGTATGATGTGAAACTAGTGTCGTATTTGAGTCGAGGGGCAACGGCCTAGGGCCAAATTTTTTTTATAGTGAATTATACTAATAAAAAATTTATATCAATTATAGGGTCTAATTCTTTTAGTACTTGTTATTATGGGCTTAATTTTTCTCAATATTTATTATTATATGCCCAATTTTGTCTCAATATTATTATTAAGGGGCACAATTTTTTTCTAATATTTATTATTACGGGCTTACTCTTAAAATTTATTTATTTTTCTAATATTTGTAAATAAAAGTCCAATTTTTTCTTAATATTTGTTATTATAGGCATACTCTTAAAATTTTAATTTTTTTAATACTTGTTATTAGAGGCCCAACTTTTTTTCATTATTTGTTATTAGGGATCTACTCTTAAAATTCAATTTTCTTTTCTAACATTTGTTATTAAGGGTCCAATTCTTTCAATACTTGTTATTAGGGGCCCATTTTATTTTTCAGTATTTGTTATTGTGAGCATACTCTTAAAATTTAATTATTTTTCAATATTTGTTATTAGAAGCCCAATTTTTTTTCAATGCTTGTTATTATGGACCTACTCTTAATTTTTTTTTCAATACTTGTTATTAGGGACAGTAATTTAAATATTGGTCTGCAACCGCAACAACAACCCTTATATAGCGGTAAGGACATCGTCCAAAATCGCAATATCCGCAACCGTTATGCTTACAAAAGAATATGTTATTAAAAAGATTCACAACCATGATACTCGCAGTGATGGCAATAGCAATTGTTATGTTCGCAAACGCAATAAATACAATGTGACCGAAAACTCTACTGTAACCGTAATTTAAATTTTTAATTAGGGGTCCAGTTTTTTAATTCACCTTAAGGCTACCAAAATCTCAGAAACGGGTATGTGTGGAATATGCTTGCGAAGCAAACAAACATTAAGCAGGAGATTTCTCCAGAAAATTATGCCACCATTGGACCAAGCTAGCTTATGTTTCATTTCATGGCTTGCTCGGGAAACAGAGAGACCATCACGCAACAGTGGTTGAACTACTTGTGTCTGTATTGTTTGCTTGGAGCAAATCAATTTGTCTTTTAAAATTAGTAATTTAATCATTGTACAACTAATTATGAGTAAAAATAAGGCTTAAATGAACTTTAAGTGTCCAAAGTATACTATTTTTGAACTTTAAGAGGTTAAAGTATTTTTTTTGTAAAAATAGGTGCCTAAAGTTTTTAAAGTTATAATTTTAGGTGCATGAGGTTAATTTGCCGTTAATTTTTTAAAATGTATATATATATTATTTTATTTTTAATTTATTTTATATTTTAAACTTATTTAAAAAACTCTAAATTTCTAAAATTCACAAAATTGCCCCTAAATTCGAAATCCCTAACCCACCCAAATTCAAATCACGATTTGAGTGGATTTCATCGCCAATGGCGTCACCGCCGACGACCACATCCTTCGCCGGACCACCACGGTCGTTTACCCTATCATCCCATCACCAGAAAATGAACCGGAGTCGTGCAAAACGCCGAACGAAGGTCGAAATATTCAAAATTTCATTCGAACGATTTGCGACGAGCGATGGCTAAACGACGACGATTGGTGCATGGGTGTTTGGGAGAGGGGAGGACGCTCTATTCCGTCACTAGAATCGTGGCCAACGGCGGCGGGAGTGGCCGGATTTAGGGATTTTGGGGCTTTTTTAGAATTTTAGAAAATTGGGGGCTTTTTTGAAAATTTCAATTTTTTATTTTTTAAAAAATAAAAAAAATATAAAAATATAAAACTTGCCACGTGTCACACTATAATTGGCTACAAAAAAAATTTTAACGGCAGTTAACCCCAGGCACCTAAAATTATAACTTTGGAAACTTTAGGCACCTATTTTTACAAAAAAAAAATACTTTAGGCACATAAAGTTCAAAAATGGTATACTTTGGGCACCTAAAGTTCATTTAAGCCTAAAAAGAATTATAAATAATAATAAAATAAGGTAAATATACATTCAATAATCTAACCTATAGTTAAAACTGCAACAAAAAAGTCAATTATTGATCGAGGTAGCAGATACTATATTTTTTAAAATGGTCTAAAAGTGATTATAAGGTAATATATGTTCATAGGTATTTTTAAACATTTGACAAGACACACATTTTGCAGACATTATGATTGAATTCAGGTCTCCTAGGACGAACATCATTCGCTTTTCTACTAGGACCACTTGTTGGGTTCAACAAACACTATATCGTTAATTAAGGTCAATGTTTGAATATTGACCTTATGAATAGTGCAAACTAAATTGAGAAGGTTGTCCTCGTAATAAGTCTCTATAACATTTAATCATGATTAATCGATAATAAATCAGATATCAATAATTATAAAAAATATAGTTGAAACTAGAGGTGTTCATGGTTAACCAAATTTCTACAACAGATCAAAGATAATGTTTTCTAATTACACTAAGAACAAAACTTACAGATTAACCGTTATAGTATTTTGGTTAACCATGAACACCTTTAGTAAAACTAATGAATCAAACTGCAATACATGCGCTTCAACAACTTAGACTTGAATATTGTTCATTAGTTCAACATAAGGAGAAGAAAAAAAATAAGGGTAAATATATACTTTGATAGTTAAACTTCATTTTAAAGTTTAATTTGATATTTTAATTTTTTTTAATTAACAGAATTTGGTTCTAAGATATAATTTATTATTTAAAGTTGTGTCGGTTAAATTAGATACTTGAACTTGAATATTATTTTTTTTATTTTCTCATATCATATTTTTTATTGGGTAAACAAAATTGTGTAGCGTAGCAATTTGTCTGATAGTTTAGTTCGCTCACACTATTTTTTTATCTCGTAAAACGTCTCATTTAGATATAGGCAAAGGAAATTTATGAAAATTTCTAGGTTCTTTAACTATATATGTCAATCTTTATGAAAAAAATTGCTTTTTTTGTACATTTGGATTTTATATTTTATTTTTGTATGAGTTTTAGTGAACATAGTCTTATTTTTTCTCATTTTGGGTGCATTATTTTATGATACATTCTATTTTTTAATAAAATTCAATTGACATTGTTCAAAAAAAATAAAAACCATCAAGTTCAAATTAGATCAATCTGGTTTGGTACCAAAATGAGAAATAAAACATTATCTTCTTTTACCAATTAATTTTTTAATTTAATTATAAATTCTATCTCCCACTTTATTAAAAACTAAACGATCTATACTTTTAATTATGAATTTCTCTTAAAATTTATAATTGAATTGATTTCTTAATTTTCATAGTTAATTTTTTTACGAAAATCAATTTATAAAAAATTTAAAACAAAAGGGCTGATATTTCAGTTTTCAGAGAATAAAGAGATGGAATTTATAATTTATATATATTAATTTTCCCTCGTATTTGTTAACTTTTCTCTCTCCCGCTTTTTTCACTTTCCATCTTGCCAAACACTAGATCTAACCGATTCTCACCAAAATAACAACAAAAACTTCCCTCTTTCCCACAATTCGGTTACTTTTCTCCTCGTCTTTTCTTGAGAAGACCTAAACAAAACCAAAATTCTTTAATTTTCTTATATATGTATTTTTTATATTTAATTTAAGTTTTTGTTTTTGGTGTCGGGCTCTCAAGAGCAGTTAAAGCAATCCATGCAGCTGCAAAATCAACATCCGCTAAAACCACAGCTACCTTTCTCTGCAAAGCCACCGTTTGCTACTTTTGAATCTTGCCGCGTCGCCGATCAAGAACCCGATGCCATCGTGGTCAAGTCTCCTGTAGTTTCTTTTCTCCTCTGTTTCAAATTTTGTAATTCAATGTGTTGTTGACCATGCGTTTTAGTTGAGATCTGATGTATGGAGTATATTTTATGAATTTTTTATTTTTAGTTTCTGGAATTAGAATTCTCGGAGGAAAAAAAACTGTAGTTTGGTTTTAGTTGATGGGTATTCTGTGGTTTTTTTAATTGGGAAGTTTGGCGGGTTTTTGGCGAAATTTGTTTATTGTTGGGTTAATTACCGTCTTGATTTGGTATTATGCTTAATTTGAATAAATAGGGTTTTTTTAATCAAAAAAAGAAAGATAAAGTCTGGAAATTTATAAAAGGATCTAAGAATAAAAACAAGGCCAAAGCATAAAGTAAACAAGAAAATATAACATAATGGCAAAACAAGCTAATCCTTAAACTTCTAATGGAAATCTTAAGTGTTACTGCGGGAAGTTCAAGTCAATGCCATGACTTATTAAGAGATTTTTGTTACTAGAATTAACTGCCTTCAGGCTTCTGGTTCCGGAAATGATGTTTGCAGACAGTAGAATTAAGCACAAAACTTGTCTAATTTTGACTGTTTCTAATAGTGCAGCTTGTAATGCAGCTTCATGCTAACCCAGTTTGAGCCGAAGTTGGCAAAGATTTGCCCCTTGGGCAAGTAACAGCCCACTTTAACCTGTGATGATTTCATTTATTTGTCTATTTTGTTTACG
Source organism: Hibiscus mutabilis (assembly GCA_019671005.1). Lineage (NCBI taxonomy): Eukaryota > Viridiplantae > Streptophyta > Magnoliopsida > Malvales > Malvaceae > Hibiscus > Hibiscus mutabilis. Next base: position 17,482,733 of record CM033740.1, on the reverse strand, counting down.
AATTTATAATGCTGATCGGGATCGATGGTATTGTGAGTAGTAAAAGTTCTTGAAGTTTGTTTGTTTAATAAAATATTATTGCTCCAATATTAAGCTCTTTAGTATGCCGAAAACATTATTTAATTCTTTTTTATAAGTGTTCTTTACTTTCTTCTCTAAATTCACTATCTTTGTTCTGAGCAACATGAGCTATATAATTGTCTTAAAGTTTAGGTAATATAGTTTGATAAACTAAAATACAATTAATTTTCATTCTTTGTTCTTGTTAGGGGGCCTTGGTTTTTGTTCGTATATAGCGGTTGTTTGTTTCGATGATCACTATAGATTCACGTATTGGTGTTAGTTTTGTTATTAACAACTAGTCAATCATGATAATTTTCAAATGTAGATGATTAATGTTTCCCTTAGATAGCTGAATGTCTCGCGGAACATAATGATCTTAACTTACCAATTGGGTAACAGAAACTGTCTACTGCAATTGGTTGAAAGATATACTTTTTTTTCCTTCTTCACTTATCTTCCTATCTTTGGAAGAACGCTTTCAAGGTTGATTCTTTCAGTTAATGCAAATACAGTATTTCTTTATTGGTGCATGGTTCTGCCGCTTGTAAATGAATTCCCTCTATAATATATTTTCCAGCCAACTTACTTTTTATATTCCAATATGATTTTTCTCTTGAATGGAGCCTGAAGTTTCTTTCTTCTTGATTTAATTTTGTCCCCAAAAATTTATGTCCTATTTTTCTAATTGCAATGCGAAAATATTGTGTCATATTAGTTAAAGAGGAAGAGTGATGCAGCAGAACGAGAAGTTGAGTCTGATGACTGGGCAAGGCCTCCAGGGAACACTGAAGTGGTTGGCAGTCCCCTCCAAACACCTGTATCAGGAAAAGGGGGGAAGGCTCAGAACACATCAAGGCTAACAAAAAGCAGTAAATCTGGTCCTCAGACTCCTTCAAATCTTTGTGAGTAGTATCGTATGCAAGTTATATGCCTAATGTTATGCCTTTGATTCTTCCCTGTACCTTATTTAGTGACATGTCATTGTACATCCACAAATTTTACTTCCAAAATCATAACCTTTTGACCTAGTTCTACTGATTAGGAATAAAAGTTGATATAGATAATGAGGAATTTCTGAAATTTGCAGATTCTCCTGGCAATAATGTCACTCCTGTAGGTCCTTGCCGTTATGATAGTTCCTTAGGTATTTATTTTTATCCTTTTTATGTATGTTTCTTTTCTTTTTCTTCTTCTTCTTCTTATTCAAAATGATTCTAAATGTTAATTAGCTAATTATTGCTGGCATTGTTTAAAACTTCTTATGGTATTGAGTGGCTGAACCTAAGACAATCGTAATGTTCTCTGAATTTATCCCAGGGCTTTTGACAAGGAAGTTCATCAATTTGATTAAACAAGCTGAAGATGGTATTCTTGATTTAAATAAAGTTGTTGATACCTTGGAGGTAACTGTTTCATCATTTGGCCAAACAATCCGGTCCAGTCATACAATTCTATTTCTTGATGGTTTTCTATTACTAAAGGTGCAAAAGAGGAGGATATATGACATAACCAATGTTCTTGAAGGAATTGGTCTCATAGAAAAGAAAATCAAAAACAGAATTCAGTGGAAGTATGAGCTACATCTTTTATTCTCAAAACCTTTTCGGCTCTGATTGATTTTCTGCTTAAGAAAACATTCAAGTCTTTTATTTAAATCAGGGGGCTTGATGTCTCAAGGCCAGGCGAAGTTGATGAGAATGTTGCCACTTTGCAGGTATGATTTTTATAATTGTAAACAAATTGTTAATCAAGTTGCAGATCCATTTATGAATTAAGCTTCAGTTGTTATGATTTGTCATTTAGTGTTTGTACTAGATAGAAAATTAATCCAGTTTTCCTACTTTTTCTCCTAATCGGGCGCATGTACATGTAATAATAGTTAATTTTGTGATGCTCTTTGGTTCTTTACTGCTGTTTTTGACTGTGTTAAATCCAACGTCAGTTGTATTTCCATTTCAGATGATGAAAGTATCATTCTGGTCGAAATTTGAGAAAGACTTGTAGGTTAGTACGCGTAGAGTAGGAGTTGTAATCCTATCCTAACTAATAGTTTAGTTGTAATCTAACTCTATCTTTGTAAAGGATAAGAGTCCTATCCTAGAGGTTAACTACTCAATGTAAAACTCCTTGTAAAAGTCTATAAGTAAACTTATTTTTTGTATATCGAAATATAACAGAGAATATTTTCAGCTCTATTTTCTACATGGTATTAGATTAGGTCGATCCTCTCTACCAACTCTTTAATCTTTTTTTCCCCTCTCGATTGATTCTATACCTCTCCATGGCTACTTCGGAACCCTTTGCTTCAGAAGTTAGTTCCCAAAACTGCCGTCGTTCATCTGATTTCCAGCTATAAGATGCCTCTCTTTCCCCAATTACATCCTATAAACTCAATGGAAACAACTACCTCCCTTGGTCTCAATCAGTGCGGTTGTATATTACAGGAAGAAGGAAGGCTTCTTATCTCTTAGACTCCATGCCTAATCCAGATCAGTCTGATCCAGCCTACTGTAACTGGTTGAGTGAAAACACCATGATAATGTCATGGTTAATCAATTCCATGGTTCCTGAAATTGGAGAAAATTTTACGCTCTACAAGACTGCGACATAAATCTGGAGTGCAGCCAGGGATACATACTCCAGCGTTGATAACACATCTGAACTCTTTGGAGTTGAGAATCAGATAAAAGATCTCAAACGAGGAGATATGAGTGTGGCACAGTATTTTGGAGTCCTAACTAAGTGTTGGCAACAGATAGATCTGTATGAGGCAAATGAATAGAAGTTTCCAGATGATATCAACTTCTACAATAAGCTTAAGAATCAGAGGAGAATATTTCAGTTTCTTTATGGACTGAATGGAGAGTTTGATGGAGCCAGAAGCGGGATTTTAGCCATTAAACCCCTCCCACTTGTTCGAGAAGCATTTTCAAAAATTAGGAGGGAAGAAAAAGCAGGCGTTCCCTGATGGTGCCAGCGGTCCAGCAGACAGATGCTTCTGCTCTTGTTACAAACTTCAATTCTGGGATTAAACAAAGGAGAGGGAGGCCTTGGTGTGAACACTGCAAAAAAGCTGGGCATGTGATGGACCAGTGTTGGAAGCTGCATGGGAAACCAGCAGATTGGAAGCCTCCTAGATCCAGATTTCAGAAAGAAGCTCATCTTGCATCTCCTGATAGTTCTTCCAACAGCTTTAGTAAACAGCAGATTGAGGAACTCCAACAGATTTTTAGTCACTATCATCTAAACCTACCACTAATGCCTTAACGGCTACTGAAGGTATAATCTCTTGCTGGGAACAGTAAATTCATTGAATTGGATAGTGGATTCTAGTGCTTCTGACCACATGACAGGAAACCCTAGCCTCTTCCACACGAATAGCAACCACAATTCTACTTCCTCAATCAAGATAGCAGATGGTTCTCTCTCAATAGTGAAAGGAAGTGGTTCCATTCAATTAAGTGACAAGCTAGTATTATCTGATGTCCTATATGTTCTCAAACTTGCATGCAATTTGTTGTCTGTCAGTAAATTGGTTAAGGATGTTAAATGTGATGTTAATTTTGGGGTTGCTAGTTGTGTTTTTCAGGCACAGGGCTCGAAGATGGTGATTGGTCGTGCTAGGCTGTGTAATGGCTTATATATCCTTGATGGACTACCCTCTCAGAATCATATTATTTCCAGTTGCCTTAAGACTTCAGTTTTATCTACCAATTTGCTTTCAAATGATATCATACTGTGGCATTTTAGATTAGGACATCCAAATTTTTCCTACCTTGCAAAGTTGTTTCCCAATTTATTTATTAATAAAAGCCCATTTTCTTTTACTTGTGAAGTGTGTCAAGTGGCAAAACATGCAAGAAAACCATATGTTTCTTCCACATTTAAACTTACTTCACCATTTTCTATTATACACAGTGATATTTGGGGCCCTTCTAAGGTAAAAAACATTTCTAGGTCTAGATGGTTTGTGTCTTTTATTGATGATTACTCTAGGACCACTTGGACATTCTTGATGAGAGAAAAATCTAAGATTGAAACAATTTTTAAAAATTTCTATCAAATGGTCGAAACACAATTTGACAAACAAATTAAAATAGTGAGGAGTGATAATGGGAGTGAATATCTTATCAAGTCTCTTGGGTATTATTTTAGAAGAAATGAATTTTTCATCTCACCTCGTGTCAACACCTCTCAACAAAATGGAGTGGCTAAGAGAAAAAACAGACACCTACTGGAAGTAACTAGGTCTCTTTTGTTTTATGCTAATGCACCTAAATGTCTTTGAGGAAGCTCTTCTTACTGCAACCTACCTCATTAATAGGATGCCTAGTAAGACTAGGTTTCAAAGTCCCTATTGAAACTCATTTGCACCATTTTCACACTTTAAACCATTGTCATCGGTTCTTCCTCTTCGAGTCTTTGGATGCACAGCTTTTGTTCATGTGCACAGCTTTTGTTCATGTGCACACTTTTGTTCATGTGCACAGCAATAATAGAAGTAAACTTGATCCTAGGTCACTGAGATGTGTATTTATAGGGTACTCTTTGAGTCAGAAGGGTTACAAATGTTACTCCCAACTACAAAGAAAACCTATGTTTCTTTTGATGTTACTTTGTCTGAAAATCAACCTTATTTTGCAGGGACTAAAATTCAGGAGGAGAGATACAAGGAATTTCAGTCCTTGCATGATCTACAGCCCATCATTCCCTTGCCTATCCTTGATGAAAATGCTGCTGCTCCACAACTTGTTCTTGCTCCACAATTTGTTCATTCCTTGCCCACTTCTGATAAAACTGTGGTTGCTACCCCTAATAATCCAGTAGACATACCTTATCCCCAGTCCAAAACTTCCAACCCTTATACAACACCTCCTCCAACACTTAAAGACGTACCACATACATCCCCAAACTCTATGACTCCACAACTTGCAGATAAACAACTCAGTCTTTATACAAGAAGGAAAAGTGTTAATAAAGGAGGATTGGAGAGAATAGACTTGAGTTTTCTTATTCTCACTTGATGAAAAAATACATCTGAGTACATCTCTATTTATAGGCTATTTACATAAGTGTTCCTAACTAGTCAAATAATCTGTATTTATAGGCTGAGTACATTTCTATTTATGGCTATTTACATAAGTGTTCCTAACTAGTCAAATATTCTAGGTTAGCCTTATCTTATCTAAAGAGATAAAAAGATTACAAAAAACATTTAAAATATTCAAACTTTCTATCTTATCTTACTATAAACAAATTATATCCTATTAAAAGATAAGAGTTAGATATTAAACTACTTAATTATCTAAACTAATTAGATATTTACAATAGTAATAACTCTATTTTATACGGTATAATCCACACTCCCCCTCAAGCTGGAGAGTAAAGATTGTAGATTCCCAGCTTGGATGTAAAATCATCTAGAACCGCCCTTGGAAGTGCCTTAGTAAGGACATCGGCTAGTTGATGTTTTGTAGGAACATAACTAAGCTTTATAACTCCATTGCTGATTTTTTTCAGAGATAAAATGCCTATCTATCTCCACATGTTTAGTACGGTCATGTTGAACAAGATTTTTTGCAATACTGATAGTGGATTGGCTATCAGTTTGCAATTCAAACTGTTTATCGTGATCTAATCCCAGTCCAGTCAGCTTTCTTTGTAGCCACATGCCTTTGCAAATCCTTAGTGCAAGGGCTCGATACTCAGCCTTTGCACTGCTTCTTGACACCACAACTTGTTTTTTACTCCTCCAAGTGACTAAATTTCCCCACACAAAGGCACAATATCCACTGGTTGACCTTCTGTTAGTCAATTCACCAGCCCAACTAGAATCTGTAAAAACCATTAGTACTTTCTTCACTTTTCTTGAATAGTAAGCCATGTCCCGAAGTCATCTTAAGATACCGTAAGATTCTGTGTACAGCATCAAGATGCTCCTCTCTTGGATCATTCATGTGCTGGCTAACAACACTAACTGAAAAAACAATGTCAGGCCTTGTAAGAGATAAATAAATTAACTTACCAACCAATCGTTGGTATTACTCTTTGCACACCGGAACTCCGTCATCATCTTTTCTGAACTTCAAGTTCGGCTCCATTATTGTTTCGGCTGGTTTGCATCCCAGCATGTCAGTTTCTGCCAAAAGATCGAGGATGTATTTCCTTTGACAGATAACTATGCCAGTTTTAGACCTCGCCACTTCTATTCCAAGAAAATACCTTAGACTGCCAAGGTCTTTGGTTTCAAATTCCTTTGATAGTGAGTATTTTAGCCTTTTTATTTCTTCAACATCATCACCAGTGACTATTATGTCATCCACAAACAATCAAAATTGTTCTTTTACCTTTTTGATTTACCTTAGTAAACAAGGTATGATCAGTTTGACATTGCTTGTAACCACTTCCGATGACTACTTTGGCAAATCGTTCGAACCAAGCCCTCGAGGACTGTTTTAGGCCATACAAGGTTTCTGCAATTTGCATACCTTTTGAGTTTTCAAATCTTCCTTCATACCAGGAGGAATCTCCATGTACACTTCCTCGGTTAAGTTGCCATTCAAGAAGGCATTTTTTAATGTCTAATTGATGAAGTTGCTAGTCTTGATTCACAGCCAAAGACAATAAGACCCTCACCGTGTTTAGTTTAGCAACCAGAGCAAAGGTCTCTTGGTAATCTATACCGTAAGACTGTGTGAATCCCTTTGCCACTAATCTTGCCTTGAATCTTTCAATGTTGCTGTCAGAATTGTATTTAACAGTGAAGACCCACTTACAGCCTACTGGTTTCTTCCCTTGAGGCAAATCTGTCAGAGTCCAGGTCATTTTATTCCAGAGCCTTGATTTTTTCCTCAACAGTTTTTCTCCACCTAGGATCATTTAGAGCTTCATCAATTGTTCTTGGAATCTGTATGTTATCAACATTTTCCGTGAAAGCTTTAAATGAGGGCATCAATCGGCTATAGGCAATATATTTCTGTATAGGATGAGCAGTACACTTCCTCACACCTTTCCTTTGAGCAATCGGCAAATCATCAGTATTAACAAAAGGAATAGGATTTTCATTATGAGGAGATTCTGTACCTTCTAAATTTTTCATGGTAATAGGATTCAGTTCCAACTCTTGGTAACGTCTAGGTTGTAAAGTGGACTTTTCCCTTCTTGTATAAACACCAAGTTCTCTTCTCTCAGGTTGAGGAGTTTTGGAAGGTGATGTATAAGGTCTTGAAGGATAAGGAGATTGTGAGGGTAATATGGCATGTGGAGGGGATGTAGGTTGTGAAGTTAAAGGTAAATCAATTGAATTTTGAAGGTTATCAAAAAATTGAAACTGAAATTCATTTTGATTCTCCCTCTGGATTTCGGTTTTGGAAAAATAGGGATTATTTTCAACAAAGGTAACATTCATAGAGACATAAGTTTTTTTAGTAATCGGAAAATAGCATTTGTAGCCCTTCTTAGTAGATGATTAACCAATAAAAACACACTTAATTGACCTGGGATCTAAGTTTGACCGATGTTGTTGATGAATATGAACAAAGACAGAACAACCGAAAACTTTTAGCGGAAGGTCACAAGACATAGGTTTAAAGCAAGGAAATTTTTCAAGAAAGACATCTCTAGGTGACTTGAACTTAAGAATTCGACTAGGCATCCTATTAATAAGATGAGTGGCAATAAGGACAGCTTCCCCCAAAGATATTTAGGAACATTGGAAGAGAATAAAAGAGACCTAGCTACTTCCAAAAGATGCCTATTTTTTCTTTCGGCAATCCCATTTTGTTGTGGACTATCGACACACGAGCTAATGTGAATTATTCCCTTTTCCAAAAAAAAAAAGATTCTAAATTGTTTGAGAAGTATTCACTCCCATTATCGGTTTTAAGGATTTGAACTTTGCTTTGAAACTGATTTTCAACCATGTTATAATTTTTTTTAAAGATCCCACCGATTTCGGATTTGTCTTTCATGAGAAAGGTCCAAGTTATCCTAGAGTGGTCATCTATAAAAGTCACAAACCATCAAGATCCACTTATATTATTAACTTGGAAAGGGCCCCAAATATCACTGTGGATGACGGAAAAAGGATTGGATGGTTTATATGTAGATGGAGGATATGTTGTTCTTTGATGTTTAGCAAACTGACAAATGTCACAATGAAAAGACTTGATTTTTTTAGTAAGAAATATATTAGGGTACATTTTGGCAAGATAAAAGAAATTAGGGTGTCCCAACCGAAAATGTAATAACATAATCTCACTCGAAATGTTGTCTGATGTGGGAAGGGGTTTTGAGATGCAACTAGAGTAGGCTCGGTTCAGTGATGGTAAAGGACTTTGAAGTATGTGAAGTCCACCATACAGCTGAGCATTGCCAATTATCTTTCCCGAATCCAGTACCTGAAATTCACAACCATTTGAAGTGAAATTAGCAGAGCAGTTCAAATCTCTACAAAACTTGCTTACTGATAGAAGATTGCAAGTTAAAGAAGGAACATACAGGACAGATTGAAGAGAAATATCTTGAGTAAGAAATATAGTTTCAGTTCCTTCTACACGTGCTAAGTTTACATTTGCAGTCTTGACATGCTTCGTTGGATTCTTTTTTGTAAAATCTTGAAACAAATTTGCATTCCCTGTCATGTGGCCAGAAGCACCAGAATCCACTATCCATGTGACAAGATTACTATTGGCAATAAAAGAAACACTACCTGCATGTGTAGTGCTCACCATAATCTGATCAGTGGTGGAATTTGAATCAGGTCCTAAACTGATTTTGGAAGAAGAAGATATCTGCATTTTCTAGGTTGTAAGGATCGTAACCTAAACTGATACCATGTTAATAAAGGAGGATTGGAGAGAATAGACTTCAGTTTTCTTATTCTCACTTGATGAAAAATTACATCTGAGTACATCTCTATTTATAGGCTATTTACATAAGTGTTCCTAACTAATCAAACACTCTAGGTTAGCCTTATCTTATCTAAAGAGATAAAAGATTACAAAAAACATTTAAAATATTCAAACTTTCTATCTTATCTTACTATAAACAAATTCTATCCTATTAAAAGATAAGAGTTAGATATTAAACTACTTAATTATCTAAACTAATTAGTTATTTACAATGGTAATAACTCTATTTTATACGGTATAATCCACAAAAAGAACTTCAACTGAAGCAGTTAGTCATCCTAACACTTGCCAAGAGCTAGTTTTGAGTCCCGCTGCTGTGGAGACAGAAGGTAATATTATACCACAAGACTCTACTACTGTTAATTTAGATGATTTCCCTATTGCTATTAGAAAGGGGTAAGGAAATGTACTGCTCATCCTATTAACAGATTTGTTGCCTATGGGAAGTTATTGTCTGGTTTTAAGGTTTTTACAACCAACATTGACAGTGTGAAGATTCCCAAGACAGTGGAAGAAGCTTTTGAAAATTCTGAGTGGAGGAAGGCTGTTGAAGAGGAAGTCAAAGCACTGCAAAAGAACAACACTTGGAGTTTGACTAATCTGCCAGAAAGGAAAAGGCTGATGGGTGCAAGTGGGTCTTTACAGTTAAGTACCACTCAGATGGGAGTGTTGAAAGATACAAGGCGAGGCTAGTAGCTAAAGGGTTTACCCAGTCATATAGAGTAGACTATCAAGAAACCTTTGCACCAGTGGCTAAGTTAAATACCATCAGAGTGTTTCTTTCAGTGGCTGTTAACAAGGACTGAAAGTTGCATCAATTGGACATCAAAAATGCATTTCTAAATGGAAGTCTTGAGGAGGAAGTGTAGACGCAGATTCCACTAGTTTTAAAAGGTAACACAGCAAAAAGGACAGTGTGCGAACTAAATAAATCACTATATAGATTGAAGCAATCCCCTAGGGCATGGTTTGACGGATTTGCTAGAGTTATGGTTCAGAATGGTTTCAAGCAAAGTCAAGCAGACCGCACCTTGTTTAGAAAGGTCGCACCTAATGGTAAGATGACTCTCCTAATTGTCTATGTTGATAATATGATTATCACTAGGGATGACATTAGAATGAATAGAGAGGCTAAAAATTGTTCTAGCAAAGGAGTTCTAAACTAAGGACTTGGGGAGCCTTAGGTACTTCTTGGGAATAGAAGTAGCAAGATCAAATGAAGGATTAGTCATCAACCAAAGGAAATACATCCTAGATCTACTCACAGAAACTGGAATGTTTGGGTGTAGACCAGCCGACACTCCGATGGATCCAGGTTTGAAATTTAGTAAAGATGGAATGGGGAATCCTGTGAACAAAGAATCCTACCAAAGGCCGGTTGGAAAACTGATCTACCTCTCACTCACTAGGCCTGACATTGCATACTCAGTGAGCATAGTAGCCAACACATGAGTGATCCCTGAGAAGAGCACATAGAGGCAGTCAATAGGATCCTAAGGTACTTGAAATTTACACCAGGATCTGGGCTTATTTTTAGGAAACACTAGGACAAAACAATGAGGGTTTACACAGACTCGAGCTGGGCAGGTGAACTAACAGATAGAAGATCTGTAAGTGGCTATTGTACATTTGTATGGGGAAACTTGATCACTTGGAGAAGTAAAAAACAGGCTGTGATATTTGTTGAAATTAGAGAACGTTTTAGAGTGTTTATCTGTTAAATCTTATTAAAAAATGTTGTACAAGAGTACTCCTTTTATAGGCTTTACAAGTAGTTAACCTAGAGTAGTCTACCTAAGAGATATAACTCTTATCCTTTAATGAGATAGAGTTTATCTAGATTTAAACTTTTAAATTCAAACTATTAGATGAGATAAGATTACAACATTTAATTTACATCTAATATCCTACACTCCCCCTCAAACTGGTGTGTATATGTTGTATACTCTCAGTTTGGATGAGAACTCGTCAAAGGTCACTCTCAGAAGTGCCTTTGTAAAGATATCCGCTAGTTGACTCTTTGTAGGAACATAGTGCAGCTTTACGACACCATTGTTTACCTTCTCATAAATAAAATGTCTGTCAATTTCGATATGTTTAGTCCGGTCATGTTGTACTGGATTCTTAGCAATACTCATTGCTGATTGGCTATCACTCAGTACCTCGAACTCCTGTTTTTCACCTAACTCTAGCTCGGTGAAAAGTTTTTTAAGCCACATGCCTTCGCAAATTCCAAGGGCCATAACCCTATGTTCTGATTCTGCACTACTTCGAGACACCACAGTTAGCTTTTTACTCCTCCATGTGACTAAGTTTCCCCACACAAACGAACAATAGCCACTCACAGATTTTCTATCTGTTAACTCTCCTGCCCAGCTAGAATCTGTGTAAATCTTCACAGATCTGTCTTGATTTTTCCTGAAAAAAAGTCCAAATCCTGGTGTAAACTTTAAGTATCGCAGGACTCTATTGGTTGCCTCCATATGTTCTTCTCTAGGATCACTCATGTGTTGGCTGATTATGCTTACTAGATAAGCTATATCAGGTCTGGTGAGTGATAAATAAATCAGTTTCCCAACCAGCCTTTGGTAGGATTCTCTGTTTACGGGATTACTCGTGCCATTTTTTTCCAAACTTCAAGCCTGCATCCATTGGAGTGTCTGCTGGTTTACATCCAAGCATTCCAGTTTCCGAGAGCATGTCCAAGATGTACTTTCTCTGATTTATGACTATTCCCTCATTTGATCTAGCCACCTCCATTTCGAGAAAGTACCTAAGACTTCCCAAGTCTTTAGTCTTAAACTCTGTTGCCAAAAAAGTCTTTAGTTTCTCAATTTCCTTTGTGTCATCTCCTGTAATGATCATATCATCAACGTAAACAATAAGGAGAGTTTTTGTACCATCTGAATCTACCTTCTTAAACAAGGTGTGATCTGCCTGTGTTTGCTTGAACCCGTTCTTCACCATGGCCTTCGCGAATCTGTCAAATCAGGCCCTTGGTGATTGCTTCAGCCCATACAAGGATCTATTTAGTTTGCACACTTTTTGTTTCGTTGAGTCATCCTCTAAGCCTGGTGGAATCTGCATATATACTTCTTCTTCAAGCTTTCCATTCAAAAAAGCATTCTTGATGTCCAGTTGGTGCAACTTCCAATCTTTATTAACTGCTAATGAGAGCATCACCCTTATTGTATTCAGTTTTGCCACAGGTGCAAAAGTCTCCTGATAGTCTACTCCATATGACTAAGTAAATCCCTTTGCCACTAACCTTGCCTTGAATCTCTCGATGCTTCCATCAGAATGATACTTTACTGTGAAAACCCACTTGCATCCGACCACCTTTTTTCCTTCCGGCAGTTTAGTTAAACTCCATGTGTTATTTTGTTGTAGGGCTTTGACCTCTTCTTCAACAGCTTTCCTCCAATCAGGATTTTCAAATGCCTATTCTACTGTTCTAGGGATCCTTACACTGTTAATATTAGCTGTAAAAGCCTTGAAACCAGACAATAGTTTTCCATAAGCAACAAATCTATCAATAGGATGATTAGTGCATTTTCTTACCCCTTTTCTGATTGCAATCGGAAAATCATCTAAATTCTCATGAGCTGGACTTTTTGAGACATCATTGCTTACCCTTTCCTTCATGGCAGCAGGACTGAAGATCAGTTCTTGGCAAGTACTAGGCTGATCAATGGGTTCTGTGACAATTTTCTTTCTTCTGGTATAGTGAGTAAGCTGTTTGACTAGAGATTGTGGGGTTTGAGTAGTGTGAGGCCTGGGAGATCTAGGTTCTAGAGAAGATCTTCCTACTGGAACATTAGAAGAGATGGGAGATGTAGGCTCTAGGGAAGATCTTTCTACTAGAACACTAGGAGAGCTAGGAAATGTAGGCTCTGGAGAAGTTGTAGGATCATTAGAGTTGCTAGGTTTTCGTCCTGTGTTTGTTCAAGGGTCGGAAAAGGAGACAACAAAGGAAGAATATGAGTAGGAGTAATAGGCTGAGATTCCTCACATCTCTCCCCCTGAATCTTAGTCCCTACAAAATAAGGTTGATTTTCAAAGAAAGTAACATCAAATGAAACATAGGTTTTCTTGGTAATAGGTGAGTAACATTTGTAGCCCTTCTGACTTGATGAATATCCTATAAACACACAACCGAAGGACCTAGGATCAAGCTTACTCCTATTGTTACTATGCACATGAACAAAAGCTGTGCAGCCAAATACTCGAAAAGGAATAGCAGATGACCATGGTTTGAAATGTGGAAAAAGATGTAAAAGGGTGTCAAAAGGAGTTTTAAAGCCTATAGTTTTGCTAGGCATCCTATTAATTAGGAAAGTAGCAGTAAGAAGTGCTTCCCCCCAAAGATACTGAGGAGCATTAGCAGAAAGCATAAGAGACCGAGTTACCTCAAGTAGATGTCTGTTTTTTCTTTCAGCAACCCCATTTTGCTGAGGAGTGTTGACACAAGAAGTAAGGTGAAAGATACATTTCTCTCGAAAAAAGGAACCAAGGGATTTAGTGAGATACTCACTCCCATTATCACCCTGAACTATCTTTATTTTGCGTTCAAATTGGTTTTCGATCATGTGATAAAACGTTTTAAATATCGTTTCAACCTCCGATTTTTCTTTCATGAGATAGGTCCAAGTAACCCGAGAGTGATCATCAATAAAAGACACAAACCAGCGAGCCTCAGATACATTTTAACTTTAGAAGGACCCCAAATGTCGCTGTGTATGATAGAGAAATGAGAGGTAGGTTTAAATTTAGTGGGAATATATGATTGTCTTGTATGTTTGGCAAGTTGACATGCATCACAGGTGAATGACGAGGGATGTTTATTCAGGAACAACTTAGGAAACAATTTCGCAAGATAGTAGAAATTCGGGTGTCCTAATCGAAAATGCCATAGCATGACATCATTGGAAAGAAGGGAAGAGGAAAAAACTGTAGACGTAGGACAACTGGGAATAGTTTTGTTTCGAGAGGATAGGCCATCAAGAATGTAGAGTCCATTGTGTCGCCTAGCATTGCCAATCATTGTCCTCGAGTCTTGTGCCTGAAAAATACAACCAGACAGCCTAAAGTTAACATCACAATTCTCATTTTTAACAATTCTGCTAACAGACAGAAGATTGCAGGCCAGTTTTGGTACATAAAGAACATCAGACAGTACTAGATGATCATTTAATTTAATAGAACCACTTCCTGATACAATAGAGAGAGATCCATCGGCAACTTTGATAGATGATGCAAATGAATGTGGCTTGTACTCATGAAAAAGGTCACGATTGCCTGTCATATGGTCAGAAGCACCAGAATCCACTATCCAATTCCATGGATTGATTGTGGCCAAACAAGAAATTCTACCTTCTGTAGCAGGAAATGCAGTAGAATCTAATTTGGAGAATATTTGACCAAACATCTGTTGGAGCTCCACAATCTGTTGCTTACTGAAATTGCTGGAAGAACTGTCATGCACAGTAACATGTGCTTCTCTCGGGGCTTTGACCCATTGGGATTTCCACTCTGCTGGTCTCACTGATTGAGATGGAATGGGAGAAAGAGACGCATCTGAAAGGGTAAAAGCAGATGGACGAGAGCTTACTGGAGAGTTAATTGCAGAAGCAGCAGGTTCTACTGTAGCCATGTTTTCTAAATAGGGAAGAAAGGTCGAGAGAAGAGAGGAAAAAAATTGAAATTTGGAAGAAATGATCGACCTAAACTGATACCATGTTGAAATCAGAGAACATTTTAGAGTGTTTCTCTGTTAAATCTTATTAAAAAATGATGTACAATAGTACTCCTTTTATAGGCTTTACAAGTAGTTAACCTAGAGTAGTCTACCTAAGAGATATAACTTTTATCCTTTAATGAGATAGAGTTTATCTAGATTTAAACTTTTAAATTCAAACTATTAGATGAGATAAGATAAGATAAGATTACAACATTTAATTTACATCTAATATCCTACAGTATCTAGAAGCAGTGTAGAGGCAGAGTTTAGAGCAATGGCCCTTGGGATAAGTGAAGGAATGTGGATTAAAAAACTCTTCACTGAACTAGAGTTGGATGGAAAATTAGAATTTGAGATTTACAGTGACAGCCAATCAGCAATGAGTATTGCTAGGAATCCAATACAGCACGACAAGACCAAGCATATTGAAATAGATAGACATTTTATCTATGAGAAGGCTAATAATGGGGTTGTAAAGCTTCACTATATTCCTACCAGGAATTAGCTTGCTAATATCTTCACCAAGGCACTTCCAAGAGTGACTTTTGATGAGCTTTCATCCAAACTGGGTGTATACAACATATACACACCAGTTTGAGGGGAGTGTAGGTTAGTACACGTAGAGTAGGAGTTGTAATCATATCCTAACTAGCAGTTTAGTTGTAATCTAACTCTATCTTTGTAAAGGATAAGAGTCATATCCTAGAGGTTAACTACTCCATGTAAAACTCCTTGTAAAAGTCTATAAGTAGACTTATTTCTGTATATCGAAATATAACAGAGAATATTTTCAACTCTGTTTTCTACAAGACTATATATTCATTAATGGTAAAACCAATCCGATGTATAAGTGGTGGATCCTTCAATGCCTCCTTAATCTTCTCACTTAAGCTACTAGAAATGTTCTTTACAGCTTTTCAGA
Source organism: Hibiscus mutabilis (assembly GCA_019671005.1). Taxonomy (NCBI): domain Eukaryota; kingdom Viridiplantae; phylum Streptophyta; class Magnoliopsida; order Malvales; family Malvaceae; genus Hibiscus; species Hibiscus mutabilis. The sequence continues at coordinate 17,467,096 of CM033740.1, read as the reverse complement.
CCTAGAGTTCTGTCAAAAACCATGACATCTTTTCGACCTCTGTCTTTCTTGGCCTCTAATTTTAGCTTGGAAGTTACAGGCCTGTTCATTGCATTCTCTAAGCACAAATGATGATATTTTGTTGAGTTGAATTCAGTTTAGTTTTATTGTTAATAAGTACAAAACATGGAAATGATGGATCAAATGCTTTTTTTTGTTTGTTTATCATCAGCCAAGTTTGTAATGAAAACTTCACAATGGTAACATTTGCAGGCAGAGGTTGAGAAGCTTTTTTTTGAGGAACATAAATTAGATGAACAAATCAGGTTAAGCTGTTATGGTCTCCTTCTGTATCCCAATTCAATCCATTTCTTTCTCTGGATTGTTGACATTTCTATTAATTGTACAGAGAAATGCAAGAAAGATTGAGGAACCTTAATGACGATGAAAATAATCAAAAGTAAATCTTCACCTCCCACTCAAGATGTTAATACTTTTACGCCTTTTTTTACTAAACCTCAGCTGATCAACTTAAATCATTTCATCTTTTACCATCTCAGGTGGCTTTTTGTGACCGAGGAAGATATCAAGAGCTTACCCTGATTCCAGGTTTGTTCATTGCTCAAAATTTATATATTAATGCTTTTGGTTTGGTAAATGTGAAGTCATCTAGCATTGCTAATGCTAGGGATGCTTTTTTCTTTGTGTTGTTAATTTGCCTTGTTTAGAATGAAACGCTAATAGCTATTAAAGCTCCACATGGAACCACTCTGGAAGTCCCTGATCCTGATGAGGTAATCTCAAAAGCTTGAAGAATCTAACATGTGGTTTATGTTTTTTTGTTCAATCTTAATAGCAACGTTTTCCTTTACAGCAGGCTGTTGACTATCCCCAAAGGAGGTACAAGATTATCCTTAGAAGCTCAATGGGTCCTATAGATGTTTACCTTGTCAGGTACCACTGCTTCTTGTTGGTTTAAAGATGATATCCTAACATGAAATTTCTCTCCTTTTTTGTGGCATGGCAAATGCTTTGTGCTAAAGAAAAATGCCCATCTAAGCATCAAAATGGTCAACTTTCTTGATGATTCCTCTCTCTCTCTCTCTGATATTATAGTCAATTTGAAGAGATACAAGAGTGGATCTACCTCCAAACTTTCCATCAACTTCAGGCTTGAATGAGAACCCGGCAACAACAATGGTACTAGAGGAGAGCAGAGGGAAGGAGATTGAAATGAAGGAGCAAGATGCTAATAAAATGTGCTCATATCTTAATGCTTCACAGGACTTTGTGAGTGGGATCACGAAAATCGTTCCCTCTGATGTTGATGTAAGTTCCAATTATTTTCTGTTGAAAGCAAAGATTGATTTCCATTTCAATATACTCAACTGATGAAGTTTTTATTCATTTGCTATTCAGATAAATCGATAATGAGTACTCATTTCTTTTGCAGAGTGATGTTGATTATTGGCTATTATCAGATCCTAGTGTTAGCATCACTGACATGTGGCGGAACGAATGTCCTCTAGAATGATGTATTCAGATTAATGCTAATTTTTCCTCTTATTGTTTTGTATTCCATGACTCTTGACTATAGCTCTGATTGAGTGGAACGAGTTTGATACACTAAATGAGGACTGTGGCATGGCTGCTGTTAGCTCACCATAGCTACCTCAACTCGGAAGTGAAAGGCATGTTTGCATATGTGAAGATGAAATTCCCTCGGCTTCTTTTATGTTGAGAGCATTTCCGATACTTTGGACGTTGGCGAGAAGGTTTCGCAAAAGTTGGCTACTTGAAGTCCCTCAAAGTTGGAGGAACTAAAGAACAAGAAGTAGGTATGGCAATCATTATACAGGTAAGTAAGACAAACGATCCACGTGATCTTCGTGGTAAGGTCATATTTTACCCAAGTCTCTGCTTTTATTGCATCAACCAGATCCTCTTGTCAGATTGACTAGCATAGCTCATATAGATTTCATGCGGTGACAAACAACTGATCTGTTGTACCTTGTTTTTACTGTATTGAGAAAATTTTGATGAAATAAAGATGTAAGAGATGTTCAGTGCATAGCAAGCTTGTTTTTTAGAAGATTTTCCCCCTGGGAGTACCAGAAATATGCAAGTTGATACTGGCTGCAATGCATTACATCACATGATACCTTATATTCATATTGTCTTAGATCAGAATCCGATGAATGACGAGTTAAAAGGATTCAATTCCTTGATCTGTTAATCATTTGCAGAAGTGGTATGCTCTTGGATGCTGAAGTTATATATATGTTGAACCTTTCACATGATAAAAGTCTTACGTTGTATTTTCAACAAATCAATGTTGTTCTTGCAATTAACTCGATTGCAAGCACACTGAAATCAACCAAAATCATTTTGGAGCTTCAAGAAAAACTCTTAAACCTCCAAGGAAAACAACCAAAAAGAAGACATGTTTTACTTGTACATTAAATATTATGAGACGGGCATTGAATTTGGACGTACCCAAACATGTCACTCATCTTTTTCAACCTTCTTTCCTATCCAACCGGCGACAGTAAGAGTGAGAGCCACAGTAGGAGGAAACCTTATAGGAGATGCAACTTTGTGCGCGGCATATGCCAAAGCAAAAGTCCCAACTTTCTCTCCGGTCGCATCGGTTGAGATCCCCACTGGAAAATTCCATCTAATGGTTAGTCCTCTAAAACCTTTCATCATCAGAAGTTATGAAACGAAGGTTTAAGGGAAATCTGCACCCCATACCAGGGGTGGATCCAAGAATTTAAATTTGGTAGTTCACTCATCAACTATAAATATAGTCGCATGTAAGCCTAGAGCAAACTGAACAAGTAATCAAAAGTTACATTTAAAAGTCATAGAAAATTCAAATTATATACTACTAATAATTAAAAATGATTGAAGTAAATTTAATTTTTGAAAGAAAAAAAAACAAGCAAAAAATAAAATAATTACCACACCCCAGATTTGGGAATGAAAATTTCGAGCTTAAAGGGGTGAATTGCCAAATTAAGACTAAATTGAATTGTTTGCGAAGGTTTGTAAGTCATTTCATCATTTTTCAGAGTTGCAAGATAAAATGATAATCTTTCAAAGTTTAGTGTCATTTCTAAAGCCCTTATTAAGTTTAGTGACTCGCTTTGCAATTTATCTATTGAGGATATATATTCTTATTTTTCAACTAACCTAATATTTACTTTTTTTATTTCTTATAGCCGTCAGCAACCCTCCCCCTCGTCTCTCTACCCTTATGCATTCCTTTTTTTTTCCTTGATCGGCATGAACCAGAGCTCATTTTTTTTCTAATTTTGTCTCAAAAACTTAATTACCCTCCAGCGAAGCCTTTGCCTTCTTATCATCGTTTTTCTGGTTCAAAATCCCCATATGAGTTATCTTTTCGTTTTGTGAACTCTCTTCTACCGTTTGAAGCTGCTCTGTTAAACCTCTCAACTTGGAAAAATGGTAGGTCACGTGACCTAGGAGGCACAATGGTAGATTCGCCCCTGCTTGACAGGTAATGCTGCCTCTAATAACGTATTCACCAATTTCTTAGAATCATGTTGATTTAAGTCAGTTAAAGGCTCAACAGGCACCTCATACCTTACATCGATGGGCCCAATTTCGTCAGCCTCTAACTGCAAAAAACTCAAAGACCATTGGGCAGTCCACCAACACCCATTCATTTAGCCTACCACTCATATCTGTACCCATGGCAGTAGAATCCATCCTCGAAACCATCCTCATCTCCTCATTCATCATCCAATCCCTTGAACTTATCTGAACATCCAAATCTTGATTTTCTTTGTTGTTTATGCCCATGCTCATGCTCAAGGCTGCCTTCTCTTTTTAGTTGCGCTTTGTCCCCCCCCTTAAGTTCTTTGAACTTTGAATCATCATCCTCACTATCCTCCTCAGACCAGCAAGCCGCTTCACAATTAGTGATTTGAAGTTAGTTTTAAGCGATAAATATATATAAAGTTTATTACCAAAAGAAGGTATTAAAAACATTAATTTTGATCGTGATTTTTTTCTTCAAATTTCATATTGACAAATTAATATAAATATTTTTTTAAAAAAATAAAACTTAAAAGTACATAATATAAGCATAAAAAGAATTTAGGAATCGTTTACACCGACACAAGAGATATGACAAGGTGATCCGGTCTCCCCTTATCTCTTTATTTTGTGTATGGAGCGGTTGAGTCAAGCTATTAATGTCGAAGTTACTAGTGGGGTATGAAAGCCGTTTAAAGTTGCGTGCAATGGTCCTAATATATCTCAACTTTTTTCGCCGATGATATAATATTGTTTGCAGAAGCTAAGGTTGATCAATTGCTCGTTTTAGAGTGGGTGTTGTCCGATTTTTGTGCTGCCTCGAGTCACAAGATTAGTATTCAGAAGACTAATATATATTTTTCCTAAAAATGTGGATGTTAACCTGCAAAATCATATAAGTAATACTTTTGGCTTTAAGGAAGTGGACGATTTGGGGCGTTATTTGGGAGTTCCTTTGTTGCATTCTTGGGTCACCAAAGCATCTTATCAATATCTCATTAATAAGGTTCAGGATAAGCTTTCAGGGTGGTCAGCGAAGTCCTTGTCTTTAGCATGTAGAATTATCCTTGCTAAAACGGTTCTTGAAGCCATACCATCCTATACAATGCAAACGACAGCTCTTCCAAAAGGAGTGTGTGAAAATTGAAAGACTGATTCAAAGTTTCATTTGGGGCAGTTTGAATGATGGTGACGCCATACATCTAGTTAATTAGGAGAGTTTGTGCCTTCCGACGAGAAATGGTGGGCTTGGTTTCAAATATCTCCATGTTCAAAATAAAGCATTTTTCATGAAGGTTGCATTCTATCTCCTAGTTAAACCCGATCAGCTTTGGGTGCATTCTTGAAGGTCAAATACAAGTTTGACTGAAAGCCTTGTATTAACAATTCTCAAGTAGGGTATCAATTGTGGAAAGCAGTTTGCAAGGTTTGGCATGAGGTTGAGTCTAATATTGTATGGCAGATTGGTGATGGTCGTGGGGTGAAGTTTTGGACTGACCCTTGGTTAGAGGATCTCGGTCCGTTTTCGGCATAGCGGTTGGGTGGTCTTGATGCTTCTGAAGGGGACATAGTGATTGCATGGGCGGATCTAAGAATTTAAATTTAGTAGTTCAGTCATCAACTATAAATACAGTCGCATGTAAGCTTAGAGCAAACTGAATAAGTAATCAAAAGTTACATTTAAAAGTCATAGAAAATTCAAATTATATACTACTAATAATTAAAAATGATTGAAGTAAATTTAATTTTTGAAAGAAAAAAATAAGCAAAAAATAAAATAATTGCTACACCCCAGATTTGGGAATGAAAATTTCGAGCTTAAAGGGGTGAATTGCCAAATTAAGACTAAATTGAATTGTTTGCAAAGGTTTGTAAGTCATTTCATCATTTTTCAGAGTTGCAAGATAAAATGATAATCTTTCAAAGTCTAGTGTTATTTCTAAGACCCCCATTAAGTTTAGTGACTCGCTTTGCAATTTATCTATTGAGGATATATATTTTTATTTTTCAACTAACCTAATATTTACTTTTTTCTTATTTCTTATAGCTGTCAGCAACCCTCCCCGTCCCCCTCTTCTCTTTACCCTTATGCATTTTTTCCTTGATCGGCGTGAACCAGAGCTCATTTTTTTTAAATTTTGTCTCAAAAACTTAATTACCTTCGGGTGAAACCTTTGTCTTTTTATCATCGTTTTTCTGGTTCAAAATCTCTATATGAGTTATCTTTTTGTTTTGTGAATTATCTTCTACCGTTTGAAGCTGCTCTGTTAAACCCCTCAACCTGGAAAAATGATAAGTCACGTGACCTAGGAGGCACAATGATAGATTCGCCCCTGCCCCATACATACGTATATGTTGTTTTTTTGTTTACCTTTTGCAGCAATGCTTGAACATCAACGCCTGCAGTGATGAGTGCATAACAAAGGGAGAAGGATATCAAGGAGAGAGTAATAGAGGTTGCCAAGTAGGCTCCTCCATATTTGGCTAGAAGCTCTTTTGCTTGATCCCCCTTCGATTTCTTTTCTTCCCCTTCTTCCTTTGAGCTGAATATCTTCACATAAATACATGAAATCACAGGCAGATGTTAACTTTCCCATTCCCAAAAACCAAAAAGAAAACATCTTTCTTTAATCTACCAGGTACCACTTAATTTCTTATTAATGACAAACTCTGCAGATAGTTTACTACCAAGCTGAATTTGTGTGGTTGGGGTTTCTTAGCAATTGAGCCTACAAACAAAAATAAGCATAAGAAAGTAATGAGAAAAAAGAGAAGTAAGTACCCTCCATAACCCAACTTCAAGGCCATACTTTTTTGTAACTTCATCCACGGATGAAGAAGGGGTTTGAATTTCTTCATCTTTTTCTTTGATGGCTTTGATTTTAAAGCTTTTCAGCTTGGGTTTTATGGGAGTTGAAGGTAAAGCAAATGAGTGATTTTGGGCATGGAAAAAAGAAGTGGAAGAGAGAGGAGTGGGTGTTGGAAGTGTTATCGCCATTGTTGTTTAGCTTACCATACAGTTCTCTATCCAGAAAAAGAAATCTGGGAAAAATGCCACAGAGATGGAAAGAAAAATCAGAGGAAGGGGTCGTCTCGTTTAGCTTTTATTGACAATACTGGCCCTCTAGTTTTCACTTATTTCTGGTTAGCGAAGTGTCACGGACAGGCCCCATTTGCTCGGTTGGCAAGCCGTGCGGCACTTGAAATGGGCGTTACCCAGACAAGTCAGCCTTCCTCATACCTCATTGTCCAAGGAGTTATCTCGGTCGAGCCTTCTCAGGGTCACAAGGCCCTAAGGCTTTAGAGTTTCGAATCCCGCAGGGCCTAGCGATAGCTGCACTCCAACCTCGTACTTCAGCCACAAGCGCGATATGGGGCTCTATGGCCCCAAAACGTCCCTAGGTATTTCTCCCGGGGAGACAGTGCGCCAACCACTAGGCCCCACTGCCCGCACACCTAGGCCCCACATAGGCCTAGGAGTAGGTCGCTTACACCAAGGAAGCTCGGTCGCTAGCCCAGGCGAGGGGGATGGTGGAGACCCGACACGGACCACTTCCCCTAAAGAGCTAAATAAACTTACCAGAATGCCGTGAGTAGACGTTGCTTCGTCCCAAATGAGGACACTTTCTGGATAGGGCCTTCATCGTCTTCCTAAAGCTTCTCAACTTGCATCCTTGACTTGGTAGCTCCTTAGGGACTGCTCATATCATCACTCGGTCCACCATTGCTCGGTAATAAACGGGCTTGTCAAGGCAGGGTCATAATATAATAAGGGATGGCCTTGACATCTCTCCCCTACTTACTCTATCGATGGCCTCATTGATGTAGCCCCAGAAGGGATGGTTCTGACATTCTCCCCCACTTCCTCTATCGATGGTTTCGTCGATGTAGTCCAGGAAGTGATGGTTCTCATTGATATTGACATCAGTTCTTCATCACCTGTTGAGCCGATACAAACCCTTGTGGCAGCACATCTTCGATTCGTGCTCGATTTGGTATGTTTTTCTTGTCCCTCCATTTGATCCTTCAAGTAAATAATTCAAGCCTCGATCCTGGGTTCTTTCTATCCCCTTTTGACTATGTTGTATATCCGTAATCATCTAGACTGACCACAAACTCATTATGACCCAGTTCCACTTCTATCATGTTGAGTTTTAGATTCATGCTCCCCCACTTTTACTCTGATTGTGGCTCGGGCAAAAGACAAGTAACAAACCATCGATCCACTCGAACAAGTGCCTTGTAGTTTCTCTGTGCTCCACGATCTGCCCATTAACCTATACAAATACAAAAGTAACATACATGATCATGAGCAAATGTGTTATGACTCGTCACTCAATGGCTTGCTCCTCGACGTTAAGCATCTTTGCCAACTTTGCCTCATCTCATACCGAGACCTCCAAAGTATTGAATGCGTCACCATACATTTGTCATCAACATTAACCCAAGTTTTGCCAGCAGATGCTCACGTTGCACCTGGTTGCTCAATAATGCATAGATTATCTCTAGTTGCCAACACCGTATTGCATTGTACTTGCCTTTTGTTCTCCGCAATACATCCTATTTTTATAAGATATACAAGCAATTTTATCAATGAAAACATATCCACACAAGTCTTGTATGATTACCTGGTTGGCACACATTGCCTTATGCTACCACCAATCATGGTATACCTTTGTATGTATACCTCAGGTGTTTTGACTATTTGAGAATGTAGTCTCTACGACAAGCTAATATCATCCACTCGTGAAGTTTTCTTCTTACTCAATTATACCTGCACCATTTACCAATGAATGCCCACCAATATACTCTCGAACAACCTTGCCCTTGTTCCAGTAGCCAAAATAGTTGGTCATATGTCCTCGCTAGAACTTCTTAATGGTCTCCTATGGCCCTTGTAATAGCCAATCAAGTTGCCCCTTTATTTCGTTTCTCCTTCACTCCCTTTGTAACAGACAGAACTGTTGATAAGCACAAAAGTACGCATTTGATCTCTTGACACACATGGCCTATACTTATCATGGGGCCATTACCCTTTTCCCAAAAGACATGTCTTCCCTATTATCCACTTACTAGAAAAGTTCATCTTGTTATCACGCCCCCAAAGGAACCTGTATTAGCACCACACAACCATCATATCAACATTAGTCTCGTGTCGTGGACTTCAAAATGATGTCTCACTTGTGCCCTCTACGTCTAACTTAGGTTTTCGCAGGAACCAAACTCTTCCCCATATGCCCACGACATCTAGTCAGTAGAGTATTCTCATGTAGGATCAATACCTATTTATTCTCTTACATAATCTCGAATAGAACCTGTATTCGCTAAATCCCTTAGCTTCTTTTGAGCATTATATTCTACATTTTTGGGAAAGAAATGAGCCCATTAACTCTCCCTTTAGCTCCTCACACATTTTGATAGGACAAACACCATTAATAAACTTGGACCGCTACCACCACTTGGCGTCCCCTATTAGATACACCAAGGCCACCGCGACCTTGTCTTTATCTGTTTTAGTATGCGTATATCAGAAATAATGCTTGACGTCGAATAAGAAATTTTCAAGCTCCCTAGCATCTCTGTTCACTTCATACCGGTGAGGTTTTGAAACCCTAGTCCTCAAACCCTATCTACTGTCATCGAATTGCTCATAGCTATTTGTATCAGGTTAACCCGAGTCTTGATCTCATCTAGTCCGAACTTCATATGACTTAATGCTTCTTTTGCCTCCATTACCAAAATCTTTGATAGTCTGGGTCAACTCTTGCTGCATTTCCTTTATTGCTCAAAGTCGATCATTTGATGCCATAGCTCTCATGGCAGCCACTACGGCCTCAAGTTCCTTAAACCGATAGGGTCTACCGACCCACCACCTTGTGTTGACGCCCCAACACCTGGGTGTGTTCTCTCTCTGGGCAATACTCGTTCCACGTTTTCGCGTTTGTCACCATTCTTGTCGACACACCCAGAATCATTGTGCCTGCACAGACATCAACTTTTACAAATAGGTGTGATATTTGTATCGTGTCCTTCTTTGTTACATGAAGCTAACATTTATCCCTGTTGCATACGACCAGGGCTTCTTGACACCTGCCAAACCTTCAAAACTGTCTTGGTTCTCTAATCGATTGCCCCCACATCCCTCAAGGAATTGGTAGGAACACCTGTCGTCAGAACACACACAAAGAGAAAACTGACCACAAAATTGGTTAGTCCAATTACATAACAATAAAATGAAATGTACCTCACAAGTTCAATAGGACTTTCCAGTACGACTCCCACTGCAATTCACGCTCTGTATTGCCAAACTCTGGGAAGTGCGTTATAACTTCCTTGACCACCACATTTCTATTTTTGGGTAACACTGACATATCCGTGGTAACCAGGTTTTGCTTTTGATCTCTTGGTCCATACATCAACTTTGACCTAAGCCTTGGCTTTACTAGCTCGCCCCACCAACTAGCTTGTCAGTAGTAGCCCACATCTCCACTGCCCAAATTGGGGATTTTGTAATACTTGGGTGAGATCTGAATTGTACTTGAATCATCACCACATACCCATCGAGCTTGTCTGTCCCACGCTTACTCTTTGGCTCTGCTTGTGAAGGAACTCCTAAGGAGAGCTTCCCTCAAATGCACCCACATTACCAAGTTGTACCACCCTTGTGTTTCTCACCCAAACGAGTAGCTTTACAAATAGCACTTTGCCTTACCCTTTGTCATCTCATATTGCAATTTATTGCCAGAGAATCTGGTCCAAACAACCACACCGCAACACATTCTTTTTTACCTTAAGACCCAATGTGTCTTAAGAAAATTGCCATTTACAAACAAATCATTAGCTATGAGAAACATTTCCCCTTAGGCTCCTTGATTTTATCTGACAATGTGATTTTTCCCCGAGAACCCATGATGTGCCCGTCCGCTACAAGAGCCCACAACAACAAGAGGGAGAATACCAATAACTTTGCACTCCCTTTTACTCCATTTTTTTGTTTCGAGAGGGGCCACTCCATCTGGCATACAACGATCGTCGTGATCCTTTGACCACTTCATTAAATAGTTCGAGGTCCTAAGAGTCTTGTCCTGCACCCTTAGACGATCACACTATACTAAGGTACTCCCACAACAGATGAGTTTTATCATCCCCTTTGATTTTATCAATGGGCGAATCCACCACCTTGAAGAACACGACTCTGCCGCCTTGAGTCCCTGAACCCAAAGCAATTTTGGAACGGTTTCAAGTTGTCTCTAACTCTTTCTTTTAGGGTTAGTCTACGAACCCATGACTATCCGTTGTATCACTCTACAACCATCTATACCCACTCCTCTTTTCACCTGGAAAAAGATAGTTAGACAACAATCAAGCACCACAGTGCCAGGATAAACAATATTGCCATTAACTTCCATCAATCAAGAATTTATCCCATTACCCTGGAAATGACAAGCACCAATATGTTAGATTAACAAAAATAAGCACATTTTATGCTTCGGGCTACACACGCCCTTGTACTAACAGGACAAAACAAACATCAATAAGCAAGGGTTACCGACACAAGGCAATGTATCAAAATAAGCATCACTATTACCGATAGCCACCATAGGGAATGACTCTCCTCTCGCGTGATGCGTAAGCATCCCCATATTGCTAGAATTCGTGCCCCCATGCTATGAGGAATACACACTTCATCATGTCCCATAGACAGCCTTCAACGAGCCTTTAAAGCAACTCAAAAAAAAATATTGCCGGTGTCCCAAATCACGGACATGCACTACTATGCAAAGATCAATCTCATCCACAAAAGTTCTTGCGCTTCTTTACGCCTCAACTCGATCATCGTCTCGATCAGCCAACAACAATGTTACGCCTGTAACGAACAAATGAGCACCACTGTGCCCTAATTCATACGCGCCACCGCGCTAATGTAACACATCGGCACTACCTTACCAAACCCACCATAGACACCTTTGCTCCTTGACTAGGTCTTGATCAATCAGCATAAGGAGTCACCCTGCCTACCCCACTCGCGGAAGCGCTTGGCGTAGGTTCTAGCCACCCTGTCTACCCTCACAGGGCGCTCGGCGTGAAACTAGACCACCCTGCCTACTCCATTAATGGATGCGCTTGGCGTGACATTACACCATCCTGCCTACTCCTTGAAGAGAAGCGCTTGGCGTGGGATTAGACCACCCTGCCTACTCACCACATGGGAACGCTTGGCGTAGTCCCCCACCCTGCCTACTCCAGTCCAAAGAGCGCTTGGTTTACTATCATTCGACCCTGCCTACTCCATTCACCGGAGCGCTTGGCGTAGAATGCACAATCCAGCGCCTCTACGCACAGAAAAAAAAAAGTAGTCTCTTTTTTTTTTCCTGTCATGATGATCCACCCTGCCTACTCCACCCGTGGGAGCGTTTGGCGTGAGACCAACTGATCCACAAATAGTCCAACTCTCATTTTTGCTACGCATCCGTCTGGCGTCACCACGCACCACAGCCACTAAATAAAGCATCATAGTGTTCCAGTTGGTACACGAGCACTATGGCGTCTGGTTAACAAATACGCACCACTGTATCAAAAGCCATAGCCAAACGCCACCATCACATGAGTACTTTGTCCATCGTATTCTCGCTCTGATACCACGTGTCACGGACAGGCCCCCTTTGCTCGGTTGGCAAGCCGTGCGACACTTGAAATGGGTGTTACCCAGACAAGTCAGCCTTTCTCATGCCTCATTGTCCAAGGAGTTATCTCGGTCGAGCCTTCTTAGGGTCACAAGGCCCTAAGGCTTTAGAGTTTCGAATCCCGCAGGGCCTAGCGATAGCTGCACTCCAACCTCGTACTTCAGCCACAAGCGCGATATGGGGCCCTATGGCCCCAAACCGTCCCTAGGTATTTCTCCAGAGGAGACAGTGCGCCAACCACTAGGCCCCACTGCCCGCACACCTAGGCCCCACATAGGCCTAGGAGTAGGTCGCTTACACCAAGGAAGCTCGGTCGCTAGCCCAGCGAGGGGGGATGGTGGAGACCCGACACGGACCACTCCCCCTAAAGAGCTAAATAAACTTACCAGGAATGCCGTGAGTAGACGTTGCTTCGTCCCAAATGAGGACACTTTCTGGATAGGGCCTTCATCGTCTTCCTAAAGCTTCTCAACTTGCATCCTTGACTTGGTAGCTCCTTAGGGACTGCTCATATCATCACTCGGTCCACCATTGCTCGGTAATGAACGGGCTTGTCAAGGCAGGGTCGTAATATAATAAGGGATGGCCTTGACACGAAGGGGGTGGCTTCTGAAATTGAGGCCAGATTTCAACGTACGTGTCTTAATTTCCCTTCATTATTTCGGAACACAAAAACAGCTTCCTAAAGGCTTATGCAATGAGATTCATATTTAAATAATTAACAATTGATATTTGGTCTATTATTGTGAAATTTTTATTTTTTAAGGGTAAAATTTATAAATAGTTATTAAATTTAGCAATTAAGTTTTTAAATTGTTTTTATTTGGGTATTAAACTTTTGATTTTATTATAAATTAGGCACTGAAAAATTAACGGCTGTTAAAAGGGTGGGAGTTAAAAAATTTGTACAATAACATAATTAATTCTCCAAATTTATACATTAAGAAATTTAGTCATAATTTAAAAAATAATGAATTGACCTTCATAATTTTTTTAATTAAAAAACTTAATAATTTAACCATCATTTTTGTATAATTTAACCATCGACTGCGTAATGAACTTCGAACACCTGCTCAATCATTTTCCAGAATCCTTAAGCCTCCATCAGAATCCGATTTGACGAAAGTCATGGCTTTAGAATAGTGTCCACAGTTCAATGTTTATATTATGCAGATCTCTTCATCCATAAATTAAAATATATTAAATTGTTGGGTAAATTACATAAATCATCACTCAACATTAATTTTAGTTATTAAAGTTTCAAAACGTTCAATTTATTTACTGAAGTATAAACATTGAATGTTTTTTTGTCACTCATCCGTTAAATTTTTGCGGCGTTAAGTTGTGGCCATTTACCGAAAAACAAAGGATTTTTTCTAAGATTTGAACGGTGGAAAACTTCATCGACACAAAGAAGCAACATATTGAAAAATGGGCTTCATCCGATGGCGAAAAAAGAAAGATCGCGAGAGAGAAATCAGAAATTTTTTAGACGATTTGTGGACTTCGGATGACTTTCTGGCACAATAGTGGTCGAATTCAGACTCAGCAGGCGGAGACGAAGTGACTGATAAAATTTAGGCCGAACGACCACTATTTACGACCGTTAACGGTGGTATCAGATGACGGTAAGCGGTGAACGACGTGATAGAGAGTATCATCGTCAAAAAATTAACGAATGAGTGACAAAAAACGTTCAATGTCTAAACTTCAGTGAGTAAATTGAACGTTTTAAAACTTTAGTGACTAAAGTAAGTTTGATAGTAAAGTTGAGTGATGATTTATGTAAGTTACCCTTAATCATTTAAGCATATTTAATCTCATGTCTTCATGTATATTATACTAACAACAATGTCCATCACTGATAGAAAACAAGATAAACTAATGGCGGAAGACAATATTTTTAGAAAATTAAAATTTTTTATATTTAATTTGTCCCCTAAATTTTTTAAAAATTCTCATTAAGCCTCTCAAATTTTAGTTAGACCCCAAATTTTAGTAAAAAAAAAAACTAGTCCAGCATTTCTAAGTTATTATTATGTAATTTGTGAATATTAAAAACTAACAAAAAGAAACCTAAGTTTTGCAGCGCCGCTTTCCCGTCGATCACTAGCCGCTAGTAGACAGGTTTAGTTTCCCTCCGACAAAATAACCTTTCTTTCACTTTTGGTGGGTTGCCTAACCTCCCATGGTGGTTGATGCCCTAACCCTTCGGGCTCTCATCTCTATCCCTTGTATCGATGTTTCGAGAGGAACTGTTCTTATCGTTTCGATTGGTTTTCTTTAAGTACATGTTTTTGGGTGGTTATCTCGTCGATGTTTTGGAAGCTAGGCGAAACCTTCACCATTGGTGCTTTTTTCTCTATGTTGTCCTTCCTCCTTTCTTTATGTCTATAGGTGTTTTCTTCGTCTCTCCCTCGGTGGTCCGATGGTTGTGTTTTCTGACTCCATTTCTCCTTCGACGGTCGACGACTCTAAGATCTAAAGTGAATGTCTGTAGGACCACTCTTTCTGTATTTTTATAATTTTTTTTACCCTCCGGTGACCCCTGGAACGATATGCAACAAGAGACCCTGAATTTGCTAGCTTCGTGCTTTTCTCAGCTCTGGTCTATGGCTTGTAGTGTCTGTTCTTTCCTGTATTTTTATTGGCGTTATTATATAAAAACCCCATTTTTAATAGTTATCTAGAAAAAAGACTCATATTTAAAGTTATCTAGAAAAATAACTCTCAAATCGTCCATATAGGAAGACCTCGCTTTTTTCAAAAAGCGAGTTTGAACTTTGTTTTCTACAAAAAACGAGTTCTATGTTAAAAACACGAAAAATTAATTTTTTTACTAACTTATTCAACGTGGAACTCGCATTTTGCAGAAAGAGAGGTTTGACCTCACGTTTTGTAAAAAGCGAAGTCTTCGTATATGGACAATTTTTATTAGTTCTGATGTGACAGTCGTTGCCTTTCTTGTGCTTCTGATTTGTCTGTTTTTAGTATTGTGTTTGTGTTTTGTTCTCCGATTTATTTGTTCTGATCTGTTTGTTTGTGTTCGTTCTTCGGTTCTAGTAACCGTGTTTGTATAAATTTTCCTTTAATAAATGAAGCATGTTTATCTCTTGCACAAATTTTTTTTTATGTAAATTAGGAGTATAAGCACAATTCACATTTGTCGACGTCGTTTTTGTCTGGGCTTATATTAATCGAGTTTTCAAAAGCTCGTCGTAGATTAAAGTCGTCATCGGTCGTTTTGGGTTATGTACGATCAAAAATTTGTAAGATTAACTTACTTTAACACCGAGATTGTCATTAGATTCAGAAGTCGATTACGCATAGCGTAGGTTAGAGCACCCCACGATGCCTAAAAAATTGTACCTAAGAATTTAGGTTATCTTAAAAAAAAAAGAGCTATAAATGCACGATTAAGATCGCTATTATTGCGAAAATGAAATGATGAAATAGATAAGAATGCACACAATTTAAATAACATGTTTAAACAAATAAACAGAACATGGAAAATTAAAATTGCTTTTAAAGATAAAATCTCAAGTCAAATTATAGGCAACCATAAATTATGCAAATTATTAACGAAATTCAATTTTAACACCGAATTGAGGCTGTACGCAAAAATTTTAAGGTCGAATTATTATTAAGCCCGATATAAGTGACCAATTAATCCAATTAATAAACCATTAAAAAGTAAAAAAAAAAACTAAATTAATTACTTACTAATTTATATATAATAGAGCTAAATTAAACTACACGTGAGCTTATGGGTTAAATAATTAAAACATGAGCTAAATTAGAACGAGCTAAAACTTAGGGACCCAATTATAACAACAAAAAAGAATTAAATGTTATTTAAAAATTATACTTTATCTCAAATAAATATTATAAATTTAATTTTTAGAATGTTCTAACATTAGTTTTATAAAATAAATAAATTATTATTTAATTATTATTTTTTATTTCGAGACGAAATGAAAAAATAATTGTAGTTTGATCTTCAATTTTAATTACATTTTAAACTAAATAATTTTTTTAAAATTTAAAATAATAAATTTAAATCTAAATATTTATTTTCAAATAATTTATTTTTTATCATAAATATATATTATATAGTAAATATTTAGAATGATCTAATATGATTTTATAAAAAAATAATTACTTTTTTTATTCCCAAACGAATTGAAAAAAAGTTTAGATTGATTTTAGTAGTATTTTGATTAATTTTAAGGTGATAATACATTTTAAATTAAGAATTAAATTTGGTGAAATTATAATTTGTTTTTAACCTAGCTTAGTGGTAAAAAAACAAGTTTTTGGTGCAAGGGATTCCTAGTTCAATTCTCCGTGTTCAATTCTCCGTGGAGACAATTTTACTTAATTTTGAGGTGGTGAGGTTTTAACTTAAATATTAATTTGAATAAAAGTTAATCATATGTTAATCCTAGCTTAACGATTAGGCATTTATTCTTCTTATGCAAAGGGTCTCTGGTTTGATTTTATCAACAAGCTTCTAAGAGGTTTTTTTAACGGTCGATGACCAAAACATGAAAAGAATGTAACATTAGTGACGATTTTGATGAAAATTTTAGTTTGTGACCAAAACAGGAAAACGAACATAGTTTAATGACCACCCGTATAATTTTCTCTTATCTTTGCTCATTTTGTGGTGTTTTTAAGGTAAATTACATAAATCATCACTGAACTTTACTCTCATATTGAGAAAAACTTTATCGGCACGAAGTAATATATTGAGGAAACGGATTTCATCCGACGACAGAAGAGGGATATCAACGAGAGAGAAATCAGAAGGGTTTTGGCTGATTTGTGAACTTCTAAGTACTTTCTGACAAAATGGAGGTCAAATTTAGACTCAAGGAGCCGAGATGAAGTGACTAGTGAAATTTAAGATCGAACGACCATCATCTACGATCGTTTAGAGTTTAAGAGTAACAAAAAAAACTCAATGTTTAAATTTTAGTGACAAAAAATATTCAATATATAAACTTCAATGAGTAAATTAAATGTTTTACAACTTTACTGACAAAAATACATTTAAGAGTAAAATTCAATAATAAATTACATAATTTACTTTTATATAAACCATAATCGCTTATATTATAGGTTAAATTATAAAATAAATACCCAAACTATGTCTCTTTTTTGTAATAAGTGCCTAAAGTATTTTTTGTTTGAAATATGTGTTTAAACTTTTATTTTAGATGAAATAGGTGCCTAAACTATTTTTTGGCTGAAATAAGTGCCTAAACTTTTATTTTTGACACCTAATTGGGCACATATTTTAACTAAAAATGAAAGTTTATGCACCTATTTTAGCTAAAAATAAAACTTTAACACCTATTTTAACTAAAAAATACTTTAAACTCTTATTGTAAAAAAATATAGTTTAGACACTTATTTTGTAGTTAAGGCTATATTATATGATATATCTGTTCAGAATTGTCCGGGGGGTCACGGCCTAAATTGAAAATCACAAGTCAAAGTCAATGAAAGCTTAAGCCGGCAGAAAAGACTATTCTATGGTCAGTTTGGGGAAGGGAACGAATCATTGAATAACCAATATTCTCAAACTTACTAATCAACGAATTAATTTAATTTTTTATTTAAGTAACAATTGACTTCCAATCCATACAACACACCCGCATGCTTTTCCGGTCCATCTCTCACGAAATACACCTCCCTCATCTTCTGAAACGCGTGCCACGTCAGCAAGGAATCTGACCCGGCTTGGTGACATTTCCCAACCGCCCGGTTCACATCCAAAGTCCGGGCCACCCTATCCAACCCTCCGTACAGACTCTGGCAGAACCTCATCATGTGCTTCAAGTCATAAACCCGGCTCCCGAAAAACACCCTCACAACCTCCAGGAACTCATCTAACCCACAGGGAAGGTCGCGGCGCGTCAGGATCTTAACCAAGTACCCGAAATCATACGCGCTGTGGAAAGTCACCCAACTCACCGAGTCATTACAAACGAGTCCAGACGGCATCATCAACTCCGCGAACCGTGCCGAGTCGATCCCCTCCTCCTTGTTCTTCTCGAAATCGATCCCCTGCTTCCTCAAGAGGGCGATGGAATCAGACGCGTGAGCGTCACGCTCCACGTCGAAATCGCGGAAATTGAATTCCCAGATGAACTGCTGGTCGCCGGTGCCCAGGTCGGGTAGATTACCCGAGGAATCGGTGAGGGTGAGGCCCACTTGGATCAAGTTCAAAGCATCAACGTTCGATTTTAGGATCTTGAAATGATCGGAAGGACGGAACTGGGCGTTGTAAGGCCGGGTCGGATCCACTTTCGGCCTGAAAACAATTCCCGGGAATTCAGTGTCCATAGAAATGAAAGGGTAGTCATCGATCAGTTGACTGATCAACTCGAACTCCGCTTCTAGATTATTCGACCAAACTTCCCGTATCTTAACACATCTCGGAACCCTGCCTGAATCATCAAACCTCATGGTCTGAATATCGCCGAACCGAAGAAAAGAAAAAAGAAAACTGGAGCTTCTGCTTTCTGTTGGCTGTTTTGCTTTGTAGCAAACAGGGAGTGAGGGGGTAATTATATATGAAACTGTGAAGGTGTTGCTGGGAAAGTGGTCCAAAGTTTCGATTTGGGAGAGAAGAAAAACGAGGTTCGGGGGAGACGTGGGTTTGACTGGAGAAAACAATGAACGTAGACTGGGGTTGGAGGTTGGAAGGTGGCTCCCTGTTTTTCAGTTTCATTTGTTTAATGGGCAAGTGGGTGGTTAGTGGGGACGGTTATCTTAATTCTGAGGTCACCTATTCTGTTCTGATTCGTTAGAGTATCCGATTCCAATTGGGGACTACTTTCGATGTACCTGACTCACGGTTTCAAATCATTGGGGTCTGAATTCAGCGTCTAATATCAATCTGAATCTGATTTTATCAAATTCAAATTCTTTTAGTCATTCCATATTAATTATTGGAATAAAGTCAAAAAAATATATCTCCAATTAAATACTCGTTTTAGTTTTTACTTTTTTTAATAATTTAATATTTAACTTTTTATTTAGAGTCAAAATAATTTATCGATGAATAAAAATTGTTAGTTGGCTAACAATAAATAACTTGAAATAACGTGGCAAACCTATACGATAGTGCACGTTGGTATGACAGTGTAATATAGACAAATGTTAGGTTCTTTAAATAACTTTCAAAATTCAAGCTTTGACAATTATAAACTACCCATAATAAAACTCACGCACACTTTGTAGACAAAGCTACTTAAACTCAGGTCTCTTAAGTAAAACAAATTTTCCTTTTTTATTGAATCATTATTTAGTTTTGCGGCCCTAGCTTCTATCGCTTCTGAAATTTCTTTCAATTTCTTAGTTAGATTGAGTGACGGTATTCTACCTAAATAGTAAACACATGTAATAAATAAGAAAATACTAAAGATACAAGCCATAGAATTTTTAAATTCTGATACAAGATACTTATTAAGTACATTAGACTTAATAAAATAATTTTATTGTATCCGGGCTAATATCAATCTAACTCATTTCATGAATAAAATATGTCATACTAATACTAATATGAATGAAAATCTAAAATAATGATACGGAAACATACTACCTCAAAATCTAAATTACTATACATTCAATAAAATAATTTGTAAAATTAATTTTAAAGGTAATTTGTATAAACAATTGTTAGATTTTGTCTCATCAACATGGACATAGTTAAACAAATGTGGGCCAGAGTTAGATTGAAAAATTTTAAAAGGCCAAAAATAAAATTTTAATGTTGTCCTAATTTGAAGTTTTACAATTTTAAAGGATTAAATCATAAAGCTGTATTTTTGGGACAAAAATGATCTTATCATCGTACTAATTTAAAATGATATAATTTCTTAAAAGACTAAACAATAATGTTGCCATTTAAGGGATCACGCCCCTCCCAATCCCTAGCACCATCACTTTATGAAAATAATATTTAAAAATCTATTTAGCGAAGGATTATAGAAGAAGTGGTAACGTACTTATATTCAAATCTATTGATTTTATGTTTGATTCTTAAATAATGGTTTTAAGTCTTTTATTTAAAGATTATATTTGGGGTTGATATTTGATGCACCTCCGGTGAAGTTTTTTCTTTTTACAAGTGGACTTCAAATAATGCTATATGTCATTTTATGGGCACTAAAATATACACATTACAAATTAAATTCTAAATTTTAAATCCTAAACTCTAACTCTAAACCTTAAAAAATAACTATAAACTCTAAAATCATAGCATTAAACCCTAAAACCCTAAGCCTACACTTTAAAAATGCACCGCTTCGCTAGTGCATCAAATCATTTTCTTATAAGTATGAAAAGATAATATATCATCCAATAATGACCATGTTTGGCAATTAACGGATAACTGATAGTTGATAGCGGATTACATTAGCTGATATCTGATAGTTGATTTAACTAGCAGATTGTATTAGCTGATTGTATAAAAGTGTTTGTTAAAATTAACTGATAGCTTATAGCTATTTGATTATTTAAACAAGTAAAATGACATATAAGGATATGATTATATTCAATACTTGTTTGAATAATTTATTAGTTATCATTATTTTGTATCTATTAATATTAATTATATTATGAAAAATAATTTTTAATGTAACATTACTAAGCATATTTGAAGGCTCTATATTTTAATTTATTATTTATATAATTATTTTTAATACAATTTAATTAATTATTAAATTTAAATACAAATATAAATGTGTGAGAATTAAAAGAAAAAAACAGAAAATATTAGTTTACAAATGTCACTATGTAAATATGTGAGGTTGAAGAATTAAAATAGAAAATGTTAAATTTAGTTTTTTTTGGAGAATTTTGATAATTGTTAAAGGTAAAAGGGTCTTTATAACTCTTATGCCAAAACCCATAATTTCAAAAAGCTCTTATTAGCAACTTTTTCAAAACTAAATGTTTCACTCCAATCCGCTATTTCAATCCGCTCTTTACCAAACATCCAAATTAGCGGATTTGACCGATCAAACTCTTAATTTTAGCCCAAACCTCTAATTTTGGCTCAAACCGATCTTTATCAAACATGACCAATATCTATTACGATTTAAAAGTTGGGTTATTTTTTTTATCCGAATTGATACGTGATTAACCGGTAACATTAAGTTGATTTAAAGTAATAGATAAATAAAATAAATTAATATTAACATAAAAGTAAGTTTTTAATATTTTAATAAACAATCAAAGGGGTTTGACATATTCAAACTGAAACATTGGTTTGACTAAGAAAATATGCATGTGATTAACATGATTGTTTGATGTCTAATCTTCCAGATAACTCATATGACGAGTCAATGATAGGCAAATCGTGACTCCATTCACCCTCTGTTTCCATTGGATTTCTTGGACTGCTTCTCCCTGTTGACTTGGAAACTTCTTCTGAATTTCCCTCCCAAAAAAAAAAATATGGAGATTTATTCAGCTGACTTAAGTCTAAAATTAAAAATGTTTTACTAAGCATGCATTAGAAATAGAAGGCACATATTATACATGCATAGATTTCGAGTAGTAAATAACACTTGTAAAATCAGAATAAATCATTAAATATGAGATGTAGTGGTTGCTAGGGGTGGTTCAAAGATTTAAGGGGTCCAATGCAATTTATTAAAATGTGGCATTTAATTTTTAATATAAAATATATATTTTCAAACAAAGTCCCTTAATACAAAATGTTAGATTACTCTCTTGAGCAACATAAAAGTGACTTACAAACATCTAAAAATCTATCTTTTTCACTTAAAAAATGATGTTCTTCTTGTATATTTTGAAGCAAAATCATCTTCAACGCTTTCTATATCAACTTCTTTCAAAATACTACTCTCAATTGCCATCAAAGCAAGTCTATTTGGTTGTTCTTATGACATAGTTGTCCGTATGTATGACTTCACAATTTTGAAAAGCTTCGTTCTCCAGAAACAACAATAATAGTAATAGTCAATAATACTCTATATGCAATTGTCGCATTTGGGAAGCAATTAAAACGTTTTAAAATTTTAATAAATTCATTGCTCCTATTTTTTTCTTGAGAAAAAATTCTCTAATAATTTATGCTCAACAAATAACTTATTTCCATCAACATTAGATAACTTATCTTCCCCAAGAGCATTTTCAAAATTATTACAATCAGATAAACATCTTATTAATTTCTCAAAATACCTAATGTCGTTAAAACAAGATTTTCTAATATATTTTTAGAAAATAATAATTTATTTTCGGGGCCCTGTGCAGTCGTACATGTTGCACATGCCCAAAACTAGTGATTGAACCAGAGGAGGCTGTTGCCCCCCATAAAATTTTAAAATTCATATACGATTTAGAAAATATTTATATTTTTTTATTGAAAATCTATTTTTGCCCCCCCTAAAATTTTATAAGTTCACTCCCTAGAATTTTTGTAGGTTCACCCCCTAACATAAAATTCTGCGTTCGTCCCTGCCCAAAACCACCCCTAGTGGTTGCTTACCTCATCTTTAACCATGAAGTCAGGAATTCAATTTTATTCATAAGAGTGAAGTACATTTTATGATCAATCGTTTATCATTTAATGAGAGTACCCGCATCGAGACAATTAGTCACTATTATCGACAGCGGTGTGATTTAACTTTATTTTTTTAGTTTAGATATCCTTTATTTACTTAAATGAGAGATTAAATAATATTTTTTGTTTATTTCTCAATATATTTATTAGAGCGAACTAATTGATTAATCTTTAACAATACTGACCATAAATTTTAAAGTTACTACGTATCCAAGACAAGAATCAAATAGTAGTTTTTTTATAGCAACTATTTTCAGCTGATGGAAGTTTCTTTGTTTTTTCGTAAAGTCCCTCTAGACTTTTGACTTGTAAATGATTGATGAAGTGACTCCTTTTATGGTGTTGGTAGGTCAAGAAAAAGAGCGTTCTTCTAAAATATAACACTCTCGTATGAATTATTTATAAAATCTAAACACTTTTGTTTTTATTTCATCTCAACTAATTCAAAATAAAGATGAAATAATTACTTATTGTTTATCACTCAATTTATTTTATTAGAGATTTTTTATAACTTAATTTAATGGGTAAATAACATGTTTAGTCATCCAACTTTCAGTGTGTTTATGATTTGGTCATCCAATTATAAATGCTATCAATTTGAACACTGAATTTTCAAAATTTATTTTTCCAAGTCACTTGGTCATTAAATAAAAAACAACAAGGTTATGCATATTTTTAATTTCATTTCATCATTTTTCCACCAAATAAAAACTTTAATGTCTCTTCCCCATGTTACTCAATGCTAGAATCACATTCTTCGATATTTACTCTACCTACTCTAAAGATCAACGAACTCGTCTCCTCGTTTTCTACAAGTCTATCTATGTAGATGTTCTTAAAGTATCTTTTTAAAACTCAAGAAATTTCAACAAAAAATTTGAGGGAAAACGATTATGATCTACAATCTCCACCATTCGATAAGCGTAAAATAGAGATATATTGTTCTACTCTTCCTTCTCCACCTCCACACCCTTGAGACTTGGAAGAAAATGTTCCTTTCAGTGCCAATGAATCAAAATAAGTCTAAAAATCTACGCTTAAGATTTTGACAGAGGAAAGTTTCATAGGTTTTTGCATAAATTTATAAGAAAGTTTAGGGGGTTGCATAAAATTAAAATGACATTAAAGAATTAATTAACGGTGTAGTGACCAAAATACAAGATTGAAAGTGTGGAGCACAAATTGAAAATTTTATAATTGGGTGATCAATACAAAAACAAGTTCAGGAAATCTGGTTAGTGGTTACGAGAAAATATAATAAAAAAATAAAAATCACAGATTGTATAAGATTGTGTAATTCTCCATTAGACATGGAGATATCAAATGCATCGATAGTCGAAACAGCTTGTAATTTTCTCCTCGGCAATATAGAAGGACGGACACACTCCGCCTTATAAAATTTTAGGGAGCGAAAATAGATTTTTAATAGAAAATACATAAATAATTTTTAAACAAATTCTTAATCATATATAAATTTTAATTTTTTAGGGGAGGTGACTGCCCGCTCCAGCCCTCATTCGGTCCATCCATGGACCTATCCAAATTCTAAACATGTGTCATTTTCTTGTTCAAGATCCTTTTTTTAATTGTTTTGTCCAATTTTTTTCGAATATTGTATAGACAAATAGACAATTCATCCATGAACAGTGCTAAGCACCAAAATATTGAAGATTAGTTGAGGGAGAATGCCTTTCTTAAGTTCTAACTGAAGTTTAATGCTTAAAAAATCATATTAGAGGCGAATTAAATATACCTCCAATAGTCCAATTCAACCTATTAAATCAGTTGAACCGACTGGTTTGAGACCTTAAAAAGACTTTTGAACGTAATCTATCCTTTTTATGGCCCATTTATTATCTTCCTATGGCATCCAACTTGAGAAATCAAAACTATAAAAGTTAGGGTTTTATCTTATTTTCTGTCCCTCCCAATTCGATGTCTATTTTGCTCTTGTTTCTTCTCCTCTTTCAATTGTTGGGTTTGTGATGTTCCTCGTTATTGAGTTGAGTGTTTTTTACGGAAAAAAATCCGACCCTTAATTCAGTCGATTGTGTGTTCGGTTTAATCGGTCAATTTTCGGTTATCGAAATTTAAAATTGAACCGTCCAAAATTTTTTACTTAATATTATTTTTCAATTATTTTAAATATATTTATAATGTAGGATATATAGGGTTATATATATTTTTGAATTGAAAGGAGGCAAAGTAGACTTAACTAACTAATAACATTACTGGTATATGGCGAACTCGAGATGTCTCCTTCCAAAAGCTGAGAGATCGAAGCAGGAGCATCTTGAAGTTTGGAGCTGTAGTGATCTTAGCTATCCCGTCGGCAACCATGTTTTCTTCACTTGAAATCCAAAGGATCTCAATATACCAACTGCGACGACGAAGCATTGCGATGTATAGCATGGATCAGTGGGAAGGTACTACTATAACTAACATTTGGGTCATTAAGCAACTGAGCAACCTGGGAATTATTTGTAAAAATATTCGGATCTCAATATAGAGTTATTATATTTTGATACATAAGCTTACATAAAAAAATATTACACAATCCTTTTTAAGATCTAAAATTTAAATTCGTAAACCCAAAATGATAAGCCTAAACCATAAACTTTAAACAACACCCTAAACCCTTAAACCCTAAAACTAACAAGCTTATGTATAGAAATTTTTTCCTAATATATATGCCCTGTTTAATAAATAGCGGTTTATGCTAAATTAGAGGTTTGACCAATCAAATCCGCTAATTTGAATGTTTGGTGAATAGCGGATTGGGGTGCAACCTCTAATTTTGAAAAAACTGCTAATAGGAACCTTTTGAAATTAGAGGTTTTGACATAAGAGTTATAAAGACAATTTTACCCTTAATAATTATCAAAAATATCTAAATAGCCCATATTTAATCTTTTCTATTTTAATTCTTCACCTTCACGTATTTACATTGTGACATTTGTAAACTAATACTTTTTTCCTTTTTATTCTCACACATTTATATTTGTGTTTAAATTTAATAATTAATTAAATTGTATTAAAAATAATTATATAAACAATAAATTAATATATATATCCTTCAAATATGCTTAGTAATATTATATTAAAAAATATTTTTATAATCAAATTAATTAAACAAGTATCGAATATAATCATGTCCTTCTATGTCATTTTGCTTGTTTAAATAATCAAACAACTATCAGCTATCAGTTAATTTTATCAAACATTTTTATACAATCAGCTAATACAATCCGCTAGTCAAATCAACTAATGCAATCAGCTATCAGCTATCAGCAATTCGTTAATTGCCAAACAGGGCCATAACCCCTAATAACCTAATAGCCCAATTAAATAAGAACTTTGTGAGACAGTTTGATTCCCACCGCGTTTTCCGAATGGTTCAGTCAAAGCTTCTGTTGCAGTTCTATTCTAAGGATAACAAGTACGTAAATGAGGGATTGAAGTTTGTTAGTACCTACAAACACCTACCACCATGTGTCAAGACTATGTAACCCGCTAGCATGATCAGGCAATCTGTGGCGAACAAACGAGACTGTGAAACAACATCGCATTCAGCAATCACGTAATAACACACACGTTCACGGCGAACAAGCAAGACTGCGAACGATACCGCATCCAGCAATCGCGTGACAACACACGTGTTTGAGACAACGCATGTGATTGATACGGATGGTAATGTAAACCTAGGACGTTAAATCGTAGCCAGTCCCATCAGCACGCCACGATAACCTAGTTATGACACATGTCCGAGTAGTATAAAAAGGAACATACAATAAGGGAAACAAGATCTCTTCCATTCTAGGCATCATCACCCTCACCCAGAGAGGTGATACTCGAACCCCGACTTAGAACAGCCACATGAGTCACAATCGAGCCACCATCTCTGACTTTTGTTTATTTTAACAATCAACAATTGGTGCAATGAGCGTGGACGAACACGTAACCTTCAGATTCTTCAGCAAACTTGAAGATTTTTAAGATGGGTGGTGAAAGCAAGGCAACCTAGAAGAAAAAACATCAAAGAATGACATCTTGATGGCTCAGCTGGCAACGATGGTCTGCAAAAAAGTAACAGGGAGTGATATCTTGACGGGTCAGCAGACGACGACGGCCATGTAATAGCTATAGTAATTCTAACAAAATATTTTGTAACAGTTTTGGAACCAAGCCCCTAGTTTGTGGCGGGCAGGGCACACAACAAACGAGATGGGCATCACTATTAGAGGGCAGCAACCAACAATTTCTAGAAATGCATGAAAAGATAAAGAGCATGGATGAATTTTTATTGCTTTCAAAATAGCAATATGAGCAGCAATAAAAGCTCATGCAAGACCGGACTGAACATCATAGAATCACAAAGGAGAAGAGCGAGAGACTAATCAAACATTTGTCTAAAAAAACTAGAGGCAAGGCAGTTTGAGAGGAGCAAGCTTCTCCTCAGCAAGAAACTGAGGGGACGACCTCGAGAGCTAGGGGGATTATAAAGATTCAGAGGATATGGACTATAGTCCCACAGATGATGATGAACGACAAGCATTAAAGGCAAAGATGAAGTAACTAGAGAAGAATTTTCAAAATATACAAAATCTTCGGTAGGATGATCTTTCTCAGAATCCTCAAAGGTACAAAAACGAACCTTTATTTATAGACATCCTAGAACATCATGTATCCACATCTTTTAAGGTCCCAAAACTAATGTACAACGAAAAAGGCGACCCTCAAGATCACCTGTCATACTTTTTGAACTATATGAATTTATTTGGTGCCTCCGATCAAGTTAAATGTCAGACATTCTCAATGACCCTCAAGGATTCAACTCAAGCTTGGTATCTCCAGCCCTCGGCGAATTCGATTTCCAGTTTTGATCAGTTGGCATATCTGTTTATAAGCCATTTTCTATCGAACAAGGTATTGAAAAGATCGTCAGCGTATCTCATGCACATCATCTAGAAGCCAGGTGAATCACTACGAGAGTTTGTCTAACAATTTCATGCCACGACCATACAAACCAAAGAAGCTTCCAATGAGTTTGTTATTTCTCCTTTCATCAATGGTACTTTGTATCAACATCTTAAGTATAATTTACTAGACCAACCACTAATGACGTTATTATAATTATATGAGAAAGTTTATTCGTACACGAAAAATGAAGAAGCGGACAACATGAGGGCTATGGTACACGGTTCGCAGTATGTGAGCCAGAGGCAATATGATCACGATCCCAGACGTGGCAGGCCCCCTTTACAATAGGGAGTTGGTAGAAGAAACCAACAATTTTTCTGCGAGCCACAGTATGCTCAGAACAGTGGTTAGTCGCAGCGGTACGCACAAGATGGTCAGCGACAAGAGTCAGCCTAGAAAAGATTATTCGTGTATAGAACTTATCACAAATTAACATAATCATCTTCGCAGATAGTACACCAAATTGAGCACACGAGAATCTTGAAACCACCGTTACCGATGAGGAAAGTGAATACATGGAGTGTTCTAGATGAAGATGCGAGTTTCATAAAGCTCAAGGTCACTCAACGGATGATTGCATACATTTTAAAAATGCGATCGAATCAGTAGTGAAAGGGGGCAATTGGAGAGATTCTTGGTTTCCTGTTACAGATAAGTCGAGGATAACATGGAGGCTCAGCAGCCGAGACCACAAAATAATAGAAAAAATAATCATGATAATAGAGGTACTATACATATGATAATTGGAGTAGACGAAAGGTGGAACCAATCAAGCTCTAAACGCAAGGTGCATATGCAATGAATAATGTCAGTTTTGGCGGGAATAATGAAAATTGCAAAGTATAGAGACTCATGGCGAGTCTTATTTTTAGAGAAAGAAGAAGACAATATTCTCGGTGAAGAAAGCAATAATCCCATCATCGTTACAGTTGTGATAGCGAGATTTACTATAAAGAGAATTTTGATTGATACAAGTAGTATTGTGGAAGTGTTGGCTAGAATGCATTTAAGCAAATAAGAATTCCAAGTTCAAAATTAAAGCTGGCAAGCCCAGTGTATGGGTTTAGCAACCAACCCATTGAAGTGAAGGGCTCCATTCAACTTTCTATAACTATGGGAGATGGTGATAATAAGGTCACACAGATGGCTAATTTCCTTGTAATCGATAACTAGTCTGCGTTCAATGCTATCATCGGGGGACATTTGATGAGAAAAGCTAAGATGATGGCAGCTCATTTTTGTCTAAAAGTCAAGTTCCTCACACTCTCGAGGGAAGGTTTTATGTAGGCTGATCAAAAGACAGCAGGACAGTGCCATATCCTTTCACTCCAATTAGTCTAAAAATAGAAGGGCCATGACCATGCTAGTGGAGAAGCCTTGTCCCAATAGAAAAGACTCGAAGTCAATATCTTAAATAAAATTGTGATGATTCTCGATAGCCTAGACCTCGAAGAAAGTAAAAAACTTGTAAAACTAGAGCTGGCAGAAGCAATAGAGATGACTAAAATTTACTTGGATGAGCCTACAAATCTTACCAGAACTGTAGCAGGGTTGGACAAGTAGAACAGAAGGTTGGTAAAGTTGCTGCGGGAAAATGAAGGAAGCAAAAGTTCTTGAAGATGTGAGGATTCTTGGACCTTGTGATGATTACTATTTCCCTAAAAGTTCGTTCCTCCACTCCCTCTTTTGTTTTTAATCCCAACTCAATCCTATATATAATCGCTTTAAAGCTTCTTTAATTTCTAAAGGTATTTGCTTTAAGTGTCTAGTTTTTCCCATGCATTTTGGAATATTATATGTACATATTCCATAGTCTTACATATTCTGTACATAGAAAACTTAAGAAAATGCAGGTTTGTAACAAGTCTCCTATCTATGATGAACTATCATTCGTTTAAGACATCTAGTGATAATAATGTAAACCTAGAAAAATGTATTGCTTCAAAGATGGTAGTAACAATAGAGGTATGAACGTGAATCAGCTTAACGGTCGCCACTTCCAAAGTGAGTGTGCATAAAGAAAGAATTATCGTTTAAACGTCTGCCACTTTTAAGAACTATGCATAAAAGAACCAGTTTAACGGTCGCTGCTTCCAAAGCGAGTGCGTATAAAGAATGATCGTCTAAGCGTTCGCCACTTTTAAGAAGTGTGCACAAAGGAATCAGCTTAACGGTTACCGCTCCCAAAACGAATACGCATAAAGAAAGAATGATCGTCTAAGCGTTCACCATATTTAAGAAGTGTGCATAAAAAAATCATCTTAACGATCTCCGCTCTCAAAGCGAGTGCGCATAAAGAAAGAATGATCATCTAAGCGTCCACCACTTTTAAAAAGTGTGCATAAAGGAATCAGCTTAATGGTTGCTGCTTTCGAAACTAGTGTGCATAAAGAAAGAATGATCATTTAAGCGCCTACCACTTTTAAAAAGTATGCATAAAGGAATCAACTTAACGATCGCTGCTCCTAAAGCGAGTGTGCATAAAGAAAGAATGATCGTCTAAGCGTCCGTCACTTTTAAGAAGTATGCATAAAGAAATCAACTTAACAGTCGCTGCTCCCAAAACGATTGTGCATAAAGAAAGAATGATCGCCTAACCACTCATACACAAGAAGAGTAAAATGCTAGCACTAGCAAACATATAACATTGATCTCCTGCCTCTCCAAATCACACTTACCATAAATTCAAAGAGAAGGCTAAGTATCTACCGCTACTAAATGAACGTGTGATAAATATTAAAATAATAAATGTATGAATAAATGTATACTAATCGAGATTATCTCACACCAGGGGCAAGAACCCCCTAATTCAAGGTAGCCATACGAATACATATAATGTAATTTGCACCTAGAAAGTGATATAAAAGAAAACTTGCTCACCAACCCAAGCTAGCGATCTTGCCCAAAGCGAACAGTGTACGTAGGTATAAAGTTATAAATCATACAAACGATTGTCACTCTCAAGTAAGGGTCTATAAATAATCGTATCATTCCATGCCCGTAGAAAATATGGTGTTTACAATACGACAAATGTATATGTAACATACACTGCACAATAGTTCGTATTCAGCGAACCAAAATGAGAGAAAAGAGGTAAAGTGTTCCTACCAGCAATCGAGATTATCTCACCTGGGGGGCAAGAATCCTCCACAATTCAAGATAGCCAACTCTAAGTAACATCATAAATACATAATCTGCTCCGAGAAAGTGATACCATTCCATTAAAAATGATAAAAAGTAAACCCTCCAGTGAACTAATTACGAAAGGGGATAAGAATTTGCCACCTACTTATCTTGCAAATTTACAAACAACAGAGGATTATGTATCACCATTTTAAAGAAAAATAAGTGCAATACGAACACTAAAATACAAGTGTAATTCCATAAGTTTCTCATCACTAGGGGGCAAGAATTCCTCCTAAAAAAAGTTAACATGTCATTATGATACAAAGCTGCGAATATACAAAATTTTCGTGATCCAAATTTCTATTGTAATTTCTAGGTTCGCCAAAGTCACGTAATTATTAGTACCAGCGAACCCCATTCCAATTATAAGTCCCCTCATCATCCGAAACACCTCCAAACTACATCTAATGGTTTCGCACACATATGATGTCGCCAAATCGAGTGAAAAAGTATGATCGCCATTAAGCGATACACGATTCATGGGAAAAAGCATTTCTACAATCTACTCCAAAAAAACAACTGTGTTCGCAAATACAAATATGCGAGTAAAAATATCGCAATTAAGAATCATCGAACGCAGAAAGCAAAAGTTCATCCATTGAAATTTAATGCATATACAAATGAATCAATACAAACCAAGTGTTCATAACACTTCAAATGCTGATAAAAGCAAGCTTTTTTATATCAACAGTGTAAACAAAATATTACAATTACGAGCCCATATAAAGGGAATAGGGAAATGCTTGAGAATTTTTCTAGCAAACTCTATGTGGAGAAGTTCATGTATCAGCAACAATTCCCATTGTTGAGACAAAAGCGGGCTTCTTAATATAGCAGACAAAGTACATAGAGATGACAAATATCTCTCATATTTTAGCTTTAGCCACTTCTGTTCCACCCTAAAAATTATCTCGGGGCAATCGTTTGTTGTCATGATACTCAACACCACAACTGACAAACGAACAATCACCTTGATGATTAATATTCGGGAACCAACAAAATCTAAGCACACATCGATGGCTTCAACTCTCAAGATTATTCGAATACATTGTCTGTTGGCACTCTTCACAAATAACCTAGATGCAAAAAATAGCACTCCCACAGGATCTATAAAATACAGATTTTGCTTATCACTCATCACCACAAACATGTTTCCTTTTTCTCTTCTCAAATCAGCACAAGCAAAGTCGTAAAAAAGGAAAAAAAGGAAAAAAAGTTGCAAAAGAAAGAGTAAGCCATTCGTAAATTAGCTTATCAAAATGCAAGCCCAAAAAGAGTCCTATTTATAGTAAAAAGTGAGAATGCCAAGCTCTGACGGTTCAAATTCAAATATTAGAAACCACCAAAACAAACACTTAATTTCAAGATTTTAAAATCTTGAACAAACGCCTAAAATCATGCAATCTTGAAACTTCCAATCAACGAATGCATGGATGGGAGCGTACACCCGTTACAACAAATCTGAATTTTTCTTTCTCATCACAGTCTGTCTTAAACCATCTAATCACGGTAATGACAAAATAACTACTCATTGCTAAAAAGTAAAAACTGCCACACCGCCACAAAGGACCAACAAACAAGTAACATGAGGAATCTGCTAAATATCTATCTACCCACAAAACTACACAAACATATATCATGTAGTTCGCTACCAGGTCAACATTATAGATCTTATAGTGAACATTAATAAACCCTATTTATTGCTCTTAAAAGCCAGTGCAAAGGAACAAGTTTACACAAAATATGCCAAGCAATAATTTACATCTTGTGACTTTGAATGTCATAATTTAAAACTCTATATTTTTTAAATCATTGGGAGCCAGGAATTCACCGTATAGGAAAGCTATTTTCTTTCTAGAAAACCTGTTAGTGCTTCTAGACTTGCGAAGGGCAATTGTTGATACAACGGAATCACAAACATGCGAATGCCCAATTACAATTTTCTACGAATGTACTAACTGGCCATAGCCGTGCGAACAAATCAATTATAACTGAGATAAACAGTTAATTTCCAGATCCTAGAATCTCAAATAAACAACTAAAAGCATGCAACCTTCAAACTTCCAATCAATAGATGCACCTGTCCCAGCCAATAATAATAAAAAAGAAAAGAGAAAACATAACTTTCTCTTTCATCACGATCTGCCTTGAATTGTTTAATCACCACATGGAACCAATAGATACCAAGCACGGAAAATTAATTTAATAAGGCAAAGAAACATTACTCAGTGTCCTGCTTTTCAAAGTGATAAGCATCTTTATTATCGTACTCAACTATCTGCAGTCCTGTTTCCTAAGGCCAATGTCAAAGCTCTTCATATACACCAATGTCGAAAAAGATCACACAAATCAGCACAAAATTTTTATTTTTATCAGTTTAGAGGTATTATTATTAAGAATGATATTATTGAGAGATGTAATCACTCATTTTTGTCCGGGTGTATAATAATATTATTAGAATATCAATATTGTATGTATGCTTATATGGGCATTAATATATGTGCATGTGTACATGTGTGATAATATGTGTGTACGTATTATGGTAATTATATTATTGATGTATATATATTGTATGTATTAATTAATGTTGCATGAATATGATATATGAATATTTATGTGTGTTTTTATTATGTGTATATGAATCGCATGCGTATGTTATTATTATTCACGTATTGCACGTATGTATTAGTATGTATATATGATAGCATGTGTATGTATTGAGAGTGTATGATATTATTACTATTATTATTATTGTGCTAATGGGTTAATGTAATAATAAAAAAAAAACAGATCCGACTTAAATATAAAACCCATATAATAATTAAGTCCAAGTCTATCTACATATTCAAGAACCAAAAAAATATTACATAGACCCAAATCAACCCAGACCCAATATCCTAAAACCCTAAAATATATCTGGTACAAAAACCCTAATCCTTCTTATTTTGTGCGCAGCCATTAGGGGGTCGTTGGATCAGATCTAGATCCAACGGCCATGATCGAAGCCTGAAGACCGCTCAATTGTCGCGTATACTGCACGCGCGGGCTGCCCATCTTCTCACGCGCGCGTGCAAGGCACGCACGAGATTATCCGCATGCCTCACTCCACGTGTCGTGATCTGGAGCTGCCACGTCACCCACTAGATCTTATTAATTGTTTCGCCCGTGACCGCCGTACGCCCCCTCACCGGCTCTCACCAAATCAGACATGCAAGATCAAAAGATACATAGTCAGATCCAAATAGTCTTCAATAATCCAAACAATTATTGTTGCTTATCTTTGTAAACAAACATAAAGAGGATATATGGGGATGAAATCCCAACCATTTTGAACTTAGTTTTCAGGATCGAAATAAAAAAAAAAACAAAAAAACATTCAAAGGTATATTACTTTTTCCTTGCATGCATCCATAAATCAATACAAAAATCAAAAATAAAAAAAAACAAAGGGAGATGGAGGGTTTAGAATTTACCGGAGCCGTCTGGTTCTTTCCTCGTCGACGATAAGCCTCGAATGGTGAACCGTTGAAAGAAGAAGGTTCATTTTTGGGTTGAAATCAAAAAGAGGGGTATTGTTTTTCGGTTTCAAAAAGGGAAAGTTGATTTCTGTTTCGGTTTAGTTTTTTTTTTTAAAAAAAGACATTTTTTAGGTTTCTAGGTTGTCACCGGCGCCGTCAAACGGCGGCCGATGACGGTCTGCGGCGGCCAACACGGCCTAACCGTGGTGGTTTCTGGGATTTTTCCTAGGAGTTTATCGTTTCGGATGAATAACTAGAGAGAATTGGGGGTTTTAATTTTAGGGTAAAATTTTTTGAGCCAAAAATTTAGAAACATGGGTTTGGGGTCTTATTTATAGAATTTAAAAATTGTAAAATGGTCCAATAACTCTCGAGTCCTTCCGCGTTTCCATTCGTTCACCGAAAACCCTTATGTTTTTTTTACCCCTCATCTGGTACCGAAACTTTCAAACTCTTTTCAATTTAGCCCCCAATTTCAATGAAAATGGATTTTGAAGGGTAAAATTACCCTTTAAGTCCTTCCGCCCCACTTAGTATTTTCAAAACGGCTCAGTTGCATGGGTAATTTACCCATTCAGTCCTCTAAAGATTCAAATGTTTTGCAATCTCATCCCTTTCTGGTTTTAACTAAAGTCTATGGTTTAATTCCTTTTTGGGTCCTTAAACTTATTTTGTCCTTTTAATTTAGTCCAAATTCTAGTGAGTTATTTCTTTTTTAGTCCTTGCTTAATCATGTATATTTAAGTTCAGCTCTTTTTTATTTATTAAGGTTCAACCCTTATTTTATGTATTTTGTTCGTGTTTCTATTCGTATTTGTTCGATACGTGTCATTTGTGTTTCTTGGTTTAATATATTATTGTTTATATATTTATTTACTTCATCCGATATTGTTGTCTTTTGTTATTTATTAATATATATATATATATATTATTGTATTCATGTTTTTGTGTATAAATATGTTATATGTACTATATATTATATTTAGTACGTTTACTATATTATATTATTTATGTATTATTTTATATATTTATATTATGTACATATTAACTAATATTTTATTTTATGATACATATGTCATATTACTTTATTCGTATTATATGTTGTATATACGTGAATGGATGTTTTATTCGTATTTATTTATTTACATGCACATATTTTTATTTAATATTTGTTTATCTTTTTATTAATTCATGTGTTTTAATTTTAAAATGCCATGTTTTTATTTTTTTCCCACGTTTAGTTTTAGGCCATTTTATCCATGTATTCTAATGGGAGCGTCATCTCGGTCTCCGGGTGTCATCTCTTTTGGCACTGTAGATCGAGGCAAAGTTTTTAATATTCGAAACATGTTTTTAGGAATTAATTATTAAATTAAATCAAATTTTTATTTTTCTTTATAAATACGATACGAATCTAATTGGAACCAATTTTGGGCGTAGCGGGGTGCTAACCCTTCCCCGTGCGTAATCAACTCTCGAACCTAATTTGAATCTCTGGTTTTATTTTCGGTGTCCGGTCTACTTTATCCAAGTGACCGGTGGCGACTCCATATTTTCCTAAAATAAGAGTTTTCTTAAAATCCCCATAAAATTATTATTATAATAGTCGCAACAGGAGACTAGTAGCAACGCCCAGACCTCTCAGATTGCACAGACAAGATCACTTTGTAAGCAAAATAGACGATAGAAAAAATTTATCACAAAGAAAGCAAGCAAGCAAGAAGAAAGGGAAGCTAGGAATTTATGATAAGCTAGATTGGATTACGAGAATAGCAAAGCTTGCGTACATCACATTGTACAATTTCCGCTACACAACTTTGCTCATTAACAAAATTAACTAAGAGAGCACAAAATAAATTATGATGAGCTGTGAAGAAATTAAAAGCGCTAAAAAATTTAGGTTATTCAAATGATTCTAATCCTTTTAGCAATTCGAATCCCGACGAAAAATCTATTTTGCTGCAGAAAAGTAAAACGGAATAGAGCAAAGTAAAATCAAAAGACTATGTAGCATAAAGGCCGCGTGAAACTCATTAATCATATCTTACTCAAAAGCCCTAATGGCTAGGGTGATATGAATACGGTTTCTAATGAATCAACACTTAAAGAAATGAAAGAACTTCGTGATGACATCAAAAGAAAATATCAACGTAACCCCTTAGCTTTCAAAAAGAAGCCTTTTTTCATACAAAATGTATATATAGATAACACTAATAATTACATACCCTTACTACAATCACTCAACACATTACTATCATATGTTATATCCACAGCACCACCTCGATCGTTCAGAAGAGGAGAAAGCGTTCGGCTCCAAAGCAGGAGGACTCACAATGCCTTTATACTTCACAACAAAGTTTTCCCAGGAAGGACCAAAAGGATTTATCACGTCGAAGCCCGTAACCATTTCGCAAAGAGCGTTGAAGTTAACATCGCTAACATCAAAAAGACCACGCGCCAACTGAAAGCTAAGAATGACAACATCTCGAGACTTCTCCATCCTTTCAATTATAAAGGCGAAGGTTGTGTCCACAACAGCTTTAACTTTTTCAGCTACATCAACATCGTGAGTAGCTTTCAGTACCATGATCTCATTCCTATGAGATCCCTTTAGCTCAGTTAATCTTCTTGTGAAATTCGTAAGGCTTTCATCTGTTGTATTTTTTGTCTGCTTCAGCTCTTTCTTAAGACTTTGGATTTCAGTCTTGAAATTATGTTCCGTAGTTGCAAGCATCATATTTTTGATCCTAAGAGCGCGATAAACCTTAGCCTCTTTCTTAGAGATTTTCTTTGCATGCTTTCTATGTAACTCCCCTACTCACGTCCAGACGTCTGCCTCATGTTTCTTGTGCAGCTCCTTTAAATGAGCAGTATAGTTGTCCACTTACAAACACAGATTTTTATTTTTCTCAAGAAGAGCAGTACAACCTTTCACTTGCAAACGCAACTTCGCATTTTCTTCAACAAGGGCCTTTGCGTTCCTCTCCATGTTAAATTAAACGCAACCTAGTTCTTGGATAAGCCCTTATCCTCCCTCAACAGTCATCCTAATATTAGTACAAGGTATGGAAGCACCAAAACTATTTGAATATAACTCGAACAACCTCTAGAAGCAGATTCAGGATGAAACCAATCCTCTATTTTCGAAAACCCCCTTCAATAATAGAACGCACTCCATGGAGCAAAAGGTTCACAACCTTCACTAGGAGAAACACCAGCGGACAACGGTATCAAAGAAGTTATTGCAGTATATGAAAAAGTCATAGTCTCAACATGTGCGATCGGCGGAACAATGAACAAGAATAGAATTTGTACCAGTTGCTCCTGCACAGATACCGATAAACAAAACTTTATTGCAAATTAAGTAGCAAAACTATCAAACTAAATGTAACAGTACACCACTTAAACTATCAAACTAAATTAAATAGGCAGAGCAGTAGTAAAGCTAGCATAAGCAGCGGTTCCAATAGCATTAGTTGTAACCACACAGAAGGAACTGTGTAGTTCGAAGGAAATGAGGGAACATTAGGGCTAAACCTAGGCATATTCTCAATAACTCCAGCATTAAACGCTGGCCTTTTTCCCAACCTCTTACCCTCGACACGCAAAAGATGCCTCCCTAAGCTATAAGTCCTCATTCGCCTTACCACACTCTCTCGTGCCACTTCTACAACATCAACTGAGACCCCTGCAGAGACATTTTGAGTACTAAGGAAAGTCCCCAAATAAGGGGTAGCGAGAATTACATTTATCGAAGATATCGCTGTAGTGGTTAAAGCTAACACACAAGGTGAACTTATTTCTCTTCTATTAAAAGCCCCTAAAAACATCACTGCTATCAACCTTTGATAACCTAATTGTTCAATACTAGATACAGAAAGTGGTACATCTGACGCCCCAGCCAAATCCTTCAATTCGTCACCTATGACCTACAAAGAAGAAATCACTACCTATGCAAAGAACATCACAAAAAATATGTATAAACAAAAGTACATATATAAAAAGAGGAAGTTTGTTCTTTTCAAAGGCTACAACAAACTAATATTGGTATTCATTCACTTTTTTGTCTTGCTTTCCAAACGCATGCAACTTCTCTTATCTTCCGAATTAGACACGATAGACGAATTTGAGACTACCCACTTTTTCTCTCCTTACCATGACTAGAATAGGATAGCCTAACACTAGCACAACCCCTTAGGGCACCAGGCATAGCTTCCCCACTAACCCCACTTAGAGGGGCATCGTTTCCACGATATTTCCAGAAGCAATTACGAATACCAGTGTACTGAGAAAAGAAATCCTCTAGTTTATCTTCATTACCAGAAGGATCCTTGCCACTTTTTCATTGCCCCCTTCACCAAAGGGCCAAGCTTCCGCACGAATAGGCACATTTGCCAAAGAACCCTCTGAAAACACATTGAAATCCTCTTTGTCCCAACCATTGAGGGTTTTTTCCTCAAGACAATGCACCCAAATATTTCTAAGAATGTGTACCTTTTCAAAACAAGAAGGTGGTTTACCTTCTAGCCTTCCGATAAGTCTCAACTCAGCAGGCGACATTTCTTCCACATTAGGCAACACAACCCTATCATTCGCCAACCGATGCCATACAACGAGGAACGAAAAACCTTCAGCATTACACTTTACCTTGATGTACTTCGTCCTATCTAGGCGAAGATTATCAGTATAATTACCCATTACCGACATTTTCCCTTTGCGATGACCAATTGTTACAAAACCCTTTGCATTCTTATCGTGGCCGGCCATTACATTATAAAAGTAACAGAATATGTTGATAGAAGGTCCGTCCCTATGGATTTTACAATTCAAAAAGTATGTCACCAAAGTCCACTAACTAGTTCCACTCAATTGCCCCGGTGCTACATCAAACCAATTTACAAAAAAAAGGGATGCAGTGGTAAATAGAACACGACTTCAAAAGCAAAAATGAAGAATCAAGCACTATGACTTCCCCTCATCAGAACATGCACTCTGGCGAAATGTCCCCTTCGACAGACTGAACCGATAACAAAAATAGTTAACAGTAAGAAGGCCTCGACACTCCAGCGTCTTCAACATCTTACCCTGCTCAGTAGTACAAGGATATTCATCACTCACTACAACAGGCGGACTAGCCATCAGTGCAAACACAATTGTGTTTTCCTTTTCGAAAGTTTTTCTTTTCCTTTCTTTTTTCCCGAAAACTCAAAAGCAACCATTGAGATAAGCAATACAAAAAAAACCAAAAAATACCAACAAAGCTTATTTATAATCAAGAATTGAGTCTTCCTCGACACGCTTCCTTAATAGAGAGATTTCTTATGTGATGCTTCACATGCAAAGGTTTATCCTTAAAGAAAACTGGCCGGTTCATTAAAAAGATTTATTGTCTGACGCTGCATTTAGCCTTTATAACCCTTAAGAGCCTTCTCCAGATTCCTCAGGTTCGCTAAGGTCACTTTATAACCTTCTCTCACCTAGGGGGCAATTGTTAGTACCTACAAACACCGACCACCACGTGTCAAGACTACGTAGCCCGCTAGCATGATCAGGCAACCTGTGTCAAACAAACGAGACTGCGAAACAACATCGCATTTAGCAATTGCGTGACAACACACGCGATCGCGGCGAACAAGTAAGACTGCTAAAGATACCGTATCCAAAAATCACGCGACAACGCACGTGATCGCCATGGATGGCAATGTAAACCTAGGACGTCAAATCGTAGCCAATCCCATCAGCACGCCACGATAACCTAGTTATGACACTTGTCCGATTAGTATAAAAAGGAACATGCAACAAGGGAAACGAGATCTCTTCCATTCTAGGCATCCTCACCCTCACCCAGGGAGGTAATACTCGAACCCGACTCATGACACCTATCTGAGTCACCATCGAGCCACCGTCTCCGACTCCTGTTCATTTTGACAATCAACAAAGTTCAACTATTTATGAAGGAATGAGAGAAATTTTATTGGAAATAAAGGGTGATATTAGTGGACCAAGAGAAACAACAGTAATTTCAATTGCACCATTTTTCAACAATATATCCTATTAAGTTCCACTGGTACGAAGACTTGATTTGCAGTAGCAGCAAAGGAAGTTTTAGTTTTTTATTTATATATAAGTAAAATATCAAAATTATGACATCTGGTTGTTGTAGTATAGTGGTGAGTATTCTAGCCTTTCACGTTAGTTACCTGTGTTCGATCCTTGGCAACTTCGCAAGTTATTTTTTCCTCAATTCGTTGTAGTGCGTACGACGTCGTTTTCTGGGTTTTCTCTCCATTCCGTATCAGTTTCTGCAATGAGTAGACAGGGATGATCGTGGCAGTAATCCAAGGTGACCAAACATATTTTCCAACAAGCTTTGGTCCCTGAAACTCGCATACAAACAAATAAGGTACTAAAAAGTAATTAAATAATAAAAATTAAGATTTAATTTCACTAATTTTAAAATTTAGGGGTCTTAAAAAGTGACTAAATCATAAAAAATGAGGGATCAAGGCTTACTTTCATTAATTTTAATTCAAAGGGTTTAAAAAGATAATAAACCATAAATTTTTTAGAGGAACAATGACTTAATTGCAAATGTTTTAAGACTATAATGGCTTAAAAACAATTAAACCATTCAAAGTTGGGGCAATTACCTCTCCATCCTCCATTTGGCTCCGTCCCTGCATACAAGCTTATCCATTTCTTCTACACAATTTTGCGTGGAAACCTGTTCATTCTTCAACACATTGATTGTGTACGTGTTCTTTGCAGACAGCAGCAGTAGTCCGTACTACAACATTCACAATATTATTTTAACTAGAATTTCAAATACGATAGTATGGTGATTTGTTCATGGATCGGGAGGTTTGCTGAGTTCGAGTTTGAGTAAGAAGTTTTTTTTTTGTTTAGAGCATGTTTAATCCAGAGCAAGTATGAGTTTAGATAAATTAACATATACCTCCAGGGCGGATCTACCATTGTGTCTCCTAGGTCATATGACCTACTATTTTTTCAGATTGAGAGGTTTAACAGAACAACTTCAAACGGTAGAAGAGAGTTCACAAAACAAAAAGATAACTCATATGGGGATTTTGAACTAGAAAAACGATGATAAGAAGACAAAGGTTTCACTGGAGGGTAATTAAGTTTTGAGACAAAATTAGAAAAAAAAATGAGCTCCGATCAAGGAAAAAAAAGAATGCATAAGGGTAGGGAGACGAGGGGGAGGGGGAGCGTTACTGACGGCTATAAGAAATAAAAAAAATATTAGGTTAGTTGAAAATAAGAATATATATCCTCAATAGATAAATTGCAAAGCGAGTCACTAAACTTAATGGGGGTTTTAGAAATGACACTAAACTTTGAAAGATTATCATTTTATCTTGCAACTCTGAAAAATGATGAAATGACTTACAAACCTTTGCAAACAATTCAATTTAGTCTTAATTTGGCAATTCACCCCTTTAAGCTCGAAATTTTCATTCTCAAATCTGGGGTGTGGCAATTATTTTATTTTTTACTTGTTTTTTTTTTCAAAAATTAAATTTACTTCAAGCATTTAATTATTAGTAGTATATAATTTGAATTTTCTATGACTTTTAAATGTAACTTTTGATTACTTGTTCAGTTTGCTCTAGGCTTACATGCGACTATATTTATAGTTGATGAGTGAACTACCAAATTTAAATTTTTGGATCCGCCCCTGGGAGTAACAACACCTTCCTTTATCTCTAGTACCATTTAATGAGTTTCAATAATATCATTTTAAATGTCTTGCTATGGGCAAAGCAGCTACCTATTTGTATCTGCCTTTAATTGCATCATTTGAATTCAAATGTTTCAACTTATAATTCTTTGAAAAACCAAAACAAAGGAAATCAAACCAGACACTATCTCAATATCAAAAGAAGCAAAGATATGTAATTAGCACAAAACTTCAAACATTCCGACGAAACTAAAACCAAACAAACAAACCCAAAAAGATCAAGCCTGTTTCCAGAGAACTAAGTAAGTTGTTTGTTTCATGAGAAAAAGCAAGGGAAAAAAAGAAAGAAGAATCCCAGGACATTGTTGTACTCATTTAGTTCCTTGTCTTTTTGATATTCTCTTCGTTAAGGAAATCAAGCAACACGGTGCTCTTGCACCGAGGGCACTTGGGATCCACTTCCGACAACATAACATACATGAGGCATCGAGGGCATCCCACCAGCACCATCGAAGAGTCTCTTCGGGGCTACTCGGATATTGCACCATCGTCTTCGTCGAGTCGTCGGGCTCTGAAGACACGCAAGAGCTCTCCGGCGACATCTCCCGGGATGAAACCGACGTGTTCGGCGACCCGACTTGTAGGGTTGGCACCCTCGGTGGTGATAAGTTCAGCGTCAATTCCAGCTTTGGACTGTTTGCTCTTCGGCTTATTGTTTTCTATATAATAATATTTCACCCGTTCGATTAAGAAATGGATTAAACAGTCAGCTAAAAGGAAGAACAAAAATGGAGGATTGAAAACTGAAGAAAAAAGATGTAAAATTCACCTCTGGGAAATAAATTAGAAGGCTTAAACTATCAAATTCAAGTGTTTGGGAACGGAGAAAATAAAAACAGATAAGATTGAGTTTGGGTTTCTCCTGCAGATTGATTTTGGCCTTTATATATCCAAGGGTTTTGAGGGAGGGAAGAAAGAAGGTAGGGACTCGTTAGTAATTAACAAGGGGTAGGCATGGAGGGTAAGGAGAAATTAGGGTATTGAAGGTTGAATTCAATAGTAGATAAATTAGAAAGGTTGAAGATGATGACTTGTTACGTATCTCTAATTTATGAATTCATATATTTTATCAACTTATTTCATATTTATATACATTTTAAAATACTTTTATATTTTATCATATTAATGATTT
Source organism: Hibiscus mutabilis (assembly GCA_019671005.1). Lineage (NCBI taxonomy): Eukaryota > Viridiplantae > Streptophyta > Magnoliopsida > Malvales > Malvaceae > Hibiscus > Hibiscus mutabilis. The sequence goes on along the minus strand of CM033740.1, from coordinate 17,423,685 downwards.
GGGTGAACAAAAAAAAAAACATTTTACGTAAGGATTATTATCCCACACATGCGGTGAAACCTTTTTATTTCTACAAGCGTCTTAATTTTAAGGTTTAGGGTTTTGGTTTAAGGTTTAGAATTTAGAGGTTTTAGCATAGGGGTTTAGAATTTATGGTTCATGGTTTGAATTTAGGGTTAAAATGTTGGGTTTAGGATTAGGGTTTAGGTTTTAAGATAATATGATTAGGGATTTAGATTTTAACCCTAAACCCTAAATTCTATCAACAACCTCTAAATTCAAAACTACTACACTTAAATTCCTAAACCTTAAACCCTAAATAAAAGTCCCTAAAACTAAGACGCTTGTGCAAACAAAATTTTTCAAGCGTTTGCCAGCAGAATAATTACCTTTTACGTAAAAATATATTTTAAAAAAATAAATTAGCAATGATCATAGGGACAAAAAAAGAATTTTTTTGGCACGGGTAAATTATAAAGATTAAAATATATTTTTATCATTGATTTAGCTTATGATTTTAAAATTTTTAAATGGATTAAATTAAAATATTATCATGTATGGAGGGTAGGAATGAGGGTATTCAAAAATATCTAACTTAGTAACCTGACTCGTTGATCCACATACACGAAGCCTAAAAAATTAGGTATTCTTTTTCAAAAAATTACTCAACCAATAATTTTTTTCGGGTACTCTGGGCTGGGTCTAGGTTGAAAATATTTTGTAACCGAGTACTCAACCCGACTGATATTTTTTATTTTTTGGAATAAGACGGATACTTTTTATATATATATATATACACGATACTTTTAATATATATATTTATTTTAAATTCTATTTTTATTTTAGGTTTCTTACTATTTTTAGCCTAAAACTAAATTTAAATTCCTAAATTCATTTTTAATAAAAAGAAAGAGAGATTATTATTATGTGTCTCATTAAAAAAATTCTTAATTCTAGCCGGAAAAAAATAGTATACATGATAATTATTACATAACAAAACTAAACATAATCATCATGAAGAACATCAAGAATTTCATTCGGAGGCGCAAAAAATCGATGACATAAAAGATCTCCCCGTCGAGTTATCTTTGTCATCCCATCAGCTAGCTTGTTGCACTCCCGAACCACGTGTTCGATGTTAACCACCCAAGAGCGATCCATAGGGAACGAATATCATGAACTAGTCCAGATATCCACGAGACACCCCTTTATTTTTCACTATGTTAACCGCCTTCAAACAATCCGACTTTAAAACAAGGACGCTGATGCCAATCGACCATACTTAGAGGAGCCCCTCATACATGCCCCATAACTTCGAGTCAAGAACAGAACACATACCGAGTTGTTTGGAGAAACTAATTAGCCAACGCCCCTAATCATTGTGCACCACCCCACCACACGAAGCAATCTCGAATGATGTCGATCGAGCTCCATCAATATTCAGCTTACACCATCCTGCCTCTAGAGGATTCCAAACCGTCGACACACGGTTTGCCACCATAGGGACATTCGGCAACATTTTCGATCTGCCAGCCATCACACAAAATTTAGCCTACATCTGCTTGCTCTGTGTGAGAAGAAAGTCCTGATATATAAAGGATGGTTCATAAATCAACTTGTTCCGCCGACACCAAGTATTCCACAAGATACAGCCAAATGAAACATCCCAATCAAGAGCTTCTTTCGCAAATGAACCTGAAGGCGATAAATTCTCAAAGATCCAATCTTTAGTAGGTAGTGCGAAAAAATCCACTGCCTTCTCCGGTTTAATCAAAAGCAGCCAAATAGGACCCATCAAAGGACAATATCCAAGTATATGATCAATGTCTTCCACAACAGCTCCACAAGCACTACAACTAGAGTCACTCTGTTATGACTAACCAACCATAAAAACAATCGGATCCGCGATAGCCCTCTAAATTTACTAATCGAGAGCCCAATAGGGTCATTAGGCTCAATCAAGAATCCCATACGAACATCATAGGCTGAGCGCACTGTGAAACAACGATTGGCATTTAGATTCCACCCCATTACATCCAATCGGTTCGCACTAGATGGGGCTCTAACAGCTGCAATGTGTAGAAAAGCAACAGTAAGCAGTACGTGTTCAAAAGCCTCCCAATCTCATTCACCCGCAAGTGTCACCATGGAGGCAATCATTCAGGGGCGGATCTACCATTGTGCCTCCTAGGTCACGTGACCTACCATTTTTCAGGTTGAGAGGTTTAATAGATCAGCTTCAAACGGTAGAAGAGAGTTCACAAAACAAAAAGATAACTCATATGGGGACTTTGAACTAGAAAAACGATGATAAGAAGACATATGTTTCACTGGAGGGTAATTAAGTTTTGAGACAAAATTAGAAAAAAAAGCTGAGTTCACGCCGATCAAGGAAAAAAAGAATGCATAAGGGTAGAGAGACGAGGGGAGGGGAGTGTTACTGACGGCTATAAGAAATAAAAAAAAATATTAGGTTAGTTGAAAATAAGAATATATATCCTCAATAGATAAATTGCAAAGCGAGTCACTAAACTTAATGGGGTTTTAGAAATGACACTAAACTTTGAAAAATTATCATTTTATCTTGCAACTCTGAAAAATTATGAAATGACTTACAAACCTTTGCAAACAATTCAATTTAGTCTTAATTTGGCAATTCACCCCTTTAAGCTCGAAATTTTCATTCTCAAATCTGGGGTGTGGCATTATTTTATTTTTTTGCTTTTTTTTTTTTACTAATTTTTTTTTTCAAAAATTTAATTTATTTTCAATGACTTTTTTAATTATTAGTAGTATATAATTTGAATTTTCTATGACTTTTAAATGTAACTTTTGATTACTTGTTCAGTTTGCTCTAGGCTTACATGCGACTATATTTATAGTTGATGAGTGAACTACCAAATTTAAATTTTTGGATCCGCCCCTGGGAGTAACAACACCTTCCTTTATCTCTAGTACCATTTAATGAGTTTCAATAATATCATTTTAAATGTCTTGCTATGGGCAAAGCAGCTACCTATTTGTATCTGCCTTTAATTGCATCATTTGAATTCAAATGTTTCAACTTATAATTCTTTGAAAAACCAAAACAAAGGAAATCAAACCAGACACTATCTCAATATCAAAAGAAGCAAAGATATGTAATTAGCACAAAACTTCAAACATTCCGACGAAACTAAAACCAAACAAACAAACCCCAAAAAGATCAAGCCTGTTTCCAGAGAACTAAGTAAGTTGTTTGTTTCATGAGAAAAAAGCAAGGGAAAAAAAGAAAGAAGAATCCCAGGACATTGTTGTACTCATTTAGTTCCTTGTCTTTTTGATATTCTCTTCGTTAAGGAAATCAAGCAACACGGTGCTCTTGCACCGAGGGCACTTGGGATCCACTTCCGACAACATAACATACATGAGGCATCGAGGGCATCCCACCAGCACCATCGAAGTCTCTTCGGGGCTACTCGGATATTGCACCATCGTCTTCGTCGAGTCGTCGGGCTCTGAAGACACGCAAGAGCTCTCCGGCGACATCTCCCGGGATGAAACCGACGTGTTCGGCGACCCGACTTGTAGGGTTGGCACCCTCGGTGGTGATAAGTTCAGCGTCAATTCCAGCTTTGGACTGTTTGCTCTTCGGCTTATTGTTTTCTATATAATAATATTTCACCCGTTCGATTAAGAAATGGATTAAACAGTCAGCTAAAAGGAAGAACAAAAATGGAGGATTGAAAACTGAAGAAAAAAGATGTAAAATTCACCTCTGGGAAATAAATTAGAAGGCTTAAACTATCAAATTCAAGTGTTTGGGAACGGAGAAAATAAAAACAGATAAGATTGAGTTTGGGTTTCTCCTGCAGATTGATTTTGGCCTTTATATATCCAAGGGTTTTGAGGGAGGGAAGAAAGAAGGTAGGGACTCGTTAGTAATTAACAAGGGGTAGGCATGGAGGGTAAGGAGAAATTAGGGTATTGAAGGTTGAATTCAATAGTAGATAAATTAGAAAGGTTGAAGATGATGACTTGTTACGTATCTCTAATTTATGAATTCATATATTTTATCAACTTATTTCATATTTATATACATTTTAAAATACTTTTATATTTTATCATATTAATGATTTGGGTGAACAAAAAAAAAACATTTTACGTAAGGATTATTATCCCACACATGCGGTGAAACCTTTTTATTTCTACAAGCGTCTTAATTTTAAGGTTTAGGGTTTTGGTTTAAGGTTTAGAATTTAGAGGTTTTAGCATAGGGGTTTAGAATTTATGGTTCATGGTTTGAATTTAGGGTTAAAATGTTGGGTTTAGGATTAGGGTTTAGGTTTTAAGATAATATGATTAGGGATTTAGATTTTAACCCTAAACCCTAAATTCTATCAACAACCTCTAAATTCAAAACTACTACACTTAAATTCCTAAACCTTAAACCCTAAATAAAAGTCCCTAAAACTAAGACGCTTGTGCAAACAAAATTTTCACAAGCGTTTGTGCAGGAATAATTACCTTTTACGTAAAAATATATTTTAAAAAAATAAATTAGCAATGATCATAGGGACAAAAAAAGAATTTTTTTGGCACGGGTAAATTATAAAGATTAAAATATATTTTTATCATTGATTTAGCTTATGATTTTAAAATTTTTAAATGGATTAAATTAAAATATTATCATGTATGGAGGGTAGGAATGAGGGTATTCAAAAATATCTAACTTAGTAACCTGACTCGTTGATCCACATACCCGAAGCCTAAAAAATTAGGTATTCTTTTTCAAAAAATTACTCAACCAATAATTTTTTTCGGGTACTCTGGGCTGGGTCTGGGTTGAAAATATTTTGTAACCGAGTACTCAACCCGACCTGATATTTTTATTTTTTTGGAATAAGACCGGATACTTTTAATATATATATATATACACGATACTTTTAATATATATATTTATTTTAAATTCTATTTTTATTTTAGGTTTCTTACTATTTTTAGCCTAAAACTAAATTTAAATTCCTAAATTCATTTTTTAATAAAAAGAAAGAGAGATTATTATTATGTGTCTCATTAAAAAAAATTCTTAATTCTAGCCGGAAAAAAATAGTATACATGATAATTATTACATAACAAAACTAAACATAATCATCATGAAGAACATCAAGAATTTCATTCGGAGGCGCAAAAAATCGATGACATAAAAGATCTCCCCGTCGAGTTATCTTTGTCATCCCATCAGCTAGCTTGTTGCACTCCCGAACCACGTGTTCGATGTTAACCACCCAAGAGCGATCCATAAGGGAACGAATATCATGAACTAGTCCAGATATCCACGAGACACCCCCTTTATTTTTCACTATGTTAACCGCCTTCAAACAATCCGACTTTAAAACAAGGACGCTGATGCCAATCGACCATACTTAGAGGAGCCCCTCATACATGCCCCATAACTTCGAGTCAAGAACAGAACACATACCGAGTTGTTTGGAGAAACTAATTAGCCAACGCCCCTAATCATTGTGCACCACCCCACCACACGAAGCAATCTCGAATGATGTCGATCGAGCTCCATCAATATTCAGCTTACACCATCCTGCCTCTAGAGGATTCCAAACCGTCGACACACGGTTTGCCACCATAGGGACATTCGGCAACATTTTCGATCTGCCAGCCATCACACAAAATTTAGCCTACATCTGCTTGCTCTGTGTGAGAAGAAAGTCCTGATATATAAAGGATGGTTCATAAATCAACTTGTTCCGCCGACACCAAGTATTCCACAAGATACAGCCAAATGAAACATCCCAATCAAGAGCTTCTTTCGCAAATGAACCTGAAGGCGATAAATTCTCAAAGATCCAATCTTTAGTAGGTAGTGCGAAAAAATCCACTGCCTTCTCCGGTTTAATCAAAAGCAGCCAAATAGGACCCATCAAAGGACAATATCCAAGTATATGATCAATGTCTTCCACAACAGCTCCACAAGCACTACAACTAGAGTCACTCTGTTATGACTAACCAACCATAAAAACAATCGGATCCGCGATAGCCCTCTAAATTTACTAATCGAGAGCCCAATAGGGTCATTAGGCTCAATCAAGAATCCCATACGAACATCATAGGCTGAGCGCACTGTGAAACAACGATTGGCATTTAGATTCCACCCCATTACATCCAATCGGTTCGCACTAGATGGGGCTCTAACAGCTGCAATGTGTAGAAAAGCAACAGTAAGCAGTACGTGTTCAAAAGCCTCCCAATCTCATTCACCCGCAAGTGTCACCATGGAGGCAATCATTCAGGGGCGGATCTACCATTGTGCCTCCTAGGTCACGTGACCTACCATTTTTCAGGTTGAGAGGTTTAATAGATCAGCTTCAAACGGTAGAAGAGAGTTCACAAAACAAAAAGATAACTCATATGGGGACTTTGAACTAGAAAAACGATGATAAGAAGACATATGCTTCACTGGAGGGTAATTAAGTTTTTGAGACAAAATTAGAAAAAAATGAGCTCTGGTTCACGCCGATCAAGGAAAAAAAAGGAATGCATAAGGGTAGAGAGACGAGGGGGAGGGGGAGTGTTGCTGACGGCTATAAGAAATAAAAAAGGAAATATTAGGTTAGTTGAAAAATAAGAATATATATCCTCAATAGATAAATTGCAAAGCGAGTCACTAAACTTAATGAGGGGTTTTAGAAATGACACTAGACTTTGAAAAATTATCATTTTATCTTGCAACTCTGAAAAATTATGAAATGACTTAAAAACCTTTGCAAACAATTCAATTTAGTCTTAATTTGGCAATTCACCCCTTTAAGCTCGAAATTTTCATTCCCAAATCTGGGGTGTGGCAATTATTTTATGTTTTGCTTGTTTTTTTTTTCTTTCAAAAATTTAATTTACTTCAATCATTTTTAATTATTAGTAGTATATAATTTGAATTTTCTATGACTTTTAAATGTAACTTTTGATTACTTGTTCAGTTTGCTCTAGGCTTACATGCGACTATAATTTGAATTTTCTATGACTTTTAAATGTAACTTTTGATTACTTGTTCAGTTTGCTCTAGGCTTACATGCGACTATAATTATAGTTGATGATGAACTACCAAATTTAAATTCTTGGATCCGCCCCTGCAATCACTATGTCCCCTTCAGAAGCATCAAGACCACCCAACCGCTATGCCGAAAACGGACCGAGATCCTCTAACCAAGGGTCAGTCCAAAACTTCACCCCACGACCATAACCAATCTACCATCAATATTAGACTCAACCTCATGCCAAACCTTGCAAACTGCTTTCCACAATTGAGACCCTACTTGAGAATTGTTAATACAAGGCTTTCGGTCAAACTTGTATTTGACCTTCAAGAATGCACCCAAAGTTGATCGGGTTTAACTAGGAGATAGAATGCAACCTTCATGAAAAATGCTTCATTTTGAACGTAGAGATATTTGAAACCAAGCCCACCATTTCTTGTCGGAAGGCACAAACTCTCCCAATTAACTAGATGTATGGCGTCACCATCATTCAAACTACCCCAAATGAAACTTTGAATCAATCTTTCAATTTTCGCACACTCCTTTTGGAAGAGTCGCCGTTTGCATTGTATAGGATGGTATGGCTTCAAGCAGGGGCAGATCTACCATTGTGCCTCCTAGGTCACGTGACCTACCATTTTTCCAGGTTGAGAGGTTTAACAAAGCAGCTTCAAACGGTAGAAGAGAGTTCACAAAACAAAAAGATAACTCATATGGGGATTTTGAACCAGAAAAACGATGATAAGAAGGCAAAGGCTTCACTGGAGGGTAATTAAGTTTTTGAGACAAAATTAGAAAAAAATGAGCTCTGGTTCACGCCGATCAAGGAAAAAAAGGAATGTCTAAGGGTAGAGAGACGAGGGGGAGGGGGAGCGTTGCTGACGACTATAAGAAATAAAAAAAGTAAATATTAGGTTAGTTGAAAAATAAGAATATATATCCTCAATAGATAAATTGCAAAGCGAGTCACTAAACTTAATGGGGGGTTTTAGAAATGACACTAGACTTTGAAAGATTATCATTTTATCTTGTAACTCTGAAAAATGATGAAATGACTTACAAACCTTTGCAAACAATTCAATTTAGTCTTAATTTGGCAATTCACCCCTTTAAGCTCAAAATTTTCATTCCCAAATCTGGGGTGTGGCAATTATTTTATTTTTTGCTTGTTTTTTTTCTTTCAAAAATTAAATTTACTTCAATCATTTTTAATTATTAGTAGTATATAATTTGAATTTTTATGACTTTTAAATGTAACTTTTGGTTACTTGTTCAATTTGCTCTAGGCTTACATGCGACTATATTTATAGTTGATGAGTGAACTACCAAATTTAAATTCTTGGATCCGCCCCAGCTGTCAAGCGTAAACCTGCACGTAAAAAGTGGGGCGTTGGCAAGAGGAAAGCATTGAAACAACAGATTCTAGATTCAAGTAGTGATTCAGAGGGTGTAAATCGACAACACGCACTATTGAGGGAGGCTCGAGCGACAGTTGAGTTGGGCAAGTTTATGGGGGCGTCAACAATTGGGAATGAAGAAGCTACAGTCAAATACAATGCAAATTCGCTAGGCAATGGGGGGCCGAGGGGAGTAGTTGGGTCTATGAAGGTGCTGTCGTGGAACATGATTGTGTGTGGTGTAAAGAGGGTGAAGACGAGCGAGATCATATTTTATATTTATTTCGGGTTATGGAAGAGATTGGAGCTTGTTTTCCACTGATGGGGAGTGTTAGAAAATTCATGATTTTTTGTTTCAAGGGTATGTTTGTGGCTTTTCCGGTTTATTGTGACATTGGCGGATTGCTGGTTGCACTTCGACTTTATGGTCAATGTGGTTGGCTCGCAATAAAATGATGTTTAACAAGAAAAGGATTCGTCTTGGATTTCAACTCCATCTAGTATTATTGAGTCGAATTCGACAGTGGCGGTGTCGTGGGTGTTACACATGGAACGAAGGTCGTGTCACCTTTGGCGTTGTTTTATGCACTAGCCAAGGGAAGAGTCGAGCGTTCTTAGTGGTTTCGTGTCATTGAGTAACTTTCATCTTCTTGCCGGTTGGGTTGTTGGCAAAGGTTGGGGGGTGTTGGTGGAAAGGAAGTTTGGCTACTGCTAGTATGTTGTTTTTGGAGATGCATTTCGTGTTGGCTTTTGCTCATGGGGTTTGGTTCACTGCAGTCCTGGTGGGGATTGTTTATTGCTTTGTTTTTGTGGTTGAGTAGCATTTGCTTGTGGTTAGTCCGTCTTCGCTGTTTTTATTAGTGTGTTGTACTTTTTTCATCTACTTAGGTTTAGAGAGGTTTTTAACGAGACACACGTTGATTTTTTTTTAATAGAGCACACGTTGATATTTGTATGATTTTCTCATCGTAATGAAATCATACTTAATAAAAAAAGTAAATTTTGTTATAATAATATGTTTGTATTTAATATAATAATTAATTTAAGGAATTCAATTTGCAATTAATATTACTTAATCGATAATCTGGACAATTATTATACCGGTTGACTGTAGGAAAACATAAGTTCAACGTTAAGAACAAGTAGATTAAAAATAAAGTTTCTTAAACATTGTTTATAAAAAAATTCAATTGTGAGAAATAAGATAAGGAAGAGACTAGAGGTGAGGTCGGATTGATTATCGGTTCGGGTGTTGTTTTCGGTTTAGGTTCGATTCGGGTTGGACCGGGTCTGATTCGAATTTAGTTTGGGTCTATGTTATTTTGGATCATATCAGATTGGGTATCGAGTCAGGTTAATGTCGGCTCAGTTGATTTTCAGGTCAGGTCAATATAGATTGGTTGACTTTTTGGGTCGGGTCTATATCGGATCGGTTGACTTTTCGGATCGAGTCAATATTGGATCGGTTGCTTTTCGAGTCGGGTCAATATCAGATCGGCCAACTTTCAATTTGAGCCAATATATGAAGATGATATTTTAAAGGAGAAAAACTGATATTAAATTATTACTAAGGTAGTTGTTAATTAGTAATATAATACAAAATGAGAATAAAACATACATATTTGAGGAAATTAAATTCGGGTTGATTTCAGTTCGGGTTGCTTTCGGTTCAGTTGATTTTCAGTTCGAGTTTCTTTCTGTTTGGGTTGATTTTCGGTTTTGGTTGCTTTCGGTTCGGGTTGTTTTCAGTTTTGATTATTTTCGATTTCAGTTAATTTCAATTTTGGTTGATTTTCGGTTTAACTAAATTCAGGTCGATTTTGGTTCATTTCGATTTTGATTCGGATTCGGGTCAAATTTAGACTATCATATTCGGGTCTATATTAAGTCTCGGGTCGAGTAAATCGGTTTGAGTCTCGGATCTCGGGTCAAGTTTGTCAGGTCTAGAAGAGACAGATGAACCCCAAAACAAATAAAAAAAGACAAACATAGAAAGTACAGAGAAATGAGAAGATAAACTTGCGAGATATTTTAGAGGTTATAATTTTTTAAATAGACTAAAGGTGATTATAAAGTAGTATATGTTCATACATATTTGTAATTATTTGCTAATTCATACATACCTTGCAGACAAAACGATTTGAACTCGGTTATCTTAGGATGAACATCATCCGCTTTTTCACTGGGATCACTTGTTGGTAGGGATGTCAATTGAGCGGGGAGGGTACGAAGGGTACTCTTCCCACACCTATCCCCATCAAGAATTTTCATCTTTATAACTGCCCCACGACCCGCTGCGAATGTAAAATCTAAAATCATCACTGCCCCACAACCTGCAAAACTAAAACCATCACCGCCTTATTACCCTCGTGGGTCCGAAGACCCATCTAATCCCCTCTTTACCTGTCCATGACTCATTCATATAATATATTTATAAATATTAATTAAATCAATATAAATTAAATTTGTTATGAAAAAGGTATAAAATATCTATAATTCGGACTCCCACCACATATGTGACATTATACCAACTTTCATAATTTTTTAAAAATAATAATAAACGAAATTAAATTTTGTACAACACAAAAATTTAGATTAAAAAATATTAAAATCTATTATAAATGACAGGAAAATAGCACAAATAATATGTAAAATAATATTTCAATTGATGTAACAAATAATAACTAAAAAGTACAATAAAAAATCTTTTAAAAAATAAGAATAATTATCAATAGAATCTAAATAAAATATAATATTAGAAAAATAAAATTTTAAAAAAAGTAAAAGAATAACATACCTATGTTGAAGACTAAGGAAAAGAAAACAAACCTTAGAAAGAAGGCTTGGGCTCCGTTTGTTTCATGTAATTCATTTTACGGAAAACATTTTCCTCATTTTCCTGTGTTTGGTTGACGTAAAATAGGTTGTCAATGTAATTCATTTTCCGGGTCAACATATTTTCCTTTGCATTTTATGTAAAGTGTTTTGCGATTTGATTTTTCGTAAAACAAATTCCCAACTTTTCACTTCAAGGTATGAACCCTAAACTCCAAACCTTAAACCCCAAAACTCTAAACTCTGAATCCTAAACACAAACTTTAAACCCTAAACCCCAAACCTTAAACCCTAAACTATAAGCCTTATACTATAAGCCCTAAACCTTATACTATAAACCCTAAACCTTACACACTAACCCATTAACTCTAAACCCTAAACATTGAACTATAAACCTTAAACCCTAAACTATAAACCCTAAACCTTAAATTATAAACCATAAACCCTAAATCTTAAACACTCAATCCTAAACTATGAACCATGAACTTAAACCTTGAAACTTGAACACTAAACCATAAACCCTAAACCTTAAACCATAAACCTTAAACTATAAATTCTAAACATTAAACCCTAAATTATAAGCCATGAACCTTAAAAATATAAACCCTAGACTCTAAACCTTAAATCCTAAACCCTAAACTATAAACCCTAAACCCTAGACTATAAACCCTAAACCCTGTGCAAGAGGGCTACCTTATTTATGAATTCAATAATATGTGTAGCTGCAATAGAGCATGTCCAAATAGGGTTTTGCAAAATGGAGTACGAGTGAAATTGGAAGTCTTCAAAATAGAGAATAAGGTAACAATTTTAAATTTTGGTTGTATTCTAAAGCTTTGTTTATTGACATTTCTTCATGTTGATCTTTAGGGTTGGGGAGTCCGGGCTAGTAAACCAATTTTGAGTGACACGTTTGTGTGCGATTACATTGGTGAGGTTTTTGATGTACTTAAAAAATAAAATATTATAGTATAATTTAGTTTTTTTCAAAAAATGAAAGATAAAAAATCAAGAAAATTTGTAATGCGTTTGTTTTATTAAAATAGATTTCAAAAAAATATTTCCAGAAAAATTTACAAAACAGCAGAAAACGAATTACACGTCATCATCCAAACACAAGAAAATGCTTTCCGTAGTATGTTTTACAGGAAATGTAATTCACTTTCCATAATTCATTTTCCGAAAACAATTTTCAGTGAAACAAACAGACCCTTAACGACAAACAATAGTAAAGAAGAAAACAATAAACATAAATATTATATATGTATATATATATATATATTCCAAGATAAATCAGTATAAATTATCTTAAATTTGACTCTGATTCAAATTGATATTTTAAAAAATATTTATATATTTGATCTGATCAATCTCAAACTCAATTATATATATATATATATATATATATTGAACTTTTCAATAATATCCTAAGACAAGTCAATATGAATTACCTTAAATTTGACTATGATCCAAACTAATATAATATTTTTAATAATATTTATAATAACGTGCTATAAGATTAGTTGGGGCGGGTGGGGATGATGTGGGGCGAGTCGGGATTATGCGAGGCAGGTGGGGATAAGGTGGGTACAAAGGCATATTCACGCCTTTCCCACTACCCACGTCGAATCTAATTTTTATCTTCGTCCCCACCCTACAACCCTCGAAATTTATAACTATCCATACCCAATTGAATGCGAAGTGGGGCGAATTCTCGCAAAACCCGTCCCACTTACGTCTCTACTTGTTGGGTTCATTTTAGGGTTATATTTATATGTATAAATATTTTGTTATATTTTTTGAAAATATTATATAATTAAATATTAGTAATAAATAACTATAATTTATATCAGAAAATATATATTTATAATTAGAAGTTATTTAAATTAATTTAATAATGCAAATATTTTTTTAGTTATATGAGATGATATTTTTAATATATATTTATAAATAAATAATTTAAGGATAAATACTGTCAATTTACACTTCATTTATATATTCCTTTACACCATTCTATCCAACCAAGCAATCTTATACTATTACTTGTTTATTTCACTCAACCAATCAAACTATGTAATATTTGTCACAATTCTTTTTTTACCGTACAATTTATACAATGTTTATATTCTTCAGACTCCTTTATACTCGTAAATTAAAGGATTTTAAATATTTAAACATGTTCAATTTCACGTCTTCTTATGTATTGTACCAACAATATACTAACTAAATTAAACTAAACTAAACTCAATCGATATCTATTTCATAGAATAACAACCTAATCCATTCCAAAGGTATTAGTGAATTGGAGAGGCAATTAAGTGTCGAGACGATGGGAATCACGCAAATTGGTTTGGTGGCTATAAATGTGGCAAAAACATCTGAATCCATTTCAGTTTTTAGTTTCCTTTCTTGAAGGGGTGGTGGTTAACTTAGGTGGATTTTGTATTGATAAAATATCACCACAAGTCCCAGTTTTTCCAGGCAACGGAATTTTCAACTACCTTATTAACGTCCTTTCACTGCCACACATCAATTTCAGCTGCTGGGTTAAACACCTATATTTAATGAATCAATGTACAAAGGTTGCATTGCCTTACCAATTTGGTGGGGGTTATTATTATTATTATTATTATTATTATTATTATTATTATTATTATTATGAAACAAGTAAACAGTAATGGAAGATTAATTGCAATTCAATGGTTGCCCAATACTATGGAAATATTCGTTGATTAATTAACTACGGCTATAAAATAATTAGTGTAGATGTTCCATTTCATACCGAATCAAGTTACTAATTGGAGACAGGGGATTATATTAATAGGGTTTGAATCCTGATCATACTGTGTTAGAAGATTAAATATTAAGTATTAGTTAGTTTGTTGAGTTAGTAGGATTTGGACTATATAAACCTAATACATGTAACGAGTTAACTACCCTAATTAGAATATTTTTAATAAAATTCAGATATTCATTATCTCCGTAGATTTGTTATTTCTTTAAACCCTAGCTGCTCACAGTCAGTGCCGTCCCTTGGCATGGGGAGAAGGGGCGCCCGCCCAGGGCCCCATTTTTTTATAATATTCGATATTAAAATTTAATTTTTTAATATTTATTTTAGGGACTTATTCTTAAAATTTAGTTATTTAACATTTATTACTAGGATTAAAGTTTTCATAATTTTTGTTATTAGGAGCATACTCTTAAAATTTAATTTTTCTCAATATTTGTTATAAGGGGTCCAATTTTTTCAATAATTATTATTAGGGGCCTATTTTTTCGCAGTATATATTATTAGTGGCATACTCTTAATTTTTTTCAATACTTGTTATTAGATCCGATTTTTTTCTAATACTTACAATTAGGGGCTCAATTCCTCCATATTTGTTATTAGAGACATTCTCTTAAAATTTAATTTTTTAATATTTGTTATTAAGGGTCCAATAGGGACATGATTTTTTTCCAAATATTTGTTATTAGGAACATACTCTTAAAATTTGAATTTTTTTCTAATATTTGTTATTAGAAACCTATTTTTTAATACTTGTTATTAGGGGTCTATTTTTAAAATTCATTTTTTAATATTTATTATTAGGGGCCTAATTTTTTTCTAATACTTTTAATATTTATTATTAGGAGCCTAATTTTTAAGTTCGTCTTGGGCTACTAAAATCTCAGAAACGGCTTTGGCTGCTCATCACCTCCCTTTCACACATTTCACCATTGTTAACCATCTTCGACCATTATGCCTGAGTTCTCACATACTGATACCGATAATGGTTTATATATATGCATTATCATGTTTATTTTACTATCTATAATTATTTTTATAAAATTAGTTTATATTATTATCATCATAATTTCATAATTAATAAAAAATTATTAGTTAAATAATCATTCACTTTGATCTATTACCTTATCCCTAGATTTAGTATGCGGATCAAACAATTACTCAAAAATAAAAGAGTTTATTTTTTTTGGATAATATGCATGTTCGTCTTACGGTCTATGTTCGGAGTGTGAGGTTGCCCCTTCCGTCTTTAAGGTTTGAACTCGCTTTCTCTTCTTAGGAGTGCAATGTGCCTTATCAATGCACTCAACACTTGTTGGTAAATAAAAGAATTTATTTAAAATGACATGTCTATAGTAATACGATTTGTTGATAGGATGTCTAAACTTTTTTTTTTAGAGTTTTAGAGTTAAATTTCAGTAACATTATATATATACCACAATTAATTTGAACCGTTGTTTAAGGCAGAGGAAGGGTTTCATGGCATCCCACCGCCTTATTTGTGACAAACTTAATATCTTTGCAACTACTCTCAATGAAGTTCATCCATAATTTATTAATGAATCAAATACTAAATATGTTCTTTTTTCTCTCCCAATATCCAAACAAAAAAACATACATATATATATATATATATATCTTAGGGCATATTGTCCTTGGAAAGGGTAAGAAAACGGTGAAATTTTTATGAGGTTTAGCTACAAAAGGTAATGGATTTACTACTTGATCATTAAATAATGGATCTATCAACCAGTTTTTTTATTCATTTATTGTTAAGTTATTTTTAAGTCCAAAATGCTAAATTTAAAATCTTAAACCTTGAACTTTAATTTATAGACCCTAAAACTAAAAAGATTTATATTCAATACACTGACGGCAGAAACTTTTAGTTTTCACAAGCGCCTTAGTTTTAGGGTTTAGGGTGTATGGTTTATGAGTTTAGGTGTAGGGGGTTAGAATTTAGGGGTAATAGTTAGAATTTAGGGGTTAGGGTTAGGATTTAGGGTTTAGGGTTTAGGGTTTAGGTTTTAGTGTAATATGTTGAGGATTTAGGTTTTAACAGATAAACCCTAAATTTTAACCCTAAATTCTATTAACAATTCCTAAATTGTAAACTACTAAACCTAAACCCTACACCCTAAGTTAAGTCCCTAAACCCTAAAATTAAGGCGCTTGTGGAAACTAAAAGTTTTTACCGCCAGTATATCAAATAATTATCCAAACTAAAATTAATAAATTTGTATAAATTAAAATTTAATCGATTTGTGTATCAAAATTGTTTCCTTTTTTATTATTGGATATCTTGCCTTTGTCGAAAAAATGTTATAGAATTCTTTGGTTTTTTTTAAGTTACCGTTACAATTAATATATCTATATATATATATATATATATTTGAAAATAATATATCTAAATAAATACCATTAAAATCAATTAATATAATGTATAAACAAGATGGGTCGTGTTGAACCAGTTGAAGAGGAGTTGGTCGATGTTCCGCCTTGCCTGGTAGCAGTCGCAGTGCAACATGAAGCTTTAGAAAGCCTTTTTTTTATATAGTACATACTCATTTTATAGTTCATGTTCGAAATTTGTGATTTTCTCTCCTAATAATGTTATCTTTAAGGTTCGAACTCAGTTTCTCTCCTTAAAAAAATAATATGCCTTGTCATTACACCCGGCCCTTGTTATTAGAAAGCCTTTAGTTTCTTATTGTTGTTTTGAACAATAAAAAATATAATCAATACATCTATGTAATTACAGTTAAATAAAATCATTAAAATACACAAACAGACAAAATTGGTAACCAAAATATATAACTCAAATTCAGACTCAGACTCAAATAGCTCTAGACAACACTCACACATAGTAAGACTTAAAACTGGATAAATATGGACTAGAGATTAACATACGAAGAAACTCGAATCTAACTATTTAAGGATCATACAAGATAAAATTAAATTTTAATGGTCTCATATATAATTAAATTTTAATCTTCGAGATTAAATATGCTATGCATCACTATCATAGATTTTCACAACTACTTCATAAAAATTCTAATTAGAATCTAAAACTTACAACTTTGTGCAGTAAATTATATACAACATGGTAAGTTATATGTTCTTCTTGAACCATGAATTTTATTGTTTTGAGTTCTGATCAGAAATGCACCAGCAATTTAAAAAAAATGCAAAATAAATGCTTCATTCAATACATTTTATTGTTTTTCATGCAGCCACAAGTCTTTGCTTTTAGCTTGAGTTGTCTTCATCTTTTCAATTTCGTGCATCATTTTCTAAATAATATTTTCTTACTTAGAATTAATAATTTTCTTTTTTGGAGTTACCACTATTATTGCAGATATAATCACGAATATAAATACAGATTTTGGTGTTGCTTTAAGCAAATTGATGGTGTTTGTCATACATTGTTTTCACAATATTTTTCGAGAGGCAAATGGAATGACAAATGCTTTTGCGAGAGGTGGAAGGTTTCAAGTGATAACTGTTGGAAAAATTCAAAAATTTTGAAGCTTTGAATGAGAAATTGATCCAAATGTTATTGAGGAAAATGTGAAACCATGTGTTGGTTCGTAAATGTGCAGACATGCACGACGTGGGTAATGCAAATGTTTGGACCGGTTGGGTCCTCCGTGGGCCTACGGATATTTTGACCCAAAAATTAAAATAAATTTTCCTCGAAGAGCATATATTTACCAAATTCTGTTTTGGAATTAAAAGGATAAATATTAAAGTTTTCTTTAATTCAGACATTAATTTTGGAAAATGCTCTATAAAAGCTTATTAATTCTTAAAATCATAAATGCTCCATTAGGCCAAAAGTTTCCACTTATACCCTCGTGAAACTCCTATAAATAGGGTGTAAACCTTCTAGGTTAAACACAACTCTAAACACAGAGAATTTTCTATTATTTTACTCTGTGATTTTCAAAAGTAGTTTTGGTGATAAGAGAAGGCAAGGTTATAGTTCGTGATCTCTACAATTGTGCTACTGTAGCTGATCATCTAGTTGTTGTATCCTGAGAGACAGACGACCAAAAATCTCAAGCACCAAGGAGTGGCCGAAAATTTGTCTTAAGGAAACTGTGTAGCTACAGGCCTCAACTCGTCCCAATTGGTTTGGTTTTAGATATGTTGTTTCTTTCTTGTTCATTCAATATTTTAATATAATAATCATATTTTATTGATTATATTATGTCTTGGATTAACGATTTTGTAACAATTTTAAGAAAGATTTAAGTTTAATCTGAGACGAACAGAATATCCAGGCAAGTCTTGATTTTTTGAAAATTGAGATCTAGTAATTAAATTCGTTTTCAAGAATTTAATTCCTGCCGTTTTAGCGGATTTACTTGATCTCTTTTCCAAATGAAAATCAGCAAAGTGTCCATCAGTTTTAGAAGCTAAGATCTCGTAAATAATTCATTTCAGAATTTAATTCATGCCATTTTAAGGAGTTTACGTGATCTCTCTTTCAAACAAGAAACAATCTGAATAAATTTATTTATTCAAATTTGTTGTGGACAAATTTGTTTAAATAGAAATTGTCATTGGAAGTAACATTGGATACTGATTTTGTTTCAGAATAATAATTCTGTTGGATAACAAAATCGAGAATTAATTTTCTAGTTATTACAGAATTATTGCTAATTCTGAGAAAAACTCGTAAATGGATAATTGGAAATCCTTTGAAAGTGCATGTCTAGGATTGACTTCTTGAAAGACTTGGTATTTAAGCGTGCCTAGTGTACCTCTTCTCTTTCCTGCTAACCTACCTGGTGTATTTTTCATTATTGAGATTTCTCGTATACCGTGTGAACATTGTGACTATAAGTCATAATAGAGGTACAACAAAAAGTCTCGACAAAGCTGTCAACCCTAATATTGCTAAGGCAAACATGATAGAAGTCATTAAGGACTTCAAAAGAGGCATAATGAACAAGGCCAATACTATGAAAGAAATTTTTAAGCAAGTGTTTTGATTTCTGAAATCAACATGGTTAACTTAGATCCAAGAGAATGGTGGCTTGATATTGGTTCCACACGTCACATCTGTAGTGACAAGGACTCATTCGTTGAGTTGGTTCCTAGTAAGAACTAGGAGAAGCTCTACTTGGGCAGTGATGCAACTTCCAAGATCAAGGGGAAGGGAACTATAGTTTTGAAGATGACTTCGGGCAAAGAGCTGAAGCTTCAAAATGTGTTGTATGTACTTGACATACAAAAGAATCTTGTTTCTGGGACCCTCCTAAGTATGCATGGCTTTAGGATAGTGTTTGAATCCCAAAAGTTGATTTTGTCAAAAAGGGGAATGTTTGTGGGAAAAGGATATGTATTGAATGATATGTAGAAACTCAATACTACCTCTATAAAAGCTAAAATAATGAATAAGAATATTATTTCTTCTTCTGTTTACATGCTTGAGTCATATGATTTATGGCACAGTAGGCTCGGACATATTAATTATGATACCTTGTGTAGGTTGATTAACTTGGAGCACATTCCCTAATTTCACATTAATTATAATCATAAATGTGAAACTTGTGTTGAGGCAAAATTAACTAGATCTTTATTTTAAACTATTGAAAGAAGTACATAACCTCTTGATCTAATATATAACGATGTTTGTGACTTAAAGTTCGTCCAAACTAGATGAGGGTATAAATATTTTATTACCTTCATTGATGATAGCACAAAATACTGCTATGTATATTTGCTTAAAAGCAAAGACGAAGCTATAGAGAAATTTATAAAAAAGATTAAGATGGTAAGAAGTGATCGTGGTGGTGAATACGTTGAACCATTTGGTGAATATTGTTCACAACATGGTATTATTCACGAAGTAACACCATCTTACTCTCCTCAATCCAATAGAGTAGCCGAACGAAAAAATTGGACTCTAAAGGAAATGATGAACGCTATTCTATTAGCTAATTAATTTTTAAATAAGGTTCCCCACAAGAAATGAGACAAGACACCATATGAATTATGGAAATGTCAAAAACCTTCCTACAATCACTTGAAAGTGTGGGGGCGTCTTGCGAATGTAATGGCCCCGTTACCTAAACAAATGAAAATAGATCCTAAAACAGTGAATTGTATTTTCATTGGCTATGCAGAACATAGAAATGCATATCGATTTCTTGTGTATGAATCGAAGAACCCTAAGATTCATAAGAACACGATAATGGAATCAAAGAATGCTTCTTTCTTTGAAAATGTATTCCCTTGTAAAGCTAGGGAAGTTGGTCAAAGCTCAATGAAACGAACTTCAGAGACTATCGATAAAGATAGCTCAGATGATCAACAAGGGCTTAAGCTTGAAATAGAGCCACGAAAAAGTAAACGAGCAAGGGTAGAAAAATCCTTTGGATTAGATTTTCTAACCTTTATGCTGGAGGTTGGACCTCAAACATATAATGATGCTATACGTTCATCTGAGGGCACCTTATGGAAGGATGCCATTAAGAGTAAAAGTGATTCCATCATGCAAAATCATAAGTGAGAATTGGTGGATATTTCTCTGTGAATTAAACCACTGAATTCTAAATGGATTTTCAAATGAAAAATGAAGCAAATGGAACAATTGATAAATACAAGGCCAGATTGGTAATAAAAGGTTACCGACAAAAGTAATGCCTTGACTATTTTGATACATACTCTCATGTATCAAGGATAACCTCCATAAGGATGATACTTACAATTGCCACTTAGCTGAATCTAGAAGTACATCAAATGGATGTTAAAACAGCTTTCCTAAATAGAGATCTTGATGAACAAATATACATGGAACAACCCGAGGGTCATATAGTTTTAGGTCAAAAGAGAAAAGTCTGTAGATTAGTAAAATCCTTGTATGGACTTAAACAATCACCAAAGCAATGGCATGAAAAGTTCGATAATATCATAATGACAAACGGCTTCAAGATAAATGAGTCTGACAAATGTGTATATGTAAAAACTACTAACATTAGATATATTATTATATGTCTGTATGGTGATGACATATTCATTGTTGAAAGCAACAATAAAATGGTAAAACGTACCAAAGACATGTTAAATTTAAGATTTGGCATGAAGGATATGGGACTAGCCAATACGATTTTGGGCATCCAAATCAAACGGACAACTAAAGGTCTCATATTAACTCAGTCACACTATGTGGACAAGATTCTTGAGAAATTTTGCAATGATGATTATGGTATAGCCAAAACTCCAATAGACACATGCCAACATTTATCCAAGAACAAAGGCCTAAGTGTTGACCAAGTGGAGTATGCAAGGGTTATAGGCAGTCTAATATACCTTATGAGCTGCACTAGACCATATATTGCTTTTACTATGAGCAGTTTAAGCAAATTCACAAGCAATCTGGGTGAAAACCACTGGAAAACGATTGTGAGGGTGTTGAGATATCTTAGATATACTTGAAACTATAGATTACACTATTCTAGAGATCCTACTATTTTAGAAGGATTCTCCAATTCCAGTTGGATATCTGATATTCAAGATACCAAAGGCACAAGTGGATATGTCTTCACTTTGGGAGAAAGAGCCGTGTCATGGAAATCCCCAAGATAAATGGTTATAACTAGATCCACAATAGAATCTGAGCTTGTAACTCTAGACAAGTCTGGAGAAGAAGTCAAATGGATTTGAAATTTCTTGGAGAATATTCCTGAATGGCCAAATCCAGTGCCCACAATATGCATATATTGTGATAACCAAGCAACAATTGGTATAGCACAAAGCTTTATACATAATGGTAAGTTCAGACATATACATCGTCAACATAATATCATTAAACAACTGATCTCAAATGGAGTTATCTCTATTGATTTTATAAAATCAAAGGATAACATTGTGGATCCGCTAACTAAGGTTAAATCGATATCGAAAGGAATGAGACTAAATCCCAGGAAAATTTAAGGCTCTATGTGAAGGAAAACCCTACCTAGTTGACTAGAGATCCCAAGATCTAGGTTCAAAAGGATAACCTAATTGCATAGACCTTGTGCGGCCACTATGGGGTACGTATCCCCAAGTCTGTTCCTATGATGTAAACAATGATCAAAAGTGGTATAGGCTAAGCAAAGCTTTTAATGACCATTGTGTTCTTCGGTAAGCCGAGCAACATAAGTCACCTATGTGAGAGTGAAGTGGGGTCACTTTAAGGAGACTATTGGGCATAGTTTTTTCAAACTCTTGCAGAACCAGACGATATTCACGGCCATATGGATATACCCATGAGAACTAATACTCTTGTCAGAGAGGTAGTTGTGTGAAGTATATCATCATTTATACAAACGGTAGAACAGTTCAAGGACATCACGTCTACTAGTCGGTTAGTAAAGTAAATATACTTTCACAAGGGAAGGTTCAAAGGAGGAAACCTACCAATCTTATGCAGCTATCGATCGTAGATCCTATCACCATATAGAGTCAAAATGTTTTGATTAAATGATCAATTTCATTCATATGGGAGATTGTTGGAAAAATTCAATAATTTTGAAGCTTTGAATGAGAAATTGATCCAAACGTTATTGAGGAAAATGTGAAACCATGTGTTAGTTCGTAAATGTCCAGGCGTGCACGGCGTGGGTAACGCAAATGTCTGGACCGGTCGAGTCTTTTGTGGGCTTGAGGATATTTTGACCCAAAAATTAAAATAATTTCTTCTCGAATAAGAGCATATATTTACCAAATTTTATTTTGGAATTAAAAGGATAAATATTAAAGTTTCTTTTAATTTAGACAGTAATTTTGGAAATTGCTCTATAAAGGCTCATTAATTCTTAAAATCATAAATGCTCCATTAGGTCAAAAGTTTCCACGTATACCCTCGTGAAACTCCTTTAAATAGGGTGTAAACCTTCTAGGTTAAACACAACTCAAAACACATAGAATTTTTTATTGTTTTACTCTGTGATTTTCAAAAGTAGTTTTGGTGATAAGAGAAAGCAATGTTGTAGTTCGTGATCTCTACAACTGTGTTACTATAGCTGATCATCTAGTTGTTGTATCCTGGGAGACATACGACCAAAAATCTCAAGCACCAAGGAGTGGCCGAAAATATGTCTTAAGGAAACTGTGTAGCTACAAGCCTTAACTCGTCCCAATTGGTTAGGTTTTAGGTATGTTGTTTCTTTCTTGTTAGTTCAATATTTTAATATAATAATCGTATTTTATTGATTAGATTATGTCTTGGATTAACGATTTTTTAACAATAACATGATAGAAGTATGAATGGGTAGATTTAGTCGTTGGCCCCGGTTTGTTGATGGCGGTGTTTCGTTCTTTCTTTTGTTGATGTATTTTTTGTATCTTGATTTCATGTATTTTATCATGTTGTATACTTTTTTCTCAATCTAAGTTTAGAGGTTTTTAATGAGGCATGTTATAATATGGTCCTTGTATGATTTTCACTCTAATAAAATCATACTTTCTAAACAAAAAAAGGCATAATGGTAAAAAAAAAGTGTCCCTAACAATGATTGAATAGTCATTTTGGCTCATATTCTTTTTTTGAACCAATTTAACCTCCAACGTTTTATTTTGGGTCAAAATGGTCCCTTTGCAGATGAAAATTGCTAGTCAACTAACGATAAAAAATTTGAAATGACTTGACAGAATGATATGTTAGCACAAAAATATTTTTATATTTTACATAATTTTATATAATTATGTTTGGACTCATGTGACATTCTTTCAAGTCAACACATTTTTCTATATGACACTGTCATGTCAGCATGCACTGCTATGTAGGTTTGTCACATCATTTTAAGTTATTTATCGTTAGTTAACTAACAGTTTTCATACGTAGATGAGCCATTTTTATCCAAAATGAATTGTTGAAGGTTAAATTGGTTAAAAAATATAGGCAAAAATGACTATTCAGTCAAATGTTAGAGACATTTTTTGGTTTTATGCCAAAAAAATATATGTAACTACCATAAAATTTTCATTTGGAGACCGTATTTTTATAATGTTTTTTAAAAATGTAAAATTTTATTTTATTTTATAAAATTAACATACTAATACATGATGCTTAAGCTGCATTAATTATAAAATAAATGAGATACGTCCTTTCATCTAAACCAATATTACCACGGTGAATCATTAATATATTTATATAATTTATTTGGTTCAAATTATTAATGCAAAACCTTATACAATAAGGTTTCACAACTACGTGATCTTAATTACATTTATTTCTACGGAAGGAAAATAGCTCATTAATATATTTACGTTTGTACTTCAATCATACGTATCTAATTTTGCATTCCCTTGGTGTACAGTATTAATACCTCTAATCTATTTTAATACGTTACATGCCATGGCTACTATCAATTAGGTTGTTTTATTTATTGCAATATCGGTGCATCTACCATACGTTTAATTGAGGGCAAAAATTAAATTCAACGTAAAATATTTATATAATAACTCCTATTAATTACTAGTTAATTAATTTAACTTGTTTTTTTTTCTTTTTGACAAAAGAAATTTTTTAGGTAACTAAAATAGGATATGCTTTTTTTGTGCCCTTATTTATGTCTCACACTAAAAATTAGGTTTAACGTTAAGGCTTAGAGTTTAAAATTTAGGATTAAGGCTTAGGAATTATTTTTTAATATTATAGCATAAAAATTACCAAAAAGGCAGAAGATTTTTTTTTATTTCGACATTTACTTATAATACATCCATTATCATTGCTAACATGTAATTATTTTTTGGGTAAACGACCTGGTGACCACTCAACTACTGGGTCCGTCCTATTTTGACCACCCAATTAAAAAAACTAAAAATCTGACCACCGAACTATTTAATTAGTCATATTTTGACCACCAGTCGTTAAAATTTAACTGAGAGGTAATGTGACAGTTAAAGAAAATTTGTATAATTGCACTTTTGGTCCCTGTTAGTTACGTATCATATCAATTTAGTCCTAATTTTAATTTAATTAAATAAAACTAATCAACTAATCGGATGATGACACGTCTCATGACACTTTTTAGATGGCGACATGTGTCATTGTTAGCGATAGTTCCCTAAGGCCTATTGTGTGGACATGATATTTTGATCATTGAATTTATTATTATGATAAATTTGCATGCTTTTGTATCCTCGAATATTATTATTCTAAATATACCTAATCAGTTATTATTGTGGGAACAATAATAAGATAAGATTAGTATGAAGTTTGATAGATATTCATAAGATGAATATGTGAATGAGATTCAAATCAAATTCCTATATGTATTCGTTGAGAACAAATATTAGGATCGACTCGTAGGGAGATTAATACATGGATTAAAGTTATATATTAATCTTCAAACAGTTATGACATTAAATCCTTAGCCTGAAATTGCTACGGTTCTCAACATGATAACTATTATGTTTTGACATAGTCAAACATCGTTTTTAATCGGACGATTATAAAGGTTATGCTTGAACATAATAAGGAATCATGCAGCGAGATGTGAGTGATTAAGATGGAATTTATCCCTCTTAACATAAGAGAGATATCTTTGGGCCCCTTGATGATTGAGACTGAGAAATGCATGGCCGTGCTCAAATGAGTTGATAAAGATCAATGTCATTTGTTTAATCAGTTCAAATTGGCATGGAGAAACTAAAGATAGAACGATATAAGGTTAACATTTTCCATGCCTTATATTCTATCAAGATATCGTGAGATAAAAGGATTATGACATAAAATGAATTAAGGTTGTCTCGGATTATGAGCTTTTCATTTAATTTGGGTAGTCATAATGTCTTGCTAGAGGCCACTTATGACTTGTAGAATAAAATGTGATTTTATCTACTACCAACGTTAAATGAACCTATAGGGTCGCACACTAAGAATGGATAAGAATGGTTGTGGTTATTACTCTCAATAATAAATTTAAGATAATGTGATTATTTTAAATTATATTATTAGAGATTATTTATTTAAATTTAAAAGGTTAAATTCGTAATAGAATATCTTATTTATTTTATTATTTTTCAAAAATAATATAAATAAATAATATTATTAAATAAATCACTTTATCTAGAGTTGGTTGAAGTTGAATTCTTTATAAGATAAAAGAATTCATTATTATAATTTATTTAAAAGAGTTTTAATTAAATTATAATAGTGAACTCAACGTAACCCTATTCAAGTCATATATATATATATATGTATGTATGCCAAGGGTTTTGAGAGTGACCTAGGGATTTTCGAAATAGCCACCAAAACTACAAAAACTAGATTTTCGAAATCTTGATTGGAACTAGCATTCCGATAGCCGTTCGTCGTCCATTCGCGTGTGGATACTTGTAGAGGGCGATCGTCTTTCAGAAAGGCAGCGCCTCAACACAACCAGATTCCTGAATCACAAATCAAGGTAATTTTTGATTTCCTCTTCGTACATTAATATGATCGCATGAGATCCTGAAAATTCTTCATAGGATATTTTTCTGTTGTGTTTATATGCCAGATTAGATCAGTTTATTTCTTATGAAACCCAACAGTCATCACCCGATTAGATGAATTTATTTTATTTTTAATTTAATTTATTTAATATATTTATTTTCATCACCATCCTGGTTAAAGGAAAATTAATGGGGAAAGAAGGGCATTGGCATAAGTTGAACCCAGGACCTCCATGTTAAAAACACAAGTCTTTACCACTGCATCAACTTAATCTAACTAATTTAAATTGCACCCTTATATATATATATATCTTATAATGCAGTAAATGTTAGTGGAATAGGTAAAATAGTTGAAAGTAGACTCGAACTTGGGCCACTTGTGATATGTAAATTCACACAAATAATTGCTATGAAAACCCCGGTGGCCGACCGCCGGAGGCTAACGTACCGTCCAACCCTAACCCCTATGAAAACCCAAGTGCCGACTGCTGGAGCAAGGGAAGCCTAACGTGTCGTCCAACCCTAACCCCCTAGCGTGATGGAGCAGGAGAAGCCTAACATGTCATCCAACCTAACCCCTATGAAAACCCCCATGGCCGACCGCTAGGGGAAGCCTGCATCCCCGACCTTGCTAGATATGTAGCGTCTGTCGAAAAAGGGCAGGAGCGATGCGAGTGATGTTGGCCATAAGGGTTTTGCAATGATGGATGCAGATGATGGTGGACTCGCTGGTGGTAAGGGATCTGCTAGTGGTGGTTCGGAGTCACTGGCGATGAACAAAGGGTCCTATGTGAATGTTCTTGCGGCTGAAAAGAAACTAATGGAGTCGAATGTTGTGTCTTATTTTGTGGAGGGCGACGTGGTGATTATGAACGAGGATATTATCATGAATAAGGAAGCCACCATCTCGTCTATACAATTCTTCGACCGGGTGCATGATCAAGTCGATCATAACATGCGTAATGAGATAATCGTATGGCTCTTGGGACGATCAATTGGGTATAAAGCATTGGAGTTGCGGATTAATGCTCTATGGAAATCTGTGGGTCAACTCTAAATTATAGATTTAGATAACCACTATTATATTATTTGTTTCTCTAATGAACATGACTACACTAAAGTTCTTACGCAGGGGCCTTGGACTATATACAGGAGCTACTTAACGGTGCAACCGTGGAGTCAAACATTTACAACAGCTGAGAAGCACCCCAACATAGGTCATAGTATGGGTGAGATTACCAGGGCTGCCTTATCGTTATTATATGAAGGCGTTGTTTCGGCATATTGTTGTCCTTATTGGGAGGGTAGTCAAGATCGATTACAATACGAAAGTTGGAGAGAGAGAAAAATTTGCTCGTATCGATGTACTTGTCGATTTGAATAAACCTTTACTTTCTTGTATCTGAATTGATGGGAGGATTCAAAAGCTTGAATATGAAGGCCTGCAAAAAGTCTGTTATACTTGTGGCATTTATGGACACTCTAAGGAGACTTGTGAGGTGAATAAAGTCGCGAAGGAATGGATGTCTGCTGCTCCAGATGTAGCTACAATTGATAATGTGATAAAGGAGGATGAGGTCTAGAAGTCTAATTTATTTAGACCGTGGATGGGTGGTTGATACTCGGCGCCGACGTGGAAGGGTAGCCGTGGCTGCAGCAAGTACGTGTCTCAAGAAGCGGAAGGGTCTCGTTTTGCCGTGCTAGAGAGAGGGGAAGATTTACGAGTTGAGAATCAGCCATTGGAGGGTATTTCTGTGGAAAAAAACTGTTGTGGCAGGGATAATGCAGCCTCCAACTCTGCATGTACGATCGAATTTCACTGTCGTACGTGAGTTTTAATGTACTGATGCTTATTTAGCATCCAATCTGGACAAGAGAAGCAAGGGAGCGAAGAACAGTAATAAGGTTACGGATGTTGTTCCTTTAGTGAGTGGTCATGAGGCTCATGTGATTTCGCATCGGGCAGCAGTTCCGTCGGGGTCTCATCAGGCAGTAACTATTATGGAAGGTGGGGATGATCGGTTGTCTAATGTAGTGGCACGTGGTCAACGTGGTAAGGGACTTTCAGGGAAAGGTTCGGGTGAGGGTGCATCTAGTGGGTTAAAGGTAAGGAAGAACCATGGGGCTCGTGCTTCGGTAAAAATGTCACCGACTGATTTGGTGCGTCATTTATCGGCTCAGTTGGATGTCAGGTAGCCATCTGGGGAGTTTATTGGTGATTCCGATCATACTTCATCCATGGTGCAATCTTCAGATGATGAGGTTGAGTATCTGACTGAGTTCCAGCCGTTGGAGGCGTTAGAGAGAGTTGAGCATGGTGTTGGGACATCTGTCGTATCTCAGTAAGTGTGTTTTTTCTTTTTTTTTGCATTATGATTATTAGTTTTATGTTATAGAATTGTCAGGGTGATGCTAGCCTGACTTTAAGATGGTATTTTAAGACGCTTGTTTGTAAGAATAAGTTGAGCATGGTGGCATTATTTGAGCCTCGAGTGAGTGGTGATGGTGTAGATAGAGTTATTCGAAAATTAGGGTTTCGTACTGTGTAGAATCGTATGGCTTTAGTGGGGGTTTGTGGCTCTTGTGGGATGATTCAATTTCTGTAGAGGCGGTTCAAATTTCTAATCAGTTTATCAACTGCCATGTTTATGATGTAGGATGAGGGTTTCAGTTTCAGTTTCAGTTAACCGCTGTGTATGCTAGTCCGATGGTCTCTGAGCGTAAGCACCTATGGCGACAACTGGAGAGTATTAATCCGAGAGAAAATATCCCTTGGTTTTTAAAGGGTGATTTCAACGTGTTATTATATACGGATGAGCGTGTCGGGGGTGTGGAGCAATATGCGACGAGGAGTTGTGCTTTTACAGAGTTTATTGGAAATCTTGGGCACAGATTTGGGTTATCATGGACCTCCGTTTACTTGGAATCGGGGTAATTTATTCTAACGTTTGGATCGGTGCTTGGGTAATGCTCAGTGGTGCCTCTCTTTTATGAAAATTGCCATCACTCATTTGGATCGACTTGGGTCAGATCATAGGCCCTAGCTTGTGTCTCTCCGAGAAGGTGGTAGTGCAGGGGAGAATCGTCATTTCCGTTTCATCAATGCGTGGTAATCTCACCCTGATTTCTATGAGTTTCTTGAGACGATATGGGTTGGTAGTGGTCAGTATACAGAGAATGTTACAAAATTTATTGCTTCTATTGGTGATTGGAACAAAGATGTCTTTGGTCATATTGGTACAAAGAAGAAACGAATACGAACTCGAATACGGGGTATTGAGAAAGTGCTCCTGCGCAGGCATTCGAATTCCTTAGTGGTGTTGTTGGATAAGTTGAAACAGGAGCTTGAAGAGGGATAATAGGATCACGACTCTTCGACGTGCTGATGGGTCATGGTGTAGTGACAATGATGAACTTGCTCAATCGGCGCTTAAGTTTTATTGCCAGCTTTTTACCAGTGATGTTAATAACAAGTCATACTCTTTGGCGAAAGGTATGTTTCCACATTTATCACAGGGTGATAGGGATGTGCTAAGTTTACAAGTTACAATAGAGGATATCTGATATGCGATGTTTGACATTGGGCATTTGAAAGCTCCAGGAGATGATAGATTAAATGCGGGTTTTTTTCAAAAAAAAATTAGGGAGTCGTTGGGGATTCTTTTGTTGAATTTGTTACGAAGATTTTTAGCACTGGTTTAATCCCTGAAGACATAAACCGCACACTTTTGATTTTATTACCGAAAGTGTCTCTGCCAGAGTCTATGGGGTAATTTCAGCCTATCAGTTTATGTACTGTGATATATAAGGTGGTGGCTAAAATTATTGTTAATAGACTGAAGCCCTTCTTGTCCTTATGGTTGTCGAAGAACCATACTAGTTTTGTTCCATGGAATCAATTGCGGATATTGTAATAATGCAAGAGGTAATCCACTCAATGCGTAAAAAAGTTGGGAAACGTGGGTGGATGGCGTTAAAAATAGACTTAGAGAAGGCCTATGATAGACTAGAATGAGACTTCATTGATGATACTCTGTTGGATATCAGGGTGCCAGACTCTCTGAGGGCGTTGATCATGCAATGTGTTACGACTGTCTCTACACAGATATTATGGAATGGTTCAATGACTGAAGCTTTTAAACTATCTAGAGGAATTAGGCATGGTGATCCTTTGTCGCCTTACCTTTTTATGTTATGTATGGAGAGGCTCGCACAAGGAATTCAGTCGCATGTTGATAGGGGTAGTTGGAAACCTTTTCGTGTGAATTCAAATGGTCCTGCGATTTTTCATCTATTTTTGCGGATGATATGATTCTATTTTCTGGAGCTTTCTTGGATCAATTAGTTGTGGTTCGATCGATTTTAGATGCATTTTTTCAAGCCTCTAATCATAAAGTAAGTGCAGCAAAAATAACTATTTTCTTCTCCAATGATGTATCCTCTATTTACGGTAAGCAATTAGTGGAGGGTTTGGTTTTGTAGAAGTTGATGATCTTGGGAGGTATATAGGGGTATCGTTGCTTCATCATCGGGTCACGGCTGCTTCGTATCAGTACTTGGTGAATGTGGTCCAGCGTAAACTAAGTGGGTGGAAAGTGAAATGTCTCTCTCTTGCGAGGTGAATTACATTGGCGAAGTCGGTTATTGCATCAATTTCGATTTATGTGATGCAGACTGCGGTCCTTCCAAAGCATACTTGTGTTGAGTTGGAAAGATTAATTCGCCATTTTGTTTGGGGTATTACGTCAAGCCAAGGTGGTGTTCACCTTGTGAATTAGGAAATTGTATGTTGAACTATTTCTGAATGGGGTTTGGGTTTTCATAAAATGGATAAGCAAAATGAGGCTTTCATTATGAAATTGGCATTCTAAATTCTTGCACGTCCAAACGCTCTTTGGGTCCGGCTTCTTCGAACTAAATATAAGTATATGGAGGGAGTACCGCTAGTTCTTCATAACTTTAATTGTTCGCACCTCTAGAAAGGACTGAGTGTTGTGTGGGAGGATGTCCAAAATAATATTATGCGGTCTCTGAGGGCTGGTCAGAAGGTTGAATTTTTATGGGACACGTGGATCGCGGACATTGGTCTATTGATGCATTATGTTGATCTGATGGTGGCTACCCCTACCTAGTTCGAGTACCGGCTGCAAATATGGTAGGAAGTGATGGGGAGTGGAATTGGGGGCTGTTCGAACATTTACTCCCATGTGATATTGTGTTGCGTATTACAGCAGTGAAAGGGCCGAAACAAGGGTTGATCAAAGATATGGTTGGATGGAAGGGGACGAGCGATTTTCGGTTCACGGTGAAATCAGTTTATATGGCTCATTGTGGACAGGTTAGTGGCCCGAATCATGCCGTTTGGAAGATCTTACATCGATTTAAAGGCTTACCGAGAATAAAATACTTCTTGTGGCTAGTCTGTTGGGGCTGGTTAATGACAAATGAGAAACGCGTGAGACGCCATATAGCTACGGATAGTGGGTGCGTTGTGTGGTGCTAGAGTTGAAAGTATAGATCATATTCTTCAGCGATGTACATTGGCCATGCTTGTTTGGAAAGAATTGATTCTCCCTAGCAAATTTGTGGAGTTTATGAATATGGAAGTATGCGATTGGATTGCGGCTAATCTTTCAACAGACAAATAGGTTTTCAGTTCATGCAACAGGATGGGATTTGATGTTCAGGAATGTCTTATGGAACTTATGGTTGAGCCAAAACTCGGTAGTAATGGTTATGTAGATTTTCTTTATAATCGTTCACTTGTGACGTGTTGTTTTGGTTATTTTTGTTCTGGTAGATTGTGTTACCACTTGTACTTTTTCCTCCATTTAAGATTAAGGAGGTTTTTAATGAGGCTTGTGGTAACACCCCATGTATGATTCTATTGCTATAAAATCATACTTTTCACCAAAAAAATGTATAGTTAAATCAAGATTTAAAATGAAAACAGATTTATATTTTTAAATTAAATTGAATATTTTTTATATTTATTTTAATAATTTACATATATAATATTGAATCGAGTTATTTAATTTAATTAATAATTTTAAACTTTTATTAAATATCTTAATTTAATTTAAAAATATAAAAACCATAAATCTATTTAAACTACTTGTGTGAAAAAATTAAAATGATTGAATTAAGATATTTAATAAAAATTTAAAATTATTAATTAAATTAATTAACTCGATTCAATATTATGTATATGAAATTATTAAAATAAATGTAAAAAAATATTCAATTTAATTTAAAAATATAAAAATAATAAATATATTTTATTTTAAATCTTAATTTAACTATACATTAAATATATTTAAAATATTTTCATTTTTAGTTTAATGATTTAAATAATTCAATTGTCCGTGTGAATTTACACATCATAAGCGACCCAGACTCGAGTCTCCTTTCAACTATTTTTACTTATTTCCCTAACATTTATTGTATTATAAGATATATATATATATATATCTATATAAGGGTGCAATTTATATTAATAAGATTAAGTTGGCATAGTGGCAAAGGCTTGAATTTTAACTTGGAGGTCCCAAGTTCAACTCATGCCAAGGCCATCTTTTCTTTATAATTTTCCTTTAACTAGGTGTTACACGTGTCACCACCTGATTGGAATAAAATAAATATATTAAATAAATTAAATTAAAATAAGAATAAATTCATCCAATCGGGTGATGACACATGCCACCATCTGACACGTGTCATCATCCGATTGGTTGATTAATTTTATTTGATTAAATTAAAATTAGGACCAAATTGATATGATATGTGACTAACAGGGACCAAATGTGTAATTATATAAATTTTCTTTAACTGTCACGTCACTCTCAGTTAAATTTTAACGACTAGTGGTCAAAATAAGACCAACTAAATAGTTCGGTGGTCAAATTTTCAGTTTTTTTAGTTGGGTGATCAAAATAAGACGGACCCAATAGTAGTTTACCCTTATTTTTTTTATCAAGATTAACATGTAATTATTCATAAATTATCTAATGATATTTATTAATGATGATCACAATTTTTTTTGACAAATCCTAAATCTAATCATAATCCTACTTAGAGGGAAGGGGAAAAAAGGGGTATGTTCCTAGTGGGTCTAGAACCGACCAACCGGCTAAATATACTTTTCAATGATGATCAGAATTGTACCATAAAATTATGAAAAAAAGAAAATAAATAAAGCTTCCTATATTATTCCTGTATATTTTTTTTACCTAATATTGTTTGTGAGTCGAAATCTTTAATGGCTTCGTGAAAAATTAAGTATTTAATTCCTATACAAGGAATTATTAATTCAATTTAACCTTCGTGAATGTATCACTTTAGCCCACCCAACATATTGTTTCAACAAAAAAATATTTATACGTATGTTAATAAAAATTAAATATAGGTATCATTTATACTAATAAGTGTTGGGTTTATTAATACGGCACATTGCACTATCAAGGAGAGAATGTGAGTTCAAACCTTGGAGATGATATTATTGGGAGGGGCAGCCTTGCAAGTCACACCCCGAATATGGACTATAAAATGAGCATGATATTACGGGAAAAAAATACAGGTATCATTTATAATATGATATAAATACGTCCAATATGCAAGTTACCAAACATACGTACACCAAGTTTATTTCAAAACTCAAATAATCTATAAGGCAACAACGGATCTAAAAATTCAATAATGGGTCCCAAAAAAATTAATCTCAAATGATATGTTTTTTCTTTACACTAAATTAATTTTAAAAGAACACTAAATTAAACTTATTTTTTTTTTCAAAAACGGGATGCATTTGCATCCCACATGGACTCAATGCATCCGCCTTTGTCATAAAATAATCGATTGCAGTTGCGGGGTTATGTTGGGGCCGAAAAAGCCCAACCCCCGTTAAAAATTTTATATATTAGATAAATTTTAGTCTAATAATATTTTGGCCTATGTAAAAATGAATATTTAAATTAAAAAATATAATGATTTATTAAATATTTAATCAAGTGGGCTGAACCAAAGAAAGATGAGTTCGTGTTCTCAAATTTCTTAGTCTGATAACAATTTAGGCCTTTAACAGGGACGTTTCGGATATTTTCGCAGCCCTGAGCGTAAACTAAAAAGTGAACCCCAATAGAGCGAAAAATCGAACAATTAATTTAATATTTTATTAATAAACCATAGAAACATGATTAAATTTTGTAAAACACATTATTTTTTTTGTTAAGAAAATTTGAAGGAATTGAATTGTGGGTATGATATGGAGTTTGATTTTGAACAATAAATACAAAAAATTGAAAAATATTATATCAATTATTTTTTTAATCGTTAGATTGAAGAAGAATACGGAGAGAATTAAATTTGAAGAAAATAAATAAATTTTGAGATTTGAAAAAGAGAATTAATTTATTCATTTGATAAAAAAATAAAAGTTAGAAAATAAAAATAATTAATTTTTAGGGCCCTACGCTGGTTGGGACCCTTAAACAGTCGCTTATGGTGCTCCCCTAATAGTTGACTCTGGTCCTTACAAGTTTAAATATTAGATAAATTAGGCATTGGCTTCAAAATTTTAATTTTAAATGCCTAATAAATTATTGTATTTTTTTTTAAATTCAATATTTTGACTCCTCCCAATATTCAATTTTGATTCCGTCATTGAATCATAATTCGGTTGACAGTATTACTATTGCATCCGTATTATCTTTTGTTTTATGACTGGGAAATAATCCGAGTAATTTAATTAAGCATTGTATTATAAGAAAAACAATCTACAAGACATGATATATAAGGAGGACCAAAATAATAAAGCATGTTACTGGAGATAAAGTTTTAAATTAATAGATTACTCCAAGGATAATTATTCAACAATTAGGGGGTGACATGTTTCAATTTAACGCGTAAAATTATAAAATAATTATAATTCTAATTAATTTATATTTAAAAATAAACAGTGAATAAACAAGACACGATTATTTTTAATCTTCGTATAGGTTTAAATAATCAATATAATCTCAATTAAGCTCGTTCTTTAAAGTATTGGATTTTTTTATTTAAAATACGCTCCCTACATGCATGCGGCTACATAAATTATAAAGAAAAAGAAGCAGAAGAAATATAAATTACCTTGTTTATATAGTTTATTTTGATGAATTTTATTGAACTCAAACTTTGGACCACTTGATTCTCGTAACAAATTAATGTAAAAGAAGTTTTAATAATTTAGAATACCATTTTGTATTTAATAAAAAAAGAATACCATTTTATATTTAATTCTTGAAGCCCGCTTAAACGCTAATTAGTTGAGACGGCAATTATATTAGTAGGGACGAGGTCAGAATTGAGGGTTTGAAGACAAATATAAATATTTAAAAAGTGAAGCGATATGTATAATTAATCTATTTAAAAAAATCTATGTTATAATGGTAAAAAAATATTAGGGGTTGGGGGCATGGCCCCTCCCAGGCCTTAGTCCCCGGTTCCTGCATGTTGGATTTAACAGATCTGAACCTTTTTGCATTCGAATTTTTTAAAATTCAAAAATATCAAGTTCGATCCTCTTTTATTTTACATTTTTTTTAAGTTTAGGTATTTTTAGATATAGATTTAACATCTGATTTGTTTTACATTATGCAATTCTATATACACAATTTAAATGTTTATATCTTAATATTAATTACAAATTTACAAGTATTTTAGTTTTTTTTTTTTTGAAAATTTGTAATATAATAATTTCTATTATATTTTCATTAATTTACAATTAGTTTCGGATTAGTTTTCTCAGGTCGATTTTTTATGTTCGGGTTCATTTTGCCCCCTCTACCAGGTAGTATATTTTAGGGGGGGAAATCACTTCCTAGCCTAATTTTTCTTTCTCTTAATTTCCAAATGATTGTTAATAGATATCATTAAAATAATAATATCAATTGAACTGATCATCAACAACAATTATATATATATATATATCATTTTAAAAGATATATATTATAATTAAATAATAATATCACTGTTGTTACTTGTAGCAACTATTAATTTGCTACTAGCAAATGGGTAGTGGTTATCTAATAAACATCTGTCCATGCCATGCTACCCATTTAATTCGGAAAGTTTGGCACATACGGATCAAGGTTTCAAAGTTGGCATAAAGTTAAAAATAGTCTCTAACGTTTGATCTTTTGATCATTTTAGCCATTATTTTTTTTGTGCAAACAACCACCTAACGTTTTATTTTTGTTCAAAATTCACCCTCGTTGAATGGAAACCATCAGTCAACGCCCTTCGCTGATGATGTGGCATTTTACACGGCATGACTTTCTAACATGGCATCATTTGATTTGTTCAAAGGCGAAAGAAATAGAAGTTGAAAATTGAAGCAGTTAGGAATTGAATCCAGACCTAATAGATGAAAGGCATGATGCTTAACCACCAAATTAACCCAGTTATTTGTTTATTCCTTACCAAATATTATATTTACCATATTCATTACTATCTATCCCTATTACTTTCCCTTTCACTGTCCATTCCCCATCAAAGAATCGTATGTTTCAGCCATTTTCGAGTTTTCGATATTGCTGAGCTCCATAAGTTTGTCCAGACAGTTTCAAGTGCACCAGAGACCCCAAACTGTTTTTGGCATGTTCCAATAGGAATTAAAAGTAAATCAGTGTTCTTCAACACAATTCATTCTAGATGTTTATAGCCTATGTATCTGATTTCAATCTTACTATCAAACATCACCATGCACAGACAATAATCATAATCACTAAGATAAAGTGTTTGATGTAAAAAGAACTTGAGAATCAGACGTACAAGAACGCTGAAGCTGGTGACAGAACCGAAGAAGACGGCAATGGCGATGCTGGAGAGAGATAGCTGACCAAAGTGACCAACCATTACCACAGATATAATTTGCAGGAAACACCGAGAGAAATTCACTGCCACCATTGGAATTGCTATGTACCCAATCCTCTTGGATTCTTCAAGCAAATTCAGACAAGAATGCTCGTGTGGTTCTTGTCTTTGTACTCCCCTTTCAGAAACTAACAAACCCTGTTTCATCCCCTCATCATCCATCAAAGAATCGTATGTTTCAGCCATTTCTGAGATACCCTTTTGAACGAATCGGCAGCAGCTCCCCTTGTAATGTAATAAGAATTAATATTAAATTCATTCCTGAATGCATTTGATGGGGAATGCACAGTGAATGGGAAAATAGGGATAGATAGTAATAAATGTGATAAATGTAATATTTGGTAAAAAAAATTAAACAGATGATTGTGTTAGCTGGTGGTTAGGCATCATACCTTTTGTCCTCAAGGGCTTGGGTTTGATTCTTGAACTATTTTGGGGAATAATACAAACCCAAATAATATTTTGGGTTTTGGGCACCTTTGGGTATATTTTGGGATCTACGACAAATTCTACAGTGCAGGGTAAAGCCGCCATCTGCAGGTGGCAACTTTCCCTTCATTTGTAATAGTTTAATGTTTTTCTTTATCGATTCAAGATAAAATCAGGGTGAAGTCGCCACCTGCAGATGACGTCTTCATGCAAGTCGCTATCTGTAGGTGGCGGCTTCACCCTACACTGTAGAATTTGTCGTAGATTCTAAAATATACCCAAAGGTGTCTTATTTTTCTAAATATTTAATCTATTTAGATTATATACCCAACGAAGCCTCGATTATCAGTTGTCTCAATTGTCAACTTTTATTTTTCTCTTAAGCATTTGAACCATCATCTACAAGGCTTGGGTTCGATTCTCAGCTCTCCTAATTCTCAACTTTTATTTTTCTCTTAAGCCTTTGAACCAATTAGATGATAACACGTTAGCAAGTCATGACTTTATGGGTTCAAAGTTTTTCAAATTTAGATCGATAT
The DNA here is from genome assembly GCA_019671005.1 of Hibiscus mutabilis. Lineage (NCBI taxonomy): Eukaryota > Viridiplantae > Streptophyta > Magnoliopsida > Malvales > Malvaceae > Hibiscus > Hibiscus mutabilis. The sequence goes on along the minus strand of CM033740.1, from coordinate 17,385,320 downwards.
ACTATAAAAAAGCATTATTGTAATTTAATTAATATTAATATATATGGTGATGGTGTATTTCAATTCGGCCGCTGAAAAATCAAACATTATACACCTACAAAATTTGACTATGATTAATAAATAAATAAATAAATTATTATTACAAATTTCAGAGGGCGAAATAACATAAAAGTTGTGAAAAAACTCTCTTGTCCCATGTTTAAATGACATCAATTGATTTATGTAAACAGTACAATTGAAGATTACATATAACTTTTTTAAAATAATATTTGCTAATTTCCTTTTGTTGATAGCAATGTTTTTATATTTACTTATTACGAAACCAAGGTTTTATGTGCATAATCGCACTAATTAGTTTATATATCATATTATACATTGACTTAAAGATTATATATATATATATATATATGATAATTATCCCTTCTATTTATTTATTTGTTGAAAAGAGATTTTTATTAATGAGGAAAAGTAAGATAAAATTTATGAGCAGACTGATGTCAATTCTGTAAACCAAATTGCGTTTTTCTTCCCCCGTTAGCTCACCTAATGCCATGAAAACATTGGATTTTTTTTTTTTTAATGTAAAATACAAGTCTATATATTTATACCATAAAACTCGAATCTTAAACTCTAAAGCCTATACTCTAAATCCTAAACACTAACCTTAAATTCTAAACCCTAAACTTTTAAAATAAACCCCTAAACTCCTAAAACTATTACACATACTGTTTATCAAAGTTTTTCCTTTCTTTTACTACCAAAACTACAAATTTATGTGTTTAAAGATGATAGGAACTAATTTCATGAATACCTCATGGATTCTTTTATTACTGCTTAGTTCAAGTTGATCAATCATGAACTCTTAAATCTACCACCGAATCCTCTCATCAATGATGAGAACAAAGAACACTTTTGGAGCATGTAAATACACCAAATAAATTAGAAACGATAGTAAATTTACATCATTCTAAGGCCTTTCTCTAAGAAATTTTCTTTGCTAAGTTTGGCCTTCAAGGTATGAACTACATCTTAAGCAAGTTCTTCTCACCCATTTTCTAACCATGGATTGATAGGGAATTCACACTTGTACTACTAAAATGGGAGGACTATATACACCATGTATCTCATCATAGGTTTCTTTTCATCCTCAATGAGCTAGAGGTGCTGCTAATTCTAATACGATATAATACCACAGAAAAATAGTTTCCAAGTAGCTGAGTCAAACAACAGCAGCCACTTAGCAAGGATTATGGATTGTTAGGATGATTTATACCATGCATAGCTTCATTGCTTCCTTCCGAAAGAGATGGAGTGAATACGAGGGGAAAAAACGTATAACTTACACAAATGTAACTTCGAATTTACATGGATAAACAATGACTTTACAAATTCAGTGCACTGCAATCAGAGAGTATGTTTTAAGATACGATAGCCTAGTCCTCCAAGATCTGTTTCCTCTCGAGCTCAAGAATATGTTGAGTCAAATGGCTTACGGTGTCATTTGCTGTCTTGTTGTTGCCCTTGCACTGCAACAGTTGCTGCTCAAGACTCCGCACAAGTCCATTAAGCCTCTGAATCTTCTTCTCTTGTGATAGGATGATCTGCAATGAGTGACAAATTTCAACTAGAAGCCAATTAGAAGTTGAATTTCATGCAAAAAATGTAGATAAAGACGAGACACTCATTATATTTTGCAACCAAAGGCAAATATTTCCGAGTACCTAGTTCATGCCTTTTGGCTTACAGAGTTTGCAATAGCAAGGTTCGTTCTAAAATAATGTGAATGGGTTGATTAGAACACCATGATCAGTGGCAGAAACAAAAAAATAATAATGCTAGCCTACAGAAGTGACAACAAAGAAAAGCAAGAACTTTGTCATTGACAGAAACAGAAATAAGCTAACAAGCACAAATTTATGCCAAATTAAAAGGCATTCAACAACTACTATACATGTTAGACCGGATGGGGTCTGAATGACCGCTTAGGCTAATCAACATTGATGTATACTGATACTATACCTACCATGATTTGAGCAAACATCAATCTTGAATATAAAATAAACAAAACACTGAAGAGGTTAGCTTACAAAAAAGCAATTGCTAAATAAGGGTATAAAAATATTTTGTTTTTTACTTTTACAAGAACCTACTTCCTACACTGAATAACCCAACAATACTAATCTGAATAGAAAATGAAAAGAATACAGATAAAAAAGGGTTTGCACTTTGCAATTCAGCATAAGTTTTACATAACTAGACATATGATATGTTACATAGAACGTATGCATTCCAATGAAACTAATCTCATTATTCAAATGTCTTCTGTCAAGAAAAGATAAACTTGAAATTTCAGTTAGAATTAGAAAAAAGTACAAGGCATGTCACCTTTTCTTTCACAACTTCTTCCCTCCTTGAAATTTGTTGCTGCTTCTGGGATACACTCGGCGCCGTGTCATCATCGACAAGCGGTTGTCTCCACTCAAACTGTGAGGTGATTATGAGTATGATAAATAGGAAAACAAGTAACATTGGTCTCGACATTGTTTTCTAACACTCTTTTCAAAACCTGTAACTTCAAAAAAAATCAACATTCATTAAAACCAACCATAAACTAAAATACACTAAAATCAACATTCATTAAAACCAATCATAAACTACAATATAAAATGGAGTGATTATACGTAAAGTAAATGCAATAATTTCATACAAAACTGAAATCTAACAGTCCAAATATCTCAAATGTAACTCGCAAGGATCAAATTCAGCTGCAAAACCCTTAAATTTCTGCTTGGTAGCCGAGACAATTGAGATAAATCCAAGTAAAACAAAATCACCCTCGTTTTTTTTTATAATTCACATCAGCTAACTAAAGTAAAATTAAACATTTATATAAACCCTAAAATGGCATTTTCAAAAATGGAAAATAAAACAAGGAACTTCTGGGTATCGACGCTTTCTTATGTTCCTGAATATTCTTAACAAAAAACAGAAACAGAATTTACCACCTTCGACCAAAATATCGGAAGAATTGAATAAAGACCTAAATTGGAAGAGAGAGGGGGGGACTTACAGATCAAAGTTGATTAGAAAACCCTAAATTCATGGTCGATCAAAGCACATTTACGACTCTTCATCCGAGAGTTTTAAGGGAGTTTTGAAGCTAAGGTTTTTTTTCCTGGGTTTGAATTGTTTTGCTTTTGTTATACAACGAAGAAAGCGTTAATTTTCTTCGTTTCATATGAAAAACGAACGAAGCCAAAAATTGTGAATTGGGATGTTGGAAAAATTATTAAATTATCCATGAGATAATCTAATTCCTTAATTTTTCGTATTTGGCAAGTATAACAAGTTTTAAAACATATAATATTCTAAGGGAAACTTACAGTATACACCACTAAACGTTAAGCGATATATCATTTAAACCACTGAACTTAAAAATTATCAATTTTAGCACTAAATTTTGATTCTGTTTTAATTATACTATTGAGTCGTTAACTCGATAACGACGATATAACATGGTAAAATGACGTCGTTTTGATGTGACTATTGATTCTCAAAATAACGTCGTTTTAGGTCCTAAACTTTAGAGATGTATCGACTATGTCACCAAACTTTAGAGATGTATCGACTATGTCACCAAACTTTAAAACGATTTCTTTACTGCCACTAAAATTTTTCCGCCGTCGACAACCAAACGTCGCCCCTCACCAGTCAACATTCGCAATAAGATTGATATCAAAACATTCACATTTCACTTTCCTTTTTTCTCCTCAGATGAATTTTTCACAAAACTCATTCAAAATTGAGAAAATTAAATAAAAAGAAATCCAAATTTTGGGAGAATTTTCGGATTCGGGGGTTTTGGGATGGTTGTTTGAAAATTTGAACAGTGAGAAGCATCATTTCGAGAAAATAAACATCATACCTTAAAAATAGCTTCATTGGACAGTGGTCGGGGGAGGTCAAAGTATTAGCATGTCGAACCTTTAGATGGAGTTTCGTCTATTTTGAGTGAGTTTCGTGAAAAACTAATCTAATGAGACGAAAGATGAGTGAAATGCAAACGTTTTGGTATCAATCTTGTCGCGAATAGCGACCGGTAATGGGTGACGATTAGCTTGCAGTCGCGGCCTAAAATTTTTCAGTTGCAAAAATAGAATCATTTTAAAGTTTAGTTGTATAATTGATATGCGCCTAAAATTTACAGCCTAGAATGACGTGATTTTGGTAATCAATAATCACACTAAAACGATGCCGTTTTAACAATGATAGAAAGATTAGCTACATCATCACGTCGTTACTGAGTTAACGACCCAATGTTATAATTGAAACGGAAATCAAAGTTTAGTGCTAAAATTGATCACTTTTAAAGTCCAGTGGTATAAACGATACAACGCGTAAAATTTAGAGGTATCTAGTATAATTTATCACTTTAAGTGGTCTCAGTGGAAAAGCATATGATGTTCATCCTAGAAGATCTGGGTTCAAATCGCTTTGTCTACAAGGTGTGTATGTATTGTCAAAGGGTTAAAAATATGTATAAACAAATACTACCTTGTAAACACCTCTAAACTATTCAAAAAATAAATTTAGACATTAAGTATGAAAATCTTTTATCATCATAAGTAAAATGAATTCAAATAATAAATATTCGAATGTTAATCTATACATTTATTCCGGATTAGTTGTGGATAGTAAATTAAACATTGAAATTAATATAATGATCTGATTATCACGAAATTTTAATTGAATAACTAAATAAATAGTTACTTTTAAAAAATGACAAATTTGTTAATTAACATGTAATTAAGTGATTTTTTATCATGAAATCTTAATGAAGTGATTAATGTGTTTATTTTTAGATGAAAAGAGACGTCATATGACTTATGAGTGACTAAATTTAGTTTTAGAAGAAAAATATTATTTTTTAATTAAGTATAGATATATTATATTTCTAAAATAAATATTAGGAGTTGAACCCATATAAGGTGAGACAACATAAACATACTTAGTCACTTGATCAATTGGTAGATTTTAATAACATTCTTTTTAGGGTAAAGTACACCAATGGTCACCTAACTTTTAGGGTGCGCTTATTTTAGTCACCGAACTTTTAAATTTTTTATTAGAGTCACTTAACTTTTAATCTGCTTTTATTTTAGTCCCTCCCGTTAAAAGCGCTGACGTCCTCTATGTTCTTCTTCTTTTCCTTGCTCTGTTAAATAATTCCTTTTATCTTAAGATAGAAATTCCAGGATACCCTTCGCACAAAAGTAGGGATTGTTTTCCTTTGAAGCTGAAGGCCATATCGTTTCAAGTAGCAGAAATAGCCCATCTTCTAATCAAGAGTAAGGTTGGCCCACCCCAATCCCCAGACCTCACAGTACAGAAGCCTAATGAACTAGATCACAGTGAAACTTTATTTTTCGTTATAGAGATCGGGGAAAGAGGCTATCATAGTTTGGAGTTAATTTATCATGATAAAATCATGTTTTTAATTGATGATCCTCGTATTTTTCTGCTCTAAAAATGGTATAAGAAGTAACCGTTTCTTGTTTAAACAACTATAAGAAACTGTTTCATTGTTTAATGAACGCGCACAGGACATCCATATCTTCCGAACAAACTGTAAATGATTTGGATATTACATTTCTTCCAAACTTTTGCTCACTTGGCAAACCCCAGATGTCCTGAACTTCTCGGAGAAGCATTTAAATTTGTTTGAACTTCAATTTCCTCACAGCTTGACTTAACTACCAAAGACAAGGAACAGAGGCATGAATAAACTATGTTAAAGAACTAAATTAGAGAGGCAGATTAAACAAAGTCAAATATGTATCGGATTAACTTCTCAACTTTATGCAGACCAATACGATCGTTCATCGTTAAAAGATGGAAATTCTTGTACAAACCCATCAAGAGCGACAACAGGGACTCCATGTTCTCTGTCATTGAAGCTGATGTCTCCAAATTTGTAACTTTTGCCACATTAGCAGAGTTATTCAAATATAAGTTAATGGCTTTCGAAACTATACTAAATTGAAAGAAACAGAGCAAGAGGGAAGAAGAAAATGGAGAAAGAAAGAATCCGAAAGATAATGTTCCACATCAGCATTTTTAACAAAAATTAACAGGAGAGGCGACGATGAAAACGGACTAAAAATTAGATAATCCCAATGAAAATTTTAAAAGTTCGATGACCATTAGTGTTTTTAAATAGAGGAGACCGAAGACCGAAGCTATTATATTAACTGCACCTCAATTGGGCGTAAGTATGAACTTTAAGAGACCATTAGTAGGAGCCATTGGACTGAAAGAGTCCTATCTTGAGCGGCGTCAAGTTTAGCCCTAAAATCAGCAATAATAACATAGTACTTGTTACTAAACTAGGATTAAGTAACCTGTGGGTGTATTTTACCTTTTTATATATTACACCGGAAATAGAAGAACCCAATGTTTATGTTGAAATAATGAAATGGCTTCAACTATGAACGCTAGAGCTCCACGGCGTTTGATTTCCAGTAAAACGCGATTATACACAATTCATCGCTACAAACATCTTATAAATGGCAGAAACAAAGCCAGTAAAGTGATCAGGATGACTAAGACTGCAGTCTTATGTGAGAATGGAGATACCAAACATTTTGGTGATTCCTCAGACGTTCCCGAACGTATTGGTTTCTCAATCGAGGTCTCGCCAACGCCATGTTCCAACGCATTGGCGGCACCGATTATATCTGCTTTACGCGTTCTCTGTTTTATTCTCTGGTTCGCTCTGCCCTGGAAAAAGGATACACGGTAGGGTGCATTCTGTTGCAGGATCTCAGGTGTTGGAGTTGACAATGAAGTTTCATCAAGCCTGATTATATCATCTTTCAGTATCTCAGCGAAGTAATCTTCTTCATCATCGGAATCCTGGAGATTTAAGCCAAAAACATGTGCGAATTCGAGTTCAAATGCATGATAATTACGAATTAAAACTGGCAATCTTGTTGATGAGCAAACCTTCTTATGTGTATAAGACTCTGTTGGTTCAACGTCATTCAAAAGTTTTTGCTCGGATTCGGATGCTGAATCGATTTGTTCTATAGAATGAGAATCATTACTGCTAGCAGCCTTCTTTGAATAGAATTCGACTGCCTTGTCCCCTTCAGACAAGCCAATCAGGTCAGTTCCACCATCTGAGGTACCATGGTTGCTATCATGCATGATCGACAACTCCCTGTGATTTCGGGGACACCGATTCGAATTGCCATTCGGATGAAACTCGCAATTCTTCTTAAGACGGCAAACAACTAGGGAATCCTAAAAATTTCAAACATCAAACCAATTACCTATTGAACTCAAATCAAAGTCCTCTACTTGCATACTTGACCCTGCCATGTAATATCATAAGACAATTAGTCACCTGGGAATTTCCATTCATGCAATATTCATGCATGATCCACTCGGTCCTTTCCCCTTTCGGCGCGCGACCGGTGTGGAACACGAGCGTCCTCTTCGTGCCGACCACATGCGAACCGGACTTCACATTGCGTTCTTTCCCTGTGGCTTTCCAGTACCCCTGTTCGGTTGCCCGCTTACTTTGCGAACCATTCGGGTACTTCCTCCCTCGAGCACAGAAGAAGAACCACTCGTTATCGGACTTTATGATCGACTTGGCTGGTACACAAAACAAACACCAGAAATTAGTGATCCACAGACACAACACAACACAAATTTATTAAGCAAATGATTAGAAGGGGGTGGTTATGGTTAACCTGGCAAGTCCCAAGGCTCATATCTACAAATTTCGATCTCGGGAATGACCTCAACGCATTTGTCATAGCCATGGAGCTTCTTTTTCAAGTAACAAGAGATCAATTCAACATCAGTGGGTGAAAATCTAAACCCTGGAAACATTGAAGACGCTTCTACAGACATCTGGGTTTCTCTTGAAACTCCTCCTCCTGCCATCATCTTCCACACACTTGTCCTTCTATCCCCCTTTGTTATCTTTTGTTTGCTTTTTCTTCCAGGAAACGGACAGAAAAGAGGGTGGGCATACGTTAAAAGTTGTGCTTTGCTTTTCCTTCTGGATTTGGGTTTCTGAAGTTCTAAACTTGTTAGGCTTGTGTCTGAGTTTTTTTGCGTATGGAAGGGGAAGTGATGTGATGTCGGATTGCTTGGGACAAGTGAAGGACTCCCTCGGGCGTCACGTGGCTTTACATCACGCAGACCTGGTTAGTAGGACATATCTTTTAGAAATTATAATTTATGTCGAATATATTTTAAAATATATTTGTGTATTATTACTGTATCCGTACTTTATGCTGGTATTTATTAATATCAAATTTATCTCTATGGTTCATGAAATTGGTTAGTTCGCTAGTTTTTGATTTAATATTGATAATATGTTTTCCGCCATATATCAACTGCATTTTCTATAAAGCTTGATGATAAACTGTGTTATATAATTAAGCACCGGTGACCTTTTCTTTATACAATCTATGTGACGAAACAGGATTAAATACTCATCGCCGCCTGCCGTAGCACTCTGTGCCGATGTCATAGCAACGCCTACATCCCTACAGTTTCACAGCTTCAATCATTTTCGACAACACATTGTTCAAAGAACCCTTGATGTTTCAAGCAAATCAATAGATAATCTAGTCATCTTGCATTGCACATTACTAATGATCATTCGACAAACTAAAGCAGTAATCCTTTAGTCAGACACGTCTATCAACTGAGAAGGGAGCTACTCGAAACACAATGCAGGGATGCACAACAAAATTCAAGCTAAAACCGCAGGGCATGAAGAAAGTATCTGATTAAATAGGATTATCATGAAATGAATTTTTCCTGCTGCTCTTGAAGAATTCTTGCCGAAGACTTGGCATCTATGTATAGCTTGCTTACTTCCTCAAGATCCGCCTATAAATAAATAAAAACAGATTTATTCCCTGGTTTGATGATAAAAACAATCACGAAGAACACTTGCTTCTGAATATTTAATTACCTTGCAAATGTCGTCTCGACCATTCATTTTTGCCACAATGCTAGCAGGCGATAACAGTTGAACCGCATGTCTGAAGAAGTAGAAACTTCTAAGTATGATTCTGATAAAAGAGGGACTGATATTAGAGTAAAAACTAGATTTTAACCCTGACCTTAGTGATGTACTTTGTCCAATCTCTCCAAGGAATGCCAGACTTTCTTCATCCACAACCAGTTCTTCCACCTGTGCACGAATGGCTAAAATCTGCAGACCACAAATAAATGAAAACTTTAGGTAGGTTTTCATTAGATGCATGCTACGAGTAATAAAATTACAAATACAAAAAGTAACCTGTATCATTTCAGCGGGACCATAAATCTGAGTGCGGATTATCGCCAATCTGTCCAATAAGTCAACAGGAATGCCGTGAGGACTATTCATATCAGTACCCCTGCAAAAATGCACATACATTTTTCAGAAACTAGACTCAAACAAACTAGCAAAGCATAAGCAATGTAGAATGGATATAGTACCAGGTACATCTACTATACCAAAAATTGCATACTTGTAATTAAAAGAAAAGAGGATATATCAAAAATCCCAAAGTCTTAGAAACAATTTTCATTACCTTACATTACATATTCCTCTATTTGTAGCAAAAATTACTATTGGAGATAGTGAGCTCTCTAAAGCACGATTCAAGTATGAAAAACACTCCATGTCCAGCATATGAACCTGCAAATCATGACTAGGAAAACATAAGCATGCCTGATGTGCAAATGTACTTGAGCAAGTGTAAGTCACTCATGATAAATATATCTTAGGCTAAATGTTTACGAGCACATACAAAAAACATAAAAAATGTATCCTTGCATCTAAGGACATGTATCATAAGCTGGAAAGAGCTCCGGTAAAGAAAAGGACAAGACCTCATCAATGAATAAAACTCCTGGAACAAGCTCTGCCACACCTTCATCAATATAACGGTTAACAACCTGTCACAAATAAGATTGTTATTTCAATTAAAAGGCATGTCATCTTTCTAAAAGACAATTTAGCATAAAGGCTGAAGTCAAAATCCAAATCATTAGCTTGTATCAAATTTAATAAATATCCCATTTGACTCGTAAAGTCACGACCATGTAGGATAGCTGTAGCTTCTGGGGAGCATACTAGAATTCAACCACCGACTAGCCGAAGAGAGTTAAGCTCTTAAAGTAATAATGAAACCATAACGATTTGAGAATTTACTCAAACAAAAAGGAATGAAGAAAACATAAACTTGTTATAGGAAATCATGGCAGGTAATGAAAGCCCATCACATTAAATTTGCAACAGGTTATCCGGTTATCACTCTGGAGTTATTCAATATTATGATTGAGATACAGATTGAGGAACATCTCAAATTTATTCAAAAATACATATTATTTTGCCTAGCTTTTAAAATATAATGACCCTACCACATGATTCAGCAGACCTATACAAACCACGCAAACAAATACAAGCAAAATTCTAAAAAACTTAACGAGAAAAATAAGATGCATAAGGAGTTAAGTGAATTTAGCATTACTGCTACTAATGGCTATTGCCCACGAAAATTGCAGCATTAGTAAAAGGGTACCCCCACATATTCTTCTAAAATATTATCATATAGGCAGATAACAAATGTGTTTGGAAAACAATACCTTATTTATTTCTTGTCGTAATTTGTCAGTGATTTCTGTCTTCCTGGGCTTCATCATCTGACCCATTAGAGACAATATGTCTTGGCCCCCTTGTGGCCGTGCATTGGCAGCATCCAAATCATGTAGTGTTACATCCTGTTGAAGAAAATAGAATAGAAATTCTTTTTATGAGTTTTAACATAGGTAGAAAACAAATAAATTTACAACCTGAGAAGCAAAAGGGACTAAGCCCAGCAAAGCCATATTTGTAACATATCAGGCAAATGTAGAAGGCATCAGATTCATAGAGTTTTTTTCCCTTTTTTCTTCATTGAATGGATTGCAACTCTCAAGTAAATGAAAAGAAAGAGGATAATTGCCATTTATTATATAAAAACAAAATTTATTACCAAAGAATGTCCATTCCTGTCGGTACATATAAGCAGAAAGAAGTCATTAAGGCCAATCAGATTATACTGCAGAATAAATGCTAAGGTGAACACAGAGAAAGCATAATCTCAGTGGAACAAACCTGCACTATTTCCTTCTTTTTGTGAACCTCTCCTTTGGGAAGAGGCACATATTCTTCTGCTTCAAGGTCAAATTCTGTGGCAAAAGCATCGCTTCTGCCCACCCTTTTGACAGCTCCACTATTTGCTTCAATATATATAACATCTCCAACAGCTACCTGCCAGTCAAATTAAAAACCTCACAAGCTTTCAAATTGAAGCCAAAACTCTTACTGATAAAAGTATAACCCTTAAGTAAAGAAACAAATATTTGAACACAATACAGTGACTCATACAGTTCACAAGAAGTCCGAAAATAAAAACTTGAACAATATTTCCCACGTAACAATGTGGAGAAACTTAAAGGCTTACAGCTAACCTTTTCTTTAATCAAGACATCATAAATAGTAGGGTCCAACTTCAGTTGTTTTGTTCCTTTGACAGTTTTCAATCCAATAATCACATGGCTAATGCTTTTACCATAACCACCTGTTACGCTCTCTGTTTCTTCAGGAGAGAGTTCAGTAACCTGAAACAAAACTAGCCAGGAATCAGGCTCTATACAACAACCCAAAGAGAAAACAATCACATAAAATCAGGGACAAAGAACTGTAATTAGATGCAACTTGCCTCTCCTTCATAGACCTCTTTATTTTCCTTGATACGTAGACCAATAGCCCGTCGGAAATTTTCCATCAAAACTTCAGTTTTCTTTACTTCTGAAGAGTATACTTCAGATCCAACCATTGGACAGAATGGAACCTGCAAACGTGGAAGAGGAATGCATATATATAGGCAAAAACTGGCAATCCCTCCAAAAGAACTGGCATAATAATAATGCCAAAGTTAAAGGATATTCAGAAAATAAAGGTAAAAAAGGCAATGAGAACCTTGCTCCCAAGTTCCTGGGATATTCCTAAGGCCAAAGCTGTTTTCCCTGTACCAGGAGGCCCGGCCAGCAAAAGTGCACGGCCAGCCATCTTTTTCTGCTTTATCATATCTACCACGAGACCAGCTGCTTCCCTTGCCTCTGCTTGGCCCACAAAACCTGCAGCCAAAGGAATGGCGTTTCCAATGGCCTGGTAACAAGGAAAAGGAAAACTCTTTAGGGAAGGCATTGCAATTTTGCTAGTAAAACAACAAGCGAATGAAAGAGAAATACATATGAGAAGACAATTAGAAGTTTCTAACATTCTATCATTGCAACCACAGACTTTCCCACGGAACTTCATAGTGAAAATACATGAACAAAACCCACTTCTTCAACTCTAATATTCATTACAAAATCATACAGTTAACAACAGCCTACTTCAAGAACCACCCAATTCTTTCCATAGTCAATTAGTTGATAATTAACTAAAATCCATTCAAAATATACTATTATCTCCATCTCTGGACATTAAATTTAATTCAAACTATACTTTATCCACCAGAAGACTTAAAAGTATACCAAACCCAAATCAAAAAGCAAACAGTAAACTCCAGTAAATGAACAAAATTTTCAGTACTTAGTCTAAGAACCCTAAAAACCCAGAAAAGGTTTAAGGGAAAAAAAAGTAACTTTCCATGACTTAAAACAAAAAAAGGAAACTTCAGAATGCCCACAATTACAACAATGTTGCAGATATACACGAAAATACACGACATTTAAGCTGAGAAAAAAAAACTAGAAATTAAAAAGAAAGAGAGGGAGGGAATGAAGGAAGTGAATACATCGAGACCAAGGCCTTTGATGTGAGTGTGAGTAGCGATTCTCTGCTTTTTGGCCGTCGATTGAACCTCTTCGATCTTCATCTTATCGATCTCTTTCCTTTCTTTTTTTCCTATTTCAGTTTTTCAAGCTTGAGAAGCAATAGTAGCAAAGACTGCAGATTAACCTGGCTTTTCTCGTGAAAGAAATAAAGGCGAGGCTTTTTCTTAAACCCTTCTCCATCAAATTACATCCATAGTCCCTCATCTATAATATATTTACGTTTCAATCGCTAGACTATAAAAAATTCCCTTTTAATAATTACCAGAATGATATATTGAGCCCTCGATATTTATAAATTTTATCAACTTGATCAATAATTCTAACTAGGTGGATTTACCCAAATATTATTCTTCAATTTTTTCCCAACAATATGGCACTCCCCACTTTATTTTCAACAATATAGTGATTTACTGTAGCAAATCAGAAGTCGGATTGTGTTCAATCCGTCTTTAAATAGTGATTTCATATTAATATTAAAATAATGAAGTCAGATAGATTGGAATCCGTCTTCAAATAGTGAATTTCACACGTGGCATGCATGGATCAATACATTTCAATGGAGGACGACTTCAACCTCAATTTTTTAATATTTTCTGGAAAAATATTGTTCATAAACAGGTTGAAAGCAGTCTGACTTCTTGTTGCTACAATAAACTACCATATTTTTAGAAATAAAATGGGGAATGTCATATTGTTGGGAAAAAAATTTGGACAACAATATTTGAATAATTTCACCATTCTAACTATATCATTTTCAACACATCTTATTTTTTAATTTTATTTAAGTGTATTATCTTTTAAAAATTTATGTATAAATTTAGGGCTGTAAACGAACTGAACGTTCAATGAACTGTTCGGCGGGAAATTCGTTTATGTTTATTTATTAAACGAATGAATATGAACAAGATTTTATGTTCGTTTAATTAAATTAACGAACATGAACAAAAGGGCTTGTTCGTTCATTTATGTTCGTGAGCGTTCGGTAATCCGTTCATTTTTGTTCATTTAAATTTATTCACATATGTCCATTATATTTATTATTTTTCATAACAAAAATATATATATTTAAAAGATTTTAAAAACATATAATAAAAATATAAAAGAAAAAGAAAAAATTAAACAATACTCAATGTTTAAGACTTAAGACTTCTTAAGAAAAAATTAAACGATACTCAATGTTCGTTTGTGTTCATTTATTATTTTAACGAACGAACATGAACAAAAAATTGTGTTCGTTTAGTTGTTCGTGTTCGTTCATTTGTTCGGTTAAAATTAAATGAACGAACATGAACATACCCTTGTATTCGCTTTGTTGAGTGTTGTCAACATGAGAGACTTACTCGTTATTCATTTCCCTGTTTTTTCTTTAACAATTCTACATGTTTTTTCCCTTCATAATTCAGTAACGTGACATGCTTTCATTGCAGAGGAGCTTTATTTTGATCTTGAAATTTTCTTCTTCTTTTTTAATGATAAATGAGGCCAGAGGCCATTACATCATTGTGTTAGCGTCCTCAAATGAGGAGGACCGAATCTATCTCTAAAGAGAGTAGTAGTAAGCAATGGTGGTTCATCCTCAAAAATAAATAGTAATTAGTAAACCAACAACATTGTTTGGAAATTTGGCGAGAAATCGGCGGCCGAATTTGCTTCTTGCCGAATAAGTTGAAAAATCTATCGGTCATGGTTTGGAGAACAATCTTAACATGGCATGAACCAAGCTAAGTGAACTCAAATGCACAAGGAGGGAGTGATTCATCAATTTTACATTGAACTCCTTCAAATCGGTAGGATCAAACAAGTTTTAGTCCCCCATAACTCAGATTGAAGAACCAAAGAGATCCCAAGGTACTTGTTTAAACCAACGATCCAAACTCCTTCGTGGTCTCTAAATTTTGTTTTCGATTGGCTAATTAATGCCGACAATAAAGAGATGAAAGATGAGTCTATACCAGCTTAAACCAAAGCTGTGGATTTGATTATGTGCTTTTCAGGTGTTATATAGGCATTTGTTTGTATTATTTGCATGTGAGAAGTTGATCCTGGTGAACATTCTTGGCGTTGTCATCACTTTTACCTGTAAAGGGAATTAAAAACACCAAATAATTCTCAATTTTTTTTTAATATTCACCATTTTTCCTCTGTCATTTTTTTAACTACTAAATAATAAATTGATGGAAACTATGGAACAAACAAAAGAGCAGAGTTGAAGTAATGAAAGGAATCAAGTCTGTAAGCAAACAGATAACAACAGAATACTGTACTTCCACCCAATCATTGACCGCCACGTCACTCTCCTCAATTGAATCCCCTGTTGTACAAATCCCACACCTGCTCCTACTCCCCACGTGTCGGCTTCTCGGCGACGAGCCACCCCGTCGTCGACGTTTTAAAGGCAGCCTCCCATTTTCTCTTTATAAAAAGACTTGCCTCTCTATTAAAAAGAGAGAACAAAAAAAGAGAGGAAAATGTATTTTCTTTTTCTTTAAAAAACTCTCATTTGCCTTCAAGTTATCTTCTTTTTCTTCAAAAACCCTAACTCAGGAACAAATAAATATCCAGTCTTTCATTTTGTTTTTGTTTCTTGTATTGCAGATCTCAACTGGGTTTCTTTCTTTTAGAGGTGAGTTTTTCTTTTCCTTTGTTTCCTTTTTTTTTGTCTTGCTGCTGAGTCGATGTTTGATTTTTTTTTTTTGAAATAATATGTTTACTTTTTTTCGTCTTTTCAATTTCTTGATCGGTTTTTGTTTCTGGGACTTTCTTGACCTTTTGTTGGGGTTATGATATTTGCTTGATTTTTGTGTTTTGTATTGTTCTTTCGTTGCCCTTTATGTATGCTTGGCTGGTTTCTAAGAAATGGTAGGAAAATAGAAGATAGGGAATTTTTCAAGTACTTTAATTCTGGAAAAAGTTTTGATTTTCCTGCGGGAAGTAGAGCTGGTTAATAGGGTCCATTTTACTGAACCTTGTATTCTTTTAATAATTATATATGATAATAGAGGGTTCTTGGGTTCTTAAGATGATCATTTTAAGACGTTTCCTACCTTTTTCTTGGTAATCAAACAAGGTTTTGGTGGACAAAGTTTTCATGTTTTGGTTGATGTTCTTTTTCTTGGAAATTTGTGTGGTTGTTGATTGCAGCTTTGGCTTGTGAAGGTGAAAATTTGAGATTTTTTTTCTGGGTATAAAATTTCCAGTACTTTGAGGGTTTTATTGTTTAAAGTACCAAGGTCTGGGTCTCATGAGACTTGTCAGGGGAATGCAGAGATTGTTCCGTGAGGAGGCGAACGTGCTGGGCTGGAAGAATTCCTTCAGCCAAGGGATTGGCATTACCGCCCCAAAGCAAGAAAACGGACAAAGCTATGAGTAGGGCTCTGCTTCTCTAAATTTAGGGGGGTTTGGAAACAAGGAAGAATTAGGGATAGTACTTCTCTTTGAGAATAAATATCATCGAAAGCAATGACTCGCATTTTGGTTCAACGAGGTTCCACTAGCAGCTCTTCTTCAAATCCAAGCCCTTGCCGGGGCCATCTTTTTCTTGCTTAGAGCCGCAAGTTTCTCCCATTCAAGTTCCACCAGCTGCAAGAGATGATGAGGCTAGTGAGGAAGTGCAGGAACAAATTGGTTTGGATGAACTTTTAGAGTGTAATAGGAGTAATGAAAATAAGGCTGCGGAAAGTGACGAGCCTTTCCCGGAAAACTTGCGTAATGATTTGAACAAAATTTCGAGTGACACTTGCTGAGGCTGAGCAAATGAATGCACTTGATGCCTCAGGTCCATTGATATAATGAATGATTTGGGTGGTTTGAGTATTCCAAAAACAGTTATGGCTGAAACTGAAGGTTCAAGTAATGACCCCATAGCATTTGGCAGCGAAAGTCCACATCTGCCTCCACATCTTGTTCCACCACCTAAAGCTTCAGTTGCTAATTCAAATTCAAGAAGATTTACATCCAGAAGTTCAAATCCCGTTCGTGCTGGATCATCTAGAAGATCTGTTGCCTGGCCCACTGTTTCAACAAGGACTTCACCATCTGGGTCACGTCCTTCTCCTAGATCTCGTGGTGAGAGTGAGGGTTATAATAGTGCTGATGAGCAGAATCCATGTTTCGTATCCTCCTACAATGATGCAGTAAGTTTTATTCTAAATAATCAATTCATTCAAATAATCATGTATGGAAATTTTCATATCATCTGCATGAGGGTTATAATAGTGCTGATGAGCAGAATCCATGTTTCGTATCCTCCTACAATGATGCAGTAAGTTTATTCTAAATAATCAATTCATTCAAATAATCATGGATGGAAATTTTCATATCATCTGCATGGAAAATCTGATATGGGCATGTGCTATTGTGCCATTTTTTGTCGTTTAAGGAAAGACTTCCCTGGCTGACTTCAATTTTCATCGCCTGTATGAATTTTGTATATAATAGGCTGCTATCATCTGCAATTACAAGAATAACTGTTTTTTTCTTCTTCTTTTTTTGCAGATAAGCCATGTTTTTATCTGTTCGTATCAAAAAAATTCTTATTTTGAATTTTGTAACTCATGATGTTTTCTTATGTCTTAATGGAATGTTTGTGCATTTAATGTTCTTGTTGAATAAATGTGACCTGAAGTTAATGCTTAGTTTTGTGGTTCACTTTTTGAAATCGCCTTCACCTTTGGAACTGGTTTGTTGCATCGGGTGCAGGAAAGAGAACGCCAATTCGAAATTGATATTGGACGAGCAACAGGTTTAGAAGTTAAACGGATGCTAGAAGATGGTAACTGCCTCTTCCGTGTTGGTGCTGATCAAGTGTATGGCGACTCTGAAGCCTATGATTTGATTCGACAAATGTGCATTGATCACATGGTATGAATATCTGATACTCGAGCCATAAATACATTGCTCTTATTATAGGTGCATTGATTTTGAATTATGGTAGAAGAAGGAATGATCTTTTTTCTCTCTTTATTGGATAGGCACAGTGTAGTCTTTGTTGTCTGTTATAAGTTTGAGCTAGATTAAATATTTGGATGTGATTAAACATAAGCATGACTGTTTTGGTCATCTTTATTTGTTGGTATAAAATGGTTTTGGATCACTGTAACATTTTTTAAAGTATAAGATAAGTTAGATTTCTTGCTTATCATTTCATGTAGATTATTTTTGGAGTCTTCAGTCACATTAGTGTTGAGGTGCTTGAGATTTGGAATATTTTTATGATGATACTTATCTTTAATTGTTCATCCAGGAGCGAGAGAGGGATCGGAGAAAACTTTTCTCAGTTTATAACAGAAGGTTTTACATCTTACTGTAAGAGGAAAAGAAGAAATAAGGTTCGCAGAAGCATCATTTCTTTTTATCTTGGATATACAGGTCTATGGGAACAATGTGGAGATTCAAGCGTTGTCGGAAATGTACAACAGACCTATTCATATCTATTCCTACAGCATAGGTGATACTTGATTGATGGTTTTTGATGATTGATTTAATTAGTTGTGTTCTATCCCCTTCTTACCTCCTCCGTATTTGATGCATAGTGTCACGGACCAAACTTTTTGGATTGAGACGTTGGCGCGAGCATCAAATAGGGAGGTTGTGCGCAATGCAACGAGCTTGCCAAATGTGGCCCAGCACTCGGAGAATGGCGAGGAACATACCTTTGGGACCAAGGCGTTAGCGCAAGAATCAGCCAAAAAGAGTTTGCGCGGTGTAATGAGCTTGCCAAGATCATTAGACTTGGCCCAGCACTTGGAGGAAGGCGTGGACCAAACCTTTGGGACCGAGGCATTGGCGCAAGAATCAGCCAAAGAGGGTTTGCGCGGTGTAACGGGCTTGCCAAGACTATCACACTTGGCCCGGCACTTGGAAAATGCTAGAAAGCCCGCAAGTCCACAGGACTTAGCCAAATCCATGGAGGATTCAGGAGGGTAATTTGGTCAAAGCATTATCCATTTATTTGAATATAATGTGTAGATAATGTTTGTGATAATTAGAGATTTGAAATTGAGATTTGATTAGATAAGATAAGATCAATCTCGACCGTCGATGTAATTTAAACTGAGCCGTTGGATGTAGGGGAGTTCAACTATAAATAGAGGCTCCCTCCTCACTTGTAAATCACCACTTCACTTTGAGTAATACAAGAAGCATTTACTCTAAAAACTCTTTGAGTGTTCTTTATTGTTCTTTGTTGTTCTTGAGTGTTCTTCGTTGTTCTAGCTGCCAATCTCTTTTCGTTGTTCTTTGATTAGCTTTCGCTTAGAACGATCTTTCGTTCGAGGGCTTCGAGGAGTGTTTGATCTTCCGGAGCGAGAATCCTGGCTGAGTTAGGTGTTTGTCGAGAGAGCTTCACCTAAGATCGTGACAAGGTACTTCAGGGTGACTTAGCCGACGTTTCAACCGAGAAAGCGACTAAGGTTCACACGATTTGTCTAGCAAAGGTCTAGCCCCGCGACACAAGTGCTGTCCGTGACAAGATCCATCGAAACACGGAGGCTTTGTCGGCCGTTGTCGAGCGGAGTACTCACAAGGCTGGTTGAAGGCTGACTTAGGCGTAGGAATCGACTGATTTGCGTCGAAGGCGTCTAAGGCCGCACGGATCTGCTAGAGTCAAAATCTAGCCCCTGACTGACACAGCCTAATAACATATTTCATGGAAGCTATAATATTGAGACACCTCCCGTAAGGTTAAACTACCATCATGGGAATCATTACAACTCTCTTGTTGACCCTTGTCGTCTGACAGTTGGTGCTGGGCTTGGATTTAGCTGTCTTCGAGGGGTATGTCTAAATTTCTTTCTTCCTTTTCCCACTTTCTTGTTGGTTCTTTCTCGGTTAGAACATGCTTAAAGCGTTGGTGATGCTGGGAAACTGAAATTGTACCCAAGGCTTAAATGGCCGAATATTTTCTACTCGAATGTGGAGTTTGAATGAATCAGAATCACATACTGGATTTATGTTGCTGCCTTTGCTTGGTTGTGCAGGCAAATGTGGACAAGGATCAAGTCAAGGCGGCCATTCAATCTCAACAAGACCAGCAGATTGACAATGCAAGTAGTTTTCATGGTATGAAATTATTATATTTTACTGTGTTTTTAGGATGATGTTGTTACTAACAGTCTTTCTTCAAAACCGTACACTGACAGGCACTCCTGGCTGAGGGTCGATTTTACTCTGATCTTGAACTTACCGAGAAGGAAATTGAGCAAATGGTTATGGAAGCATCTCGAGCTGAATACCTTGACAATGACAGGTTTAAGTCGCAAGCGGGCCATAAAGAATCATCCACTTTGGCTGCTGAACCGTCGTTGTCTGGAGGTAGTGAGTATTCTAGAGATTCTGAAACATAATATCGGTGTTCTCTGATTGCCCGTCATGAATATGAATATCAACATGTTTGTGAATTGTTTGAGAGATGGAACTAGAGGGCTCAAAAGAGCAGGGTTTGCAGGATAGTGTTCTCAGCAGTGGGGTGCAATTACTGTTGTCAATGGGATTCAGTTATTTGCAGGTGATGGAAGCGTATAGCATATTTGGGGATGACGTAGATTCCATGTATGTTCTCATAGAAGCAAAGGCAAGGCGACGGATTTAATCATAGACTAATAATGTCCAAAAAGCAGTCTGGGTGTGTTCCATTGGCACTGCTAATGAATGTAGGAGGCTTGGATAGAACAAAACATCAAGCTGCTGGATGTGTTTGTACTAAATTCCAAGTTAATAAACTGTATTATTAGCCAAGTATCCCAGGCTTGTGATGCATGATTTTCTATATATCATGTCAATCCGAGTTTGGGGAAGTTGCGAGTGCTGTTCCCATATCTTGCAAGTCTGAATAGGAGGGAACAACTACACAAGCGATGAAAGAGTCCAAAAGAATGAAACTGAAATTCTAAAATTTGAAGTGGGGAAATTCATCATGACCGTTAATTTATTGATTTGAATTTAGATATTGATGTTTAGTACAAGGATGAGTTTAACTTATTCCATTAACAAGTTATTGAATATTATAAAGAGGGTTTAAATATCTCATATCACTAGTATTCATCAAGTATATTTACAACATACGATTATGAGCTCTTAACTAATTCACCCATTCTATTTGTGTTTTATTTCATATTTGAAAAATAAAACAGAAAATAACTTTTTTTTTTCTGATTCAACGCAACTTAGATATGTGTTTTTTATTTTTATTCAACTTCATAGAATAAATGAATCTATACATTGAAGTGTCATTCATTTGATCAGGCAATTTTACATATTTGGTCTCCATTCTTGATTCAACATTTAATTATATGTTTGCAACTCCTGAGCTTAAAAATGAATAGAATTCAAATTTTTCACTAGTCTAAGAAAATATAAGTATCGCGTCTCCCAAGTTCCAAGATCTAACCCTAAATCTAAAAAATAAAATAAAATGTTACCATTTTATGTGCGTAAAGGGTGAAATTGCACAAGGCATTTAACCCAGCTAGTAGGAGCTTACAGTGTGCCATGCGTCGCGGACAAATCATAGAATCCTGTTCACATGCGCCATCTATCAGAAACCAAACCCCAATCCCAATCACCATCGAAAGCATGACAACAAATGTCCTTCACCTTGCTGATATGTTTGCACCATTTATGCATAATTCCCTACTTATTATTCTCTGAAATATTACTGTCAACTAACAATCGAAAACTGTATCGAATAGATCTGACCAAAATTTCTCGCATTTTGATTGATTCCGTTCTTGGAAAAATAAATACACCATGCATTCTTTGCATATAATGCTACTTCAGCAATCAAGCAGTTTTCATCTTTCGAGAAGGGGGCCGGCGAAATAAGCCGATTAGCTCATCAACACCCTGTAGAAAAGCATTGTCATCGGATTAGGATTAGCATTTGTCATTTGATTTTGAAATAAAATTTCCTCTCTTTTTTTCCAGGATTCTAAACAAGTAAAAGAGAATATTTAGCATTAACATAAACGTTGATGATTTTCTTAATAAGGAAGACTATACCCTAGTTGTGATGACAAGGAAACAGAAGAGCACTATCAAATATGACCCCAGCACAAGGAGTAAGAGCAAGTCAAATGTTACGCTAGCAACCTGTGACAACACATTTAAATAGGTCAGTATGAGCAATAGTAAAGAATGGATAGGACACAGAAATAACTCCAGTTTATATCTCCATGCAGTCTCAACCAAGAAATAAAAAATAAGAGTTAAATAGACCAATGGAAAGAGAGCATTGCTAATAAAAAAATGAAATATTCACTGATTGTAAGCAACTATAGTAAATACTTGATGTATGTTTAGCCTAGCGCTAGTTGAATCGTAGAAAGTAAATATCCCTTCAAGACTCTCATGTTGCACGTTCACTTCATCAGCATGATCAGCTAATTCCTGCCATTGAGTGAAACAAAAATGCAGTCAGAACTGAAAGCAATAGAAAGCACAAGGCAAGTCATTCTGGTGTTTAAACCATTTACTCTAAATCCCTATTCAAAAGCTTCTTCAGTTATATTTAGCAACAAAGATACATGAAAGTTCATCAAACTGGTAGACAAGGGTAAAAGTTTTGAAGTGATCTAGGCTGAAATAAAAATACTTGTTTACTTTTGCATTTGATTAATGTCAGATTATAGCTTCCTAAATTAGGAATATTGTGTGTATTAGCTAGGATTCTGTAAATATTCAATGATTGTTAATCCCTAACTTTAAGGCTGTATTTTAGGGTCAACTTTCCTAGAATTAAGTCTGTTTCCTAGTTTAAAGTTTCCTAAGATAGGCTCACTGTTATATATATATATATATATATATCAGTGTAATCTCTTATGAAAGTGAATGGAACAAAGCTTGATTTTAACATGGTACCAGAGCCTTTTTAGCTCAATTCTTAGGATTTTTTATCCTTTGTCCGACAGCTTCTTTTCACTCCCGATCAACCCCCAAGCCTGTAGAATTCGTTCAAAAGAAACATGGCTGGAGAAGGGAATTCTCAAGAATCACCTGTTGAGTTCAATAAAGAAGAAATTGAGAAGTTGAAGGATCTGCTGGGATCATTGGAGAAACCTTCTTCAACAGGTACTTGTGGTTTGGCCTTTTCAGGTATATCCTCTTCTCAAGCTTCTAAAGTCTCGGATATACCCACCAAAAGTTCTTGGGTCATTAACTCAGGAGCCACATACCACATGACGCATTCCTCACAAAAATTTGTTTCATATACACCTTGCCCTAGTAATAAAAACATAACAGTAGCCAATGGTTCTGTGATCAAAGTGGCTGGTCAGGGTGATATTGTTATAAATGAAACCATTACTCTTAAAAATGTCCTCCATGTTCCAAAACTATTTATCAATCTTCTATCCATCCAAAAGGTTACCAAAGACTAACTGTAGTGTTGTTTTTTATCCCACTCAATGTGTTTTTCAGGAACAAAATACGAGGAGGATTGGACATGCTAAGGAAGTAAATGGCCTATACTATCTTGAAGAATCTAGTGGCCAAGTTAGTGCTCTGAATTCCTCGCCATTATCATTCATCTCAGAATCTGTTAAAACCAATAAAGACCAAATTTGGCTCCATCACCTCCGCCTTGGTCATCCATCATTTAGAGTCCTTAAAGTTATGTTTCCTTTATTGTTCAAAGGGTTGACTGTTGAAAAGTTCTATTGTGATGTCTGTGAACTTGCAAAACATAAACGTACCTCTTTTCCAGTAAGCAATAAAAGAACATCCGCTCCTTTTAGTCTTATTCATAGTGATGTTTGGGGACCATCCACTATTTCAAACATTTCTGGGCTTAGTGGTTTGTATCCTTTATTGATGATTGTACCTGTGTTTCTTGGATATTTCTTTTAAAACAGAAATCTGATGTAAAGTACGTCTTTCCAACCTTTTACAACATGGTAAAAACACAATTTAGCGCTGAGATAAAAAGGTTTAGGTCTGACAATGCCAAGGACTATATCAATCAATTTCTCTCACCATATTTCCAAGAAAGAGGCATTATACATGAGTCATCTTGTGTTAACACACCCCATAAAAAATGGTGTTGCTGAAAGAAAGAATGGTCACATTTTAGCTACTACAAGAGTCCCTCTTGTTCCAAAAAAGTGTTCCTAAACAATACTGGGGGAGGCTCTTTTAAATGCTACTCATATGATAAATAGATTGCCTACAAAAGTCCTTGAATATCGAAGTCCTATGCAAGTTCTAGCAAAATTCTTTCCTAATTTCAATACTTCAAATAACCTTACTCGCAAAATATTTGGATTGTAGGTTTAGTCGGTTTATTGGAAGTATTATTGTAATTAAATTGTACTGTTAGAGTTATTATTTAAGCCTTGTACCGAAACCTAGAGTTAGAAGTTAATAGTTAGTAGGACTCCTAATTAATAGCCATTAGGACTTCTATTGTAAATCAAAGTCCTTTTTCTATAAAAGATGTAGTGTATGTAAATCGAAGTAAGAGTAATTCTTACTCATTATTCAAATAAACAAAACATAATTCTGTTTATCTTCATGGTATCAGTCTAATTCGATCCTATCACAATTTTTTTTCTTTCCCTCTTCAATGGATAATCCGACTTCATCTAGAGGCTTTACCAAACAACTGATGG
This sequence comes from Hibiscus mutabilis, assembly GCA_019671005.1. Taxonomy (NCBI): domain Eukaryota; kingdom Viridiplantae; phylum Streptophyta; class Magnoliopsida; order Malvales; family Malvaceae; genus Hibiscus; species Hibiscus mutabilis. The sequence goes on along the minus strand of CM033740.1, from coordinate 17,360,811 downwards.
TACAAATGCAGCAACTGTGCGACAAATTTACTGGGAGCAGTGCAGGAAATCTGGCTTTCGCAGACAATGATGATTCACAGACCAATTTTTTTTTTTTGCACTTCTTTCTACTACGAATAAATCATAATAGATTGTGGACTTTGGTGCTTGACCACATGGTAGTAACAGGAATTGTTTTTTCAATTTAGAAATTCCTCCTCTTAGAATTCTATCAAATTAATGTGGTTCGTTATCCTCAATTAAAGGGTGGTTCTATTTTTTTCTTCGATGACTTAGTCCTTCGAGATGTGCTCTTTGTACCTAGTCTGAAGAGTAATTTGTTATCAGTTCGCAAGCTATGCAAAGATTCAAATTGTGTTTTCCAGTTCACTGATTCTGAGTGTTTTTTACAGGCATTGGACTTAAAAAAGAAGATTGGCAATGCTCGCTTGCAGAATGGTTTATATGTTCTTCAAAGCACAGGAACTTTTAAACTTTCACCTTCTAAATCTTGTTTTAATTCCCTAGGACAATCTGATGTTATGTTATGGCATTTTAGGTTAGGCCACCCAAATTTTTTCTATCTTGCAAAATTTTTTCCTCAATTATTTGTTAATCAAAAACCTTCTTCCTTTAAATGCCATATCTGTCAACTTGCAAAACAAACAAGAAAATCTTACTTACCCTCTACTTACAAACCCTCTAATCATTTTTCACTTATCCACAGTGATGTTGTGAAGAATATTACTGGCAGTAGATGGTTTGTGACCTTTATTGATGACCATAGTAAAACCACTTGAACTTACCTCTTGAAAGAAAAATCTAAAGTGGCTAGTGTTTTTGAGAGATTTTACAACATGGTCGAGACCCAATTTCATTCTAAAATTCAAATCTTTAAATCAGATAATGGGGGGGAATTCTTTACTAAGTCTTTAGGTGATTTTTTCCAGAAAAAAGGAATAGTGCAAATTAGTTCTTGTGTTGATACACCCCAATAAAATGGGATAGCCGAAAGAAAAAATAGGCATCTACTGGAAGTTACCCGAGCTCTTTTGTTTACCCACAATGTTCCTAAATATCTATGGGGAGAAGCCTTGTTAACTTCTACTTTTCTTATTAATCGTATGCCTAGTCGAGTCCTAAATTTTCAAACACCTAGAGATGTTCTTTTATCCTCATTCCCTAATTTTAAACCTTTGTCATCATCTCTTCCCTTAAAAGTATTTGGATGTACTGTGTTTGTTAAAAACTTAGATCCTTCTAGGTCTAAACTTGATCCTAAATCTCTCAAGTGTGTCTTCATAGGATATTCTTCACTAAAGAAGGGCTACAAATGTTACCATCCACCTACTCGTAAATTTTTTGTTTCTTTGGACCTTAATTTCTTTGAACAGGAACCATATTTTTCGACGACTTTCAGCCTTCTCACAAACAGGTTCCTCTTTCTTCTTTCCCTTTAATACCTCTTGAGCCTCAGAATTCTTTGACACCCTCCAATAATTTACCTATCTCTTCCCCTATTACTTTATCTACACCACACTCTTCTTGTCAACCTATGTCTACAGGAACTCAAACTTCAACCAAATCCTTTTCTCGGCCTCCTAAACAACTGCAGGTTTATACCAGAAAAAGGAGAATCATTCCAGAAACCATTCTGCAATCAGTACTTGTCAAGAATTGGACTTTAGTTCAGCTTCTTGTAAAAACAATGGAGGTAATGATTCTACTAGTATTCCTCCTCATCTTCTCGAGTTTGATTATTTACCCATTGCTAAAAGAAAAGGGGTAAGACAATGTACTCAATATCCTATTCAGAGATATGCTGCTTACGGAAATTTGATGCCTTCTTTTAAAGCTTTTACATTATCCTTAGATGTTGTACAAATTCCTAAAACAGTTGAGGAAGCTCTACAGATTCCAGAATGGAAGAAACCCGTTGAAGAAGAAGTCGAGGCACTTGAGAAAAATGGTACTTGGACTATCACAGATCTTCCCCAAGGTAAGAACCCTGTTGGATGTAAATGGGTGTTCGCAATTAAGTATAATTCAGATGGCAGTATACAGAGATATAAAGCCAGGTTGGTTGCTAAGGGTTTTACATAAACTTATGGCATTGATTATAAGGAAACTTTTGCTCCTGTTGCCAAACTAAATTCTGTTAGAGTTTTATTAAGCCTTGCTGTAAATTGTGATTGGAAATTACACCAACTTGATATTAAAAATGCTTTCCTTAATGGTAACCTCGAGGAAGAGGTCTATATGCAGATTCCACCAGGGCTAGAAGGTGCAGGACAAAAACGGCAAGTTTGTAAGCTTGACAAGGCACTTTATGGCCTAAAACAGTCTCCTAGAGCATGGTTTGACAGATTTACAAGGGTTATTCTAGAGAATGGATACAAACAGTCTCTTGCAGATCATACCTTGTTCTCTAAGGTAACTTCATCGAATAAAAGGGTTATTTTAATTGTTTATGTGGACGATATAATCCTAACAGGTGATGATGAAGAAGAGCTGAATCGATTAAAGGCTCTGTTGAGTAGAGAATTTGAAACTAAAGACCCAGGGAAACTCAGATACTTTCTAGGCATGGGGGTAGCAAGGTCAAACAAGGGTTTGATCATCAATCAAAGGAAGTATGTTCTGGATTTACTCACTGAAACAGGGTTACTTGGATGCAAACCAGCAGATACACCCATGGAGACAGGTTTGAAATTCAGCAAAAATGATCATAGCCCAAAGGCAGATAAGGGTCTATATCAGAGATTGGTTGGTAAACTTATTTATCTATCACTAACAAGACCAGATATAGCTTTTCTAGTAAACATTGAGTCAACACATGACAGACCCAAGACTAGAACATATGGAAGCAGCAAAGAGGATTCTGCGATATTTGAAGGGAACACCAGGACATGGATTATTGTTCAAGAAGAGCACTAATAGAACTGTTAAAGTCTTTACAGATGCAAGCTGAGCCAGTGAACTGACAGATAGAAGATCAACTAGCGGTTACTGTTCTTTCGTCTGGGGTAATTTGGTAACTTGGAAAAGCAAGAAACAAACCGTGATCTCCAAAAGCAATGCAGAAGCTGAATACAGAGCACTGGCCTTGGGAATGTGTGAAGGTATCTGGTTAGTAAAATTACTTAAAAAACTGAGAATGACTCAGGGAGAAAATTTCCAGGTTTTTTGCGATAACCAGTCAACCATTCAAATTGCCAAGAATCTTATTCAACATGACAGAACGAAACATGTTGAAATAGACAGACACTTCATAGCAGAGAAATTGACAAGTGGAGTTGCTTCATTGGAGTATGTACTAGCAGAAGAACAAATAACAGATATTTTCACAAAAGCTTTATCAAAAGCTTTTTTCGAATTTTTTTTATCCAATTTAGGATTATACAATGTATACTCTCCAGATTGAGGGGGAGTGTAGGTTTAATCGGTTTATTAAAAGTATTATTGTAATTAAATTCTACTGTTAGAGTTATTATTTAAGCCTTGTACTGAAACCTAGAGTTAGAAGTTAATAGTTAGTAGGACTCCTAATTAATAGCCAGTAGGACTTCTATTGTAAATCAAAGTCCTTTTTCTATAAAAGGATGTAGTGTACGTAAATCAAAGTAAGAGTAATTCTTACTCATTATTCGAATAAACATAACATAATTATGTTTATCTTCATGGATGTGTTGCCTTTATACATGTACATTCTCAAAACAGGGGAAAACTTGATCCACGAGCAGTCAAATGTGCTTTTCTTGGCTATTCTTCCACTCAAAAAGGGTACAAATGCTATTATCCAGCCACAAAAAAATATTATGTATCAACTGATGTTACTTTTGCAGAACAAGAGAATTACTTTACTCGTTCTTATCTTCAGGGGGAGATCTCACTCACAGAAAATAAGGACAAAGATTTCTTTCTTTTAGATTTTCCAACTCATTTTTCAGATTCTACCCAGCCAGTTCATTTTCCAGATTCTACCCAGCCAGCTCTTGTCCAGCCAAACACTCAGTCCTTGCCTGCCAACCAGCCTGCCCAACTTGAAACTATACAACCCGAAACAGAGCCTAATACACCCAAATCACAACAAGGGATTCATGACACTACTCGTCCTTCACTGGTTTACTAAAGGAAGAAGGCACCAATGCAAGTTCAATCATCCTCTTCTCCTATACAACCCGAGGTAATTGTTGAACCTACTTTGAATACTAACACTGAAACTACTGAAAAACAGATCAGAGAGACTATGATTTTCCCATTGCTATTAGAAAAGAGACTGCAGAAAACATCCTCTATACTTATTCATGTCGTACAAAAATTTGTCCCATAACCACAAAGCCTTTCTTACTAGCCTAAATTCCATCTCCATTCCCAAAGCCGTATCCGAGGCATTAGATGATGAGAATTGGAAAAATGCCATGAAGGTTGAAATGGAAGCCCTTAAAAAAAATAAGACATGGAACTTGGTGAAATTACCGAGAGGAAAGAAACCAATGGGATGTCGTTGGGTGTTCATGGTGAAATATAAGTCAGATGGTTCTTTGGAAAGGTACAAAGCAAGATTGGTTGCTAAAGGGTACACTCAAATGTATGGAATAGACTAACTTGAGACATTTGCCCCAGTTGCAAAGATGAACACTGTGAGAGTGTTGTTGTCACTAGCTGCCAATCAAGGCTGGAAATTGTTGTACTTTGACATCAAAAACGCCTTTTTACATGGTGATCTTGAGGAAGAAGTCTATATGGATGTTCCACAAGGATTCGGCCCAAATATAGGACAAGTAGTTTGCAGACTAAAAAAGGCTTTGTACGAACTAAAACAGTCCCCGAGTGCTTAGTTTGGAAGGTTTACCAAGGTAATGCTCAAGCTGGGATTTAAACAGAGGCAACGAGATCACACACTATTTGTAAAACACTCACCTTCAGGGGGAGTGACTGCTTTATTAATCTATTGAGATGACATTATAGTAACTGGTGATGATCCGGAAGGAATGAAAAATTTAAAGAAATGCCTAGTAAAAGAATTTGAAGTCAAAGAGCTCGGTAAGTTAAAATATTTTTTCGGTATTGAAGTAGCACATTCTCGAGAAGGAAACTTCATATCCCAGCAAAAATACATAGTTGATTTGTTGACAGAGACGAGCAAGTTGGGATGCAAACCAGCAGAGACGCCCATAGAGGTCAACCACAGACTTGGAGATGCACTAGAAGATGCAGCAGTTGATAAAGGTTCATATCAGAGACTTGTGGGGAAGCTCATCTACTTGTCACATACTAGACCGGATATTACCTATGCAGTTGGTGTTGTAAGTCAATTCATGCACAACCCCAAAGAATCACATCTTAGAGCTGTGTATCATATCCTACAGTACTTAAAGGGCACGCCAGACAGAGGAATTTTATTCAAGAAAGGGGAGAAAATACTGATGCAGATTATGCAGGGTCGATGGTTTATAGAAGATCAACCTCGGGCTATTGCACTTTCCTAAGAGGCAACCTTGTGACTTGGAGGAGTAAAAAATAGAATGTAGTGGCTAGATCTAGCGCAGAAGCTGAATTTAGGGCAATAGCACTTGGGATTGGTGAGTTATTATGGTTGAAAATCATTTTGGAAGATTTGAAGATCAAGTGGGAAGGTCCAATGAAGTTGTATTGTGATAATAAGCCTGCTATCAATATTGCACATAATCCAGTTCAACATGATCGTACGAAGCACGTTGAGGTTGACAGATATTTTATAAAAGAAAAGCTTGACAGTGGCTTAATTTGCACTCCAGTTGTGTCCACTGATGGTCAACTGGCAGATATACTTTCTAAAGGATTGTCTGGGAAACTCTTTCAGAAACTTGTAAGCAAGCTGAGAATGGATGATATCCACTTCCCAGCTTGAGGGGGAGTGTCAGATTACAGCTTCCTAAATTAGGAATATTGTGTGTATTAGCTAGGATTCTGTAAATATTTCAATGATTGTTATCCCTAACTTTAAGGCTACATTTTAGGGTCAACTTTCCTAGAATTAAGTTTGTTTCCTAGTTTAGAGTTTCCTAAGATAGACTCACTGTTGTATATATATATATCAGTGTAATCTCTTATGAAAGTGAATGGAACAAAGCCTGATTTTAACAATCAATGGTACATGCAACTTCATAAAGCAAGGAAAAGCCATTACCAAAGACATTTGACAATCCTTGTTTAGATTATTATAGATTTGTTTTTGTTCATTTTGATTCTTTTAAACTAAATTCAACCCCAAGGAAAATCAATACAATTCTTAAAGTACACATTCATCTTCTAGAAAGAAACAAGAAAAAAGGTTAAGAACATGAACCTTTTTCAATGCCATGACAAAAAGGTCATTCTTTGAAAGAAATGGAGCTACTCGAGGTGTTTGTGATAAAAGATCTAGCCAAGATCGTATATATGTGGGATTGACAGCCAAACTACTCTCATCTGCAAAAAGTTGGACATTTTTCCCTGGTGACCATAAATATGTCTTTGCAAAAACATGGAAGACAATTTTAAACAAAAGGTACACATTCATGCCAAGCAATGATAAAACCTTGATGTCTTTAGACACAAATGAACAATTATCTACATGCTCTAAATAGACATATGAAACCAATTAACAGCCTTTCCTGACTAGTTGGCCAGGTTCTCTACACAGAATTACAACCAATAAAAGAACCATTGTTTTCATACTTCCCACACATGTTTCCTCTCTTTCCCCTTCCTCTTCTGACATGAGCATCCCCCAATTCAACTAGCTTACAAGAGCATATTTGGGCCTCCGCTCCAATGTCAAAAAGATTAAAACTCAACAATAATAAACATATACAAAATAAAATCATTTTCCTACCGAGAATTGTAATTAATTTATTCTATGTATTAAAATATACTCACAAATCATTTGATCTTACCGCAAGACTTTCAGCAACTAACTTCACACCTCTAATAATTGCAGTTTCATTCACATATTGTCTGCAAAAGAAAAAGTCAGGCTATCAGCAGCTAGTGTCAAACACAGACACATCTACATGGTGGCAATAAGATTAATGATAAAGGATTAGGTTTGAATATGTGACCTGCCATCAAACAGACCACCAGTGCCTTCGAAGAGTTCTGGTGCAACAGAAAGTTCAGAAAGAGTAGCAGCAGTGACTCTCAGCCTTGAGAACTGCCCATGCTCCCAAGCTACCTATAGCAGCTCAATTGCTTAATTACCTATTATAACAGCATAAAGGCAAGCACGCAGAACATTCTTATATCGATCAACAGAATGTTCTCATAAATATATACAGTGCACCTTCATGAGTGTCATGTTGTAAAGTCTGATGTGAAACGGGAAAAAGAACATATTTAACACATTTATTCCAAGTTAACCATTGTCCAGAAAATAAATGTTCTGCCCACAATAGGCCACGGGATTATAAAGGGCAAAGGTATTACCGTCAAAACAACAAAAATATTTTTTTCGGATAACTAACCACAAAAATAAATTCATTTGTAGACATATCAACTTAAATTTTCATAGGTTCCTCATAGATGAAATTGATGATAAAATAAGTTCTTAAATTTAGAAAATAGGTACAAAGACGTTCTAAAATCAAAACATGCAAATGTCAACTTACTCGAGGATTAGAAATATTTATTTTCTTGTGCTTTAGGCCAACTTTGAGGTCCAACTCCTCCGCTACATTAGAGAAACCCTTCAATAAACATTATGTATCAGATTATTAACCATGTAAAGAAAACTAGATATCATTATTCCTTATTACTTAAAAACCTATTACGCCAGATGTTACCAGCTTACCTCAAAAATTTGCTTGATGTAGTCATTCTCTGGAGGCTTGGACACATGAATCCATAATTCATTATCCCAATAACCAATACTATTTAAGCAAATAGCATAGTCAATACTCTCACGTAGACGTTGATCAAAACTCCGAAGCCACTGCACATAACCAAAATTGATGGCAAAAGTAGCTAACCGAAAAGATACGAGTAAACAAAAAGATCTGTTCACCAAGGAAGACTAATCACCTTCTGAGTCCCATTGTAGTTATATGGTCCACCAGATGTCAGGCCAAAAAGTAAATTGTACCTTCCTCTTGTCTTAGGATTTGAGTAGAGAAGAGAGAATAGCCTTGCTATTTCAAGAAGAGCCACAATGCCACTTCCATTGCTGTCACTTCCCACCGATAATGCCTACATGTATAAAAACATTTACAAACCTTCATTTGGATCATTGAAGCTGGTTTTCTTCACTAAAATTTAATAAAATATGTACAGGAGCAGCCCCAAACGCATCATAAGATGCCACAATAGCAATAGTTGGAAGTTGATTTGCATCTCCATCAGCTTTTAACCCAGACAACCACCTCTTTTATCACAGAGCAAAATTATCAGAGTGAAAACTTGCAGCAAACACCATTAATAGCATTACCCAGGTAATACATGCAGTGATAAAAAAACTAGCACAAGAAAAAGTTAAACATAGATGAAAGTAAAGAAAACTACAATCATGTGGAGATTTTACCACCTACTGCCGTCAAAAAGCATGATCAGGCAGAACAGGTGTGTGCTTGATAAAATGTCTCGTCTGAAAGGTTCTGAAACAATGTTGTATGGCGCTAAGGTAAAGTCCCTAGGAATGCCTAGGCACACACCTTAACAACACTAAAGTTGACCTCGACCTCAATAGTTTGAATGCAAGAAGTAAAACTTGACACACACCTGAATATTAGTGATTGCCGGAGATGCAACTTTCTTAGGTTCTGCTGTTGGGATAACAAGCTTGTATCTGCAATTGTTTCACAATAAAATTTGGAAATAAGTGAATTACAACACAAGACTATTTTCTTACCAATCACAAATGAGAAATGACCCGAAGAATAAAAAAAGACAAACAATCATTAGAGGTGTAATTATATTTACTCATAATGATGCAAACATGGTAATAAACAACAGAGAGACTAAAACCAAAAAAAAAAATGCGGTAAGATTGATGTAGGATCCTAGTGAACAAAACAAGTGCATCACTTTTTGCTCCTTCAGCATGGAAAATGATCATTCTAATTTTGTTTTCTTTTTTTTTAAATGAGAGAAAATAGGTAGTATGTTCTCTCCCTCAATGACACACATAAGAGTTCATACTAGATCTGTTTTCTAATGCAAGACAAGCATCCCTATAGAATAATGTGATAGTGTCAACTGTCATGCCCGTGGCGTTCAGTCTTTTGCTGAAACAATTTCAAAAGATGCTTACTACAAAATGAAAACCAAAGGAACATTTATTTCTTTTGCAAAACCCTTTCTCAGAGCAAAAACTGGCAGATCAGAAGCATGTCCTTTCCTAGTTGAGGTAAAAGTGCAATGAAAACCACTCACGAGAAAACAAACTGAACAGATCATGAGACGAGCTTTCAAGGAACAAGGGAATCCAAATATATAGTGATAAAAGAAGATGTCCAACTGACCCGCCTGTAGTTGCAGTAGCAAGCTGACCCATCGCATCATTCTTCTTGATATCAGCCAACACGGTATAAATCTCATCATTCTCAAAAGCAAAATAGACAGGATACTGCAGCATAAAAATCCCACAGTAAAGTTACAACTCCGAAGCATAAAGAAGACATAATAGAGGACAGGGATCTTTCCTAGCTGATGATACAAGCAGAAAATGGATTGACGGTGTCTGAGTTATCAATAGGCATGTGTAAGAAGGGATTTCAGGGTTTATGCTATTTTCAATTCAACTAGTTGATATGAGAACACAGGCATCCTCAAAATATGGAAGCACAGTTCAAGAATGTGGAATCTAAATCTTTTAGACTCAGCAGGATTTTTGGAACAATGGTTGAATCATTCGAACAAGGTCAAAATAAAATTCAATCAAGGTGAAAATGCTAGTGTAAATAAAAAAGAATGCAGTACCACAAATAATTTACAAGCATGAAGTTGACAAGGTTCAGATCTTGCTGAAAATTAGGTTGGCAAACAAGGAAAGGAAAGTGCAATCTCAATACATAAAGATATTAATATGTCTCTATGTACTCACAGGTATATTTGAATGTACAAGCAACCGTTCAAGCTCAGCCAATAATTTTTTCATTTTCTCTTTTTCATGAACTTGCTTATTCCCTCCATGTTTAAAGCTAAGTACTTCAGGAAGCAAAAATAACAACCATCCTAACGGCTTTTTCTGAGTAAAGTATTCTGCCAAGAAAGAAATAAACGAAATTAAACTAAAAGACTACAAATATAGGGAAAATTAAACTGATGAAATAAAAGTGAACCTCGAACGAAGGTGATATTCAATTCGCGCAGAGGGGTGATGAGAACGGTTCTGGAAAGATCGGCGCCAGGAGGGAAACGCAAGGAGGCGGCGTGGTGGTTGATGGCGGCGAATCGAGATCCGAAAGGGGAACCGGACATGTCGTATTGGATAAGACGGTAGACGTCGACGGCAGCGGCTGCGTCGCAGAGTTCGACGCGGGCTACTAAAATGAAGAGCAGAGCGATGGCGGAGTACATCGATTCCAACAACTCGTTCGATTTCTTTGAAGTGGCCATCGGAGATTGGATCTAGGGTTTGGATGGAGTCAAAATGAGAAGTTGGGTTTTATCTTAGTGATTGTTTAAATCAATGGAGTGGAGCTGATTCCACCATGTGGTCCATGTCGATGTTTACGAGCTTAGCAGCAAGATTGTAAGTAATAATTGCATCGGAAATGATTAAGAACTTATTAATAGTTAAACTCAACCAGTGGTCTATTAAAAAAGCTGATAGTTTATTTTAAAGATTTGAGTTTAATTATTTTGTATATAAAGTGTGTTTATTTTTGGGTAGCCGTGAAACTTAGATGCTAGAAGATATCCATATTTTTATATTTTTAAATTATTTAATTTTATAAAAAAATCATAATTAATAAAAGTTTAAATTATATAATAAAATATAAAAATAAAAAATTAGGGATTTCATTTTTTTAGGAATTTCAATTGAACGCGTTTTTTTCATATTTTTATATAAAAATATATATTTAATAAAATATAAAAATAACAATTAAATTGGGTCATCGGGTATCCGACCCGAGAAAAAAATTCCCGAGTAAATACCTGATTTTTTATTTTTGGGTAATTGGTTGAGTATTTTTGAACATTCTTATATGTGCATTGTCAAAAGGTTAAAAATATCTATGAATAAATACTACCTTATAATCTCATTTAAACTATTTAAAAAAACTTATTAATTGTTATTACAAATAATACATCATTTTTAACTTTTAATATTGGGGTAAACTGCATGTAAGATCATTTAATTACGAGTTTAATAACAAGTCATTTTTTTCTAAAAGTTATGAATATATCACTTAATTAAAATATGAGAAAAAAGTTTGATACACAGTCCGTATAAATTAAAGTTTACACATGTTTTTTAAATTTAGGGGTTAGGAGTTTAGTTTAGGGTTTAAGTTGTAAGGTTTAGAATTTAAGGTTTAGAGTTAGAGTTTAGGGTTTAAGGGTAGGGGTTAGGGTTTGGAATCTAGGGTGTTAGGGTTAGTATTTTAGATTTTAGATATTATAGAAGGGTTGTGTAAAAATATTTTACACGGACTGTGTATCAAAATAAAATCCTTAAAATATTATTATTTGATCGAAAAATTAAAATATTGTTATAAACATGTCACTTTGCTGTTAAAATTGAAATGAACGTCTAATGTGACATAGTATAATAACAATTTTAGTCCCTAAAACTTGTACATTCTATTAACTTTGTCATAATTTGAAACAATTCAATAAATTTAACTTTGCATGTCTAAAAGTTCTATCAAATTAGTTTTATGCGATATTGTCATAGCAAACAAACTCATTGGATCAAAGCGGTAGTTAGATAACGACATTCTACCGTAAAGCATCAACAATATATTGTTAAATTGTTATTATATATAAAAAAAGTAACATGAAAGTAATATAGCATTTATGAGAGAATAACAAGTAATTTATGACAAAAATAAATACTAAAATGATGAAATTTTCAAATATGAAGGGCTAAGTTTATTGAATTATTTCGAATTAAGACTAAAAATAATATATTGTATAATTTTTAGTACTAAAAATGTTATTATACTATATCACATCACTATTTTTTTCTATTATTTAACGACCAATAATCTATTTGAAACAATATTTTAATTAAATAACAAGTTTATAATTCTTTTTAAAGAAGGGTAAGCTTATTGAATTGTTTTTAATTAAGACTAAAAATAATATATTGTATAATTTTTAAGACTAAAAATATTATTATGCTACATCATATCAGTAATTTTTTCTAGTATTTAACTACCAATAATCTATTTGAAACAATGTTTTAATTAAATAACAAGTTTGTAATTTTTTAAAAGAAAGACATATATGTGTTACTAACTCTATAATTAAGTGTCATGAAGTATATTCTACCATTAATAATTGTAAGCTATTGTCAGCCTATTTTTTCCTTTTCTTTTTATGAATTAAGACAGAACAATGGGGTTATAATCTCTATTATGGTTCTGTTTAACGAAAAATTATTATATAATTGTCCCATCATGTCATATATCATATATCGTTTGATCAATGAAATTCATTCATTTTTACATTTTCTTTTCATGTCATATTTATTCTTTATCTTTCTCCATGTAAACATGGAGTGGTAGGTTCTATAAAAATTAACTTTGAATGGATATAAAGTGTATGATTTTTATAGGTTTCGATCATAGAAGACATCGTTAGAAATAATTTTTTTGTGTTTAATGCTTTTATTAGATACATTTTTATTAATAATTACGGTTTATTAGTAATATATGTTTTATATTATAAAAATATTACTATTTTTAAGTATAAGATATTAGGAGTTAATTGCATCACACGTTCCCAAGCTACGACTCTCTAAAGTGATCTTAAACTTTCAAATGTTTATGTCTCTTTTTTAAACTATGACTATCATTCTAAATTGGTCCTCAAAATTTTGAAAGTTTTAATTTCATTCCCAAATTACTAGCCTCTTTAAATATTGCCTTAAAAAACTTAAAAAATTGTATCAAGAATAAATAAATTAGTAGCAATCATAACTTTTTTTCTTTTAAAATAAAGTCATACCTCCAACACTTCATAACAGAGATATTTTAGTAAAAAATCCGACCTAAAAACAAAAAATGCAATTACATATCTAAACATATATCATATTTTACTTGTTAGTCATCTATACGTTCATCAAATTATGAAATATTTAAGAAATATAAATGTGTCATATATCGTTTTTTTATAAAAATATATTTTTATTTACTCTGACACCAAATGATTTTTTTTACATTTTTCACTTTCTCTGAAATCTCTAGTTTCTCCAAATTTCACTGGATGACTCTCTTTTCTGTCAATTTTAATTCGAAGTAATCTTATTTCTTTGCTGATTCTTTTTTCTTGAAAGTATTATGGTATCGAACTGACACCAAGTATGATTGCATGAAACTCGGCTTCGCTAATTTTAAAATATTCTTTCAATTCTGATCTCCAATGTGTTTCATATGTTCCTTCATAATCAAGGATAATTATTCCAATAATGACTATACGTCAAATTTTTACGCATCTACATGAGCCACATACTACCTAAGAACATATCCAACAAATTATATATATATTATACAAATGTTATTTAAAAATAATAATAAAGTCAAAACTAATACTCACCTCTTCTTAAATTTTCCCCAAGCAAATTTAAAACTTTAGTACTGTTGACAAAGTCCTCAAGTTGTTCAACTCGTACATAATGCATTTTTATTTTCTCAACAATTGAGTCAAAATACTTTTTTTGTATTATCATAGTTGTTCACGCTTAATAACCAATGACATAGAACCACAGTGAGATATATTTTCTGTCCGATCTCGATCCAAATATGAAGTACTATATTTGGGTCACCCAAAATCCGACCCATCAAATTTTCATTTCAAACCATAAGTTTAGTCATTTCCAAAACTTCAAATCATCCATGAATCCATGTAATTGAATAAGCATTAAAAATAAGTTTACAAAACAGGAGCTCCAAGTTTAAAACATCGTATATCAAAATAATATTTCAATTATAGTTTATAGACTCAACCACTGTAAGGTTCTATGAATACAATAACCCAAACTAAACATCAAGGATTGTACTCTAAAGAGTTGCGGTGCTGGGAAATCCCTTCTCGATGTGCTCCTCGGTCACGATCAACCTATAAACCTATGAACGAAAATAACGATTTCGAACGCTGAGCTTACAAAGCTCATTGGTACATTTCTACTCTACCATAATTCGTGAATATCATAAACTAGCATATGAGATAAATATAGTTTAGAGAGCATAGATAAGGCCTCACTGTTATGAGTCATCAACTAACCTACGCAAGCTAGAATTCTTAGATCACCTATCTCAAGGCATCATTAAGTCTACAAGAAGTCTTACATGTTCCATAATGTTTCATACTACTCGAGGTCACTCGACCACTTGAGGTTAACACATCCATAAGCTATCATACATGGCCACAAAGCCCAATCATAGCTGAGATCTCATCAGATCATCAAGGCTATGGCACACAAAGTTGAACCACAAACCTAAAGTGAGACTCGAGGCCATACAGCATCGGGAACGTATACCCTGAGCGAGACTCGAGGCCACACAACGTCGGGAATGTATGCTCTATACTTTGCATCTGAGTGAGACTCGGGGCCACACAGTATCGGGAACGTACACTCTATACTCAATATTCCCCTCGAGTATCTTCGAATGAGACCTGGTGCCACAAAGTGTCGGGAAATTACATTCAGCATCTCTGACCATGGTGTTACAACACTCTCATTGGGTATCTGGATCCCACCAATAAAAAGACATCAACTAACCAAATGCCTACACGGCATACAAACAACATGATCCCAAGGATCACCCTATCGTTGCTACTCGTCATCACATCATTTATCTTACATTAACGAGTTGTTAATATATTATGGAGAAGTATATAGTTATTCTCATTAATCCACATCATCATTTTAATCAAGGTAACTCGACCAAACAAGTACCCACATGACACACATCATCATTATCAATACCACCACTATATGGTTTCTATCATTAACAAGTCACCCAAAGCTTACCAAGTTATTACACATTATACTCATACATGAAGGTTAAATCTCAATTTCTCAGTTTTACAATTCATTTTACCACATTAGAAGCCCATTGGACCACCTTCCTTGAATTATCAGCCCTTCGAACTTAAATTTACTTTTTTTGGTAAATTACCTAGTGGGTACCGATACCTAACCACGAGTACCGATATGGGTCTCTGGGTACTATACCCACCCTAAATGTACCGATACTCAAGCTTTAAAAGAAATGGAGTTAACTGCTAACCTTGTACCGGTACATGAGGATTATGTACCAATACCCTTTCGGTATCGATATGCCCCAAGCGTACCGGTACAAAACTTTACCACTAGAATTTGGTTGAAACATGGGGTACCGGTATGGCCTGAGCTTGTACCGATACTCCTTTCATAAATTGATTATGTTCGTTATTTAGAATACATGGCATCGATACATGCTCTGATAGTAGGTTGCCCGTTGATGAAGGCTTCCGTTGATTGTATCGGATCTAGGATAGATGTAAGAATTTTGGCACAGAAGTGTGGCTACAAAGAAAATGTTTATGGAAGATCACATTGGGTTTTAAGGGCTGGTTTGGACATTTTTTATGGAAGGGAATGATGGTGTAATAAAGGTTAAAAGATGGTGAAAAGGTGGCTGGAAATTTGGTTTAAAGATATGAAGAAACAAAAATAAAAGTATGAACAAGGAACTAGGAAGAACCTATACTATTAGAAGTATAAACCCGAACCTTATATGTTTATTACTTGAAACGGACTTGGACCCATTGATTATGGAATCAAGAACCACAAGTATCTGGTGTAGACGCCACAAGCAACAATGTTTGATAAGTATTGAAAGTTCAATGAAGAACCAAAGTTGAGAGAAATTATCACAAAGTCAAATTTATTCATTCAAGTCTCGATAATACAATGACTTAGGAGACTATTTATAAGTAAATACAAAGCACATGCAAAAATCTTATTTGAATTATTTGCACATGTAAAATAATTCAAATTCAAATAAAAACTTCTCAATCTTATCCACTAATGGCGCCATGGGTGATTAAAGCACATAGAAAATCTGATTTTGAAGTATTTTGCACATGGAAAATCTAAATTTTGATTTATTTGCACATGGTGAATAATTTAAATTCAAACTTCCTTTTCTCTTATCCAAAGATGGCGCATTGCTTGGTGAAAGAACACATGTTTAAATCTAAATTTTGAATAATTTGCATAGGGTAACTATTCAAATTCAAATTCAACTCTTGGCATTACCCTCTTTTATGCTGTCATGCTTGCTGGAGAGAGGGAATTATGAATTCCAAATCTGCCTCTTTGGTCCATGCTTTATGCCACCTATGCTAGGTCACTTTGAGCTTGAGCTAGCTGCACACATAGTGTAGGAAACCCCCTAAGTGTAGGCATATGTCTCGAAACCTTTAAGCTACATTTGGACTCATGAGCTGACGTTGAGCTACGTGAGCTGAAGATGAGCTGAGTAAGCTAAAGGTGAGCTAGATTGAGCTGAATCGAGATTGCTTGAGCTAAAATGAGCTAAATGACAATGTGTTGAGCTGCACACTTATTGTTGAGTTGCATTTGAGATGGCCTTAACTTCCTTAAGCTATCCATACTTTATTATTCTCTAAAATAACAAATAAATACACAAGTAAACACACTTTAACTTAGCATATTAAATACTTATATATATAAACTAAGTATAAGATATATATTATGTCACATATTAACATGTAACACATCATATAGCTTATTGTCTAAGGCTGAAACATTAAGAAACGAATGGGAAGCTTGAATGTTAAGTGAAAGGACTTCCTTAAATAACTTAGCTTTAGAACGAGTGATTGGTCCTTTTGGCAAGATCTCTGGTTTAGAAGTAGATGTGTTCACATTATCCCCCATTTTTAAGGGATTTGTCCTTAAATCAACACTATCTTCAAACGAAGAAAAATCAAAAACATTGAATGTAGCACTTACATTATATTCACCTGGTAAATCTAACTTGTAAGCGTTTTCATTCACTTTCTCCAATACCTGAAATGAACCATCTCCTTGTTGTAACAACTTAGACCTCCGTTGAGCTAGAAATCGTTCCTTTCTGAAATAAACCCAAACCCAATATCCAACTTCAAAGGTAATACGTTTGAGTCTCTTATTGGCTTGCAGTTCATATTGCTGGGTTTTCTTCTCGATGTTCTCCTTGACTTGTTAATGAAGTCGTTTTACAAATTCAGATTTGTTTTTGTCGTCTTTATTCACGACCTGTTCAAGAGGCAAAGGCAAAAGATCAATAGGAGTCAAGGGATTAAATCCATATACCCTTTCAAATAGTGAATGCTTGGTTATCGAATGAACAAAATGATTGTAGGCAAATTCAATGTGAGGTAAACATTCTTCCCAAGTCTTGATGTTCTTGTGGATAATGGATCTCAGTAATGTGGACAAACACGGTTCTCAAACTCTGTTTGATCGTCAGATTATGGATGGAAAGTTGTAGAAAACATCAACTTCATTTCTATCTTTCCCCAAAGTGTCCTCCAAAAGTGGCTCAGAAACTTAACATCTCGATCGAAAATAATCATCCTTGGAACTCCATGTTGTCTAACCACTTCTTGAAAAATAAATTGGCCATATTGGTTGCATCAATTGTCTTGTGGCAAGCTATGAAATGTGCCATCTTGGAAAACATGTCCACAACAACAAATAAACTAGCTCGCCCGGTCTTCATCCTCTGAAGGCCTAGTATAAAATCCATAGAAATATCTGCCCAAGGTTCACTCGGAATAGGCAAAGGCATATACATACCACACGGCATAACTTTAGACATAGCTTTCTTGCACGTAACACAACGTTCACATATTCGTTCAACGTCTCTTCTCATCTTCGGCCAAAAAAGATGTTTCTTCAGAATATGTAAGGTTTTGGTTACCCAAAATGTCCCATAAGTCCACCTTCGTGCGCTTCTCTAACAAGGATTTCTCGAATGGATCTTTGAGTAATGCCGATTTGTCCTTCCTTGAAAAGGTATCCATCATGTTGGTAATACTTCTTATATGCACATTTTTCACACAAACTAAACTTCTTGCTAAAGTCATGGTAGCCATCATGTCGTTTTTTTGTGTTAAAACAACCTCAATTCCAATGCCCGATGCATCACACTCAACCTCGAACGTCTTGCCAAAATTTGGCAAGGCTAACAAAGGGGCATTGGTCAAACATTCCTTAATCTCGAGAAAGACATCTTCTTGTTCCTTACCCCAATTGAAGATGGAATTCTTCTTAATAATCCCAGTTAAAGGGGCGATAATAGAACTGAAGTTCGGCACAAACCGTCGATAGAAATTTACAAGCCCATGGAAACTTCTCACTTGGCTTATGGATGTCGGTCTTGGCCATTATTGAATTGCCTTAATCTTTTCAGGATCGACTTCCAATCCTTATTAACTAACAATAAAGCCTAAGAAAGTAAGCTTGTTAGTACAAAAAACACATTTAAGTAGATTACCAAAAAGTCATTCATTTCTCAAAGTACCAAGAACATTTCTCAGATGTTGTTCATGTTCTTCCAACGTCTTATTGTGAATTAAAATATCATCAAAATAAACCATACAATACTTACCGATATATGGTCGGGGCACGTGATTCATCAACCTTGTAAATGTACTAGGAGCATTGGTTAAGCCAAAAGGCATTATCAACCATTCGTATAATCCTTGTTTGGTTTTGAATGCTGTCTTCCACTCATCTCCTTCTTTCATACGGATTTGATGATAACCACTTTTTAAATCAACTTTAGAGAAAATACTCGCACCACACAACTCATCCAACATGTCATCGAGGATAGAAATAGGATGTCGGTACTTGATAGTGATCTGATTCACTGCTCGGCAATCCACACACATTCTCTAAGTTCCATAATTTTTAGGCACCAACAAGACTGGTATGACACAAGGACTTAAGCTTTCTCGGATGTAACCCTTCTCCATTAATTCACCGATTTGCTTTTGAAGTTCCTTCATCTTTTCAGGGTTACTTCTATAGGCTGGTCGATTCGGAATAATGGCTCTTGGAATAAAGTCAATTTGATGTTCAATGCCACGAATCAGTGGCAATCCACTAGGTGTTTCTTCCAAAAAAGACATCTTCGAAATCCTTCAAAAGAGTTAAAATAGAAGCAGATAAGTCTTCGGGAGGGTTAGTCATAAGAAAATTCTCTTTATACATTAAAATAAGTAAAAAAATTGATCGAAAAGGTAATGTATGATTAAAATGGCCAACCATACATCCGGGATTATCACAAGCCTCATTAAAACCCCCTTAAGCCTAGATGGGGAAAAGAGTACTCATGATAATCCTCTCATAGCGAACACTGCAAAATATGACAAAACACCCAAACTAAGTAGAAAACATAATTCCACACCAAACACAACCACTAACCCACCACAATCACACATCACGCACCCATCGTAAGCCAAGAGACACGATCCACACCTCGTTTTGCAAGTACATCGGCTACACTATTAGCCTCACGAAATATATTGTTAAAACACACATAATGTAAAGACTCACAAGTTGTATCCGACGAAACCAATAATCTATTCTCCACGGTCTCTTATCATGCTACAAAACCCAAGACATCGCAACAATTGAGTCCGATTTAATTATAATCGAGGTATTCAGACGCCATTGTGACTGTAACAACAACTCTAATACGAAACAATTGCTCGTACTTCAGCCTCATTTGAGTCTATGATCCCAAAAGGCCCTGAAAATAATGCCAAAATTGCTCATTCATTATCACGTAATATACCTCTACATCCGGTTGGACCTGGCTTACCGCGCGTCGAACCATCTACATTGAATTTTAACACCCCCAGACTCAGTGGATTCCAAACAATCCCCAAACGAGACAAACTCAGTGAAACACGCCCATCATATATCTAAGGGCAATCCTACCACATAGACTCCAAAATGACACAATCCTTTGATGAAGCCCGCACCCAATGTAACGTACGAAGCTTCACAATAAAAAACAAGTTACTCAACCGTGATAATTTTCTATGGAACATACCTTCATTATGCGCTAACCACAAAGTCCACATCACTGCAGAACATCCAGTTAACCACCATTGACATTGTATACCCGAGAAAAACCATAGAATCCTTGGACCAAGAACTCAGAAAATGACCGTGGCAACACTAGCACAATCGACAACCACTAAAAGAATAAAAACCATATTCCTTGCGCCCGAATGCACTGATAAAAAAAATGCTCCAGATCATCATTGCCCTTCCCACACAACACACAATGTAACGCCACACCCACTAAAGGTACTCCCCGAGATCTAAGTATGTGTAGCGTAGGTAAACGACGGACCCTTACAAACCATAGAAAATTATGCACTTTAGGCGGAACCCTAATCTTCCACACTTTGAATGCCTCCACACCATCGTCCCTAACTCCCCAAGAGCTCATTAAATATGTCAATTCTTTGACAGTGAAATGACCTTATACATTAGGCTCACATATCAACATATCGCCTACCCCTAACCGCAAGAAGAAAGGTCTCACTATAGCCCGTAACTCATTGATCTGACGCCATACGAAATGACGTGGCGCACGACTAAAAAAGCTTCCTCAAAAATCATGCTCAAAAGAATAATTCATTGCATACCGAAACACCAAAGCCACCTTGTCCAATGCTAAGCGAAACAATCTTGGAAACAGAATATTCATAGGTTCATTCGAGCACCATCTATCATACCAAAATAAAACTCGACTTCCATTACCTATACGCCAAGAAAAATGTTGAAACCCCATAAAATTTTCAACTCGTTCATCTTCTTGTACCTCAACGATCTGACGCCATATTACCGATATTCAATTTTGTCTTCCCGAATTAAAATGCCAATTCAAGACTTGCACTTTATATTTTATCGTAATTATACGCTTCCATAATGACTCCCCCTCATTTGCATATCGCCATGCCCATTTAGCCAATAAAGCCAAATTTCGGATGCGTAAATCCACAACCCTAAGGCCCCATAATCTCTTCGAAGTGCACACCATACTCCAATTCACTCTGCTCATTTTCTTCCTCAAATCTGTATCCCCCCAAAGAAATGCTCATTGCATACGATCAATCTTTTTTACAATTCCTTTGGGTATTAAAAATACCCCCATATAATATATCGACAAAGAGGATAACACCGAATTGATTAGCGTCAAACGAGCAACAAAAGATAAGGATCATCGCTTCCAACCAGCAAATTTCACACGAAATCTCTTCAGAAGGAGTTCCCATATGTCATGACTTCGTGGATTAACACCCACCGGTAAGCCAAGATAAACGAATGGTAAATCTCCCTTAGAGCAGCCTAAAACCAAAGCCATCTCCTCCATAATCTCCATATTTATCCCCACAACATATAAACATGATTTACGAAAATTTATTTTTAATCTGAAACAATGTTGAAAACATAAGAGTAGCCGTTTCAGATTGTGTGCCATCTCAACATCCCCTTACAGAAATACAATTGTATCATCTGCGAATTATAAATGTGTAAAGTGCAAATTCAACGTGAAGGATACACCCCAAATCAAGCCAAGATCTTTCGCATTACATATGAACACATGAAGGACCTCCACCACTAACACAAACAAAAGAGGTGACAAGGGGTCACCCTGTCGTAATCCTTTCTCAATATGAAATTCACGTGTCGTACTGGCATTTAATAATACCGCAAGACGAGCAGTTGTAACACAATCCCGTATCCAGCTATGCCATAATGTACCAAATCCTATTTGCTCAAGAACGTGGTCTAAGAAATCCCATCTTACGCAATCATACGCTTTAGCAAAATCAAATTTCAAAATCATCCCTCCATCGTTATTATTCGACTGTTTCAAAGAGTGTATAACCTCATTAACCAGTATGATGCCATCTACATTTTGTCTTCCTTTTATAAACCCCGATTGAGTATCACTAACAAGATGATCTATAACCCTTTACAATCTACCAGTAAAAACTTTAGAAATAATCTTATACACCTAGTTAAGTAAAAAATTGGACAAAAATCACTAACCTCTTTCGGGCACTCTATCTTAGGAATTAATACTATAAACGATGAATTCAAGCCCCTTGGTAAACTGTTCAAACTATGAAACACTTGTATCAATGCCATTAACTCCTTCTGAAGAAAATGCTATCCTTTTTTATAAAACTCAAAATTAAAACCATCTGGTCCCGGTGCTTTTGAACCATCACAACCTTTTATTGCCTCCCAAACTTCTTGTACTAAGAATTTCTTTTCCAAAGCAACCGGTTGTTCCAAAGAGAGCCTTTTCAATCCCGTATCTACTAGAAAAGAATCCATTAATCTGTCTTGTGAAAAGTGTTTCCGGAAAGCACAAAATATATGTATTTTAAGCTGAAAAGGATCCAATATCCAAACTCAGACCTAAAATGTTGTTCTACATCCCTCTAATTTTTGCAGCCCACTAGAAATAGCGTGTGTTGTGATCCCCCTCACGCAACCAAATTGCACGCGACTTTTGTCTCCAAATAGACTCTTAGAAACGTAATAACCACCATAAGTTACTCTTTAAATTTCTACGCTCCTCCTCTAACAAAGCATCATCCCCATTTCCAATAATCTGCTCATCCAAATCATTCAACATATTTATTTTCGCTTCTATCTATAGATCAACACTGCCAAACCCTTTCTTATTCTATTCCTTCAAAAACACACGCATGGCTTTCAACTTGTCTAGCAAGTTATATCCCTCACAAGCAGAAGAAATTTGACTCTATTCTAACTCCATCGTTCTCACATTGTTTTTCTTCTCCAACCAACAATTTAGAAACTTGAAAGGTTGAAGCCCCCAATCATAAGAGTCTGAAACATGTCGAATAGAGATATGATCCAAGATCGTTATTTGTAGACCAAATTGTAACAAATTACTAAACCTATCAATCCAGTTAGCAGAAACAATAAATCTATCTAGCCTGCTACACTTATTACCTCATCCAAACCTAGTATATCGCTTACCCTGCATCGACAAATCATACAATTCAGTGTCGGACATGAAATCCGTAAAAGCCTCAATCCCACGTCTGTTCCCAAACAATTGCACCTTTCATCCATGAAAATCACAACATTAAAATCACCCCACACAACTCGGCTCATCCAAAGACACTATCTTCACACACAATCTGTCCCAAAGCTCCGATTGATCAGTCACGTTACATGGTGAACATATTGACACCATGGCACAACTCTATTTTCTAATACCCAAGACCCTCGAACAATTACAAAATTACAGTCTATAAACGAATCTCGCAATACAAATTTTAACGTCTCCCAAATCACTAACACACTACCCGACAATCCACTTGAAGGAGAAAACATAGAATCAAACGAGTCCGAAAGCCATGCCTTTTCACCAGCTGTAAATCATTCCTCTTAAATTTAGTTGCCTGCAAGAAAATCATCTCTCAACGCTGCTATTGTAACATCTTTTGGATTGCTTTTCTCTTTGTCGATGCGCCCAAACCTCGTACATTCCATCACAACACTCTCATGACGAACTTTATTGCTCGTCGTCAAGAAATCGTGCAATGTCGCGCACAATATTCTCATCTTTTCCAATTGTCTTTGCACCAATTATCTTTCCAAAGTTCATTGTTTCCATTGCTTCTTTAAAGATAACCTCCCTACGATTCGCGAAATTCGATTCACTCAATGATGCATTCGCAAAATTGCCAATTGGCTCTGACACTTTTCTTGGTTTACCACGACCCTTCTTTGTAGCTTTCCCCTCGATAATTAATCTTTCTTCTGGAGGCAATAGGCTCCGAGCCACTTCTGCTATATTTTTTATTTTTCTATGTTCCCCCTTATAGGTTATTATTGTAGTGGACTTCACCCTAGCCTCCACCTCTAAAGGCCCGGCCGATGATCGGCCCAAAGAGACATCCTGTAATCGAACAACTTCCTCACTTAAACTTGTTTCCCCCAAATTCTCTTTTATTACACGATCAACACAACCTGCCTCCTCCTCTATGGATCGAGCCAAAATCTCTATAGAGTCCATAACACACAAGTTTTGTTATTTTTCCCAAGCGTCCTTCTCGTCTACAATGTGCTTAGCTTCGGAACAACAATCCACACCCTTATCACCATTGTCAGAATCCATAAGATCATTTTCAGTAGCTGACTTCCCTTGACACCCCTCACTCTTGTTGTCAAGACTATGTTCCACCTGCTTTGATGTATCAACTTAAGTCGCCACACTTTTTCTCACGTCCTGCTGCACCTTGCTAAAACTAAGATTTACATAACACTTACTAGCATACGAACCATTTACCTCCTCATCAAGAACTTGATTCTCCTCTCTTAATTGATCTTTCTTGTTCTGCTCTAAATCTACTTCTCATTCCACACAATTATATTCACAGCTATGCCGAAGATACAATTCCCCTTTCGTCACTTGAATACAAATTTTTTTACCTTGGACATTGAGGGAAATTATTTCATCAATTCTCTCTAATTGATCCGTCTCTATGAGTACTCATCATCTCTCAAACAACTCGACTGTCTCATCCTTAACTTTCACCACTTTACTCTAATTTAAAGCCATATTAACAAAAGTTCATTTTGACCAAGCATGGACTGAAACTCCAAAAATCGATAACCAAGTACGTCTTGAACCCATTGCACTATCTGGTGACCAAATTGTAACCTTCTCAAACCATCGATCCAGCACTCCCCTATCTATAATATGTTGTCGTAATTCTAAATCAGTAAACACCAGCATGATTCTATTTCCCGCAATGCGTATCATAGAGAAACCGTGAATTGCTTCTGTTTTCAAACATTCAGCCAATTCTCTCAGAGTTACCATATCTCGATGCCATCCAGTTGCGCACCGACTCAGAACCCCTA
Source organism: Hibiscus mutabilis (assembly GCA_019671005.1). NCBI lineage: Eukaryota > Viridiplantae > Streptophyta > Magnoliopsida > Malvales > Malvaceae > Hibiscus > Hibiscus mutabilis. Next base: position 17,335,706 of record CM033740.1, on the reverse strand, counting down.
AATTTTCTTCCTCGATTACAACCACAGCCTCTTTACCCCCTACGTGCTGTTTCTAATAATCCGCCCTTTTGATATTCACTCTCTCAACCTCATGATTTTCATTCTTCATCTGTCTCTTGCGCCGCCAAAATTGATTTTGAGTTTCATGTTTTGCCAGCGAAATCCTTATTGTGAATCCATAAATCTTGAATCCATTCAATCTATCACGCATACGGATCGCATCACTCTCTGAATCCATTCGCACAAAGACAAATCTTAAGCCCTCTTTATTCCTCTTTTTGGCACAAATACGTCAAGTACCTTACCATGTCTGTCGAAAACTTGCCACACCCCTTTCCAATGAATGTTCTTGGACAGATTAGAGACATATAATGTCCAAACACGCCTACCATCGGCCACTGTTCTTTGATCGCTCATAGAGTTTATAGGAATCTGACAGTCTTCTTGTGGTTAATTGGTTACTAAATTCGGGGTCTTCCCTCAATGTTTCGCTAATGGTCTCTCCAGTCTGCTTATCATATTTGGCTCATACTTTATGGAAGGTTTTTTTTTAGAAATCTTAAAATAAAATAAGTAAAGTTTGCTAAGATAAAAGATGCTTCTTGATTTCTTTTTCGCTTGAAAATATGTTTATTTTTTCTTTCGGTTTATCCTCCTCCATTTTGTTCTTCCCCTTCATTGCTTCTATACTCTTCTTCAAACAAGCCATGTCTTCATTCACTTGGCTTGGTGTCAAAAGTACCAAAGTGATCTTTTTACCTCTATGTAAGAAATAGTATCGGTTGGTATATCTATCATGTATTGCTCGCTTATCGAACTGCCACGGTTGTCCAAGTAACAAATGACTTGCATCCATAGACACCACATCACAAAGGACCTCATCTTTGTAATTTCCAATAGAGAATGGAATAATCACTTGTGTGGTAACTTTTAATTTTCTTCCATCATTCAGCCACTTTAATTTGTAAGGATTGGGGTGCTTCATCATTTTCAAACCTCACCTGTCAACCATAAGAGTACTTACAACATTAGTGTAACTATCGCCATCAATTATCACAACATATACCTTATCATTCATATGACATCTCGTATGAAAGATGTTTTCACATTGTTGTTCGTCTTGTGACATTTGGATATTTAGGCTCCGTTTGACAATAAGGATCTCATCATCCGCTGACATTTTAATCTTCTCCTCTTCTTCTTCTTCACGAAGTTCTGGTTTGTCTTTTTCATGATCGGATTCTATCTCTCTATTATCTAATAGAAGCATCGTGTTTTGATTGGGCATTGGCTCACTATGTGACCTCGTCTAAGGCACTTAAAACACTGAATATCCCTTGTGCACTGATAAGTGACTACTTTCTTTCCTCTACCAACTTCCACAATGGGTTGCTTCGTTTTGCTGGATTTAGCCTTCTCCTTAATTTAAAGAGGCGTAGATTTCTTGAAATTGTTTTGATTGAAACGAGGGTTAGAAATATTATTGAAAGTATTATTACCTCGAGAAATAGACTTCTTCCTTTGTTGATGTTCAACTTTGATCGCCATATGCATCATCTCGTCTAATTCAACATAATGTTGTAATTCTACAACATTAGCAATCTCCTGGTTAAGACCGGCTAAGAAACGCACCATTGTTGCTTCTCGATCTTCTTCAATGTTGGCACGTATCGTGGCCATCTCTATTTCTTTAAAATAATCTTTAACACTCCTATTGCCTTGTTTTAAATTCTGCAACTTCTGGAATAAGTGTCGATGGTAGTGAGACGGTACAAATCTCCTCCCTATGATTCTTTTCATTTTAAGCCATGTTGTGATTAGCCCTTCGCCTGTTCTTATTCATGTACTGATTAATTGGTCCCACCAAATTAATGCATAGTCCACGAACTTCATTGTTACTGATCTCACCTTTCTTTGTTTAGAATAGTTGTAATAATCGAACACATGTTCTACCTTACTTTCCCATGCTAGATAGGTATTTGGACCTATTTTTTCTTGAAAATGAGGTATGGTAACTTGAATTTTGCTCAAATTGTGATCAAGTTGGGCACGCCCTCCATAGTGTCTCAGGGCATTATGTCTTGATGATCGGCCCATCTCGTCATCATCATTATTGTCATCATACTCTTCACCGTGTTCATCATCTCTAGGCTGATTTTGCCTTCGTGGGCCTTGGGTTACTCAGGTGTTGCCTTGTGACCTTTCAAGTCTGTATATTCTTCCATATAATGGCTCGAGTTCAGCCTTCAACATTTTCTGCAATTCTCGAATCATGGCTTGCATTTGCAGATTTGATTGTCCCCTAACTTGATTTATTTCGCTAGAACCTTTCATTGTTAGTAAAATAAAAATAAAACCTCACTTGCACACTCACAAAAGCCTCACAATTCTCTCCAAGGAAAGTGATATGGCACTCCACTCTACACTCGTGTTTCACTCGAGAAATATGGCTTTTACGTTCCCCTTCTGTTCTCACACGCTTAATATGCCTTTTCCACTCATTCTCTCGCGTTTAGTTCTTTAAGGAACTAACTTAAGACTTTGTCAAACTTGTTCAAGTGTGTTGGCTAAATAACAACAACGGTTAGTAAACTTGTTCAAGTCTGTCCTAATCCCATATCCTATGTCTTTGGCGCAACCCAATTCTAATCATCAGATCTGTCCGATTTGACGGTCTAGATTAAGAACAGGAGAACTTGTTCCCCTTCCCACGTAAGCGCGTCGTTCCTAGCTTCATGCCTTGCAGAACCACACCATGGTCCCAGCACAATCGAGCCACTCCAGCTGCCCCCGATCGATACCCATGTGCAGCCAACCGAACAAACCAGTAGCTACTCGAGGTCCTCACTAGAAAAATGAAACAAACGCTGGCCCCCCTCTCTCGAACGACCAAGTCACATAAGCAAACAAGAAACAATAATGTCAGAAAATCAGAGTATGCACATGAATTCAAACAAATAACATGTCGGGGAATTTCTCAACAATCTTAGAGGCAGCATCAACCAATAGTCTTATTTTATAGCTATTTTCAATTTCTTTAAACAATGTAAATTAGGGGTATAAAATCAAACTCTACCCATTTATAATCCCATTGGGGAATTCTCAGAGATAATCAATACAAAAAAGAGAAAAATCTTCCAAGGTATTTTTAGTTTCTCTATTTTTGAATCTAAAAGGAAAGAGAGTTTTAGGGTTTTGGTAACCTTGGTCGTTCGGCCACCTATCGTTGGTGGGTTGAGGTCACCGTTACCAAGGAATAACGGCCGCCAGTGGGGTGCTTTTTGACATTCAACTCCGTGTCGTTTGGGCTACTCCGGTGAGGAAAATCAAACGTTTTTCGAAAGTTTTTAAAAGGTTTTTGATTTTGATTTCAGAAGAAAATGGTTTTCAAAAAAGGAGAAGTTTTGGTTCTGTTCTCTTTAGATTTTGGTAAAAGGTTTTTTTTTTGAAATATGAGTTCTGATCTATTTTTTACGAAGGAAAAAAGGAGATTTTTGTCTGGGTTTTCGAGTTCGCCTGCCGTCGACAGACGACACGGCAGAGAGACCGTTGATTTTTGAAAACCAGGGCAGCGTTCATCTATTATTCAGGAGCAATGATGAACAAGGCATAGAGTTTTGAGATTGAGAGTTTAATTCGTTTTTGGGAGAAAGGAATATTCATTTCTGTTTATCAAAAGTGGGTTTTATACCCACGTTTTAAAATGGGATATTTACCTCATTAAGTCCCTCCGCCCATAATTTATCCTCTCCGCGGTCCCTCCTATTTTAATTTTTTTTTCAGTTTTATCCCTATTGCTCGATTTGGTCCGAGATTGGTGGTCCAATTACCCTTATGATCACTGCCCCTTTATGTTCATTTAATTTTGCCTTTATTTAACGTTTCTGTTTTTTTTGCACTGCTTTTATGTTTATTTAATTTTAATCTTATAATCTTGCATATATATTATATATATATATATATACTATGCTTATAATTATTACGTGTACCTTGTTGCCATATGCATATGTAAGTAATATGTATGTACTATAGTATGCGCGTATTTGTTTTTTGCATGTGTTTTGTTTGCTGTATGTATATATATGTATATATCTATGTAGTGTTATGTATGTTTTATATGTTTTTTTAGTGCCGTATGTATATTTGTAATATGTGTATAATATATGGTATGGGTATCTTCGTATATATTAATGTACATGTTTGATTCTTGTATGTATATACTCATCTAATTTTCATGCTTCATTTATGTCATTTATATATCTGCCATGTTTAATTTTTGTATGGTATATTCTTGTTAGATTTTAATATTTGTGTTTCATATTCGTTATTTGTTCATCATCATTATTATGTTGCATCCGGGATATAAACTATTAATGCGACGCTCCTTTATTCGAGGGTAAACTTGTCTAGATCCAAAAGCCTTGGTTATGGTTGTCGTTTATTCCTCGAACACCAGAGCCCTTTAAAATGTACTCGTATGTATAATCAAATTTTGATTTAATTGTCATTTTAACTCTCAAAATCCGATATTAATAAAATAATAATTGATTTGGTAGCAAGTTTGGGCATGGTGGGGGTCTAAAACCTTCCCCACACGTAACCAACTCCCGAAATCGAAAGAATAAGAATCTCTGGTTTATTTTTAGGGTCTAGTCTACCTAACTTAAGTGACCGGTGGAGAATCTAGTTTTATTTCTAAAAATACAAATTTCAAGAAAAAGTGGGATACCAGTTGAATTTTTTTAATTTAGTCTCTGCAGCATGGCAACTCCGCTGGGGGACCAAATTTTGTTTTTACAAAAAAAGAGAGTTGACCCTAAAAAAAATTTACCATTTTATTAATATCGGAAGTTGCAAGTTAAAGTGACAATTAAATTAATATTTGTTTATAAATACGAGTTTAATTTTAACGCATTTAAAATTTGGCATATAAACCCGTTTTTAAATGAGGGGAAAATGCTATTTCCTTCGTGAGGATATTGATTCTCCGCATATGCCTAGTAAGTACCTTCAGGGCTCGTGTACCTTATGTCTTCGCGAGAATACAGATTCTTTGTATAGACATAAGGGAATGGGTCCCCTCGAATTGAACTCGATTGAAAGGCAACTATAATGGGTGATGATCGGGGCCTTGCTACCTTTAGTAAGGGACAAGGACAGTCTAGTACCAAAACTGCATGTAGCGAATATAAAAGCGCACCCCATTAGAGCCATGCGGATAACCTAAGAGAATTAAAGGGCATGCAGTTAGGCATATTTGCTTGCTTTGATTAATTTTGGTTTTCCTTTTTTGTATTATTTATGGTTTATTGATTATGTTCAATAGCTAACCCATTTGTTGCTTTGTTTTTGTTTTACATATTGTTTTGCATGACATGATATAAATGGTTGATTCTCAAAGTAATCACTTAATTAGAAAGCTTTCACAATGAATGGAAGGTATCTCAGTCAAGAAAATGAAAACATGATTGTTTGACATTGGTCCAGGTACAAGAAGTGACCGAGTCCGTGAATATGTCAGCCGTGAAAGCTAAAGCCCTTCGTTCATTCATCAACTAAGAGACGGAAGAGGGATTGAGTTTTTTTTTCGATTGCTTAAAAAATCAAGGAATTAGGAGTTAGAGTTGAAGTCCATCTATAGATGAACATGTTTATTCTATTGTAACGAGAAACTTTTTATATTTGATGAAAGTTGTTCTAGAGTGATCACCTATGAAATTAACGCATTTATTTGCATTCATTCTTGCATTTATTTTTATGGTACTTTATAATTTATCCCATGCATTTTATAGCATATACCATGCATTAATTAATAAAATAATAAGATTAATTGTGGAAAATGTCATGATAGCAAGTTTAAGCCGCAATCATTCCGTACACCTACGGTACACGTTCTCAAACAAAAATTGGAACGCAGATTGGCTAATGTTGAGAAATCACAAAAGAATATCGAGGAACACTTGGGTAATATCGAGAAAAAGATTGAGCGATCACATGATGAGATCATAGCCCGCATCAATGCATTGTTGGGGGAAGAGGGATATTGGAAAAGCCCAAGTTGTGCACGAAAATTCCAATGTAGAGGACCTAGGTGGAAACACATCTCATATGAAGGTTCAACCGGAAGGGTCAGTTCTGAAGAATGTTTAAATGGCTGGGGCATCTGCTAGAAATCCAATCGACTTGGGACATGGTTTTGAAAATAATGTTGATTTGGAAGTTCCAGATTTGAATCTTATCAATGAAATAGACACAAGATGGAGGAAGGAGTTTGAAAAGAAGTTCAATGAGCAACGTCTCCAAATGGAAGAAAGAGTCAGCATGTTGCAAGCAACTGACGATTATGGAATTGATGTTATGGAGTTGAGCCTAGTAGCTGATTTTGTTATCCCGCACAAGTTCAAAGTGCCTGACTTTGAAAAATATGATAGGACAACTTGTGCTTCGGCTCCAAGGACAGATCCAGGATTTGGGAGTGGGGGTAAAACATAAATTTTGAAAGGTGGGGGGCAAATTCATAATTATTCTAATTTTTTCAAAAAAATATATAAAAAATTAAAGGTAAAAAAATTCCCCTGCCCGGGGGGCAACAACCTTTTCCATCATCAATATATCTTCATCACTGTTCGGCTCATTTGACCGTGTATTGCCTTAAGATGAAGGTACACTTGAAGAATGAAAAGCTACTTATTCATTGCTTTCAAGACAATTTGACTAGAGCAGCCACACGTTGGTACTCACAACTCAGCCAGGCCAATGTAAAGTCATGTAAAGATCTATCAAGAATGTTTAATGATCAGTACAAGCATATGAAAGACAAGTCCCTAATAGGGGTAATAGCGAGTTGAGCCAGCCTCAGCTCGACTCGGCTCAGAAACAGTATTATTGGACTCGGCTCGGGCTTGAGGCTCGTTGAGCTCAAAATTTTAGGCTTGAGCTCAGCTAAAAAATAATATTATTGAGCTCGTCTCAGGATCGAAGCTTATCGGGCTCAGTTATGCTCAACTCAAAATGGACAATGCTATAGTTTTTTCTATAAAAGATGGGGCCTCGTTAAAAGCCCTTTTCATAACCAACACTAAAACAAAATTCAATATCGAGAAAGGGGAAAAGAGTCCCCAAAAATTAGATTAATCCAAATAACCAATAAATATTCTTACAATACAAAAACATAATCAAAGAAAATACAAAATCAAACAACAACCAAGAAAAATGCCCAATCTATTTTAGTTAATTTGCTTTTAGTGGATTTCCCCCTAATTTATTTTATTGCTTTTCTTTTGCTAAATATATTAATTTTAGTGCATATGTAGTATATATATAATATATATAATTATTCTGAGCCTATTTACGATCTTTTCGATCTAAGCTTGGGTCAGCTCTGCTCAACTTGTTAAGGTCTCGAGCCGAGCACGAGCCTGAGTTGTGCTCACTCGAGCTGAGCTTTGACTGAGCCGAGCCTGAGTAGCTTACGAGCTGGTCAAGCTCATTATAACCCATAGTCCCTAATAGAATAATGCTACAAGGAATAACTTAAGGGCATAATGGGAATTGTTAGACAATATGCTCAAAGATGGAGAAATGTCGCGGCACAATTCCAACCACCCGTTATGAATAATGAAATTACATGTATATTTGTAGATACATTGCAATGTCCACTCTACGAAAAGATGATCAACAATATATCATCGAGCTTTGCTAAATTTTTGAACACGGCCAAATCAATTGAGGCTGCATTCAAAAGTGGCAAGCTTAAGACCGAGAAAAGTTTGGAAAAGTATTAGAAGAAAAAAGACAATAAAGTGAGTAATGTGAGTACTCACAACGCTAGTAACATCGTGATCACGTCGAACCCGGTGTTGTCAAATTCATAAGGATCTAATAAGAAAGAGGCAAAATGACAAAATGAATAAACCTTTACTCTGTTACCCATGACCTATGGTGAGTTTTACCCTAAGCTTCTCGAGGCCGACTTGATTCACCCTTATCACATTACTCTAATGCAACCCCCTTATCCTTCGTGGTATGACTCTAAGGCCCAATGTGAATACCATGCGTGAATTACCCGACACTACATCGGTAATTGCAAGACATTTAAAAATGTGTTTCAAACTTGATCAATACGGGAGTTCTAAAGTTTGACTCGCCAGATGTAGCAACCAACCCATTGCCTAATCACGATGGATAAGGAGTCAATGCAATTGAGGAAGATGTGGCCAAGAAAGTGAAGAGGATGAGATCAAGTCCTCATTAAGTTGGGTGTATAAGCAACTATTTGGAGTCGGGTTGATCATACAGAACTTAAAGATTAACAAGGAAGTCAGAAAAAGTGTGTCTGTGAGTATCATTAGGAGGAAGGCCATGAGATACAATGTTGCTAAGAATTCAGATGCTTGATTCAGAAAATGATGGACAATAAAGAGATTGAGTTTTTTGAGAAAGTTGAAGGATTGAAGAATCAAGATGAATGAAAAATCAGCTCTGAGGTTGTCTAGAGTTTTCGAAGCATCTTATCTATGTTTTTCCATGATTAGATGTTGATTTGTTTGAATTTCCATGCATTTTTAGTTTTCTTTTAAAGTAATGTTTCAAATCAACTCTCACACTTTTGGCCTGAAAGTAGCGATAATCTTTTGTAAGGGCATATGTTATGTTTGCGGATTCTCCTTTCAATGAAAAGATGCATTTTGCTTAACATACAATGACATTGAAAACCATGTATATGTATATATCTTTTCTTACCCTTGTAGATCTCTGGATATCAAGTGCATAATGTGATAGTGATTCTGATGCAAAGATCAGTCGAATGTTGTCATAACGATGAAGTGTGATTTCTTACTTAACCTACTCTGGTCGGCAACGCACAAAAATCAAGACTACTACTCCTTTGATGATGTTTGATGATGAAAAAATATCCAAATTCATAAAAGTAAGGTGAACTAGGCAAGTTTAACCGAGTGGAGTTGCTTTAAATTGAAGTTTTAAGCGTAGTTTTCTATGCACTAATAAGGATACATGGATTATAACTAGCGCCCAAAATACAAAATACAAAAATAAAAAAAAAAAAAATGAAAAAAATAAGAAACAAAAAATAAAAAATGAAAATGAATGAATGAACAGTTAAATAAATCTCGGAGCACTCTGATGGAGCCATAGGGTTGACAAACCTAATAAGGAGCTATGCTCCCCCTATTCAATACCCTGGCATCATAGATGAATTATTGAAGATACAAGTATAACAATACGATAATGGTTAGTTGCAATCAAAGACACACATATGCACTTAGAATTTTATTCTTAGAATAATGTTTTTGCACTCCATTGGTTAAACAAGTCCAAGAAGCTTGAACACATTTATGAATGGAGGAAAATAATGAGAAATAAAAAGAGTAGTTTAAAAATGAATCAAGCAATACGATAATCATGAGGATGAACTGAGTGGTCTAAGAGGAATTTCACAACATCAAATATCGCCACAACGTTCAGAATCTTCATAGACACAAACTATGCTTGAAATGATCGCCGGAGGGTTGAATATAATATGCTATTGCACTTGATATCTAGGGCATCCTATTTCTTTCTTTATATTATGATCTTGATTTTCCTGGTCTTGTATGTTAATCCAAAAAGGCATCCTCCATTGAAATGCCATTAAGCAAACTAACAATTTTATAAACCAAAAGATTTTTTGTATTACTTCGGAGATAAATTTCAAAATATGAGGCTGTGGATGCAAATGATCGACCTGACATGGAAAAGATATGGTTGAGTGCAAGATATTCTTTTTGTAGTCGGCAACCCTTTGTTCAAAAGGGGAATAATTCATCAGTGATTATGGTGAGGATAATGATAATAATTCATATACAAGACAGTTTAGGGACTTAAAGAAAATTTCTACCATGGTGCTTGGACTGGTTTATGAAATCAAAGAATGATCCTAAAGAAAAGTTCAGTGGCTTAAGGCATTTCCTCGACCTAAATGATGAAAGAGGGGCAAGTTTTATATGATGGGTCAAGAAATAAGAAAATTAGCGACGCATCATTGTCCATGATGCAACAAGATCTTTTGCACTTGGGATTTCAAATCAAAATGGGCAAGAGATGACACAAAGCCTGGAAGAGTTTGATTATTAAAGAAGTCAGAAGTTTGCTAAAAAAGAACTAGAGTAAATGACATAATTTTGGGGCAAAATTTTGTTGGGGCATGAAGATGACAAATCAATTCAATGAAAAAGATTCCTCAAAAGCAGAACTCAAGAAGTTGAGCAAGGTTGGAGGGGGAGCAATCTAAAGTGAAAATTTTGAAAAGTCGCTTTAGAGCAAAGATACAAAGATTCTGAAGTTTGAACCCGAGTATGAGATGAGTTGCTTTAACATTAGAAACAATTTCAAAGAAAAATTGTAGCAAAAATTTTGAGCTTCCCTAAAGACGAGCTCAACCAAGTGGTCCTCAGTTTGCATCACTCATGCATCATGAATAGTTAGATATCCTTAAAATAGGGGCATGCTAACTCATATCATATTATTTTTTCTATTTTTATATGAATATAGGGAAACGCCGGTACACCCCATGGCGTAGCGAAAAAATTATCCGGCGAATTCCACCATTAATCCATGTACGAGGAACAAATTCGGGATGAAAAATGATGAAGCGTTACCTTAATTAAATCTGATAATCGGAAGGACGTAGGAGAATCCAATTCTTTTAGCACGATGTTGAATCCTAGTCGTCATAACAATGTTCTAACCTCTATGCAGTCCACCCGAATGAAACGCACAATATTTTACTTCTCTAATTGTTAGAGAGGTTTTTAGCAGTAGGCATATCTTTGGCTGCTAGACCTTATGCCTTTATATAGCATTCAAAACCCTAATCCTAATTAAATTTAGATTTATTAAATATACAATATATTTAACCGAATATAATTAAATATGTAGATCTAATTCTTTTTCAATTATGTTTCTTTAGGGATATATATATATATATATTAATAGTGTTTGATAATTATAATAATTATCTAGTATTATATATATAAACAAAATTATGTAATTACAATAATTATAATAATTTCAGTTTTTAGTAAAATCAAACATGTATACATATATATATATATATATATATTTATTTTAACTAATTTCGTGTACAACAAGTTTGTACAAATGCTATCTAGTCGATATATTTTAACTAATTTCGTGTACAACAAGTTTGCACACATTCTATCTAGTCGATATTTGTTAGTTTCAATCATAGGGTGTGACCCTTGTAGGTTCATGTAACGTTAGCAGTAAAATCTAGAACAATTCTAATATTACAAGCAATAAGTGGCATCTAGCAATACGTCATTGCTACCTAAGTTACAGAAAGTCGTGGTTCGACATAACCTCTTCGTGATTAACTCTTTTTATGTGTTTAATCCTTTTGTCTTTATATCTAGATTGGACACAAGTCATGGAATAGTCACACTTGTATAGTCCATCTAATATTTCTTGATATCTTGAGTAGACTATTATAAACGAATAACTATGATATCTCATATCAATTATTCGAGCATGACCATGCATTTCTAGTCTCACTCAATCAAGTGGCCTATGATATTACTCCTATTATGTAAGAGGGGCAAATCCTATCTTGATCAACAATATCCCACTACATAGATTATGACATATCCAATATCAGTCTTTATAGCGTAGTCAGTTACGAAACATGTTTAACTGTATCAAAATATGTCACTCCCAATGTTGAAATAATGACGATCTCAAGTCTGAGGATCATACATGTAGTTATCACTATGAGCAATATTGTGACTGTCACATAATAATCCAAGAAACATGCTCATAGCGGGTCAATCCAATATGTCATTCTCTAACACATACTTATGTATTGATTTTGACATCTCCATGTCAATAACAACTCTTTGTCATCAATCAACTACATATTAGTCTTAATGTATTATTGTTGTCCATGCCCATAATATTACTCGACTAAGGACATTTAAGAATAACCATATTATTCTAAGAACTTTATTATAATCCAGTTTATTTAGATATGCACAGAATAATGACTGAAATAATAATAATGGCTTTATATTAATAAACAAGATAAATAAGTATGTCTTTTACAATCATCTTATAATTGGTCTTTGGGCATACTCCAACAAGGAATTATTAAATATTCAACAGGCTACATCAAGCTTGAAAAGATTATTACCAAAGCCTTCAGTGCATGGTTTCATTTTTGAGCTGTCAACTTTCAGTGTTTGACAATCCGGGCATTAGTAAAACCTTTAGTGCGTGATGATTTGGACCTTAAGTAAGACCTACAATGCTTGGCTCTAATCCTTTGAATCATCAACCTTCAGTGTTAGATGACTCGAGCTGTCAGTAAGGCATTCATTGCATGGCCTTAATTCTCCAAGCCATCAATAAAACCTTCAATGCATGATGTTTTGGGTCATCAGTAAAGCTTCCAATGCTTGACCTTTAATTTTTCGAACCATCAGTAAGACATTCAGTGCGTTATGATTCAGATTATCATCTTCAAAAATGTCCGCCAAGAAGAGCAAAAACTTCCAACCAGAAAGAACTCGTAGCTCCAAGACTACAAACAGAGAAGTGGGACAAAATTAGTGCTTTTGGACTTTACCCTATTCTTGTTTTCCAAGAACAAGCAAAGATGAGGAGCTGTAATCATTAACTTTGTCCAGTTAATAACTCTTTTTCATTTTATTTTATTCAAATATTTTATGCTATTTTTTGCTTATTATTTTTATTGTTATTATATATTACTTAAAAAACAAAAAAATAAAACAATTTAAATAAATAGCCCAATTAAAAAATAGTACATTAATATATAGAACATTTACATAACTTAAAACCCCAATATATTATATACGGCCCAACTTACTTAAAATTAAAACCCTATCCCATATCCCATATCCCATATCCCATGTATTTGGCGCAACCCAATTTTGACCATCAGATCTGCCCGATCTGACGGTTCAGATTAAAAATATGAGAGCTTGTTCCCCTTCCCACGTATGCGTGCCGTTCCTGGCATTATGCCTTGCAGAATCGCACCATGGTCCCAGCACAACCGAGCCACTCCAATTGCACCCGATCGAGCCCCATGTGCAGTCACCCGAGGTCCTCACCAGCAAAATGACACAAACGCTGGTTCCCTCCCTCTCTCGAACGGCCAAGTCAAATAAGCAAACAAGAAACAATAATGTCAGAAAATCAGAGTATGCACATGAATTCAAACAAATAGCATGTAGGAGAATTTCTCAATAATCTCAGAGGACAGCAGCAGCCAATAGTCTAATTTTATAGTTACTTTCATCTTCTTTAAACAATGTAAATCAAGGTATAAAATCAAACCCTACCCGTTTGTAATCCCATTGGGGAATTTTCAGAGATAATCAATACAAAAAAGGAGAAAAATCTTTCGCGGTATTTTCAGTTTCTCTATTTTCGAAATCTAAAAGGAATGGGAGTTTTAGGTTTTGGTTACCTTGTTCGTTCTGCCACCTATCATCGGTGGGTTGAGGTCACCGTTACCAAGGAATAACGGCCGCCGGTGGGGTGCTCTTCGACCTTCAACTCCGTGTCATTTGGGCTACTCCGGTGAGGGGAAATCAAATGTTTTTCGAAAGTTTTTAAAAGGCTTTTGGTTTTGGTTTTCAGAAGAAAATGGTTTTCAAAAAGAAGGGGGAAGTTTTGGTTCGATTCTCTTTAGATTTCGATAAAAGGTGTGTGTTTTTAAAATCCGAGTTCGGATCTATTTTTTACGAAGGAAAAGAAGATTTTGGTCTGAGTTTTCGAGTTCGTCTGCCGCCGACGAACAGCGGTCGGCGCAGCGGAGAGACCGCCGATTTCATGAAACCAGTGCGACGTTCATCTGTTATTCAAGAAGAATAATGAACAAGGCAGAGAGTTTTGGGATTGAGAGTTTAATTCGTTTTTGGGAGAAATAAAATATTGATTTATGTTTATCGAAAGTAGATTTTATACCCACGTTTTAAAATGGGATATTTACCTCATTAAGTACCTCTGCCCATAATTTATCCTCTCCGTGGTCCCTTCTATTTTAAAAGATCTTTCAATTCCATCCCTATTGCACGATTTGGTCCGAGACTGGTGGTCCAATAACCCATCTGATCCCTGCCCCTTTAGGTTCATTTAATTTTGCCTTTATTTAATGTTTCTGTTTCTTTTTTTATTGCTTTTACGTTTATTTAGTTTTAATCTTATAATATTGCATATATTATTTATATGTATATATGTTATGTTTATATATATATATATATATATATATATACTATGCTTATAATTATTACGTGAACCTTGATGCCATATATATATATATATACTATGCTTATAATTATTACGTGAACCTTGATGCCATATGCATATGTATGTAATATAGTATGCGCGTATTTGGTTTTTGCATGTGTTTTGTTTACCGTATGTATATATATGTATATATATCTATGTAGTATTATGTATGTTTTATAGTATGTTTTTTTAGTGCCATATGTATATTTGTAATATGTGTATAATAAATGGTGTGGGTATCATGGTATATATTAATGTACATGTTTGATTCTTGTATGTATGTACTCATTTAATTTTCATGCTTCATTTATTGTTCAAAAAAAAAAAATTCATGCTTTATTATGTGCCATGTTTAATTTTTCTATGGTATATTCTTGTTAGATTTTAATATTTGTGTTTCATATTCGTAATCTTATGCCTTCTGTCCTTTATTTATTTTGTTCATCATCATGTTACATCCGGGATATAAATTGTTAATACAATGTTCCTTTATTCGAGGGTAAACTTGGCTAGATCCAAAAGCGTTGGTTGTGGTTGTCGTTTATTCCTCAAACACCGGGGCTCTTTAAAATGAACTCGCATGTATAACCAAATTTTGATTTAATTGTCACTTTAACTCACAAAATCCGATATTAATAAAATGATAATTGATTTGGTACTAAGTTTGGGCATGGTAGGGGTCTGAAACCTTCCCCACACGTAATCGACTTCCGAACCCGAAAGAATGAGAATCTCTGATTTATTTTTTGATATCTGGTCTACCTAACCCAAGTTACCGGTGGCGATTCCAATTTTATTTCTAAAAATACAATTTTTCAAAGAAAATTCCCCCAAATAAAAATTTTCAAGAAAAAGTGAGATGCCAATCGAATTTTTTTAATTTAATCGCTACATCATCGTCTTCTCGATTTTAAGATCGAACACAAATTTGTTTATCTACACGAGAAGAGCGAAGCACAAAACTAGAAAAGTAAACAAAAAGAAATAAAAATAAAATAAAATAAACTTAACTTCTTGACACCACCCCTGGCAACGACGCCAATATTTGATGGGTGTCGAATCCATCAAAAATAAATATCTACTTGTTCTAAATATTTTGTAGTAGCAGTAATTAGGGTCGATCCCACAGAGAGCGGTAAGAGATTAAGTTTATATAAATGAAATAAAAGTAAAAAGGGAATTTGAGTTTGGTAATAATTGAAAAACTAACGAAAGCAAATTAAACAAGGGAAGCTCAATAATGATGAGGGATTCTAGTCAAGATAGGTCTTAAAATATTTATTCAAGATTTTAGATCATTGATCTTCACAAGGATGATTCTACTTCAATTCCAAATAGCTTAGTTAAGGTTAATACGTGAAGCACATTATATAACCTAATCTCTCTATAATAGATAATCCCCAAGATTGCAAGTATGATCACCACTTATTATCAAGGTTAAACTCTTAGAGACAGCACGCTAGAGTAAATACGTATCAAATAACATTGTTGAACAACGAGACCCAGACACACATACTATCAAAACACCAGCGCTTGTCAAGCACACGAAATTATACCTTCAAACCCACCAGCTGTAGCGACCTTTTTTCTAAAAATCGAAAATTGCTAAATGGAGCTATTTTCTTTTTCTCTTTTTTGGAAAATATAAAACGGGGGGAATTCTTTTAAAATTCGTGTTTTAGGAAAATAAAAACTTGGTGTTGTCACCGGCCACTAAGGTAGGCCAGACACCATTAAACCAGAGATTTGCTCGAAAACTGGTTCGGGAGTTGGTTACACGTGGGGAAGGATTAGCACTCTATCGCACCCGGAAATCGATACCAAAATATATGTTGCTTTTAATTGATGGAAATTATCGAAATTTAAATTAACTTTAATTAAATGGTTCTTGACTGAATATACACTTTAATTAGACGAGTTGTTGTCAAATTGGTAAATTTGAATTAATTAAACATTTAATTAATAAGTGTGACGATAGAACGGAGCATAGATTAAACCGACATCGAATAAGCCCGACTGCCGTGTTAATTTATGGTTCGAACTTCGTTCATCACCTTTATGCATGATACAAGCAATTAAGAATGATGTTATGACTTGTCAAAATTTTATTTCAAATTACATTTACCTTTAGACGGTAAGAATTAATTCGAATTTGGTCAACTTCCAATAAGCTAGGACTGTTACGACACAAATATCAGAATTAATAAATACATCCTTTTTATAAGTTAAATTAATTAACCATATGCATGTCCATTAAAATATTAAAGTCGTATGATGGCAATTAAAATGCATGACATAGAAAGACATAAAATAAAACCTAGGCCCACTAAAGTCCTAACCTAAAAAGGCCCAAATTATGAAAAAGACCAAATAGTGATCTAATTATTAACTAGGTTAGTCTAATATTAACCCTAAATTAATTAATTCCTAATAAAACTAAAAAAATCTAATAATTTAAGGATTATCTTGAACCATAATAATTAATTCGATTAATTTTAAACTAGTATCCCGATAAGCCAAGAAAACTATCTAAAATGAATCGAATTAATTAATTATGATTTAAATTGGGTGATCTAAGTCAAATATCGATTTTATCCCTAAAAGTGATTAAGAGACGTTCAATTAATTTAATGAATTCAACATTTATCCCAATAAGCCAAGGATAAATTTAAATTAATTAAATTAATTCGAACCTTAAATCTAACTACGGCTCTAAAAATTCTAAATTTAATTTAACTAATTTAGAAATTATGCCCCAATAAGCCGAACACATAATTTAAATTAATTAAATTAAATTAAGGAAAAAACTTTGATACACAGGCCGTGTAAACTTTTGTTTACACGTGCCTTTTAGTTTTAGGGGTTAGAGTTTTAGTTTAGGGGTTTAGGTTGTAGGTTTAGAATTTAAGGTTAGTGTTTAGAATTTAGGTTTCGGGTTTAGAGTGTGCGGTTTAGTTTTTTAGGGTTAGAAATTTAGGATTTGGGTTTTTATAGTGTAAATACACATATTTGTGTAAAATTAATTTTACACATCATGTCTATCAAAGTTTTACCCTTAAATTAAACCCTAATCTAACCTAAAAAGGCCTATCCTAATAAAACATCAAAAAGAGGGAACGAAAATGAAAACAAACCTCATGAATAAAAAGAAGAATGGCACAATGTGGCGAATTCGAAAAAAGCACGAATGACAACCCAAATACTACACTACGTAAAAGTGTAATGTACCCATTTATATACACCACACATAATATACACATTTATGTTATATACATGTCTAAATATCATATATTATACATTATATATATATATATATGCATAACGTAAGAAGGAAAAAGGGAAAAAAAGATAAAATCACATAGCATATATTTCAAAAACAACAATATATATATTTATATAATGATTTAGTATAAAGTACATACGTATATATATACACGTTTATTCAACATATGATACATACTATAAAATAATATCATGTACAACATATATATATATAATATAAGAAAAACGCAAATATACATATAATATGAATGAAGGGGAATATGAACAATATCAAACAAATAGGCACAAAAAACGAACCATAACATTCAAGCATAGAAATAAATGGGCTAAAATATAAAAGAAGCGAAATGCAAGGCAAAAATTAAACATACAAAACAGGGGACTAAACTGAGAATCAAAACAAATTAAAATGGGAAAATGAGAATTTTGCCACTGATTTTAGGACTAAAACGAAACAAAAGTAGGGTTTTGGGGATTAAAAATGGCATTTACCCATTGGGAAATCGGATTTAGAAAATAAATGGACGAAATTAAAATATTCTGGAAACTTAGAGGGACTGAAACTAAATTTATAAAAGCGGAAGGGCCTGAAATATATTGTAAAAATGCGGAAGGTCCGGGAGTAAATAAACTCATTTTTGTAAAATTAAATCGGCTTGAATTGGGTGTGAAATTGCGATGTTTGAAAAACAATGAGGGACGCAGAATGCTATTTTAGATGCGGAAACCCTTACGCGCGTAATTAGCAAGACGCAGAAAGGTTTATAGAGCAATAAAACCTTTATAAAAATAAGGGCGGTATATATTGGCTATTTTGGGCAAAAATTTCAGCCCATTTGTTATTTCAAGAAAATACATTCCCTCTTTTGCTGAAAATCGTCTGGAGTCTCGGATGAACGCCGGCACAAGCTTTCAGATTTCGACGGGTGCGCCGTCGTACTCTGTCGCATCGGCCGCCATTTACCAACGCTGGTAATTCCAAAACATTAACCAAAATCTTTCTCCCTTTACCCTAAGCCTAAAAACAACACTCGTTTAGCCCTAAAACTCCCCTTTTCTCTAGATCTAAGAAAAGTCGAGACAAAAAAACTTAAAAAAGCGCTTTTGTTGCCGGTTCACCACTGTTGGCTCGAAAGCCAAGGGATTCTCACCGGGAAATGAGGATTCACACCAGAAAAACAAGGGTAACCCTTTCTCCATTTTTTTAGAAACCTAGATCTATTATTTTCATGCATGCAATGGTAAAAATATACCTCAGAAGTTATGTTTTTTCTTTTTGTATTGCTTTTTGGAAAAATCCTCCCGTTGGGGTTACAAATGTTTGGTTGCGGTTTTATATAACCGATTACAAGGGTAAAAACAAAAATAAAAGCTTTATCCTGTCTTTGTTGTTGTTGCTATTGATCTGTGTGTTTGCTGGGGTTGTAGGTGTCGCTCGTATGGGTGAGACCAAGGTTGGCCGGATGCTTGCGCGATAGAGGAGGGTGACAGTGGCAGCCCAGAGGTCAGACGTGTGGGCGTGTAGAGATCTGAAACGGTCGGGACGTGTGCTCCACGTGCGTGTGGGGAGCTAAGAGATTGCGCGTAGGCGCATGCTGGTTCTGGAAGATTCCTAGTGTTAATCCTGGGCCGTTAGATCTAGGGGGCATTAGATTAGGGATTTTGATGTAATTAGTCTTAGGATTTTTAGTCTTGGGCCTTATCGGGCCAGAATGTAATAAAATATTTTTTGGGTTTTGTAATTATACTGTAATTATAAAACTTGAGCTTTTTATTAATAGTTAATGATAATAATTAATAATTATAATATATAATAAATACTAATGAAATGAATATATGATAATAATACTGAAATAAATATACTAATAATATTTAGGGTTTTTTAAACATAATGGCATACAACAATATAATAGTAATACTAATAACAAATATAGTATATTAATAATAATAATATTTTTAGGTTTTTCATTATTAAATAATACTTGATATTAATTAATAGTATATAAAAATGTAATAATAACTAAAGCCCATTATTTCAAATACTAAAAAAAGAGTAAAAACAGGTTAACACCCCGAATAAAATTAGAGATTACAGTTGTGCATATAGATTAATAAGTCAATGAAGCATTCGAGCTTAAGAATCGAGATATACGTATTGGATAAATTTAGAAGATATAAAGATACTTGGAATAAAAGAGAATTATAAATAAAAGAAGATCTTACTAAAAGTACTTGAATAATATCCTTTATCCTAACTTGACTAGAAATGGAGGGATTTAGCCACTCATGGAGTTGGCGGCGGCAATGAGGGTTTTTTTTTTGTGTGCTTCTAGGGTTTGATATATGGTATTTTTTCTTCCCCTTGTGATCTTATTTATAGGGTAAATTTTTTACATCAATAAGGGGAAGGAATTACATTAAAGTACAAAACCCTAATCCTACAATAAATGCAATAAATACAATAAAGTGGAAGTCTACTTGGAGTAAGATTTCTTCTACTCCAATAAATTCCGACTGTGCCCATGCCTTATCTATCAAAAGCTACTGCCTTGCATGAATAAATCTCCCAAAGTGTCCAAATTGTGCTAGAACTCTTCTTTTAAGCATGAAACATTCTTTAGCCATAAAAACACCTGGATAATCAAATAGAAACCAAAACAAGGGCTTTAAGATAAATTAGTGTGTTAAAACATAGAAATTTATATATAAAAAACATACAAATATACGTCTTATCAATTAGTTTTTATTTTCAATAATTTTTTTAAATATTTTATGTAATGCCCCAATTTTGGGCTTGGATGGTTTAAAGGTTGGTTCGAAGGTCCGATGGACCGGTATTAGAGATTCGAGTTAGTTTTTGGATTAAATCGGAATAAATATTTTTGAAGGTGATAAAAATATGAAAAAATATTATAAAATCATTATTTAATATAATAATGATTGTGGTAAAATCAATTTTGGAAAATGAGATTTAGAAATTGGACATTTTGGACTAGTGACCAAAATGCAAACTTTGAAAACTGTTTTAGTGGCTGTTTTGAAATGGATCAAAACTTTGAATCTTTAAGGAGCTAATTATCCTAGATATTTTTAACAGATTTCTCCCTTTAATTAACTGATTTTAAATGGGTTTTAAAAGGCTTTAAAAGTGGAGAGAATTAATAAATCATATTTGAGACTTTTTACAAAATTCACGTAACAAACTTTGCAACTTCTTTCTTTCAATTTCTCTCCAGCCAAACCCCTTCCAACTTCAATTTCTTCAGGTAAAAATCAAAGGTTTTGATTTCTATTTGATTTCCTAATGCTTCTTCAACAAATACTTATTGTTATTCTCTTGATTTTCATGTTTTACTAAGTAATTAAGGGGAGAAATCAGCATTGGAGGTAAGGATTCGTTCTTCCCCTCTAATGAAAGGTTCTTTACTGAAATTCCCAAGTTCTTGATCCTTTGCAATTGTTTTCTAATGTGTTTTGATAGTTTAATTAAGGAAATTGGTTTAATCGTGTTTTGATTGATGAATTGGTATATTTTCGAACTGGATCTATTTTGCTGGGTTTTAGATCAGAATAGATCATGATTTTCATGTTATTGAATGTTAAAAGTTTGGATTTAACATTGTAATCCCGGAACTAGTTGAATCTCCAATATTTAAGGTTGTTAGGTAAGGGTTTTTGTGATGATTTTGGTGTTTAATCATTGCTGGAAGTAAAAGGATGTTGGGAAAGGGTTTTTAGATGTTAATTGATGAATTTGATGGTTTGAATCGTTATATTATGGCTGGGTTAAGTTTTGGAAGGGTTTGATGATGTTTTCGATATGTTCGGATCGTTGTTGAATTGCAACTTGAGAGTTGCGGATGATTGCTGTTAGGCAATGGTTTGAATGCATATTAATGCATTTGGCCTCTGGTTTTATGTTGTTAAAACATGGGATAATCAAGGAGACAAAGTTCGACATTGATTATTGCTTGCCAGGAGCTCGTTTTGCATTGGCAAGCAAGGCGAAGTGTATCGGTGAGTGGAAACTGGTTTTAACACCCTTAAAAGGTTTCATAAAGGTTGTTGGGAGTTTAGGGTAAGCATGAAACACTTACCTAAGCTCGAAAGTAAGTTTCCCTTATTTCACTCTTGAATATCGGTTTAGATATGACCATGTTGAGTTCATGTTTTGGTGTTAAACATGGTTTAATTTACTACTGTAAATGCATGGTTATGAACACATATGCAATGGGTTTTATGTATATAAATGCTAGTGAGCATTGGTTTTCATTTCGATTGGGAATGAGGTATTGCTTTGGGCAATGTGGATTGCATATGTGGTGGTTTTAGTTTGATGCATTGAAAATAGTAGGTAAATGGTTTTGGAAATGGTATATTGGCTATTTGACAAGGTAAGAAACAATCGAATATAGTTGGCATGCCATAGGATTAAAGTGTACTATAAAATATGAACAAAATCGATCGTGGCCATGGGTCCTTGAGGTATGGCAGTTTAACAAGGCCACTCGGACTATTGGGAACCTTATTGGGCATGCGGTTTAACTAGGCAACCCAATTTGACGGTGATCTTGCGGTTTAACTAGGCAAGGTCGGTATACTTGCGGATTAACTAGGCAAGGGTGGTAAATCTCACGGTTTAACTAGGTGAGGGTGTCAAATCTTGCGGTTTAACAAGGCAAGGGTGGGGATATCATGCGGTTTAACTAGGCATGTTATGAAAGATCCGTGTATCCGATATATTGGATAGAGGGTAGTCTATCCGGGTCACTATTAATGCCAATATATGTGAAAGTTCATGTGTTGAACCTATTTAATAACACTTTTTGGATTTAAGCAAGTTTTATTTAATAACGCTTTGGGATTTAAGCATGGTTTATGATTTAATGCTTTGGGATCTAAGCATGGAATATGTATATGATGTTGCATAAGGGTGTTTATGCATGTCTCAGTTGGAGACAA
Organism: Hibiscus mutabilis; assembly: GCA_019671005.1. Taxonomy (NCBI): domain Eukaryota; kingdom Viridiplantae; phylum Streptophyta; class Magnoliopsida; order Malvales; family Malvaceae; genus Hibiscus; species Hibiscus mutabilis. The sequence continues at coordinate 17,313,128 of CM033740.1, read as the reverse complement.
TGAAAGTGCTTTGGTTATAAGCATGTTTTGGAAACAAGTGATTTGGTTTCAAATGTTTTAAATGCATCATTGTTTTATGAGCATCCTCACTAAGCATGTGTGCTTACGCTCCATTTTTCTTAATGATGTAGAGCATTAAGGTCTGGGGCTGCAAGGGCACGGCCAAAGCGATCCTAAGACAAAGACTACTTTGAGTATGAACTTGGTTTATGATTCCGGTTAATAAGGTAATGTGTTCGCCATATTTTGGGGATTTGTAATTTTGTTTTCCCATGGTTTTTAAGCACGATAAGTGCTAGATTTCATTTTGGTTTGTTGTTGTTAGACTTGTGTGAATCATTGCCTATTTTGATGCTAGATGTGTGCTTAGGAATGTGTAATACCTGAATTTTGACCGGGTTTATTAAATAAATAAATCAGTATAAATAATACGTAAATAATTACATTATTACAAAAGCTCAATTAAATAATAGTCCAAAATATTCCATTTACAAAGTCTAAACAATTCAAAACCCAAATTACAAAAGCCCATTACATTTTCTAACCCATTTATACCCAAATATATGTTATCAAACAAATGGCCCAAAAATCTGTTTTCCCGCCCATTTGCAACCAATTCTGGATATAAGTGACCTAGAAAGCATATTTGTGCTTCTTTAGCCCGCCTAAACTGGCCACGTGGCATCTAGGGAGTGGTCAATTACCCTTTCACACGGATTCTGCTTTAATGATGTCATCTTTTTCAGCTGCTACAAACAGAGATAGGGAAAAATTAATGACAACAATAATAACAGTAATAATTAGTGGCAATTATTACACTAATAATTGAGGAGAGAGGGAAGGGGAGAAGTTACCTGAGAGGTTGGTGAGTTACTGGAACGCTGAAGGTCACCGAAACCAGACGCCGAAGCAGTGAAGTCGTCGTCGAAAATACACCGGGAGGTATATTTCCCTATCTACTTTTCAATTACTACAAAAACACACGAAATAAGTTAGATCTAAGCCCAAAAGGTATAAAAACAGTAACAGAAATCAAAACCTAGATCTAAAAAAGTAAACATAAATCACAATAGGGTTTTTAGGTTTATCTTGAGTTGATCGGAGAGGTTCGAGTGATCACCAGAGTGTACTTATGTTTCAGATGGAGTTGAAAATGATATATGTGATTAGGCTTTCGGGTAGGTAGTTTAGGTGAGGAAGATAGGAGATTCTGTTGAATCGAGGCTTAGATCTAGGTTTAGGTGAAAAAATGGGGAAGAACAGAGGATTTTGAGTGTTTTAGGTTTCTGGCACGGTGGCTGAAAATTGCCTCGCGGCAGCCGGCCGATACTGAGTGGTGGTCGGAGTTTTGAAACCGTGATCGGCGTCACTTGCGGCGGCCAAGATTCAAATCTCGGTTGTCGGCTAACACCCAAAGGTGATCGGTGGACAGCGGATGAAGATCGAACGGCAGAGTTGACGACAACACTAGGCCAGAGTTCTTTGAGTTCATCCGGTTTTGGATGAACACATGAAGAACACACTCCAAAACTCATGTGTTTGATCTATTTTAGGGTATTTTCTGGGGATTTTGGGTGTTTACGTTCTGAGCATTTCGAGGAAGAGAGATAGAGGAAAGAGATTGAGATGGGAGGAAATGAGGACCGAAGCTTAAAATTGGGCTTTTAAAGCCTTTTCAAAACGCTGCCGTTTTGGTAGCGGGTGTGGGAGAGGATTCGCGCGTTTATAAGCGTGCCGGGTTAGATCCGCGCACATTATTTGGGTACCTTTTGGTTTTTGCCCAATATTTTGCATTCTCTCAATCTAGTCCCTAATTGCTTTAAGTTGCGCCACAAGCTTCGTAATTCTCTCAATTTAGTCCTCATTCCCCTTAATTGTACCCCTTAAGTCTGAATTGTTTTAATTAGGTCACTAGGGCTTTGTAATTTGGGTTTAAGGTTTTGTAACAGTTTCAATTCAGTCCTATAATAATAAATTGAGTTTTTAATGTGTTTTTGATTTAGTTTCCTTTTATTATTTATTTATTTAATTAAATATAATTAAATTATATGTGTGATTGTATGTTTTAAAATAACATATAATGTATCTTGTTAGATAATTAAATGCACTTAGTTTAATTAATTATTAGAGCCTTTAGTCTAAGTTTCTTTAATTAGGATTCAATAATTGAAATAGGAAAGATAATTGAAGTAATTAAATGCTTATTAAATATAAGATTTAAAATCCTAATTTAGATGGTGTTCCATTGTTTACAATGGGGTGTTATCTCAGCATAGATTTTAATGAATATATTTACTATATAAATCACACTTATAATTGAAACATAAATGTAGTTCATTAATTGACATTTAAAATTAATACATTGTAGTTAATTAAATGTATATCGAATAGAATATTTGAGGTTCAAATCTGGATGGTGTTCTATTGTTTACAATGGGGTGTTATCTCAGCCTTGGTCATAAAGATGTATATTCGATATACATTTTCACTTATAATATTGAATAATAAATTGATTAAAGCCCTAATTAGGACTAGAACTTTAATTAATTAGAAGAATTAATTAATTAGGAATATGATTAATTTAAGGGCTTTACATATATGGAAGGTGTTCAAGTAATTAGCATTTTTTCATAAAAGCCATTAAATTAATTAATATTCATAGTTCAAAATAACTAATTAATTAGAGCATTTTTAGAATTAGTACTTAAAATTGACAAGATAATAAAATATCATTCATTAAAAACCTTTTATGTTGGAATTTCATTTTTAAATACGAATAGGGGTGCCACCAAACGAGGTGCTTTTAATCTCGCATTCGAACAAGATAAATTTCTTTATAAAAGGATATCTGCATTCGGAATTTAAATTCAATTAATAATTATGGGATAAATTAAATTCAAATTATTATTCGAAATGCCATGTAAAATTAAAGGTACCAATAATGGGCGTTCGTAGGGGTGCTAATCCTTCCCTACACGTAACCAACTCCCGAACCCAATTTTTAAGACAAAATCTCTGGTTTGTTTATGGTGTCCGGTCTACCTCGAAGTGATTGGTGACGACTCTAAAATGTTTTTTAAAGATAAATAAAGGAAAATTCGATCTAATATGAAAAACCCTAAATTTTCAAGATTAAATTAAAAAATGGCTAAAACCCTAATTTTCTAAAAGATCAATCGTTAGGCTATTTTTACACACCCGATTCCAAAAATGGTCGCGACAGCTTGGTGACTACGCTGGGGATTTTAAAAACCGAGAGTCGGGCCTAATTATTTTTACGTGGCATTTTGGACAGTAATTTGAATTTAATTTTTCCTATAATTATTGGATGAATTTTCTGGAAAAATGCAGGTAGCTTTTTCTTGTGTGATATAAATTGTCATTCATGCATAAGCCTTATATCCGGGCTTTTCACCCTTAAGTGGAAGTGAGGCATGATCTTATGTGAGTTATTCAGCTCCGTGATCAGAATTTTGTCCTCATTCCGGTATACCAACCTTATACACCGTGAGATTACGCCTCTGCTATAAGGGGTCGTATACTCCCAAATCGATGTCTTACTAGTCCAGTAACGACAGTTCGGGTACCCAGAGTTTAGATCGAAACCCACATGCTGTAATAGAAACCCACCCCGTTAGAGCTAGACAAGGACCTATGACAGGGTGCTGCTGATTTAAACACATTTCTCTGGTTATTTTCTGTGCCCAATATAATTTGTTATCTGGTTATTTTTATGCAATATAAATTGTTTTATTTTACAACAATTATTTTTGCTTACAGTATTACTTCATCATACTGACACATTTTTTGTTTTTTTTTTGTGTTTTGTTATATGTTACATTGCATTCATGAGAGGTATCGGTTTGAGAATTAGTCGAGTGGGCAGTGGCCATAAGAGCTGAAGGGTAGACAAGTAGAGGATAATATGTCATTGTGGATTGGATTCGAGAAGACTCAATACAAGAACGAAGACAATATCTGTAGAGACCAGATGTCATTAATGCAAGATTGTACTGGAAATTTCTAAACATGATGAAGTTTTGCCAGAATCAGTTTAATTTGAGAACCATACGACGGGAATACGAAAAGTCATTTTCAATAAACTTTTAAAATATAGCGTTGTTGTCAAACACTTAAATGATTCAAAAGTTGTTTAGGGGCGGGACCCGTTTATGAAGCTTGGTATAATTATTCACTTTTTGGGAGAATACATATAACATCAACAATAGAGAAATACAAGGATTTTTAGGGGTAAAAAAAGAAAAGAATAGGGTTTATACAATGCTCGACAATGATTCAATTTTCAAGACAGAGTCAGTGACAGTTACAAAATAAACAAGATGCGGTATTAAAAAAAACAACAACAATGATAACCAGAGGAAGAAAAAATAATAGATGAATTGAATAGGCATTCAGAGGCCGTAGATGACAAGAAAGAACCCAATGAAGAATGGAGAGTTTTGAACTCAGAGGTGATATCCAAGTTCCACAAAAAATGAATTTTTTTGAGGAATACCATAATTATGGAAATGCTGGTTTTTAATAAAAATAAGGAGTTTAGAAAAGTGGTAGAATCAGAAAGGCGTAGTATGACAATTGAAAGATCAGTTCATGAGTTTCAATGTGGCATTACAATGAAGGACAAAGTACTGAAAGTCAAACTGGGGCAGTGATCCAGGCTATCCAGAAACAGAGTTGTAAAGTGATAAACTTTAGGAATCAAGTGCGGGGATTGCATGGCATGTGCAGATTTTATTCGATGAGGTTATGAGCCCGCAACAACACTTTTATATCAACACTAAGACAGAATAGATATTGACTAAGAGGTTGAACAAAGTAATCAACTAAAGAGCCGGAGCTAGTGATATATTGCCTTTTCTCTGTATTCGACCTTTTAGTTAGATGAGTGTTGTACTAATGACTAGTTCTTGTAATCGATACCTCGTGCATTCATGCATTACAAAATTTAAATATTACATTGCCCTTTTGTTTAAAATATTGTATTACATGTTCCTTACCTTGCTTGAGCCAGACAGGAACCTAGGTCAGGTGCTCTAAATTTAAATACGTTTCTTTGGTTATTCTCTTTAATCAATATAACTTGTCTTACTATATGAAATTTTGCCTTCAAGATCATTTTTACATTACTGACTCATTTCCTCTGTTTTGTTTTGTATTCCTTTACACTGCATCTTCATTGCATAGAGGTATTGATTTAAAGGTGGTTGTCATTAGAAGACGATCATGATAGATAAGGGGATTCATAGGCCGTTAGAAGTAGATCGCAAGTATGAAGAAGTGTTTTGGACAAACAACAGAAGGAATGAAGGGCAATTTATCCAAGTGTTACACATCAGGTTTTGTTAGTGTTGATGCTGACAAGAATGAGATGCAAGAGCTGAAAAGACAAATGGCCGAGATGATGACTATAATGACGGCTATGACCAAAGAAAAGGGGCATACTGAGCTGAAAGGAGAAGTAAACAAAAAATAGTACGGGAATAAACAGCCGAGTTGGCACTCCGATACAATTCACATCAATAAACCAACTGGAGGTATAATTGAGCCAAATTCCAAGTAAGTGATAACATGCCAGGGAGAAACTCAAGGAAGAAAGAAAGATGGAAGATTTTTTAATTCAATTCCGGTGACATATGCAGAATTGCTTCCAATGCTGATAGAGGAAAATCTTGTGGCCCGAGTCCCATTTAAGTCTATAGTGCCTTCATCACCCAGGGGTTATGGAAATAGTACAGCATGTGATTACCATCAAGGAAGTTTAGGCCATACTACCGAGAATTGCGAGGCTTTGAAGAGCAAGATTGAAAATCTCATTAGAGAATACATGTTGAGTTTTGAGGATGGAAGACCCAAATTTCATAAAAGTCTGATAATTAATAGAACACATGGAGATACAAAAATGAAGGAAAGTATAAGCCCATCAGAATCAAGTAAAGGTTCAATACAAAGTTCAAATTCTAGCGTTCCCTCAGCCAATTATCAGAAGACAAAAGATCACAAACATCATTTTGATCCAATCCCTATTTCTTATAAAGAATTGTATCCTCAATTGTTAAAGGCCCGATTAATGTCACCATTGTTTCTTGCACCTTTGCAACCTCCGTATCCAAAATGGTACGATGCTAATGCACAATGTGAATTTCACGATGGAATCCAAGGACATTCTATTGAGAATTGTCTCGCTTTCAAACGCCGAGTTCAAGCTCTCTTGGAGTTTGGAAAGTGGAAATTTGGAACAGAAAACTACCTTGATTCAACAGACGGGTATGAAACTCAAGATGACAATACTTAGAAAGAAGGACATCAGTTTGAATATGAAGCTCAAATAAGCAAAATAAAGCAATAGAAAGATGATTTGAATGAGGAGCTGAGGAACTTGCAGTTCAAATATCAGGAGCTTTGTTCGATGCTCAAGAATGCTGGTTTGGGTGTAACTCTGAAATAGTCGAAGGAAGGAATTAAAGAGATAAAACATGAAGCCGAATAATGGAAAAAGTGTTTTGAGGCAAATAAAGGTCGAGTCAATACACTTTCATGTGATCTGTATGCAATGAAGCTACAACGTAATACTTTTATAGACGATCTAAGGGTTAGTGAAGCTAAGCGCGAGATGATACAAATGTACATGCAAATGTATGAGGATAATGCTATCAAGCTGAATGATAGTTAAGCTAAAAATGAAACACTAAATAAGAAGGTAGATGAATACCTCAAGCTTACGCTGATATACAAAGCTCTTATTGACGATGTAAAGAAAAACTGGCAGAAAAGTAAGGAAAAACGATATGCCCAATTTCAGAAATCAAGAATAAAGATTCGAGAAAGGGACAACGACATGAAAGATGCGGTTATTCAAGCAGAAGAGGTTGCTCAACAAGTGGCAGATCTAGCTGATGTAGCAATGACACTGAGTCAGAATATTGATCCAGCATTAGATCATGGAGGGTAGTTAACTTGGATCTTAGAGGAAGTTAAGAAGTTGGGAGTTAGAGCTCACCAATATCTGTAGTATCTAATATCTGATGTATTGAATCCTTTTACTTCAATGAAATTTTTTCTATGATGGTCACTTTTAGAATCAATACCTCCTGCATTCATACATTCATGCATTGCATATTTATCAATATAACATTATTATGTAATAACATGGCATTAACATTCATGGTCTAGAGCAATCGGAGTTTCAACGAGAGTAATCTGGGAATTAGTAGAAGTTTGGGAATTTATTATCATTGAAGGGGACATAGGAAGAATTGAACAAACACAAGAAGGGTTACAAGAATGGATGATCAAGCATCAGTAAAATACGAAGAACTATACTGCTACACCATGTTTGACAATTTATCCCGGGGCATCTCACCCAAGCACAGAGAAAGGGTCTGTAAAGCCCATTATCCTAGGTTCAAGACTCGAGCAGTTGAAAGACATTTTTGCCAAACTTGAGGAAGAGATCAAGGAAAGAAAATGCATCGATAATCCCAAATTTGATGCAAAAGAATTCTGCTTAGTCCCTGATCTAGTTATTCCGCCTAAATTTAAGGTCCTCAATTTTGAGAAGTATGATGGTTCTAGTTGTCCTAAAGTCCACTTGGTAATGTTCTGTAAGAAAATGGAAGGATATTTGGATGATGATAAATTGTTAACCCACTATTTTCATGATAGTCTAGCTGGACCTGCCGCAGTGTGCTACAACAGATTAAGTCGAGAGCAGATTCGATCATGGACAGATTTTTCCAAAGCATTTTTGGGGCAATACAAGTATGTTATAGACTTGGCTCTAGATCGTTATTTCCTGCAGAACGTGGATATGAAGGTCAATGAAAGTTTTAAAGACTATGCATTGAGGTGGCGAGGATTAGCAGCCCAAGTTCAACCTCCCTTAACAGAAGAAGAAATATCTCTTATGTTTCATCAAACTCTTTCATCTCCTTTCTTTGAGAAAACGCTCGCGAATTCAAAGTGTAGTTTCAGTGACCTCATGGTGATTGGAGAAGCAATAGAAATAGGGATCCGATGAGGGAAAATTGGATCAAGATTTAAAGACTGTGTTGACCAAGAAGCAAAACAAGAGAAAAAGATGAGTGAATGTAATGTTCAAAGTTCTCAGAGTCGCAAGAGAAAGAAACCAGTTAATTTATCAGAACGACCACAGAAAATTCCTCGAGCAAGTGCAAATTAGGAGATCTTCGGAGTGTCTATTTTAGACTTATTACCTCACCTTATTGAAGGACAACGTATCACTCCTAGGCCAATGAAGGTGGTGCCAAGTCCATTTGCCCATAGCTATGATCCATACAATGTTTGTGACTTTCATATGGGGGTACCAGGACATGCTACTAAGAAGTGTAGACCTTTAATGAAAGAAATTAAGAAGCTAGTCAGTAATAGAATCTTGGCATGAGAATTGGTTTAACAATGGAAAGGAGTGGGGCAAGTCGTTATACCAGTCAAGGAATCAAAGAATCAAGATGAGTGCTTCCAAGATTGTTTAGAATTCTAAGAAGTCAGTGTTACCCATATTGCTGCATAAAGTGTTTACAATCTACTGGACTATTGCTGAAATAATACTGGAAAATAAGTCTGCTACTCCTGACCTGAAAGTAGTAGAAGTCTTTCATGTTTGCTGGTTTTCTTTGGAAGGATGTTTTTTGAAATAAATAAATATATGTGTATCTCTTCTTACCTTTGTGGGCCCCTAAATGCCAATTACAAGATATGACACTAATTCTGATACAAAAAATTATTTGGATGTTGTGAAGACGATGAAGTGAAATCTGTTTCTTAATTTACTCTGGTCAACAAGGCAAGAAAAGGTCATATCACTATGCCTTTGATGATGTTTGATGATAAATCTTTGAAATTCATAAACAGTGAAGTGGACCAGACGATTTTAACCAAGTAGAGTTGCTTGAAATTGAAGTTCTAAGTGTAGTTTTCTATACCTTAAAAAGCACAGTAAGAGAGAAAAAGAAAAATGGGATAGAAAAAGAAAGAAAAAGAAAGAAAAGAAAAAAGAAGAAAAAGAAAGGAAAAAGCAAAAGAAAAAGTGAGGAAAGAAAAAGAAAGAAAAAGTTAAAAAAAGAAAGAGAAAAAAGAGAAGAAAATGAGATGGAAAAGAAAAGGAAAATGTGAGAAATAATGAACTATTTAAATAAATAAGTCTCGGAACACTCTGATGGAGCTGTGGGGGATGTCGACAAATCTAATAAAGAGCTATGCTTCACATGTCCAATACCCAAGCGTCAAAGATGTATCTTTGAAGACATGTCTATAATAATAATATAATAATAATTAGTAACAATCAGAATCACACATGGACTTATAGAATTTTATTCTTAGAACGATGTTTTTGCACTCTACTAGTTAAACAAGTTCGGGAAGCTTGAACACATTTATGAATGGAAAAGAATGAGGAGAACAGAGAATGAGTTGTTTCTGACTAAATAGAGCAACACGGTAATCATAGGGTGTGAACCGGGTGATTTGGAAGAAATTTCATAACTTCAAAAATTGACACAACATTCAAAAATTATTCTACCCATAGGAAGGTTGAATCTAAGACGCTCTTGTACTTGATATCTAGGGCATCCTATTTTGTTTTTTCTTTATACCCTAATTTTTTGGGTTTTGAAAAGCATCATTCATTGAAATGTTGATAAGCAAGCTGACATTTTTGCAAACAAACAAATTTTCTTGATAAATATATGACCGTGTATAAGACTCTTATCTGTTCGACAGTCTTCTGCTCAGAAAAAAGAATCATCCATTAGGGGACATAGTGACAACGATGGGAAGAATGAAAGTTTGGGGACTTGAGGAAAGTCTAGGGATCTGAAAAGTTTAGGGACTTAAGGGAGTTACTCGCCCAAATGATGGAAGGGGAAATTCTATGAAATAAGGTAAGAAACAAAAAGGTTAGTGAGGTATCATGGTGCATAAGAGTTCAAATCAGAATAGGTAAGAGAGGGTGCAGAGCCTGAAAGAATTCGACCACTAAAAAGGGTCAAAATTGGCTCAAGAAGAAGATGAGCTCAGCAACAAAGATTCTGGGGTAAATTTTGAAGACAATAAGAGCTTAAGATAAATCTCAAGAAGATCAAGTCAGGAAAGAAGATCAATCAAATAAAGATTCAAAGAAAACAATCTTATTGTTGAAACTGAAGTAAAAAGCTCAATAGAGAAGCAAAAAAGATTAGAGCTCATCTGAGTGACCCTTAGTTGTCACAATTCATGCATCATATATAGTCAGGCATCCATAAGATAGAAGCATACTAATTCATGCATTCAAAGCATTTTTGTACATTTTTGTAAGAATTTACAAGAATCAACGAAGAACAAAAAATGATTTCAATCTACAAATTCAGATTGGAGAAAGTAGAACCAGCAAAGATTACCAAAAAATGCAATCATATTTTTGAAGCAAAGATATTAATCCGTTTGAAGAGGCGAATCTCAGCAAAGATATCAATCCATTTGAAGAGGCGGATCTCAGTAAAGATTTTAATCCGTTTGAAGAGGTGGATTTCAGAAAAAGATTTCAATCCGTTTGCAGAGGCAGATTTCAACAAAGATTTTCTAATTGTTTGCACAGGAAAGGAAGTACATTACAAATATAAATCCTTCGGGTCATCAGTAAGTCCTTCGGGCATGATGTTAAATCCTTCGGGTCGTTAGTAAGTCCTTCGGGCATGATGTTAAGTCCTTCGGGCCATCACCTTCGGGAGTGATGTGATTGTCTGCACAGGAAAAGAAGTGCATTACAATTCTAAATCCTTCGGGTCATCAGTAAGTCCTTCAGGCATGATGTAAAACCCTTCGGGTCATCAGTAAGTCCTTCGGGCATGATGTTAAGTCCTTCAGGCCATCACCTTCGGGAGTGATGTAATTGTTTGCACAGGAAATGAAGTGTATTACAATTTTAAATCCTTCGGGTCATCAGTAAGTCCTTTGGGCATGATGTTAAATCCTTCGGGTCATCAGTAAGTTCTTCGGGCATGATGTTAAGTCCTTCAGGCCATCACCTTCGGGAGTAATATAATTGTTTGCACAGCAAAGGAAGTGTATTACAATTCTAAATCCTTTGGGTTGTTAGTAAGTTCTTCGGGCATGATGTTAAGTACTTCGGGCCATCACCTTCAGGAGTGATGTAATTGTTTGCACAGAAAAGGAAGTGTATTACAATTTTAAATCCTTCAGGTCGTCAGTAAGTCCTTCGGGCATGATGTTAAGTCCTTCGGGCCATCACCTTTAGGAGTGATGTAATTGTTTGCACAGGAAATGAAGTGCATTACAAATCTAAATCCTTTGGGTCATCAGTAAGTCCTTCGGGCATGATGTTAAGTCTTTTGGGCTGATACATTTGGAAATGATGAGAACTTTCTGAATGTTATCGCAATAAGATGGTGGGGCATGATATCAGCAGAAATATTAATCCTTTGGGCCCTCGATTTCAGAAAAGGAAAAAAAACAAAAAAAGAAAAAAAGAAAAGAAAAAAGAAGAAAAAGAGAAAGAAAGACAAAAATGGTTCAAGTTGTCGGATGGAAAGCTAGATAGACCAACTTCAGGCTCAAAAGAGGAAGATTTGTGGTTTCAGCATTTTTTGTTAATGCACTTGAAGTTTCTCAATGATATACCCAAACCGTACATTTTCACAATCAACATTGGAAGATTAATGATAAATTCGACTTTTGTAAGGCTGGGAAAGAGGTTGATTAAGAGAGGAAGAGAACACAAGGGATTCTATGCGCGCGAGAGATCAAAATATCTTAGGCAGAATAAGCAATGACACCAAAGATCTCAGTGCTTCAAGACAGAAGTTGGGGATACATCACATTGCTTTAGGTTGAATTCTTATTAACTAATGATATTTTTTGGTTGCAAGTTCAGTTGTTTCCCCAAAAAAGGAGGAGAATTAGCATTCCCAACAAAGAACGAAGAGCTCCTTATCAAAAGAGTTCACTTGGAAAAGGCAGAGTTCCTAATGGGAAGAGTTCACACAGCAAAGAATAAAGAACTCCTAATGTGAGGAGTTTGCTCAGTAAAGACGGAGTTTGCAATGTGAAGAATTTTCCCAACAAAGAATCCAGAGTTCCTAATAAGAAGAACTTGTTTGATCGATACCCTTGCAGAAAGGAGGATTGTTTGATGGAGGGAAGAAGAAATCCATAATAAAAAGAAAAGCTTCAGACTTCGGAAGATGAAGAATGTCAAGAGCAACATCAGAATTTGGAAGATGAAGAATTTTACAATAAGAAGAACAACTTCAGATTTCATAGTTTGGGCAGAAGATTGAAGAATTTCATAATAATAAGAACAACTTCAAACTTCAGCAGTGTTTGTAATGAAAGACCTACTTTTCAGAGGACGACCAAGAGATATGGACAAAATTTGTGTATTTTTAGTCTTTGCTCTATCCCTGTTCCACAACAATGAGCAAAGAGGGGCAGCTGTAATACCCAAATTTTGACCAGGTTTATTAAATTAATAAATTAGTATAAATAATACGTAAATAATTACATTGTTACAAAATTTCAATTAAATAATAGTCCAAAACAGTCCATTTACAAAGTATAAACAATTTAAAACCCAAATTACAAAAGCCCATTACATTTTCTAACCCATTTATACCCAAATACATGTTATCAAACAAATGGACCAAAAATCTATTTTCACGCTCATTTGCAACCAATTCTGGATATAAGTGACCGAGAAAGCATATTTGTACTTCTTTAGCTCGCCTAAACTGGCCACATGGCGTCCAGGGAGTGGTCAATTATCCTTTTACGCAGATTCTGCTCTAATGATGTCATCTTTGTTAGCTGCTTTAAATAGAGAGAGAAAAATTAATGACAACAATAATAACAGTAATAATTAGTGGCAATTATTACACTAATAATTGAGGAGAGAGAGAAGAGGAGAAGTTACCTGAGAGGTTGGTGAGTTACTAGAACGCTGAAGGTCGCCGAAACCAGACGCCGGAGCAGTGAAGTCGTCGTCAGAAATACACAGGGAGGTATATTTTCCTCTCTACTTTTCATTTACCAACACAAAACACACGAAATAAGTTAGATCTAAGCCTAAAAGGTATAAAAACAGTAACAGAAATCAAAACCTAGATCTAAAAAAGTAAACATAAATCACAGTAGGGTTTTGAGGTTTATCTTGAGTTGATCAGAGAGATTTTGAGTGATAACTGAGTGTACTTAGGTTCCGGATGGAGTTGAAAATGATAGATGTGGTTAGGCTTCCGGGTAGGTAGTTTAGGTGGGGAAGATGGGAGATTCTGTTGAATCGGGGCTTAGATTTAGGTTTAGGTGAAAAAATGGGGAAAATGGAGGATTTTGAGTGTTTTAGGTTTTCGGCACGGTGGATGGAAATTGCCTCGCGGCGGTCAGCTGGAACCGAGCGATGGTCGGAGTTCTGAAACGATGATCGGTGTCACTTGCGGTAGCCGAGATTTGAATCTCGGTTGCCGACTAACGCCCAAAGGTGACCGGTGGATGGCGGATGAGGATCGAACAACAGAGTTGACGACGGTATTAAGATGAAGTTCTTTGAATTCATCCGGTTTTGGATGAACCCATGAAGAACACACTCCAAAACTCATGTGTTTGATCCATTTTAGGGTTTTTTCTGGGGATTTTTGGCGTTTACGTTCAGAGCATTTCGAGGGAAGAGAGTTAGAGGAGAGAGATTGAGATGGGAGGAAATGAGGGATGAAGCTTAAAATTGGGCTTTTAAAGCCTTTTCAAAACGCTGTCGTTTTGGTAGCAGGTGTGGGAGAGGTGTTGCGCGTAATAAGTGCTACGCAATTGTGCAAGTATACACGTCGCAAGTTATAGTATAAAAGATATCGTCTCCACAGGGATTGGTGCCACTTCAAGGATCTAATCTCTTGCACTGTAAAAAGTAAAAACACAAGTAAAGGATTATCGGAGTTTAACTAATGACTAATCTAGAAAGCAATAAAGTAAAAGAAAAGATGAGTTCAAATGAGAGAGAGATAGGCCAGGTTATCGTGAGTTGAGGTGTGATAGCCGATTGGATCGTTTTGGTAAAAGAGTGCACGGGCAACTCAGTTGCCGTGGCAACTTGCACGACGGGGTTGCCTTGGCAACTAATTGATGGTTGCACGGGCGACTAGTTGGGCAACTACTTGGGCGATCGGGCAGCAACTTCAAGGTTCGGGCGGAGCGTTCTTCAATGGTTTCTTCTTATCCCTAAGTCGAAACTCTAGCTACTTGTGCATGCCTTGATAATACATCCTGCGTGAATCAAGGGTGAACAACAACCAATCTTGCGCTCCTCTTAGCCGTTGAAATCCTTAACTTATTCCTAAGCCGGATTAATCTTCACCATCATTGGATTGAATAAAGATCATATTCATTCGTTTCTTGAATCTAACTCTCCCAATATTAGATAAATGGATGAAATCACGAGATCCTCTCCCAATTCACTCGCAAACAATAATAAGAATCAAGAATGAATAAACCTTGAAATAGAAAAGTGCAAACTCTTATTACCTAAACAAAAACCAATAGTTTCTCACAACCACAAAACACAATAACCATAGCCAAGTAAATTTAGTTCATGGCTAGGTTCCAAAGAAACACAAGATAAACAATCCCTAGCATGAACCCAATCGAACAAGGAAGAAAAGATGAAGGAGGAGGCTTGACGAAATCCTCCTTGCCCTTGATGCTTGTCGAAAATTCTCTCCTCTTGCCCTACTTGGACTTGTCGAAATTTCCCTCTTGCTCTCTCTATTGGTCTTGTCGAAATTCCCTTGATATTTATAGGGCTAGGCCAAAGTCCTTCCTTGAGGAGGAGTTTGAGTTGGAATTAAATTATCTTTAAAGAATATAATTCTTTATTATAATTTTATTCCTATTAGAACTTCTCCTATCTTCTTGGAATTTAATTCTTCTTTAATCTCTGCATGGCAATCAAATTCCTTTGGGCTTGGGCCTTGCTCCATGTCATCTTGGGCTTGTAAAATCATGAATTTCGACATCCCTGTTGCATTTAGTTTTTTTGTCGACAAATGCCATGGCAACTGGCTCGGCGTCTCCTTCATGCATTGCCCTGGCATCTAGCTCGGCATATCCTTCATGCATTGCCTTGGCAACTAGCTCGGCATTGCTTTGGCAAGTGATCGTGCACATACACACACAAAGCACACCGAAGCAGCATCTTTTCCACAAAAACTACCAATTTATGTAATCAAGCTCAACGATGGAAGGAAACATGGATTAATGCATGAATGGCTAACTATGCAACTAATATGAGCCTAAGTCTAACAATAATATGAGTAAAAAGGGTAAGAAAAATAGTACTTTTGAACACTTATCAAGAGGATCCGCGCGTCTATAAGCGGGTCGGGTTAGATCCGCGCACATTATTCGAGTACCCTTTTGTTTTTGCCCAATATTTTGCATTCTCTCAATCTGGTCCCTAATTGCTTTAAGTTGTGCCACGAGCTTCGTAATTCTCTCAATTTAGTCTATATTCCCCTTAATTGTACCCCTTCAGTCTGAATTGTTTTAATTAGGTCACTAGGGCTTTGTAATTTGGGTTTAAGGTTTTGTAACAGTTTCAATTCAGTCCTATAATAATAAATTGAGTTTTTTAATGTGTTTTTAATTTAGTTTCCTTTTTATTTATTTATTTATTTATTTAAATATCATTAACTTATATGTGTGATTGTATGTTTTAAAATAGCATATAGTGTATCTTGTTAGATAATTAAATACACTTAGTTTAATTAATTATTAGAGCCTTTAGCCTAAGTTTCTTTAATTAGGATTCAATAATTGAAATATGAAAGATAATGCATATTAAATATAAGATTTAAAATCCTAATTTGGATGGTGTTCCATTATTTACAATGGGGTGTTATCTCAACATGGATTTTAATGAATATATTTAATATATAAATCACACTTATAATTGAAATATAAATGTAGTTCAATAATTGACTTTTAAAATTAATACATTGTAGTTAATTAAATGTATATCGAATAGAATCTTTGAGGTTCAAATATGGATGGTGTTCCATTTTTTACAATGGGGTGTTATCTCAGCCTTGGTCATAAAGGTGTATATTCGATATACATTTTCACTTATAATATTGAATAATAAATTGATTAGAGCCCTAATTAGGACTAGAACTTTAATTAATTAGGAATATGATTCATTTAAGGGCTTTACAGATATGGAAGGTGTTCAAGTAATTGGCATTTTTTTCATAAAAGCAATTAAATTAATTAATATTCATAGTTCAAAATAACTAATTAATTAGAGCCTTTTTAGAATTAGTACTTAAAATTGACAAGATAATAAAATATCATTCATTAAAAACCTTTTATGTTGGAAATTCATTTTTAAATACGAATAGGGGTGCCACCAAACGGGATGCTTTTAATCTCGTATTCGAACAAGATGAATTTCCTTATAAAAGGATATATGCATTCGGAATTTAAATTCAATTAATAATTATGGGGTAAATTAAATTCAAATTATTATTCAAAATGCAACGTAAAATTAAAGGTACCAATAACGAGCGTTTGTAGGGGTGCTAATCCTTCCTTACACGTAACCGACTCCCGAACCTAATTTTCAAGACATAATCTCTGGTTTGTTTTTCTGGTGTTCGGTCTACCTCGAAGTGATCGGTGACGACTCCAAAATGTTTTTAAAGATAAATAAAGGAAAATTTGATTTAATATGAAAAGCCCTAAATTTTCAAGATTAAATTAAAAAATGGCTAAAAACCCTAATTTTCTAAAAGATTAATCGTCAGGCTATTTTTACACACCCGATTCCAAAAATGGTCGTGACAGAATGGATCTAGCTATTTTGGTGTGGTTGCCATGTTTTGATGATTCAAGCAAGTTTGGTATGATATTATAAATGTGCAAGCATGTTGAGTAAGCCTTAAATGCACCAAATGGTAGTTTTAGTTGTTTGGTAGAATGATATTAGGAAGCATGCCTATAGATCAACAAGATTGTATAAATGCCATGGTTGGTTGATTTTTTGTGATGCTTTGGTGGGTAATGTATCTTAGTAATGTTGTATAAGGGTTGGAAGCATGTTTAAGTGGTTTGACTTTTTTAAAAGTGTGTTTAAACATCAATTTTGGACATTACAGGTCCAGGCGTATCGAAACAGGTGATCTCGTACCGGTACGGCTAGGCTATTTCAGGCATAGTTTTTTGATACTCAGGTGGGTGTTCGATACGGACAAGCCTTTCCAGGCATAGCGTTTTGGTACTCGAGCAAGTGTCTAGATACGGTCTTAAGCATTTTGGCCAAGCGTTTTGATATGCGAGCAAGCATTTCGGTACGTGTTTTAGCTAATAGAATCTGAGTTTTTGAAATCATAAGGGCGTACCAAAACACTTGTACGCGTACCGGTACGACTACCGTTAAATCTGTTATTTTGGAATCTTGAAGGTTTCTGCTTCTTTCATTTTGGTCCTTAAGTTATGTGAATGCAATTGTAAGAGCTTGAATGATCGTAATGACCTGGAATTTTTTAGGTGAGCATGTAAATGGACTAATTGAGGATTGATAACTTTAATTATAGTTTAGGTCCCTAAAATTATCATTTTTGCAATTTAGTCCCTGAAACGTATGTTTTGCAATTGGAGGCCTTTCCGTGATCTATTTTCTTTGAGAAATTCAACCGCTGCAAGTATACACATATATGATTAATAAAATGCATCTAGATAAGATAAAAAGAAAAAAAATGGACCATTTTTTCGTAATTGTTCTCCAGTTTGCTTCGACAAACCTAATGTAGTTCTCTTGATTTGGTCGGGCGTCTAGGCCGAGTCAAGGGGGTTATATTTTATTTCTTTCTATTAAGTTTATAGATTTTTTAAAAGCTAAGAGATTTTAATCCAAAATTTTGGCTGAAAAACAAATAAATACAATTATATATCTATACATATATCATACTCCATTTCTTAGTCATTTATACATTTATAAAGTAATGAAATATTCAAGAAATATAAATGTGTCATGTATTGTTTTCTTTATGAAATATATTTTTATTCTCTCTAATACCAAATAATTTCTTCATATTTTCATGTTTCTCTAAAATCTCTAATTTCTTTACATTTCACTCTATAACTCTTTTCTCTCGTTTTTAATCCGAGGCAATCTTCTATTTTGCTGATTTATTTTTCTTTAAAGTATTACAGTACCGAACTGACACCAACCATTATTATATGAAACTCAATTTTACTAATTTCAAAATATTTTGGCAATTCTGATCTTCACTGTGTTTCAAGGTTCACTTATTGTTGCGCGTAATAAGTGCTACGCAATTGTGCAAGTATACACATTGCAAGTTATTGTATAAAAGATATCGTCTCCACAGGGATTGGTGCCACTTCAAGAATCTAGTCTCTTGCACTGTAAAAAGTAAAAACACAAATAAAGGATTATAGGAGTTTAACTAATAACTAATCTAGAAAGCAATAAAGTAAAAGAATAAATGAGATCAAATGAGAGAGATAGGCCAGGTTATCGTGAGTTGAGGTGTGATAGCCGATTGGATCGTCTTGGTAAAAGAGTGCACGGGCAACTCAGTTGCCGTGGCAACTTGCACAACGGGGTAGTCTTGGCAACTAATCGATGGTTGCCTGGGCGACTAGTTGGGCAACTACTTGGGCGTCTGGGCAGCAACCTTCAAGGTTCGGCAGAGCGTTCTTCAATGGTTTCTTCTTATCCCTAAGTCGAAACTCTAGCTACTTGTGCATGCCTTGATAATACATCCCTGCGTGAATCAAGGGTGAACAACAACCAATCTTGCTCTCCTCTTAGCCGTTGAAATCCTTGACTTATTCCTAAGCCGGATTAATCTTCACCATCAATAGATTGAATAAAGATCATATTCATTCGTTTCTTGAATCTAACTCTCCCGATATTAGATAAATAGATGAAATCACGAGATCCTCTCCCAATTCACTCGCAAATAAGAATAAGAACCAAGAATGAATAAACCTTGAATAGAAAAGTGCAAACTCTTATTACCTAAACAAAAACCAATAGTTTCTCACAACCACAAAACACAATAACCATAGCCAAATAGATTTAGTTCATGGCTAGGTTCCAAAGAAACACAAGATAAATAATCCCTAGCATGAACCCAATCGAACAAGAAAGAAAAGGATAAAGAAGGAGGCTTGTCGAAATCCTCCTTGCCCTAGATGCTTGTCGAAAATTCTCTCCTCTTGCCCTCCTTAGAGTTGTCGAAATTCCCCTCTCTTGCTCTCTTTGGAAGTTGACGATATTGCCTTTTATTTATAGGGTTAGGTCAAAGTCCTTCTTTGAGGAGGAAGTTAAGTTGGAATTAAATTATCTTTAAAGAATATAATTCTTTATTATAATTATATTCCTACTAGAACTTCTCCTATCTTCTTGGAATTTAATTCTTCTTTAATCTCTTCATGGAAATAAAATTCCTTTGGGATTGGGCTTTGCTCCACGTCATCTTGGGCTTCTCTAGCCATCAATATCGACTACCATATCACCTTTGCTCTTTGTCGACAATTGCCCTGGCAACTGGCTCGACGTCTCCTTCATGCATTGCCCTGGCAACTAGCTCGACATCTCTTTCATGTATTGTCCTAGCAACTAGCTCTATCCTTGCTTTGGCAAGTGATCCTGCACATACACACAAAACACACCAAAGCATCATCTTTTCCCTCAAAAACTACCAAGTTATGTAATCAAGCTCAACGATGGAAGGAAACATGGATTAATGCATGAATGGCTAATTATGCAACTAATATGAGCCTAAGTCTAACAATAATATGAGTAAAAAGGGTAAGAAAAATAGTACTTTTGAACACTTATCACACCCCCAAACTCGAACTATTGCTTGTCCTCAAGCAATGCAAACTCATAATTACCTGCCAAGACTTCAATTTTTACAAACTTAGCTTTGAACTTGATTTCAGTTCTCTGAACCGGGGCACAAAGTATGATTGGCTTTTCATTTTTCGGAAAACTTAGGAATTACTCGGAATCAAACTATAATGCTTGTGTGTGTGTGCGGAGTTGTGTGCAAGTTGATTTTTCGGGTTCTGTGCAAACAATAGGTTTTCAAATTACTTCATTGGTTCTTTTTAACATGTTTTAACTAGAGCCAGTTTTGGGCACCTCTATTGTTTTGTTTTTAGTTTTCTTAAGTTAATTTATTTGACTAGAGCCAGTTTCGGGCACCTCTAGCGATCAATTTTTTTAACACATACTAGAGCCGATTTCGGGCACCTCTAGTGATCAATTTTTTTAGCACATGCTAGAGCCAATTTCGGGCACCTCTAGCATTAATCCAATTTTTATTCTAATCCCCCATTTTGTTAATTATCAACCTAAGTTCACTAGAATTCCTTAAATCAATCAAACCACAACAGTGTTTCATCAACTTTAGCATCATAGTAAAATTCTAAGTTTTTTCATGGTTATCCTAGAATAAAAATTCTATCAATTAAGTGCATTGGCAAAGTCATCATCGGATATTCATCAAATCTAAGCAATTCTTGTTCCAACTAAAGGCATGTCAAGCAATTTATGTATCCTAAATGTAATATTTAAAATGAATGTAACTAAACATGGTAGCTACTAATAACAATCCCCCCCAAACTCGAGTGAGGCATTGTCCTCAATGCATGCATTAAAGGAAAATGATGAAAAATAAAATACATACGAGGACTTACTCCGAGAGTTCGTCATCGTGGATGATTAGTTTCCTTCTGGTTGGTGTCTTGATTCTCTTGCTTGAACGTGATGGTTGTTTTCTTGTTGCCGGTGGTGGAATCGATCCTCGTACGGGGTTATCCTCATTGTCCTCTTCATCAGTGTCATTGGCTTTTCACTTGGAGGATTCAATTGGTGCGGTCTTTGTTGGTGCAATGGAGGACTCGTCCGAATCTGAAAAATTAGAAAATGATTTCGTAAGAGTTGATTCGGGCATATGTGCTTTACCTTTGGCTTTTGCAGTGGTTGCCAGGACGTCTTTAGCTTTGGTTGCCATGGCATCTTCAGGGTTGGTTGCCGTGGCATCAGCTTGTTCAGGCACGATGTAGGTTACCGCGGCATCATCTGTTGCGGTTGCCGTGGTGACTTCTTCATTGGTTGTCGGGGCAAGGATTTCAGCAGGAAAGATTGGGAACGTCACGTGACTGTCCGGGTACTTTTCTAGGATGACTTGGGTGATGGCATTGTTGTGCTTCTTCATGTATCGCATGAACTTTAGTTGTCGGTCTTCAATTTACCTTAGGTGGCTTGCCAATGGTTGCAAGAGTGCTTTAAAGTGTCCTGGGGTTGATGGCCGAGTTGCCCGGGCGTTAGGTGCTTGGGCATTAGGGATTGCCGGGGAGGCAGGAGTTGCCGCGGCAATTGGAGGCCTTGAAAAATTTCTCCGTGCCTCTCCCATTAGTTTTCGGATTTGTGCTTGATTCCAACCAGACTTTGGTAGGGCCTTTTCATCGGTGGACTCACTTGGGACATGCATCTCCTTGCAAAGATTAGAAATTAAGCAAGGGAAGAAAAAAGAACCCCTATCTTTTGAGCTACATACAAAAATCTCATCACAAATAATTTTTCCAATGTTAATGATGCGATTATGCAAAATAGAATGTATGAGCAAAAGACGTGGTATATCAACGGTAGTATTGTGTGTGGTGGGCATTAAAGAAGTTTTAACAAACTTATTCCATAGTTTTGCCTCGGGTTTAAGCCGAAGGCGATTTACCGTGCCCTTGTATTTACCGTCGTTCCAATGAGTTCCCGGTTGAGTAAGTTCTTGAAGCACCTTGTCGATTTGCTTGGGCGTGATTTGATCAATGAAGGCTTGATGCTCGTCATTCTCAATGTAAAGCCCGTAAAAGGTGTTGACATTTTCGGGACTTATGAGTATAGCCTTGTCACGAACAAAAACATAAGGATTATCCGGGTTAGGTGAGTGAGCATAGAACTCTCTTACCCATGAGATATTACCCGGTTCTGATTGATGGCAAAAGATTTGCCACTTTTGATGTACAATCCTCTCGAAGATGAATGGTTCAAGGCCGAAATCTTCATGAGAGTTGGAGTATTCAAAGCCTTGTTCTTCATGAATCTTCCGGCTTTCAAACTTGGAGTGAAATCTTTCTTGAACCACCGGTGTAACAAACTTCTTGTATCTTGGTTCTTTGGAGGAACTTGGATGAACTAAAAATTTAATTTTGGATGCCATAGATGATCTTGGTTGTGAGTTTTGTAAAAACAAAAAAAAGAAAAGAAACTAAAAAGTTGCAAGATAAAAAGTAGGAATAGGTTAAGAGTGATGGGTTTTATAGAAAAGATAGGTGATAAATATGGTGGGTGGGATTAGAGGAAGACGAAAAAGAGGGTTTTGGATTAGGGGAAGGGTGACGGCAAGGGGGTTTGATTAGGGTAAATTGGAGGCTTTATATAAGCCTTAGATTCAGCCCATTAATTTCCTTGTTGAAGATGTTTTCCTTCTTGAACTCTTTTCCTACAATTCAAAGACAAATCAAATAAGGATTAAAATTAAAGATAGACTAATAAAAGAAAATAAATAAAGATGTATAAAGGAATTCTTAAACTTAAAAAGATAAAAAAAAAAGAAAATCTATCCTAAAAAATAATAATAATCGGAAATAAAAAAATAGTTCGAAAAAAAAAATTAATTGAAAATTATAAAAATTAAAATAAAATATCAAAGGGAGAGTATGCTCATGCATCTCCTAAGTTGACCACTTCTTTGTTACGTTCCACATGGGCACCATTGTAGTGTTTCAATCTTTGTCCATTAACTTTGAATTCATGTTTGTTAGTGATGGACTTGATTATCACGGCACCATGGGAGAATGGTTTGACAACTTCGAATGGTCCCGACCATCTTGATTTCAGCTTTCCCGGGAAAAGTTTTAGCTGAGAATTGAATAAGAGAACTAGTTGCCCTGGCATGAATTGCCGCGATAATAGTTTCTTGTCATGCCATTGCTTTTTTTTTCTCCTTGTAGATTCTTGCATTGTTATAGGCGAGTGCACGGAATTCTTCTATCTCATTGAGGTCCAACAAACGATTTTGTCCGGCACTTTCCCAATTCATATTCACGGTCTTGATTACCTAGTATGCCTTGTGTTCGATTTCCACCGGTAGATGGCATGTTTTGCCATAGACAAGTCGGAAGGGGGACATACCTAAGGGTGTTTTGAATGCAGTGCGATATGCCCAAAGTGCGTCATCTAGTCTTAATGACCAATCCTTCCTAGAGGGATTTACAACTTTCTCGAGTATCCCCTTCAATTCCCGGTTGAAAATTTCTGCTTGCTCGTTGGTTTGTGGGTGATATGCTGTGGCGATCTTGTGTGATATGCCGAAGCGTTGCAACATATTGGCAATTAGTCTGTTGTCAAAATGCTTGCCTTCGTCACTGATAATTGCTCCTGGCATCCCAAACCGTGTAAATATGTTTTTCTGCAAGAATCGTTGCACGGTCTTGGAATCATTGTTGGGAACTGCAGCTGCCTCAACCCATTTAGACACGTAGTCAATGGCAAGTAGAATGTAGAGGTTGCCTAATGAAGATGGGAAAGGTCCCATAAAATCGATCCCCCATACATCGAACAATTCCACCTCGATGATGTTCTGGAGCGGCATCTCATGTCGTCTAGAGATATTGCCCATCCTCTGGCAACGATCACATTGCTTGTAAAAGTCTTGGGCATTTTTGTACAATGTTGGCGAATACAAACCGGATTGCAGAACTTTGGCCGAGGTACGAGTTCCTCCAAAATGTCCTCCATAAGGTGAAGAATGACATTGCCGGAGTACATTCTGTTGCTCTTCTTCAGGGACACATCAGCGTATAACCTGATCTGCACATTGTTTAAACAAAAGAGGCTCGTCCCAAAAGTAATGCTTAGCATCATGGCGGAACCGCTTCTTCCCTTGGTGAGTAATGCCATAAGGTAAAATACCATAAACAAGGAAATTAACTAAATCCGCGTACCAGGGTATTGCCGAGGCATGTGCTGCCGTGGCGACTGCTCCCAAAATTGCCGAGGCGTGCGCGTCAAGGGCTGCTGCAGCATCGAGAGTTGCCGAGGCATGTGCATCCATAGTTGCCGAGGCATCGAGGGTTGCTGAGGCATGCACGTCTATGGTTGTCGAGGTAACTAAAATTTGTTCATCCGGGAATGCATCACATATCTCTAGATCTGCGTCCTCCTCCCTGTTGCGTTTTAAACGTGATAAGTGATCGACCACTTGATTTTCTGTTCCTTTCCTGTCCTTAATTTCAATATCAAATTCTTGTAAAAGTAATATCCAACGAATCAAACGAGGTTTGGCATCCTTTTTAGCAAATAGAAATTTGATTGTCGAATGGTGTGTATGAACAATTACCTTTGGATGAAATCTTGTGGCCGAGCACTATTCCTTCATCTACCATAAAATGGCAATTCTCCCAATTGAGGACTAAATCAGTTTCTTCACATCTTGCCAACACCCTCTCTAAATTGCCGAGACAGCTGTCGAAGTCATTAGCAAAAATAGAAAAATCATCCATGAAGATTTCAAGGAAGTCTTCGACCATGTCTGAAAAGAGTGCCATCATGCATCTTTAGAAGGTTGTGGGGGCGTTACACAATCCGAACGACATTCTTCGGAAGGCATAAGTACCGTATGGGCATGTGAAGGTTGTCTTTTCTTGATCTTCTGGTGCTATGGCAATTTGATTGTAACCTGAATAACCATCAAGAAAACAATAAAAGGGTTTACCTGCAAGACGGTCAAGCATTTGATCAATAAAAGGTAATGGGAAGTGATCTTTCCTGGTGGCTTTGTTTAGCTTTCGATAATCCATACAAACCCTCCAACCGGTCACAGTCCTAGTTGGAATGAGTTCATTGTTTTCATTACTTACCACTGTTATACCTCCATTTTTCGGTACACATTGTACCGAACTTACCCATGTACTATCAGAGATAGGGTATATAATGCCGGCGTCAAGCCACTTGATGATTTCTTTCATTACAACCCCTTTCATGGCATGATTCAGTCTCATCTGGGCCTCAATTGAAGGTTTGTGATCATCTTCCAACAAAATCTTGTGCATGCACACTGCCGGGCTAATTCCCTTCAAGTTGGCAATTGTCCACCCTATTGCCTTTTTGTGTAGCTTCAACATCTTGATCAGCTTCTTTTCCTGCTCAGGCTGTAACTTAGAAGAAATAATTACAGGCAATGTATTATCAGTTCCTAAGTATGCATATTTTAGTTGCTCTGGCAATTGTTTCAACTCAAGAATCGGTGGTTGTTCAATAGAGGGTTTTTTCGAGTTTACCTTCCTTACCTGAGTAATCCAGTGGTTCAAAGTATGTACCTGGTCGATTGACTAGCCAATTTGCCTCCTCTTGTTGTTCCTTATAGACCGGTTCTTCATACTCCTCAGGTTTCTCTTGATCGGCAATGCAGTTGCCGAGGCAACTAAATTCATCGTCGAAGTTAAACTCTGTCGTGGCATGAAGAGGTTGGCATTCTTCTGGATCATCGGCATGCCTTAGTGTTTGGAACACATTTAGTTTAACTTGCTGGTCATTCACCCTCATTGTGAGTTCTCCCTTTTCAACATCGGTCAAGGCTCTCTCAGTTGCTAGGAATGGTCTCCCGAGAATGATAGGTGCATGCTCATCTGCTTCACAATCCAAAACAATAAAGTCAGCGGGGAAAATAAATTTATCAACTTTTACCAGTATTTCCTCGATTTTTCCCTCTGGATGCACATAGGATATGTCGGCTAGCTGTAGCATAACTGTTGTAGGTCTTGCCTTCCCGATTCCTAGTTTCTGGAAAACCGATTTAGGCATCAAATTTATGCTAGCCCTAAGGTCGCATAATGCTTTCCCGATATAGTTGTTTCCAATGGAATAGGGTATTGTGAAACTTCTGGGATCCTTCAACTTGGGTGGCATACGATTGTGTAACATTGCCATGCATCCCTCTATTGCGACAACTGTTTCAAACTCTCCTAGCCTTGTTCTTTTGGACACAATGTCTTTAAGAAACTTGGCATAGTTTGGCATTTGTTCAATTGCTTCCACCAATGGCAAGTTGATGTGGACTTGCTTTAGGATATCAAGAAACTTCTTGAATTGGTATTCTTGCTTTTGTCGCTTCAACCTTTGTGGGAATGGTGGTGGAAGTCGGATATCTTCGATCCTTTCATTGGTTTGGAACCTGATTGACGGCATTGCCGGGACAACTGGAGTTGCCGAGGCATTATCAATTGGGGTTGCCGAGGCATGCTTATCACAAGTTGCCGAAGCATCCTTATCGCCGGTTGCCGAGGCATGCTTATTTCTGGTTGCCGAGGCAATTCCTGGTTCAGCATCTGAGGCTTTGCCGCTAGGTTTGTCTTGATCTTTTTGTGGAGTTTTGTTTGATGAGCGGGTTTGAGCTTCTCTAAGTTGTTGGCCACTTCTAGTGGTGATCGCCTTACATTACTCATGGACAGTTCCTCTTGCGACTTCGGTATCGCTAGGTAAACCTCATTGAGGTCTAGTATTCAGATTTTGAGCAAACTGTCCGACTTGATTTTCCAATGATTTGATTGCCGCCTCTTGGTTTTGTAATCTCATCTCGGTCCTGTTAATAAAAGCATCAGTTCTTTTTATGAAGTTACTATTCTCAGCCATATAAGATTCAGTTTTCATCATAAAAGCATTTAGAGAATTTTCCAAAGAACTAGATGTTGTCGGTTGTTGCTGCGGTAACTGTTGCCGTGGCATATTCTGCTGGAATCCCGATGTTTGTACATTCTGATTGTTCTGGTTTAGAGCATTGTTGGGATTACTCCATGAAAAATTTGGGTGCTTCTTCCAAGCTGGATTGTATGTATTGGACATCACATTGTTGTTCCGATTGTAATTCCCCACATAGAAGCTGGACTCCGGATTCTGCATACATTCAGAAGAATTATGGTTATCACCACATAACTCACAAAAAGAATCCATTACCTTGACCTCATGTGTGTTGTTTGGTTTTTACATATTCTGGACCATCTTGGTTAAAGTGGCCAATTGTGCCGAAATTGAATCTGATGATCCTAGTTCATGTATTGTGGCTTGGCGTCTAACTCCTCCTCCTCTAGTAGATGAGAATTGATAATCATTCTTGGCCAGCCTGTTTAAAATTTGCATTGCTTCCTCTGGCGACTTATCTAAGAGTATGCTGTTTGCCGAGGAATCTAGCATCATCCTTGTTGGTGTATTCACGGCGTTGTAAAACATTGTTACTTAAGTCCACATCGGGAATCCATGTATGGGGCATTTGTGTAGAAGTTCTCTATATCGCTCCCAAGCCTCGTACACTGATTCATCATCTGCCTGCCGAAAAGAAGTAATGTCGTTACGAAGCTTATCAGTCAATTTTGTAGGATTAAACCGAGCAAGGAAATCACGACAAAGATCGGTCCAAGATGCTATTGATCCGGCAGGAATGCTATTCAACCATGCTTTCGCCCTATCCCTTAGTGAATAGGGGAATAATCTTAATCGTAAGACATCGGGGGTGACTCCGTGTATTTTGAACGAGTTGCAAATCTCGAGGAAAGATTTAAGATGTTGTCGTGCATCTTCAGTTGCTGAGCCGCCAAATTGACCAATTGTGTTGATCATATTAAACATTACCGGTTTTAACTCAAAGTGGTCGGCTTCAATTTCAGGTGCGACAACTCCTGGATTAAGTCCATCAAGATCTTCTTCAAGATAGTCTCGAATAGTTCTGTTTCGTGCAAGAATCACTCCTCCTCCTGCTAGAACATCTTGATTCATATTGTCGTCTTGATTAGCCATTGCTACTCTTATCCTTCGTCTAAGTCTTTGTAAGGTTCGTTTGATTTTTGGATCAAAGGGATATTCTGATGTAATCGGTCTCGCCCTGGTCATATGCCAATGCAAAACCAAAGTTTGTTAGCCCTTTGAATCTTAAACAAGAAAAGTAAAAAGAAAGTGCAAGAAAATAAAAACAAAGTCGCTATTGCCAATCCCCGACAACGGCCCAAAAACTTGTTGCGCGTAATAAGTGCTACGCATTTGTGCAAGTATACACGTTGCAAGTTATAGTATAAAATATATCGTCTCCACAGGGATTGGTGCCACTTCAAGAATCTAGTCTCTTGCATTGTAAAAAGTAAAAACACAAATAAAGGATTATAGGAGTTTAACTAATAACTAATCTAGAAAGCAACAAAGTAAAAGAATAGATGAGATCAAATGAGAGAGATAGGCCAGGTTATCGTGAGTTGAGGTGTGATAGCCGATTGGATCGTCTTGGTAAAAGAGTGCACGGGCAACTCAGTTGCCGTGGCAACTTGCACAACGGGGTTGCCTTGGCAACTAATCGATGGTTGCCTGGGCGACTAGTTGGGCAACTACTTGGGTGTCTAGGCAGCAACCTTCAAGGTTCGGCAGAGCGTTCTTCAATGGTTTCTTCTTATCCCTAAGTTGAAACTCTAGCTACTTGTGCATGCCTTGATAATACATCCCTGCGTGAATCAAGGGTGAACAACAACCAATCTTGCGCTCCTCTTAGCCGTTGAAATCCTTGACTTATTCCTAAGTCGGATTAATCTTCACCATCAATAGATTGAATAAAGATCATATTCATTCGTTTCTTGAATCTAACTCTCCCGATATTAGATAAATAGATGAAATCACGAGATCCTCCCCCAATTCACTCGCAAACAAGAATAAGAACCAAGAATGAATAAACCTTGAATAGAAAAGTGCAAACTCTTATCACAACCACAAAACACAATAACCATAGCCAAATAGATTTAGTTCATGGCTAGGTTCCAAAGAAACACAAGATAAATAATCCCTAGCATGAACCCAATCGAACAAGAAAGAAAAGGATGAAGAAGGAGGCTTGTCAAAATCCTCCTTGCCCTAGATGCTTGTCGAAAATTCTCTCATCTTGCCCTCATTGGAGTTGTCGAAATTCCCCTCTATTGCTCTCTTTGGAAGTTGACGATATGGCCTTTTATTTATAGGGTTAGGTCAAAGTCCTTCTTTGAGGAGGAAGTTAAGTTGGAATTAAATTATCTTTAAAGAATATAATTCTTTATTATAATTATATTCCTACTAGAACTTCTCCTATCTTCTTGGAATTTAATTATTCTTTAATCTATTCATGGAAATCAAATTCCGTTGGGATTGGGCTTTGCTCCACTTCATCTTGGGCTTGTCTAGTCATCAATTTTGACTACCATATCACCTTTGCTCTTTGTCGACAATTGCCCTGGCAACTGGCTCGGCGTCTCCTTCATGCATTGCCCTGGCAACTAGCTCGGCATCTCTTTCATGTATTTTCCTGGCAGCTAGCTCTAGCCTTGCTTTGGCAAGTGATCCTGCACATACACACAAAACACACCAAATCAGCATCTTTTCCCACAAAAACTACCAAGTTATGTAATCAAGCTCAACGATGGAACGAAACATGGATTAATGCATGAATGGCTAATTATGCAACTAATATGAACCTAAGTCTAACAATAATATGAGTAAAAAGGGTATGAAAAATAGTAATTTTGAACACTTATCACTTATCATCTAGGATAATTATTTCAAGCATGACTTTACGATCAATTTTTACGCGTCTACATAGGCCACATAATACCTAAGAACATATCCAACAAATCATATCTATATATTATACAAAAAAATTTAAAAATAATAATATTAAAGTAAAAACTAATAATCACACCTTCTCAGGTTTTTCTCAAGTAGATTTGAACTTTGTAACTATTAGCAAAGTCCTACGATTGTTCATATCAACTCGTACATTACGCATTTTCATTTCCCAAACAATTGTGTCATAATAATTTTCAATAATATTGTAATCTCTTAGACCCCAATGCATTACGTCTAATTTCAGGAGGTCACAACCCATACCCAAAACTTCTGATGAAAATATTTACAAATTAAAGTCCAAAACAGATAATAATTATAAACCATAAATAATATACCAGATACTTAGTCTAGAACCATAACAGAATTTGGGTACAAAATATGCCACATCGGGCAAAAATAGTAAAATATATAGTATCAAAATATGGGCACATGTCGCCCAAATAAAGATAGTGTGGCGAATAGAAACATTACAACAAAAGATGAGTATGAATGTGTCGATCCTCTAAGTGCCAAGTCTAAGGGTGGCTTATCCAAACCTTGAAAGAGAAAGTTTGGGGGTGTAAAGTTTCAATACAAAGTTCAAATTCTAGCGTTCCCTCAGCCAATTATCAGAAGACAGAAGATCACAAACATCATTTTGATCCAATCCCTATTTCTTATAAAGAATTGTATCCTCAATTGTTAAAGGCCCGATTGATGTCCCCATTGTTTCTTGCACATTTGCAACCTCCGTATCCAAAATGGTACGATGCCAATGGACACTGTGAATTTCACGATGGAATCCAAGGACATTCTATTGAGAATTGTCTCGCTTTCAAACGCCGAGTTCAAGGTCTCTTAGAGTTTGGAAAGTGGAAATTTGGAACAGAAAACTACTTTGATTCAACAGACGGATATGAAACTCAAGATGACAATACTCAGAAATAAGGACATCAATTTGAATATGAAGCTCAAATAAGCAAAATAAAGCAAGAGAAAGATGATTTGAATGAGGAGCTGAGGAACTTGCAGTTCAACTATCAGGAGCTTTATTCGATGCTCAAGAATGCTGGCTTGGGTGTAACTCTGGAACAGTCGAAGGAAGGAATTAAAGAGATAAAACATGAAGCTGAATAATGGAAAAAGTGTTTTGAGGCAAATAAAGGTCGAGTCAATACACTTTCATGTGATCTGTAGGCAATGAAGCTACAACGCAATACTTTTATGGACGATCTAAGGGTTAGTGAAGCTAAGCGCGAGATGATACAAATGTACATGCAAATGTATGAGGATAATGCTATCAAGCTGAATGATAGTTAAGCTAAAAATGAAACACTAAATAAGAAGGTAGAAGAATGCCTCAAGCTTACGCTGATATACAAAGCTCTTGTTGACGATGTAAAGAAAGACTGTCAGAAAAGTGAGGAAAAACGATATGCCCAATTTCAGAAATCAAGAATAAAGATTCGAGAAAGGGACAACGACATGAAATATGCAGTTATTCAAGCAAAAGAGGTTGCTCAACAAGTGGCAGATCTAGCTGATGTAGCAATGGCACTGAGTCAGAATATTGATCCAGCATTAGATCATGGAGGATAGTTAACTTGGCTCTTAGAGGAAGTTAAGAAGTTGGGAGTTAGAGCTCACCAATATCTGTAGTATCTAATATCTGATGTATTGAATCCTTTTACTTCAATGAAATTTGTTCTATGATGGTCACTTTTAGAATCAATACCTCCTGCATTCATACATTCATGCATTGCATATTTATCAATATAACATTAATATGTAATAACATGGCATTAACATTCATGGTCTAGAGCAGTCGGAGTTTCAACGAGAGCAATCTGGGAATTAGTAGAAGTTTGGGAATCTATTATCATTGAAGGGGACATGGGAAGAATTGAACAAACACAAGAAGGGTTACAAGAATGGATGATCAAGCATCAACAAAATACGAAGAACTATACTGCTACACCATGTTTGACAATTTATCCCGGGGCATCTCACCCAAGCACAGAGAAAGGGTCTGTAAAGCCCATTATCCTAGGTTCAAGACTCGAGCAGTTGAAAGACATTTGTGCCAAACTTGAGGAAGAGATCAAGGAAAGAAAATGCATCGATAATCCCAAATTTGATGCAAAAGAATTTTGTTTAGTCCCTAATCTAGTTATTCCGCCTAAATTTAAGGTCCTTAATTTTGAGAAGTATGATGGTTCCAGTTGTCCTAAAGTCCACTTGGTAATGTTCTGTAAGAAAATGGAAGGATATTTGGATGATGATAAATTGTTAACCCAATGTTTTCATGATAGTCTAGCTGGACCTGCCGCAGTGTGGTACAACAGATTAAGTCGAGAGCAGATTCGATCATGGATAGATTTTTCCAAAGCATTTTTGGGGCAATACAAGTATGTTATAGACTTGGCTCTAGATCGTTATTTCCTGCAGAACGTGAATATGAAGGTCAATGAAAGTTTTAAAAACTATGCATTGAGGTGGCGAGGATTAGCAGCCCAAGTTCAACCTCCCTTAACAGAAGAAGAAATATCTCTTATGTTTCATCAAACTCTTTCATCTCCTTTCTTTGAGAAAACGCTCGCGAATTCAAAGTGTAGTTTCAGTGACCTCATGGTGATTGGAGAAGCAATAGAAATAGGGATCCGACGAGGGAAAATTGGATAAAGATTTAAAAACTGTGTTGACCAAGAAGCAAAATAAGAGAAAAAGGTGAGTGAATGTAATGTTCAAAGTTCTCAGAGTCGCAAGAGAAAGAAACCAGTTAATTCATCAGAACGACCACAAAAAATTCCTTGAGCAAGTGCAAATTAGGAGATCTTCGGAGTGTCTATTTCAGACTTATTACCTCACCTTATTGAAGGACAACGTATCACTCCTAGGCCAATGAAGGTGGTGCCAAGTCCATTTGCCCATAGCTATGATCCAGACAATGTTTGTGACTTTCATATGGGGGTACCAGGACATGCTACTAAGAAGTGTAGACCTTTAATGAAAGAAATTAAGAAGCTAGTCAGTAATAGAATCTTGGCATGAGAATTGGTTTAACAATGGAAAGGAGTGGGGCAAGTCGTTATACCAGTCAAGGAATCAGAGAATCAAGATAAGTGCTTCCAAGATTGTTTAGAATTCTAAGAAGTCAGTGTTACCCATATTGCTGCATCAAGTGTTTACAATCTACTGGACTATTGCTGAAATAATACTGGAAAATAAGTCTGCTACTCCTGACCTGAAAGTAGTAGAAGTCTTTCATGTTTGATGGTTTTCTTTGGAATGATGTTTTTTGAAATAAATAAATATATGTGTATCTCTTCTTACCTTTGTGGGCCCCTAAATGCCAATTACAAGATATGACACTAATTCCGATACAAAAAATTATTTGGATGTTGTGAAGACAATGAAGTGAAATTTGTTTCTTAATTTACTCTGGTCGACAAGGCAAGAAAAAGTCAGATCACTACGCCTTTGATGATGTTCGATGATAAATCTTTGAAATTCATAAACAGTGAAGTGGACCAGACGATTTTAACCAAGTAGAGTTGCTTGAAATTGAAGTTCTAAGTGTAGTTTTCTATACCTTAAAAAGCACAGTAAGAGAGAAAAAGAAAAATGGGATAGAAAAAGAAAGAAAAAGAAAGAAAAAGAAAAAAGAAGAAAAAGAAAGGAAAAAGCAAAAGAAAAAGTGAGGAAATAAAAAGAAAGAAAAGGTTAAAAAAAGAAAGGGAAAAAAGAGAAGAAAATGAGATGGAAAAGAAAAGGAAAATGTGAGAAATAATGAACTATTTAAATAAATAAGTCTCGGAACACTCTGATGGAGCTGTGAGGGATGTCGACAAATCTAATAAGGAGCTATGCTTCACATGTCCAATACCCAAGCGTCAAAGATGTATCTTTGAAGACATGTCTATAATAATAATATAATAATAATTAGTAACAATCAGAATCACACATGCACTTATAGAATTTTATTCTTAGAACGATGTTTTTGCACTCTACTAGTTAAACAAGTTCGGGAAGCTTGAACACATTTATGAATGGAAAAGAATGAGGAGAACAGAGAATGAGTTGTTTCTGACTAAATCGAGCAACACGGTAATCATAGGGTGTGAACCGGGTGATTTGGAAGAAATTTCATAACTTCAGAAATTGACACAACATTCAAAAATTATTCTACCCATAGGAAGGTTGAATCTAAGACGCTCTTGTACTTGATATCTAGGGCATCCTATTTTGTTTTTTCTTTATACCCTAATTTTTTTGGTCTTGAAAAGCATCCTTCATTGAAATGTTGATAAGCAAGCTGACATTTTTGCAAACAAACAAATTTTCTTGATAAATATATGACCGTGTATAAGACTCTTATCTGTTCGACAGTCTTCTACTCAGAAAGAAGAATCATCCATTAGAGGACATAGTGACAATGATGCCAAGAATGAAAGTTTGAGGACTTGAGGAAAGTCTAGGGATCTGAAAAGTTTAGGGACTTAAGGGAGTTACTCGCCCAAATGATGGAAGGGGAAAATCTATGAAATAAGGCAAGAAACAAAAAGGTTAGTGAGGTATCATGGTGCATAAGAGTTCAAATCAGAATAGGCAAGAGAGGGTGCAGAGCCTAAAAGAATTCAACCACTAAAAAGGGTCAAATTGGCTCAAGAAGAAGATGAGCTCAGCAACAAAGATTCTGGGGTAAATTTTGAAGATAATAAGAGCTTAAGATAAATCTCAAGAAGATCAAGTCAGGAAAGAAGATCAATCAAATAAAGATTCAAAGAAAACAATCTTATTGTTGAAATTGAAGTAAAAAAGCTCAATGGAGAAGCAAAGAAGATTAGAGCTCATCTGAGTGACCCTTAGTTGTCACAATTCATGCATCATAAATAGTCAAGCATCCATAAGATAGAAGCATACTAATTCATGCATTCAAATCATTTTTGTACATTTTTGTAAGAATTTACAAGAATCAGCGAAGAACAGAAAATGATTTCAATCTACAAATTCATATTGGAGAAATAGAACCAACAAAGATTAGCAAAAAATTCAATCATATTTTTGAAGCAGATATTAATCCGTTTGAAGAGGCGAATCTCAGCAAAGATATCAATCCATTTGAAGAGGCGGATCTCAGTAAAGATTTTAATCCGTTTGAAGAGGTGGATTTCAGAAAAAGATTTCAATCCGTTTGCAGAGGCAAATTTCAGCAAAGATTTTCTAATTGTTTGTACAAGAAAGGAAGTGCATTACAATTCTAAATCCTTCGGGTCATCAGTAAGTCCTTCGGGCATGATGCTAAATCCTTCGGGTCGTCAGTAAGTCCTTCGGGCATGATGTTAAGTCCTTCGGACCATCACCTTCGGGAGTGATGTGATTGTGTGCACAGGAAAAGAAGTGCATTACAATTCTAAATCCTTCGGGTCATCAGTAAGTCCTTCAGGCATGATGTTAAACCTTTCGGGTCATCAGTAAGTCCTTCGGGCATGATGTTAAGTCCTTCAGGCCGTCACCTTCGGGAGTGATGTAATTGTTTGCACAGGAAATGAAGTGTATTACAATTTTAAATCCTTCGGGTCATCAGTAAGTCCTTTGGGAATGATGTTAAATCCTTCGGGTCATCAGTAAGTTCTTCGGGCATGATGTTAAGTCCTTCAGGCCATCACCTTCGGGAGTAATATAATTATTTGCACAACAAATGAAGTGTATTACAATTCTAAATCCTTCTAGTCGTTAGTAAGTCCTTCGGGCATGATGTTAAGTACTTCGGGCCATCACATTCATGAGTGATGTAATTGTTTGCACAGGAAAGGAAGTGTATTACAATTTTAAATCCTTCGGGTCGTCAGTAAGTCATTCGGGCATGATGTTAAGTCCTTCGGACCATCACCTTCAGGAGTGATGTAATTGTTTGCACAGGAAAGGAAGTGCATTACAATTCTAAATCCTTTGGGTCATCAGTAAGTCCTTCGGGCATGATGTTAAGTCTTTTGGGCTGATACATTTGGAAATGATGAGAACTTTCTGAATGTTATCGCAATAAGATTGCGGGGCATGATATCAGCAGAAATATCAATCCTTTGGGCCCTCGATTTCAAAAAAAAAAAAAGAAAAAAAAAAAAAAAAAAAAAAGAAAAAAAAGAAAAGAAAAAAGAAGAAAAAGAGAAAGAAAGACAGAAATGGTTCAAGTTGTCGGATGGAAAGCAATATAGACCAACTTCAGGCTCAAATGGGGAAGATTTGTGGTTTCAGCATTTTTTGTTAATGCACTTGAAGTTTCATAATGATATACCCAAACCGTGCATTTTCACAATCATCATTGGAAGATTAATGATAAATTCGACTTTTATAGGCTGAGAAAGAGGTTGATCAAGAGAGGAAGAGAACACAAGGGATTCTATGCGCGCGAGAGATCAAAATATCTTAGGCAGAATAAGCAATGACACCAAAGATCTCAGTGCTTCAAGACAGAAGTTGGGGATACATCACATTTCTTCAGGTTGAATTCTTATTAACTAATGATATTTTTTGGTTGGAAGTTCAATTGTTTCCCCAGAAAAGGAGGAGAATTAGCATTCCCAACAAAGAACGAAGATCTCCTAATCGAAAGAGTTCACTTGGCAAAGGCAGAGTTCCTAATGGGAAGAGTTCACACAGCAAAGAATAAAGAACTCCTAATGTGAGGAGTTTGCTCAGTAAAGACGGAAATAAGAAGAACTTGTTTGATCGATACCCTTGCAGAAAGGAGGATTGTTTGATGGAGGGAGGAAAAAATCCATAATAAAAAGAAAAGCTTTAGACCTCGGAAGATGAAGAATGTCAAGAGCAACATCAGAATTTGGAAGATGAAGAATTTTACAATAAGAAGAACAACTTCAGATTTCATAGTTTGGGCAGAAGATTGAAGAATTTCATAATAAGAAGAACAACTTCAAACTTTAGCAGTGTTTGTAAAGAAAGACCTACATTTCAAAGGACGACCAAGAGATCTGGACAAAATTTGTGTATTTTTAGTCTTTGCTCTATCCCTGTTCCACAACAATAAGCAAAGAGGGGCAGCTGTAATACCCAAATTTTGACCAGGTTTATTAAATTAATAAATTAGTATAAATAATACGTAAATAATTACATTGTTACAAAATTTCAATTAAATAATAGTCCAAAACAATCCATTTACAAAGTCTAAACAATTTAAAACCCAAATTACAAAAGCCCATTACATTTTCTAACCCATTTATACCCAAATACATGTTATCAAACAAATGGCCCCAAAATTTGTTTTCACGCTCATTTGCAACCAATTCTGGATATAAGTGACCGAGAAAGCATATTTGTACTTCTTTAGCTCGCCTAAACTGGCCACATGGCGTCCAGGGAGTGGTCAATTACCCTTTTACACAGATTCTGCTCTAATGATGTCATCTTTGTTAACTGCTTTAAATAGAGAGAGAAAAATTAATGACAACAATAATAAAAGTAATAATTAGTGGCAATTATTACACTAATAATTGAGGAGAGAAGGAAGGGGAGAAGTTACCTGAGAGGTTGGTGAGTTACTAGAACGCTGAAGGTCACCGGAACCAGACGCCGGAGCAGTGAAGTCGTCGTTAGAAATACACAGGTAGGTATATTTCACTCTCTACTTTTCATTTACCTACAAAAACACACGAAATAAGTTAGATCTAAGCCTAAAAGGTATAAAAACAGTAACAGAAATCAAAACCTAGATCTAAAAAAGTAAACATAAATCACAATAGGGTTTTGAGGTTTATCTTGAGTTGATCAGAGAGATTTTGGGTGATCACATGAGTGTACTTAGGTTCCGGATGGAGTTGAAAATGATAGATGTGGTTAGGCTTTCGGGTAGGTAGTTTAGGTGGGGAAGATGGGAGATTCTATTGAATCGGGGCTTAGATTTAGGTTTAGGTGAAAAAATGGGGAAGAACGGAGGATTTTGAGTGTTTTAGGTTTTCGGCACGGTGGATGAAAATCGCCTCGCGGCGGTCAGCTGGAACCGAGCGATGGTCGGAGTTCTGAAACGGTGATCGGTGTCACTTGCGGCAGCCGGGATTTGAATCTCGGTTGCCGACTAACGCCCAAAGGTGACCGGTGGATGGCAGATAAGGATCGAACGCAGAGTTGACGACGGTATTAGGATGAAGTTCTTTGAATTCATCCGGTTTTGGATGAACCCATGAAGAACACACTCCAAAACTCACGTGTTTGATCCATTTTAGGGTTTTTCTGGGGATTTTGGGCGTTTACGTTCAGAGCATTTCGAGGGAAGAGAGATAGAGGAGAGAGATTGAGATGGGAGGAAATGAGGACTGAAGCTTAAAATTGGGCTTTTAAAGCCTTTTCAAAACGCTGTCATTTTGGTAGCAGGTGTGGAAGAGGATCCGCGAGTCTATAAGCGGGTCGGGTTAGATCCGCGCACATTATTCGAGTACCCTTTGGTTTTTGCCCAATATTTTGCATTCTCTCAATCTGGTCCCTAATTGCTTTAAGTTGTGCCACGAGCTTCGTAATTCTCTCAATTTAGTCCATATTCCCCTTAATTGTACCCCTTCAGTCTGAATTGTTTTAATTAGGTCACTAGGGCTTTGTAATTTGGGTTTAAGGTTTTGTAACAGTTTCTATTCAGTCTTATAATAGTAAATTGAGTTTTTTAATGTGTTTTTAATTTAGTTTCCTTTTTATTTATTTATTTATTTATTTTTTAAATATCATTAACTTATATGTGTGATTGTATGTTTTAAAATAGCATATAGTGTATCTTGTTAGATAATTAAATACACTTAGTTTAATTAATTATTAGAGCATTTAGCCTAAGTTTCTTTAATTAGGATTCAATAATTGAAATATGAAAGATAATTGTAGTAATTAAATGCATATTAAATATAAGATTTAAAATCCTAATTTGGATGGTGTTCCATTGTTTACAATGGGTTGTTATCTCAACATGGATTTTAATAAATATATTTAATATATAAATCACACTTATAATTGAAATATAATGTAGTTCAATAATTGACATTTAAAATTAATACATTGTAGTTAATTAAATGTATATCGAATAGAATCTTTGAGGTTCAAATCTGGATGGTGTTCCATTGTTTACAATGGGGTGTTATCTCAGCCTTGGTCATAAAGGTGTATATTCGATATACATTTTCACTTATAATATTGAATAATAAATTGATTAGAGCCCTAATTAGGACTAGAACTTTAATTAATTAGAAGAATTAATTAATTAGGAATATGATTCATTTAAGGGCTTTACAGATATGGAAGGTGTTCAAGTAATTGGCACTTTTTCATAAAAGTCATTAAATTAATTAATATTCATAGTTCAAAATAACTAATTAATTAGAGCCTTTTTAGAATTAGTACTTAAAATTGACAAGATAATAAAATATCATTCATTAAAAACCTTTTATGTTGGAAATTCATTTTTAAATACGAATAGGGGTGCCACCAAATGGGGTGCTTTTAATCTCGTATTCGAACAAGATGAATTTCCTTATAAAAGGATATATGCATTCGGAATTTAAATTCAATTAATAATTATAGGGTAAGTTAAATTCAAATTATTATTCAAAATGCAACGTAAAATTAAAGGTACCAATAACGGGCGTTCGTAGGGGTGCTAATCCTTCCCTACACGTAACCGACTCCCGGACCCAATTTTTAAGACAGAATCTCTGGTTTGTTTTTCTGGTGTTCGGTCTACCTCGAAGTGATCAGTGGCGACTCCAAAATGTTTTTTAAAGATAAATAAAGGAAAATTCGATTTAATATGAAAAGCCCTAAATTTTCAAGATTAAATTAAAAAATGGCTAAAAACCTTAATTTTCTAAAAGATTAATCGTCAGGCTATTTTTACACACCCGATTCCAAAAATGGTCGTGACAGAATGCATCTAGCTATTTTGGTGTGGTTGCCACGTTTTGATTATTCAAGCAAGTTTGGTATGATATTATAAATGTGCAAGCATGTTGAGTAAGCCTTAAATGCACCAAATGGTAGTTTTAGTTGTTTGGTAGAATGATATTAGGAAGCATGCCTATAGATCAACAAGATTGTATAAATGCCATGGTTGGTTGATTTTTTGTGATGCTTTGGTGGGTAATGTATCTTAGTAATGTTGTATAAGGGTTGGAAGCATGTTTAAGTGGTTTGGCTTTTTTAAAAGTGTGTTTAAACAACAATTTTGGACATTACAGGTCCAGGCGTATCGAAATAGGTGATCCCGTACCCGTACGGCTAGGCCATTTCAGGCATAGTTTTTTGATACGCGGGTGGGTGTTTCGATACGGACAAGCCTTTCCAGGCATATCGTTTCGGTACTCGAGCAAGTGTCTCGATACGGTCTTAAGCATTTTGGCCAGGCGTTTCGATATGCGAGCAAGCATTTCGGTACGTGTTTTAGCTAATGGAATCTGAGTTTTTGAAATCATAAGGGCGTACCAAAACACTTGTACGCGTACCGGTACGACTACCGTTAAATCTGTTATTTTGGAATCTTGAAGGTTTCTGCTTCTTTCATTTTGGTCCTTAAGTTATGTGAATGCAATTGTACGAGTTTGAATGATCGTAATGACCTGGAATTTTTCACGTGAGCATGTAAATGGACTAATTGAGGATTGATAACTTTAATTATAGTTTAGGTCCCTAAAATTATCATTTTTGCAATTTAGTCCCTGAAACGTATGTTTTGCAATTGGAGGCCTTTCCGTGATCTGTTTTCTTTGAAAAATTCAACCTCTGCAAGTATACACATATATGATTAATAACATGCATCTAGATAAGATAAAAAGAAAAAATGGACCGTTTTTCGTAATTATTCTCCAGTTTGCTTCGACAAACCTAATGTAGTTCTCTCGGTTTGGTCGGGCGTCTAGGCCGAATCGAGGGAGTTACATTTTATTTCTTTCTATTAAGTTTATAGATTTTTTAAAAGCTAAGAGATTTTAATCCAAAATTTTGGCTGAAAAAAAATAAATACAATTATATATCTATACATATATCATACTCCATTTCTTAGTCTTTTATACATTTATAAAGTAATGAAATATTCAAGAAATATAAATGTGTCATGTATTGTTTTCTTTATGAAATATATTTTTATTCTCTCTAATACCAAATAATTTCTTCATATTTTCATGTTTCTCTAAAATCTCTAATTTCTTTACATTTCACTCTATAACTCTTTTCTCTCGTTTTTAATCCGAGGCAATCTTCTTTTTTGCTGATTTATTTTTCTTTAAAGTATTACAGTACCGAACTGACACCAAGCATTATTATATGAAACTCAGTTTTACTAATTTCAAAATACTTTGGCAATTCTGATCTTCACTGTGTTTCATAGGTTCTCTTATCATCTAGGATAGTTATTTCAAGCATGACTTTACGATCAATTTTTACGCGTCTACATAGGCCACATAATACCTAAGAACATATCCAACAAATCATATCTATATATTATACAAAAAAAAAAATTAAAAATAATAATATTAAAGTAAAAACTAATAATCACCCCTTAGGTTTTTCTCAAGTAGATTTGAACTTTGTAACTATTGGCAAAGTCCTACGATTGTTCATATCAACTCGTACATTACGCATTTTCCTTTCCCAAACAATTGTGTCATAATAATTTTCAATAATATTGTAATCTCTTAGACCCAATGCGTTACGTCTAATTTCAGGAGGTCACAACCCATGCCCAAAACTTCTGATGAAAATATTTACAAATTAAAGTCCAAAATAGATAATAATTATAAACCATAAATAATATACCAGATACTTAGTCTAGAACCATAACAGAATTTGGGTACAAAATATGCCACATCGGGCAAAAATAGTAAAATATATAGTATCAAAATATAGGTACATGTCGCCCAAATAAAGATAGTGTGGCGAATAGAAACATTACAACAAAAGATGAGTATGAATGTGTCGATCCTCCAAGTGCCAAGTCTAAGGGTGGCTTATCCAAAACCTGAAAGAGAAAGTTTGGGGGTGTGAGCTAGGGAGGTCATTGTATTCTAATAAGTGTAGATAAAAATTTTAAATAGTTCAAACATGTATAAATCATTACAATAAAACATGTTTCAAGGGTAACCAAAGTTTTATTTACACTTGACTACCCTCCAACCGTACTTCGATATGGAGTTCCCCAGAACCGCATCCATAAGGACTTACCCTAGTTGGTGTAGGATCCAACCTAAGGGGCTATCTTAGGTCCATAAAGAATTACCCGAGCCGGAGTGTCGAAACCTACCCAAGGGGATACCTTGGGTCCATAAGGAATTACCAGCTAGATCAAGGCTGAACCTACAGAGACTTTATAATATATCCCCAATAGTATACCCTAGATAGAAAAATCAGTGTTTATACAATAGACAATAAAAATAGTCAATAGGAATCATGAGGCAGACACATATGTTTTTCAGTAAAACAATAACCAAAGAACATGCTTCCAGTTAGACATAAAGACATACTTTCAGACATATAAAATAGTCATGCTATAAATCAGAGAAAATATTTCATGTTCTATTCAGAGAAATCATTTCAAACAGTTCATTTAAAATAGTAATATAAAACACAAAGAACACACCTTAAAAAGCTAGTCGAAAGAGTCTACTGTGCACCAACCTCGCTACGCTCTGTAGCGATAGTAGATCCTAGATCATAACGGAATAGGGTTACTAGCAGAAAATAATTCTAATTTAATAATTCACTAAGTTTGTAAGATAATACGAGTAACTAAACGTGCGCGAGGGCGAGGGAATATTATAAGTGTTTCATTTTAAGCTATTAATCATATTATTGGTCATTAGTTTTAAATTAAAATATATTCTTATTATCAAAAAACCAACCAATTAATAGCTTAAAATATTAGCGAGACAAGTGTTTCATTTAAAGAGGCGACAATTGAATACCAACCATTTCTAATTTAATAATTCACTAAGTTTGTAAGACAATTCTAACCAGTTGGCTAAGAGCCAGTTTAGTATTACTGTTAAAAAGTACTTTTGAGAAGATAAATGATCATTTTAGACATGATATTATAAGTTTAAAAATGTATATTTAAATAATATTTAAATTTTTAATGTTATAATATATGAAATATATCAACTTAAATTATCATAAAAATATAAAAATATTTTTATTAATAAATAAATATCTTTTAACAATATACGTTTTTCATGAAAATATATAGTTTTTAAACTAAAATATAATTTTCTAATCATATAATAATGTCTTCGTAAAAAAATAATAAATTATAAGTTAATAAATTATAAATACACACATTAGCAAATGAAGGTTAAAATTGTAATTTGGCTCTTAAAAGTACTTTTCCAACTGCAAAAAACTAGAAATTTTAACTTTTGCGTTTGAACTGAAAAGCACTTTCAAAAGCAATTTTTCTCTAAAAGTTATCTGTTTAGCATTGCTTATAGCTCTAAAAGTGATTTTAGCCCCAAAAGTATTTTTAATAAGCAATGGCCAAGAGTGTTCAAACCTCTTGGCTGCTATTATCCCTTATTCTTCTCTCTCTTATTTTATTTTATAAAATCGGAGTGTTACGATTATCATAGTTTTTCACGTCAATAACCTTTGACATAGAGCCCCAATATCAATTTCTTTATGGTATATATTTTTACTTGCTCTTTAAATTTTATCAATTATTGGTTGGTATTCAATTGTCGCCTCTTTAAATCTTATCGTTTCTAAATATTAGTGAGACAAGTGTTTCATTTTAAGCTATTAATCATATTATTGGTCATTAGTTTTAAATTAAAATATATTCTTATTATCAAAAACACCCTGTCGATCTTGTGTTTTAAAATGTTAAGCTTCCTTCTTTTATGTTTTCATTTTTAAACTCATTTTTCTCTATCCATTCGAACCAAAATTAGAGCGAGAAAACTTCATCAAGCTTTTACTTTGTTAATGATTTTCATACATTAAGGGGATTTGAAAAACGATTAAGTAAGCTTTTGTTTGGTGAAGCTTGATTCGAATTCAAGCTTGTTTAAGTAGAGATGAAAAATTCAAGCTAAGGAATTAGAGGAGAAAATCGAGTAATCGACAAATCCAAGGAATATTGTAGGCTCAGATTTAGGAGAGTGTAGTTACATTTGGGGGTGATTGTGTCCATGGGTTGCTTTTCATGGTTAAATTTGTGGTTTTAATTGTTGATTTAATGTTAAATTTATATTCAATTCATCTTGCTTGTAAATTGTCATCTATTGTGTTAATACTAGCTGTTTTGAGACAATTTTGATGTTGATTTGCTCACAAAATAGTCCACTTACATGCTGTCCTGTTTAAGGAGTATTTTGTTGTGTTTTAAGTGAAATTAGGGATTGTAGTTTAGGGGTAAAAACTGCAAACAATTACTGAAAATTAAAGAGAAAGAACTGCTCTGTTTTATTTCTCGTTCATGCTAATTCAAGTATCAAAATTCAATAAATATGAAACTTACCATGTGACTCATTTATATGTT
This sequence comes from Hibiscus mutabilis, assembly GCA_019671005.1. Classification (NCBI taxonomy): domain Eukaryota; kingdom Viridiplantae; phylum Streptophyta; class Magnoliopsida; order Malvales; family Malvaceae; genus Hibiscus; species Hibiscus mutabilis. The sequence goes on along the minus strand of CM033740.1, from coordinate 17,268,888 downwards.
GGGATTTTATGGTTAGAAGTGTTTAAAAACAACAAGTACATAGACAATCCTGCAATGTAGTTGTTCTTTTAACTTTTGCACTAAAATAATGTTCAAACACATCCAAAACAACTTCTCGTTGTTTTCCTGTGTTGTCTTTGTTACAAATGTAACAATTTGAGACGATAAAATAAAAATAAGAAGTTATTAATTAATCGAATTATAGCAGTAAGGAAAAATAAACTCTTGATTCGATCGGAGAACATGAGGAAACGTGTTGAGTCCTGCAGCTAAGCAGTTTCCTTAAAATAGATTTTGGCCACTCTGGAGTGCTTGAATTCGTCGATCGTCTGTCTCCCAGGATACAACAATAGGATGATCAGCTAAAGTAGCACGGCTATAGAGATCATGAAATTTACTCTTGACTTTGCCCACCACCGAAAACAATAGAGGAAAAGAAAAGATTTTGAGTTATGTCTCAACCTTGAAGATTGGCACAATATTTATAGGGGAATGAAGGAGGAAAATCATGGAAACGAAATATTCTGAATTAATGGTCATTAATTATGTGTCCGATTCAATTGAGAAATTATCAATTAATACCATATTTAAACGGATATATTTTCGTGAATTGCAGTTGTTACCACTTTAATATTCGAATTTAAGGAAACTATAAATTATCCTTTTTAATTCGGAATATTAAAAAAGATATGCCAGTTTAAGGAAAATTTAATTCGAAGTGGGTAAAATATTCGCAGGCCAACGAAGGGCCCGACCGGTCCAGACATTCATGTCGCCCACATCGTGCGGGTGCGCCCCTAACCCGAATGGGTTCAACGAGTTTCGACTCGCACCCCCTAAGCCTGCACACAAGGCACAATTTCAACCCAAGTCAATTGATGACTAGCAAATGGATTAGTGTATATAAACAATTCTCATGCTTGTTATCCTACCAATGTGGGATAAGGGTTTTCTATTTTCCTTACACAATTCACAAGTACCTTACTTTGAACATCAATTTCTCATTCATCACTCAACCATTTTGAGCATTTGAGATACCGTTGAAAAGGTCTCATGGAGTAGAATATCGACCAACAAATTCATCATTCTGATCTCCACCTTTACCCATAGAAATAATTCGAATCTCCACCTTTAAACATAGAAAATATGGCTCAAAGTTACCAAATTATCATATTTTTTCCAATAATCTCCCACATGAATGAAATTGATGATTTTATCAAAAATATTTTAACTCGATGTGGTGATAGGCTCTACGATCGATAGCCGCATAGTATAGGTAGGTGTCCTCCTTTAAACCTTCCATTGTGAAAGTATATTTACTTTATTGGCTAACCAGTAAACTTGATGTCCTTGAACTGTTTTGCCTTTTGTGTAAACGATGATATACTTCACACAACTACCTCTCTAACAAGAGTATTAGTTCTCATGGTTATTTCCATATGACCGTGGATATCACCTAGTTTTGCAAGAGTTTGAAATAACTATTCCCAATAGTCTCCTTGAAGCGGCCCACTTCACGTTGCTCGGCTCACCGAAGCACACAATGATCATTAAAAGCTTTTGCTTAACCTATTTCACTTTGATCACTGTTTACATCATATGAACGAACTTGGGGATAAGTACCCCCACAATGACCAAATAGGTCTATACAATTAGGTTGTCCCTTTGAACCTAGATCTCGGGATCTACAGTCAGCTAGTTAGAGTTTTCCTTCACATAACACCTTTACTTTTCATGGGCTTTAGTCCCATTCCTTTATATGTTTTCTCAACTTGATCTTGATTTAACCCTTTGGTTAGCGGATCCGTAATGTTATCATTTGATCTTACATAGTCAATAGAGATAACTCCATTTGAGATCAGTTGTCTTACGATATTATGTCAACAATGTATATGTCCCGATTAACCGTTGTATATGAAATTATGTGCTCTAGCAATTGTTGCTTGGTTGTCACAGTATATGCATACCATGAGCACAGGTTTCGGACATTCAAGAATATCCTCAAGAAAATATTGAAGCTATTCAGCTTCTTTTTCAGATTTGTCCAGAGCAACAAAATTAGATTCCATTATAGATCTGGTTATAATAGTTTGTCTTGAAGATTTCCATGACACAGCTCATTCTCCCAATGTGAATACATATCTACTTGTGCCTTTGGCATATTTAATATCAGATATCCAACTGGCATTGGAGTATCCTTCTAAGATAGCAGGGTCTTTGGAATAATGCAATCCGTAGTCTCGAGTATATCTGAGATATCTCAGTACCCTCACAATTGTTTTCTAGTGGTTTTTCCCTGGAGTGCTTGTGAATCTGCTTAGACTGCTCATAATAAAAGCGACGTCTGGCCTAGTACAGCTCGTGAGATACATTAAACTGCCTATGACTCTTGCATATTCCACTTGGTGTATACTTTCACCTTAGTTTTGGGACAGATGTGAACAAGAATCTAATGGAGTTATGGCTATGCCAGAATCGTCCTTGTTAAATTTATTGAGAATCTTGTCCACATAGTGTGACTAAGTCAATATGAGACCTTCAGGTGACCTTTTGATTTGGATACCCAGAATCATATGGGCCAGTCCCATATCTTTCGTGTCAAATCTTGAATTTAATATGTATTTGGTACGTTTTACCATTTCATTGTTGTTTCCAACATTGAGTATGTCATCAACATACAAACATAGAATGATATATTCAATGTTTGTAGTTTTGACATATACGCATTTGTCACACTCGTTTATCTTGAAGTTGTTTGTCATCATGACACTATCAAACTTCTCATGCCATTGCTTTGGTGCTTGTTTAAGTCCATACAAAGGCTTCACCAATGTACATACTTTTCTTTCTTGACCTGAAGTTACATGACCCTCAAGTTGTTCCATGTATATTTCTTCATCAAGATCTCCATTTAGGAAAGCTATTTTAACATCCATTTGATTTACTTCAAGATTTTGCAAAGCAACAATTGCAAGTATCACTCTTATAGATGTTATTCTTGATACAATAGAGAATGTATCAAAATAATCAAGGCCTTCCTTTTGTTGGTAACCTTTTATTACCAATCTTGCCTTGTATTTATCAATTGTTCCATATGCTTTCATTTTTCGATTAAAAATTTATTTAGAATTCAATGGTTTAATTCCCAGAGGAAGATCCACTAATTCCCGCGCATGGTTTTGCATGATGGAATCAATTTTACTTTTAATGGCTTTCTTCTATAAGGTGCCTTTAGTGGAGCGCATAGCATCACTATACGTTTGGGGTTCAACCTCTAGCATAAAGGTTAAGAAATCAGATCCAAAGGATTTTTCCACCCTTGCTCGTTTGCTCCTTCTTGGCTCTATTTCAGTTTTAGCCTCTTGTTAATCATTTGGACTAGTTTCGTCTAAAGTTCGTTTTATTGAACTTTGATCAACCTCCTTCGATTTATAAGGGAATATATCTTCAAAGAATGATGTATTCTTTGATTTACATTATCATGTTCTTGTGAATCTCATGATTCTTTGATTCATACGCAAGAAATCGATAAGCTTTGTTATGTTCTACATAGCCAATGAAAATGTAATCCATAGTTTTACGACCTATTTTCATTTTCTTTTGGTAATGGGGCCATTACCTTGGAAAGATACCCCTACATTTTCAAGTGTTTATAGGAAGGTTTTCGACCTTTCCATAACTCATATGGTGTCTTGTCCTTTTTCTTTTGGGGAACCTTATTTAAAAGGTAATTAGCTAAAAGAATAGCTTCCCCCACATGTTTTGTGATAACCCAAAGCTTCCTAACAAAGCATTCATCATTTCTTTTAAAGTTCAATTTTTTCGTTCGGCTACTCCATTTGATTGAGGAGAATACGGTGGTGTTACTTCGTGAATAATACCATGTTGTGAATAATATTCACCAAATCGTTTAACATATTCATCACCACGATCACTTATTACCATCATAATCCTTTTATTAAGTTGGTTTTTGACTTCTTGCTTATAGAGTATAAATTTTTCTATTGCTACGTCTTTACTCTTAAGCAAATACACATAGCAGTACTTAGTACTATCATCGATGAAGGTAATAAAATATTTATTTCCTCCTCTAGTTTGAACAAATTTCAAATCACAAACGTCGCTATGTATTAGATCAAGCGGTTCAGAACTTCTTTGAATAGTTTGAAACGAAGACCTTGTTAATTTTGCTTCAACGCATGTTTCACATTTATGATTATAATTAATATGAAACGAGTGGATGTTTTCTAAGTTAATTAATCTACGAAAAAGGTCATAATTAATATGTTTGAGTCTCCATGCCATAAATTAAGTAACTCAAACATATAAACAAAAGAAGAAGCAACATTTTTATCCATGCTTTTGGATTTTATAGAGATAACACTGAGTTTCCACATTCCATTCAATATATATCCCATACCCACAAACATCCCCCCTTAGACAGAATCAACTTCTAGGATTAAAAAACCATTCTAAAGCCGTGGACACTTAAGAGTGTTCCAGAAACAAGATTTTTGTGTATGTCAGGCATATACAACATATTCTGCAGCTTGAGTTCTTCGCCAGAAGTTATCTTCAAGACTACAATTCCCTTCCCCTTGATCTTGGAAGTCGTAGCATTTCCCATGTAGAGCTCCTCCCCATTGTCGCTAGGTATCAACTAAAAAAAGAGTTCTCGTCACAACAAATATGACGTGTGGCTCAAGTGTCAAGCTATCGTTCTCTTGGGTCAGAGTCAACCAGGTTGACTACAGAGATCACAACACATAGATCCTCTTCCTCTACAACATTAGACTCTTTGGCTTTGGTTTTCTTTGGATGTCTGCATTCAGAGAACCTGTGCCCCACCTTGCCACGGTTGTAGCACATTCCTTTGAATTTTTTCTTCTTGGAAATTCCACCATTAGGTCCCAGTTTTGACCTGTTTTTGGGATTGTTTTTCCTCTTGAAGTCTATGACTTCAACAACGTTCGCCTTAGCCTCATTGAAGGTTTCTTTGTTGAGCTTTTTGCCATTTCCTTTGTTATCCTCCTCTATTTGAAGTCTGACAATCAGTTCTTCCACTGACATTTCCTTTCTTTTCTGCTTCAGGTAATTTTTGAAGTCATTCCATTTGGGAGGTAGCTTTTCAGCGGTAGCTGCTACCTGGAAGGATTTACTTATGATTATTCCCTCAGTAAGGATTCCATGAACAATCAGTTGGAGTTCCTCCACTTGACTTACTACTCGATCTTAGAAATATTTTTGAATTGTCTCGGATCAGAAGAAAGGTAGAAGAATTCTGTTTTAAGATTGTTACACATATAACAATCCATGACGATAAAAGAAAAATAAAATGTTATTAATTAATCAAATTACAATAGTAAGGAAAAACAAACTCTTTATTTGATCGAAGAACAAGAAGAAACGTGTTGAGGCCTGCAGCTACGCAGTTTCGTTAAGACAAATTTCAGCCACTTTGGAGTGCTTGAGTTTGTCGGTCGCCTATCTCCCAGGATACAACAACGGGATGATCAGCTATAGTAACACGACTGTAGAGATCACAAACTTTGCTCTTGACTTTGCCCACCACCGAAAACAATAGAGGAGAAGAAAAGATTTTGAGTTGTGTCTCAACCTTGAAGATTAGCACGGTATTTATAGTGGGAGTGAAGGAGGAAAATCATGCAAACGAAATATTTTGAATTAATGCTCATTAATTCTATGTTCAATTCAATTAAAAAATTATCAATTAATATCATGTTTAAACGGATATATTTTCGTGAATTACAGTTGTTACCTCTTTAATATTCGAATTTAAGGAAACCACAAGTTATCCTTTTTAATTCAAAATATTCAAAAAGATATGTCATTTTTTTAGAAAACAATTAATTTGAAGTGGGTAAAATATTTTTAAGCCCACAAAGGACCCGACCAGACTAGACATTCGCGTCGCCCACGCCGTGTAGTTGTGCCTCCAACCTGAATGGGTTCAACAAGCTTCAATTTGCAACGCCTTGCGCCTGCACACGAGGCACAATTTCAACCCAAATCAGTCAAAGACTAGCAAATGGATTAGTGTCTATAAATAATTCCCATGCTTGTTATCCTAACAATGTGGGATGAAGGGTATTCTATTTTCCTTACACAATTCATAAAAACCTTACTTTGAACATGAATTTCTCATTCATCACTCAACCATTTTGAGCATATGAGATACCGTTGAAAATGTCTCATGGAGTAGAATATGAACCAATAAATTCATCATTTGAATCTCTACATTTACCCATAGAAAAATGGCTCAAAGTTACCAATTTATCACATTTTTCCAACCGTCTTTGCACACTTGAATCTTAGTATCAAAACAATGTTCATATGTGACCGAATAACAGCTAAGTAAGCTACATTGTTCCAACTTGTTTGTATTAAGTTTATCGTAAACTAATAGTTAAATTATATATGTAGCTATAAATCTATTTCATATTGGAGTTGTGTAGCTCAATTACATATTGAATTTTTATCTAGAATTATGCTTAATTCAAATAATAAAGAAAGAATTATTGTTCTGGTAATTAATGGTGACATCAAGAGCATTTTAGTTACTATACGTACCAACCGATGTATGTTTATTATGTTTGAAATAATTATAGTCGTTTAGTTATGATAAATGGATGGTTTTAGGCTTTGAATGTTTGGCCTGAATCCTGATTTCATATGTTTAAGTTTTCGTACCTCATATAAATTCAATTCAACAATTTACCTGGTTCAAAACATGCGGGGATCATAATTTAGGGCGGTATATAATTCAATTCAACAAGACATTCTTCCATTAGCACCATTGATGCGAGAAGGATCGAACAATTCAAACCTGCTAGCAACGTTAGAAAAATTCCTATGATTATTGTTTAAGAAAATTTTCTTTTTTACCGGAGTCAAATAAAGAAATATAAATGTATTATGTCTCATAAATAATGAAAATATATCAAATTGAAACAAAACGTAAATAGAAAAGACCAATTTAGCAATTTATACAGACCCCAACATGGTGGTATCATACTCCTCGCATTTCTTTATGGAGTATGATATTGTTTTCTTTATGTAATATATTTTCGTTAGTTCTGATACCAAATAATTCCTTCACATTTTTTCTTTCTCTAAAATCTTTAATTTTTTCAGGCTTACTTTCACATTTCTTTTCAAAGCCATGGCACTTTAGTTCAAATAATTATTGTTCTAAAAAATAACAAATTAAATTTTTACACCTAAAATTAACATAAAATTACCTTAAATTTCGTTTTACTCTACCTTCAACCTTCACAAACGAGCCACAATCGTCACCATTTGAGTTCTGTTTTGAAAGAAACTGAGAAGCTCTTCGACCAGTAGCGAATCTAGACCTATGCCTACCTAGGTCGTGGCGCAATTCATGCTCAAAAAAATATCGTTTAATTATATAGATAAAGAGTTTTAGGTAAGTAAAAAAATGGCCCAATATAAAAGTCTGATTTAGTTTTTAAGCCTTAAATTAGCTCAAAAAATAAAATTCAAGTAAAATTAAAGGTAAAAAAGAAAAAAAAATTTTTTTCTATAATTTCATTACATTTTATGATCATTGAATTTCCCAAACATAGGCTGGGTTTCACTCTAGTATATAATGATCATAAATACAAACAACAAAATAAAATTAAAATCAAGATCAAATTAAAATAAAAAATATTTTTTAGTGAAAGTATATAACTCATCTTCAACGTCTTTAGAATATAACTTAAAAGAATAAAAATGTAATAAATTTCTTACTTATTTTTGTTGAAACTTGTAAGAGAAAATAATATTAAAAAATAAATTTAAATTCATATTTTTATGACTTATATTTTTGACAAATTGACTAAGTTATAGGTACAAATTTAAATTTTTTAAAGAAATAATTAATTTTATTTAAATAAAGATATAGATAATATTTTTTTAAAAAAATATTGGAGAATAAAATTTTAAAATTTTGAAACTATAAATATGAGTTATGTTAGATAAATTTTTATTTTTATTTGTATTGGCCCCTCGATAATATTTTTCTAGATTTGCCGTTGACTTCAACATACTCTTCGACATTTTAAATCTATATAAAAGTTAGACATAGACTTATTTCTAATATGAACTATCCATAAGCGTTATTGAATCAATTGTAGAATGATGTTTGGGCTGTTAAAAGAAAAAATAAAACATGGCTTAAACAAATAAAAAATATGATGCTTACATTTAGCAACTCGAAGTCATTTGGCCTTCATAAATTTATCTACGACGAATCATTCAATTTGTAAAAAGACTATTGATTCTTTAACCAATTGAATATGCATCCTATCTTCCATATAAATAGCATATTTACTTTTTGCTACTTTATTTGCGAATAAATTAAACTTTTAGGTACCCGATCAAACTTCACATCTTTAAACCCGTGCCTAATTTGTTCATAATATTCTCTGCATATAAATTAGCGTTAGGAGAAAACTAAATTAAGTCACTTTCGAACAAATTTTAAAAGGGCTTAAATGAAAAATAAGTGCCTAAAATATACTTTTTTGAACTTTAGATACTTAAAGTATTTTTTGTGTGCCTAAAGTTTCAAAAGTTATAATTTTAGGTGTCTGGCTGTTAACTACCGTTAAAAAAACCGCTAACCAATACAAAATTGACACGTGCCTTTTTTTATTTCTTCAAATTATTTTTTAATAATTTAAAATTTTACAAAAAAGTCTTGAAATTCTAAAACTTTCTAAAATAGTCCCCAAATCCCTAATTCTTAAATTCCCAAATTCTCACCGCTGCCGCCATCGGTGACCCCACCCTTTCGGTTGTCGGACCTAGTCGACCATTTCCCCTCACTCAACGTTTCCATAAACCGGTGAACGGTGTGCCAACCGAACATTGAACATCGAACGTGAAATAACCGTTCAATTGGCACACCGTTCGCCGGTTTTCGGCAACGACGAGTTAGGAGAAATGACCGTCTGGGTCGCGACCGAACGGGTATGGTCGGAGATGGTGGCCGACGGCGGCAGCGGCGAAGATTTGGAGATTTAGGATTTAGGGACTGATTTGAACATTTTTGTAAATTTCGGGTTTTTTTAAATTAAATTTTAAAGTGTTTTTTTCAAAAATAATTAAAAAAAAATCAATATCCATGTCATGTGTTGCGTTTTAAATGGATAACGTTTTTTTAACAGCTACAGCTAAAATTATAAATTTTAAAATTTTAAGCACCTATTTTTATAAAAAAATACTTTAAGCACTTAAAGTTAAAAAATAAACTTGAAAAATACATTAACTGGTCCTGGCTACTTCATACATTCTATGTATGCGTCCGGACTAAAATACATGATACCTTTTTTTTTGTCGATTGTAATTCAAAGTATTTTTTTTGCTGATTCTTCTTCTTTAAAGTATTATTGTACGGATTGATACCAATTATGATTGAATGAAACTCAACTTTGCTAATTTTAAAATATTTCGGTAATTCGGATCTCTTGTTTCATAGGTTTACTTATCATCGAGGATAACTATTATAACCATGATTCTACAGTCAGTTTTTGACGCATTCACATGGGTCACATAATACCTAAAAACTTTCCAACAAATTATATCTATATATATTATACATATAATATTTAAAACTAACAATAATAAAGTAAAAAAAAAATAACATTCACTCGTGATTCCTTTAGCTACTATTTGATCGAAGATATTAAACTAATATATTGTTTATAATGTCAATCTTATTTTTAACTGGTATATAACTATAACACTTTAAGGGATAAGTACGTCTAAAATGGAGTAATTGTAATTTATTATGGATTTATATCTAATATATTGGCGGTGAAATTTTTAGTTTCCACAAGCGCCTTAGCTTTAGAGTTTAGAGACCTAGTTTAGGGTGTAGGGTTTAGTGGTAAGGGTTTAAATTTTAGGGGTAATGGTTAGGATTTAGGGTTTAGAGGTTAGGGTTTAAGTTTTAGGGTAATATGTTGAGTATTTAGGTTTTAACCTACAAACCCTAAATTCTAACCCCTAAACTCTAATTCCCTAACTTGTATCCCTAGACCCTAAAATTAAGAAGCTTATAGAAATTTTTAGTTTTCACCGTCAGTATATCAAATAATTATCCATTTATTATATATATGTTTTGAAAATTTTTCCATTACACATGTTATGCCGTCTTCAAACTACTCAAACTATCTATTGAAAGGTTAGTGATTTAATTTAGGATTTATGTCTTTAGTTTGTAGGGCTTTGAATTTAGGGTTTAGAGTTAGAATTTAGGCTTTAAATATATAGTTTAAGTTTTAGGATTGGAGATTTATGTTTTAATTTTTAAAGAGTAATATACAAGCTTATGTAATTTTTTACACGGTCGGAATATTACTCTTTTGTTTTTAGTTATATCATAATAATTTGTAATTATTAATTATTGCGTGGTATAAATTTTTATTCACTTACATATATAACTAATTATTATTAAAGTTTTCTAACAAAAAAACTATTATTAAAGTTTTAAACTAACTTTTAATATACATGCTATTAAATTATTTAGAGTTTCATTCACATTCATACATTCATACTAACTTCTTAGGGTTTTAAGATTAAAAATTTAGATTTTAGATTTAGGCTTGAAAATAAACATGTTTGTGTAATTTTTTTACGCTGACAGCTATTAATTATTATCCTTCTCAAAGGATTATTATCCTATACACTGGCGGTAGAAAACATAATTTCCACAAGCGGGGTTATTTAGGAGTTTAGGGTTTAGAGGTTATGGGGTTTTTGTTGTAGGGTGTAAATTTAAGATTCATGGTTAGAATTTAGGGTTTGTGGTTAGATTTTTAGGGTTTTAAGGTTAAAATTTCATATTTTAGATTTAAGCTTGAAAATAAGCATGCTTATGTAAATTTTTTTACACTGATAGTGTATAGAATATTAATCCATTTTCAAATGATTTTTAATAAAAAATATTCATATTATTCAATTTTCGGGTATGAGTTTCTCCTCGAATGAATTTCTATAAGAAGTATTCTTTATCAAAAAAATTCAAATTAATAATATCATAAAAATAAAAAAAATATTTTCGTTGATTCACAATTTTTTTTCATTCTCCGGCAATTCGTGAACGTCCTTAATTGAATAAAAGTGAAAATACTTGTATCTTTAAGCTGATTATAATACTAAATTACTAGCGTGGCAAAACGGCATAATAAAATCTCATTTCTTGTACCAACAGGGTCAGTTCAAGACTCACGTACTAAAATTAAATGTATAATTTAAGTCGATTTAAATTAATTAGGATAAAATTATAAAAAATCAAGAGAACAAAAAAAAATCTCATTTTTCATTTCAATCGACAGCTGCCGTCACAAGACTTGAGCAAGCCGGTGGCATTTGGCAGTTAGCTTCAACTTCGAAAATGGAGACTGGATTTTTTTTTTTTTTTTTGTATCTGCCTGCATTTTCTCAGCCCAGTAGTACGGATTTTCTAAAGTTCAACACCATTATAATTTGTGAGTCCCGTCAAATTGAGTATAATTAGAGTTGTCCAAATACAATTTTCAATTCTAAGGAAAGAGTTGAAAATTGGTGTAATCATGCAGGTTCTTATTGAATAAAAGAAACAAAGCAAGAAAGATGGTACAGTCATTGATCCAATTTTTATCACTAAACGATTTCAAGAGCTAGATTTCCCAACATTCGAACCAGAGGAAGTGGGCATTTTGAAACAATATCAAACCTGGAAGAACCAGAGGCATGTCCAAACAAAGACAAGCTAAAATAAGCAAGTTCATCTATAGACAGCCTTGATGACAGGAAACCATGCCAGTAATAAGGATCCAAATCGAAGAAAGCTTCAAAGAAATTCCTGGTTCCCACCAGGTCGAGCTTCAGCAACGTCTCCATGCCGAAACGGCAAAATTCTCTGCTAAGTCTCCTCTCAATCGGCCACAATCCATCCCATACCTTATGGTGAAGCGGTCTCCCTCGAATCATCCTCGTCGAACCAAGACATTCCGCGATAGCTTCCGCCACAACCACCGCTAATGCCATCGTCCGAGCAACCATGTACCCGGTTGAAGGATGGACTACCCCGGATGTCCCACCTATAGCCATTATAGCCTGAGGGATTCTAGGAAGAGGACCACCCATTGGGATCAAACACTTCTCATCTTCTATCACTCTCTTAATTCTAATTCCTAGATGCCTTAGCCTCGCTACCATCCTCCTCTTGATCTCCGAATACGATAGCACCGGTCGACTAACCAGAGAAGTCTCTTCCAAGAATATCAAGTTCGAATCGAAGGGCATTGCATATAGAAAAGTGGGTAGTTTCGAATTGTTGCCTCGTAAATAAGGTTCGTTTCCAAAATGGGAATCTCTCCAATCCATGAGAACCATCTTGTCCAAGTCAAAAGGATGATCATCAACCTCAGCTAAAATGCCATGAGCAATCTGATACCCAAAGTTCCTAGGCTTATCATACTCTACGAAACTGCTAGCGAAACCGCTGGCATCGATGATTAAGCTGGCCTTAAGCTCACTGCCATCATCACACTCGACAGCAGACTCAAACTCCTCATGTTTCACTTTCCAAACCTTAGCTTTATGAAATTTAACCGAATTGGAGACACAATTCTCCAACAACTTTGTGTTGAGTTTCTTCCTAGAGACCCTGCCATAAGGCCTGTCTAAATACTTGGTCTTGCGATCATCGATGTAGACACAAGTCATAGGCCATGTCTTGTCTAGACAATCCACAAGTCCTAATCCCTCAAACTCATCTACCCACACTCCATAATTGTTAGGCCAGGAAGAAAGCGGTGATGGGTCGATGCAACATACCTTGATTCCAAAGCGGGACACTTGCTCGGCGAGCCGGAGACCACCGGGGCCTGTGCCGATAACGATGACATCGAAGCAAGGCCGATCCAGAGGGTTGAACCAAGACAGGTTGAAATCTAGGCACTCGGGTTTGGACTCTGGTTCTAGGTGGAGGAAATTACCGAACTTGCTGCTGCAGTTGAGCTGATAACGAGCGTTTCTTGACGTTGTTAAATGGGGTTTTGAAGAAGGGAAGAGTAGCTGATCCTTACTGGTTGCTAGAGCTGATAAAACAGGTACGGCCAGGGATCCCATAAATGGGAGGAAAATGCAAAGAGATTGAGAGAGTGGGGATCTGGGGAAATGAAACGGCTGAAAAGATGCTTTTGTTTTCAACTAATGGAAGAAAAAAGAGGTGGAATTGACATTCGATTGGGGCAGATACCTAAGATCGTTGACAGAACCTTTGTCTGTCTGTCTTGTCTTTTCTTAGCTTGGTACCCATTATAAATGCCACTTACAGATGCTTCATCGGTTTTGGAAGATGTGGATGGATGGACCTGGGAATGCACTTCTTTAATGGTGGAATTAGGCAAGTAGGACCCACCACTGATGTTGTTTCTATTTACATTTGTTTTTCGTTTTTTTTGAAAGGAGCAGTCATATTCTTTAAAAAATTTGAATTCTCATATAGTTTATGTATTCTATTTATACTTTCTATTAATTATCTAAGTTTGCACCCCTTAATATTTTATAATTTCTTACTCTTAGATTTTACTCTCTAACAATTCACACCCGTGACAGAAAATCTTACTTCCGTCCCTGTTCATCTTCACATTTTGGTTCAATTTTATTAATAATATTTTTACTATTTAGTTTTTATATGTTAATTTTCATCCATAAACTTTTCTAAATTTCGAGATTTCAGCTAGATCAAATTTTGTTACTGATTATATATTACATGTGAGTTGTAAAATTAATTTATTTTCTTTACTTTTACCAATTTTAGTTCCTATATTTTATTCAAATCCTGCCATCTTTCTTCCTAGCTACTAACCATGGGTACTTAACATTAATTTATATTTCTTCTAGATTTTTATATTTTACGATTTCATGATTAATTGTTCTTCAATCTAGTTAGCTGCACTCATCAATGCATGCAAATTGTTTTTTTAACAAAAAAATCCATAGTAAAATAATTATATATGAAAAAAATAATAGTTGAGGCGCGAGAAAGGAAATATAAACAAACCAAAACCAAAACCAAAACCAAAATGATTGTACTGGTGATCTTATGAAAAAAACATAAAATATTTTGATGGCTGCAACAGGAAGTTTTCATCAAAACCAAAAATAAATAACAGATACTAAAATCCCTCGCATTTACATAACATGAAGCTAATCCGCAACAACATCATAACAGCAACTCATTCTTCCATCTACGTGAGACGCAGAGCAATGGCTATGAAATGTATGGATCTTTCAGGAAACCTGAGCACTAATGTTTTCAAAAATACTCAAAATCTACAACCGGGAAACCAAGGAGCCTCCTAAGGTGAAAACTTGCAAAATAATCTTGAAGATAAATGCGTACCTAAGCAGAAACTTGGACCGGTGAGACTGCCTTTCACGATCTGCATGAAGGTAAAGTGATGCCTCCGCAGCAAGCAGCAATTATTATGCAGAGTAACAGAACAATCAAGCATGTCAACAGTAACCTGTACACAGAGATATGTAAGTTTCTTCGCACGGAACTGAATATTTTCCTAATATATGAGCAGTTACAATTCTAACGTCAAACTAAAATGATTCCTAATTAAGATGTTACAAACTACAATGACTTCAATTCACATGCATGTATGAATGATGATAACCGCTAATAATGGCGAACTAGGCAATACAGTCTAACAAATTTTTTCACACAAGTGGCCTAATAAAGGGGAATAACATCTGTCACCCCTTACAAGCAGGCTTTGTACACAGTACATGAATTAAAAATAAAACAGATACTTGAACATTTTGATTGGACACGATTGAGCAAAGTAGCTTAAGCTCAGTGGCAGAACAAAAGCCCCAAGTAAAATAACTCTAGAAAGCATATTCAAATCTAGCTACTTCGCTCTCGAATTTTCATTGTTTTGTAAGTCTACAACAACTAGTTTTTTTTTAATTATTGTTTATTTACTTATGCAATGTTCTATTTATGTCGTTCTTTCTCCAATTGGTCCCCTTCCTCGATATCCAGCCACAGTCCTATTTTTGTTCGCAGTTTGAAGATGATAGGGGGTTAATAAAGACTAAAATACTAAGAAAGCCGGAATTTTCACTTTCTTAACAAGTCCCCTATACTTCTATTTTCTTGTATCCAGCAAGCCCCTATCCTTTGATTTATACCCAAGTAAGCCCTTATTTCAAATAGAAAATTGATTTATGTTAAGGGTTTATTTAGGTAGAAATTCAAGGCTAAGTACTTGTTAAAATATAGGTGAAAGTCTTATTTGGCTGTAAATTAAAGGTTAAGTGCTTGTTTGGGTATAACTTAGGTATAGTGGCAAAGTTCCGCAACTTTTTGTTATTTGCCCATTAATGAATGGACTATTTGTTTATATTTCCATAAAACAAAATATAAGAAATTAAAAGTACTCACAAGAGTTTGGCATTTTTCATCCAAAGTGCTTGTTGAAGGCGTTTAGATTGTTTCTTGAAATGGAATGCGCCATCTTTCATTGTTGCAGTTTTATCAACAAGAAGTTCAATCTTGTTGCCTCTCTCAAGTATTTTATCAATGTTTTCCACCATCATAGTACGTATCTGAAAAATTAAATACAAATCACAAATTCAGGGCACATTAATCACGTGATGCTGTCATTCAACTTACAACACTGATGTCAATATTACAGACAATAACAAGCATAAAGTGTATTGTTTTCTAAGAGATGTTAACCCAGGGTATTTTCTCACTAAAAGCTGGCTAACAATAGAGATGGAACTAGTAATTTTTTTTCTTGAGGTTGAAAACCCCCAACATTCTATCAGTGTTAGAGATTTGAATTTTTCCAAGACAGTAATCAGTGAAATTTAAAGGTAATTAACATTCTATCAGTGTTTTCTAAGTGATTTTGCAACGCTCTAAAGAACCCATCCACACATAATGGCAAGCACAAGATACAATGAAAGAAAGATAAGGAAAATCCAACAGATAAACAAACGATAAAGTTCCAGCTATGACATGCTACTTGCCTCACCCACTTCACCTCTAACACGATTAAGAGTATCTGCACTAGGATTATTAGAGAAAAACTCCATTTGTTGGTGCAGCACTCGTGAGAACTCATCATTCATTGTGTATGCAGGTGCATAATGAGCCACTTTTCCATAGTTTTTCATGAACCTCATGTGAATATCCTCCAAGTATGAAAATGGAATTCTCCCTGCACTAAGGCACAGTGATGAATAGTGACTTGGAAAGGATAATCTTCAGTTTCTTTAACATTTTACAGAAAAGGAAACATAACAAATCCATCAAGGGGATAAAGCTGCGAACAAATGAATATTCATCTTTTACATGATAAAATTCAACCCCAAAACAAAAACATATCCGATTAAAAGTTATGCAAAAACAGTTTAGTAATCCAGAACAGTTATGTAATCCATGGCAATGAAACTGCTCACAAGCATAAGGTACAAAAGTGATTTTAACACCATGAATAAAGAAGAAGAATATACTAAATTATATCTCCATTATGGAAAACATAAAAGGACAGAATAAACTGCTCAAACAACATCAAGCAAAGGAGGAATTTGATGATTTTTAAAGGAAGTGTTCAAAGTTATTCTTGAGGAATATTCTAATTTTAGCTTCAAACAGAAACTGTCAGTTATGTCAAATGTATCTAAGCGAACCTAAGGTGTTGAAAATTAATTCATGAGAGGATATTTGAATAAGCTTAGTAACATAACAGAGTGGACAACCAGATTGAAATTAAAATCAAAACTTAAAACTTTAAGAGCCATAGAATTAACTTATATTTCGTAAAACCTCTGTAACTTATTTCCTTCAATTCATGTGATTAGCTATGATTATCTAGCTACTAATTAAGCAACGAAAATGAACACCCTCATTCTGATAAATTTCTTAACGGATAAATCCTTGAAATTTCCAAAATCTTATGCATTGTTCTTAATCAATTCTAAATTAAATCAAATTAGCCGGTTAATTCTACAATAAAGCAAGATATAAATACTAGAAAATAACGAAGCATTACTTATCAAGTCACAAAATTTAAATCCCAAAACTCGAAAATAAGGATCTAAAATTTCTCTGACTGCTCCAATTGTCGACATTGATAGTTAAACCCATAAGAAAGCTCGAAAAATGTAGAATTGCATAAACTATCAAACTATGAACTAAAAGAATCGTACTTCCAATGGTATCGTCAGCCATACAGAGGAAACAGAGGCCATCGGATCTAAGTATATGAAATATGTAACGATCTTGAGAGAAGCATAATCTCGAATCGGCCTCCTGCGGTAGTTTTTCGAACAGCCTTCGTGCCACCGCCCCGGCATTCCCCGTCACGGCGCTAAACTCAGCTAAAACCACCGTGTTTCGCGCCACCACGGCGTAAAGAATCGCCATTGAGAATTTTTTATTAATTTCTTTTCATTTTGTTATTTGTTATTGCTTCGGTTCAATATTTCAATTTTCAAAAGGCAAAATTTATTTAAATATGGAAAATTACAGAACTGGTCAGTCAATTATTAGTAGGATTACAAATGGCTTATTAAATTTCCAAAAGTTACAAATAGCTCACTAAATTTCAAAAAGTTACAAACATTGTCGTTAGAACTTAGAAATGAAACAAACGTTAACATTTTACTTACAGTTAGGTCACTCTATGCGCCGATTATAACAATCAGGTGACTTACTTCATCAATTGTTACAATCAAATAACTCAATCGTAATTAAAAAGTTAACGTATGTTACACACTTAATGATAGAGTGACATATGTGTAATATTTGATTAATTGAGTGACATGTTTATAACAATTGGTTAGTTGAGTGATCTATTTAAAACTTAAAATTAAGTGATTCATTTATAATTAAGTTGCCAATGGTGTTATATATCCTTCAATTATTTATAAAACAATCTTCTGACAAAATGAAAATAAATAATGAAAAACTAGAATATGAAAAACAAATGAGCTGATTTTTTATATTTTAGTATTTATAGATATAATATTCTTTTATCATTCTAAATTTGGGGAAGGATTGAGATTACTGAATTATTTTTTATATACTGATATTTTTATGATATTAGGAGAATAAAACAACAAAATTCTAGAAAGAAATAATAAAGTATAGTAAACAATTTTTAGAGCATGTGGTTAAAGCTCTCAGTTGACACTCTCCCCTTCTCCTAAATCGTGGGTTCATGACCCAGTAGGTACAAAATTCCCCTCCCCTTCAAAAAAAATAATAAAGTATATGAATTTATAAACATAACAAATAAATAAAGAGTTATATTTTGATACACAAGTTGTGTAAAAAAAATTACACAACCCTTCATATTTAAGATATAAAATCTAAAACCTAAATCCCTAGCCCTAACAACCTAAACCTTAAATCATAAACCCTAAACTCTAAATTCTAACCATAGACCTTAAATTCTACACCCTACACTCTAAACCGCAATATTAATATATAAACCCTAAAATTGAAGTATCAAAATATTTTCCATAAATAAATAAAAACATTCATAGATCTAATATATTTAGATGGTTTGTAAATCATTAAAATACATATACTAAAACTTTACATTACAAAGACACAGAAAATACTATAGAATACACTGCTGCATCTTAAAACTATTTATTTATCAGGAGATTAAAATAAAATTAAAATTAAGTTGGGAGTTGTTTGTATACAAAGTTGTTAATTTTTTTGTATATCTGTAAGCAGTCCAACTTTACAAAGTTAATTACAACAATGGGAATTCATACCCCTGGCTATTTACGTAAAAAATACAAAATGTTCCATTGCCTGGGATTAAACCCAGGTCTCCTAGGTGAAAGCCAGATATCCTAACCACTGGACAACAACGGAATGATGGACGCTTGTTCTTGTTCTAAACATATAGCCTTTTTACAAATTCACACTGAACTCTGAATGGAAAGAGACATCATATATATTCAGCCCAAGCAGTTTTGCATGCAGTTTTACGTTTACTTGCAGCTTTAGCTGCTGGAGTTAATGTTGGGATATTGTTGATGAAACTCGTTACGTAACAATTGATATTGTCACCACATGCTAATCAATATTGTCCTCGAGGTTTAATTTAGTATCTACTTTTGGGGTCCAATTAGGTATTTAGATTCAACTTATAGGTTCAAATTGATACATGAATTTGGTTTCATAGTTCAAATTAGTTTAAATAAATCATTTATCGTATCTGTTTAGACCAAAAGGTGATGTTCATATACCAATTTGAACAAATAAGTCAAGTTTAAGTACTTAATTGGACCATAAAGAAACTTTAGGTGCCAAATTGAACTTTAAAACTAAATTTAAGTACCTAACTATACCAAAAACAATTAATGTCAAATTGCACTCGAAACCAAAATATATATTTATCCCTTTCAAAACAATATATGTTCGTGATTTCATTTTTTGGGTAAACTACACAAGTGACCAACGAACTATAGGGTCATTCCTATTTTGACCACCCAACTAAGAAACTCATCAATCAGACCTCCAAACTATTAAAATGCTCCTATTTTGACCACCGGCCGTTAAAATCTAACGGAGGAGCTGGCGTGGCAGTTAAAGAAAATTTGTCTAATTACACATTTGGTCCCTATTATATCAACTTGGTCCTAATTTTAATGTAATTAAATAAAATCAATCAACCAATCAGATGATGACACGTGTTATCACCCGATTGGATGAATTTACTTTATTTTTTAATTTATTTTATTTAATAAATTTTCACCCAATCAGATGGTGACACGTGTCACCTGATTGGGTGAAAAATTAATCAATTAAGGATGCTGGGAATCAAACCTGCAAACAATAGGTTGAACTACCTCTACCACTAGGCCAAACCCTTCAGTTAGCTTAGTTTTACTAACGTTTTTTGTTGGGCTCGAACGATCAACTGAATTTGTCAAGAAGGGGTGAATTGGCCTTTGAGTGAAATTGGTGGAAGCAAAAGGAAATTAAAAATTTTCACAAGGATTTATAGTGGTTCGACTTCTAAACTAAGTCTACCTCCACTACCTTAGTTCCCCACTAAGGATTTTCCAAAAATTCACTAATTTGTCTTTCCTTTTTCTAGGCTCAAGGAGATAATAACCTTTACAACCCTCAAAGCTTATACCCCAAAGCTTTGAGAACACTCTCACAAAGAGAATACAAACTTAGCAAACTAGGAAAACCTCACAAGGCAAAGATTTTGCACAATTTAGGTCTCACCAAAAACCTAACACTTGAGCAAATGTGACAATTTGGCTCACTATTATTTTCTACAATAAAATTGATAATTTAAGCACAAATACAATTTCTCTATACAAAGAATGTTGGCAATATGTTTCTTGTTGTTCCATTGCTACTTGTGTTGGAGTATGCCCAAAGACCAATTATAAGATAATTGTAAAAGACATACTTATTTTATCTTGTTTATTAATATAAAGCTATTATTATTATTATTATTATTATTATTTCAGTCATTATTCTGCTCATATATAAATAAACTGAATTATAATAAAGTCATTAGAATAATATGGTTATTCTTAAATGTCCTTAGTCGAGTATTATTGTGGGCGTGGATAACAATAATACATTAAGACTAATATGTAGTTGATTGATGACAAAGTGCTGTCATTGACATGGAGATGTCAAAATCAATACATAAGTATGTGTTAGAGAACGACATACTGAACTGACCCGTTATGAGCATGTTTCTTGGATTATTATGTAACAGTCACAATATTGCTCATAGTGATAACTACATGTGTGATCTTCAGACTTGAGATCATCATTATTTCAACATTTGGAGTGACATATTTTGATACAGTCAAACATGTGTCGTAACTGAATACACTATCAAGACTGATATTGGATATGTCACAATCTATGTAGTGTGGGATATGATTGATCAAGATAGGATTTGTCCCTCCTACATAATATGAGTAATATCATAGGTCACTTGATTGAGTGAGACTAGAAATGCATGGCCATGCTCGAATAAATTAATATGAGATATCATAGTTATTCGTTTATAATAGTCTACGTAAGATATCAAGAAATATTAGATATACTATACAAGTGTCGCTATTCCATGATTTGTTTTCAATCTAGATATAAGGACAAAAGGATGTAATACATAAAAAAGTTAATCACGAAGAGGTTATGTCGAACCACGACTTCCAGTAACTTAGGTAGCAATGATGCATTGCTAGATGTCCTCATTGCTTGTAATATTAGAATTGTTTTAGATATTACTGCTAACGTTACATGAACCTACAAGGGTCACACCCTATGATTGAAACGAACAAATATCGACTAGATAGCATATGTGCAAACTTGTTGCACACGAAATTAGTTAGTATATATATATATATATTTGGTTTTACTAAAAACCAAAATTATTATAATTTTTGTAATTATATAGATAATTTCATTTATATATATATATTAATACTAGATAATTATTATAATTATCAAACACTATTAAAATATATATTCCAAAAGAAACCCAATTGAAGTAGAATTAGGTTCTATATATTTAATTATATTTGGTTAAATATATTGTATATTTAATAAATCCAAATTTAATTAGGATTAGGGTTTTGAATGCTATATAAAGGCACAAGGTCTAGCAGCAAAAAATATGCCTATTGCCAAAAACCTCTCTAATAGTTAGAGAACTGAAATATTTTTTGTTTCATTCGGGTAGACTGCGTAGAGGTTGGAACGCTTTTGTGATGATTAGGATTCGGCATCGTGCTGAAGGAATTAGATTCTCCTATGTCCATGCGTTTATCAGATTTAATTAAGGTAACGTTTCATCCCTTTTCACCTCAAATTCGTTCCTCGTACGTGGATCACTGGTGGAATTCGCCAGATAATTTTTTTGTTGCGCTATAGGGTGTACCGGCGTTTCCTAACAACTTGAAGATGTCTTTTAAACCCTCTAATGGCTTCATGACCGTTTCTAGCCGTTGGGGGTTGATTAGAGCTGTTGGAGTCTTTATTTCCAGCATTAAATGCACTTTTGGGCATGTCGGTATCAATACGCGGCTTCGATTTCAGTACCTGACTTAAAGTAGAAAAAGTTGTTACAACATAAATACACTGGGTACCGGTACACGATAATTTCGTATTGATACGAGACCACTCGTATCGGTACGGAGTTTGACTATTGGAGAAATTCAAAACACGGGGAAACAAATGGCGTATCAGTACACGAGCGTCGTACCAGTACGAGCTGTTGGGTATCGGTACGAGGAAGACCGTATCGATACTTAAAGCCTGATTTTGATAGTTTGGCTATTTTGAAAGTATTTAAACATGTCAAAAAAACTTTTAAAAGCCTTTCAAACATATTTTTCAAGTTAATGGACTTTTGAAATAGTTTTGCAAATTAGTTTAAGTCCAAAAATATTTTCATTTAAGTTATATCAAAATCAAATATCTCAACAATCTACTCCTTTTTGATATTGTCGAAACCATTTTTTAATCGATAAAATAGCTTGGACGATTAATTTTTGAAATTAAGAGTTTTCTTTAAATTTGTTCATTTATAAAGATTGGAGTCGCCACTGTCACTTTGGTAGACCGGATGCCATAAAAACAACCAAAGATTTTAAAAATTGGAGTTCGGAAGTCGATTACGTGTGGGGAAGGATTAGCACCACCACAAACGCCCGATATCAATACCTTTAATTTTGTGTGGCATTTTAGAATAACAATTCAAATTTAATTTAATAATTATTTATTATCTGGGCTTATGTTCAAAATGGAAATATTCTTTTTATAAGGAAAAATATTTTTGCCTCGAATATAAAATTAAAACACCCCTATACGCTCAGGGCATCGCCTTTCACATTCCAAAAATATATCCCACTTACAAAAGGTTTTTTATGCATGATTAATTATGGTCTAGTTCATTTTAAGTGCTAACCTAAAAAGGGTCTAATTTAATCATGTATTATTTAATCTATGAATATTATTTAATTTAAAAGTTTACATAGGATAAAACCTAATTACTTTTGAGCATCATCCTTAATTAAACTTCAAAGTTATATATAATATTCTTTTACTAATTAATTATTATAATTATTTAAAGTTTTAATCCGCTCTATTTATTAATCTAAGTTATTTATTAATTTTCTAAGGTTTTAATGAACATTGAATATTCTATTTAAGAGTTCATGTTGAACAACATCCAATTGCTTTAGGACACCATTCAAATTTGAACTCCAATAATTTCCCAATCAATACTCACAAATTTTGTAACACCCCGAAAACGGCCTAGTCGAAATTTGGTTTTTGATGATAGAAAATTTGATTCCGACAATTAAGTTAATTCTTATAAAAGGTTAAAAGGGGCTAATCTGAGTAATTATAAAGTTTTAGGCTTCAATCAAAAGATTGAAGATTAAGGACTAGTTTGTGAAATTTTGAAATCAAGGGCCTTTGGCTAAAAAGGTGAAGGAGTAAATAGTAAGTTATAAGAACAAGGAAATGAGATTATAAGGACTAGGTGTGTAATTAGACTACCTAGTAATTAATTTGAAAGAACTGAAAGTGTGATTAATGACTAAATTGTGAAGGTTCAAAGTGAAAGAGACAAGGTATAAAAGTCAAGAAATCCAAGGGCTAATAGTGTAATTGGACCATGAATTTTTTTTCAAAGGTAAATGAAGGACTAAAAGAATGAATTATCCTTTTTTTCTAAAATGATGAATAGGATTGCTAGGTGTCATGACTATATTTTGGGTAACTATTAATTAAAAGGAAAAGGGTAATAAATTTGTTTTGGAAAGACCAACTTTCACGGCAAGCTTGGAGAGGAGAGAGAATATGCATTCTCATCTTCTTTTTAACCGAATATTTCCATTGTTGGAAATTCCAAGAACCATGTTCATTTAAAATTAAACTTCTTGCAAGATTGATCACTCTTTCTTCAATCCAAGTTCATGTTTGGTAAGCTCTCATCCCTAGCTACATATTAGTGTTAATATTGTCAAGTTCAGATATATATGTGTTTGTGAATCATAATCTCTAAATTTGGGGTTTTGTGAAGTTAAGAATCTAGATCAGAAAGTAAGACAACTATAAGATCCATGGTAATTTTTTTCCATGAATTTTAGGGCTTTGAAGGATCAAAGCCTAATCTCTTAAAGTTAGAGATTTTATGTCAATTAAGAATGTGTGTTGATGCTTGTCGAATAATGATGCACTTTAGAGCAAGTATACTCATCGTGTCAAGTAATAAAGTGATGAGTAGAGTGTCGAACCCACGAGGATTGGATCAATAACTACGATGTTTTTGAACTTAGGAATGGGTTTGCAAGTATAGTTGATGGTTGATTTAATTAAAACTAAAACAGTTATATTAAAGATAGCTAAGATTAAGACGAACAGCTGCTATTAATAACAAATAATTATGGAGGTTGGGATTATTGCTAAGGATATATTCTTGATTGTTTATTACAATGCTATAGTGATCGACAATACATGTCTGCGTAAACCATTAAGATCTTTATCTACTCGAAAGGATTTTCTAATGAACTTCTGACTCTCTCGATGCCTAGAAGTTAATAATATTGCAGCTAAGGTAATACATGTTTGCGTGAATCCTAACAACTCTATTATTTGTTTAAAAACTCCATTTTAGTTGTTGAAACCCTAAACTTATATCTAATCCAGATTAGAACTAAGTTAACAGCTTAGTCCCACTGTTCACGTTTGTATAACCTAACTCCCTCGATATTAAGTCACAGATCAAAGTTAAAAGGCATCTCTCGATAGCTCTTACAATAACTACGTATGAAGAACAATGAACATAATATATAAAGGGAAAAACAACTATAGCATTATAATAAAGAAATCAAAACATAAAATCCTGGGAAGCAATAATCTCACTAAAGTATTTAGCTCATGCCTGAGCCTAAAACATCCATAACAAAAATATTAAGTATTGACAGTTTATCAAGCAAGGAAAAGTATTTACTCTGACCATGTGAACCCCAATATTGTTGAGGTAATACTTCAATGGCATTTTACTCCGAATGCGACCATAGAGATGATGCATTGGAAGTGTGTACTCCAAATTGGAGGGTGAGCCTTGGTAGTGTAGAGGTTATGCATGTGTTGCATTTACTCTATGCCATTGAACTGTAAGTGATTGGGATATCACTTGGGAAATTCGTGTATCCGATGTGGTTTGATGAAAGTAATGAGATTCGGAAAATGATCACTTGTGAGCCAATATAATGAATTGATGTATCATGTTGATGGATTGTTTGTATAATGTGAATTATACGTGTGAATACTCTTTAAGCTTTGCATATGAGATGTTATGCATGTAAAGGCTTAAATTGAAGGTTGCATATAGGATTATGCTGTTGAATCCATGATACATGTTGCATATGGTTTAATATGCGTGTTTTGGAAAAGGTTAAGTGGATATCTTTGAAAGTAAGGCATGATGGTTTTTATAGTAAAACGTATGTGAAAGGTTTTGGGATAAACCAATTTTAAAATGCATTGGATGATGTCTTGTGTTTTGAGCGCTCCTCACTAAGCATTGCATGCTTACGCTCTCTTTTATCATCAATGTAGATTAGCGAATTGAGAGGAAGCAAGCAAGCAAGGATATCCAAGGACTTGGTTGCAAATTATGGTTTGAAACAATGCATAGTAGTAATAAGGGCAATGTGTCAAATGTTATTTTGGGGGGGTTGTTTACTAAACTCCCTGTTTGCGCAAGTTTTATATGTTGGTTTGAATTTGTAAAAGGTTTAAAGTGCTTAAGATGTGTTTGGATTTATGTTTTGGACGTTGAGTAGGAAGCATGCCGATAGATGGTGGGAATGGTTGTGTTAGGCTTGGTAGGTTGGCTTAAAATGTTGGTATGTTGATGTCAAGCATACTTATGAAGTTATATGATGTTTAGGTTGTTTAGAGTTTTTTAAATTGAGCCAAAGAGTCATATGTTGGACCTAGAGGTTATTACAAGACTTCATGTACCGGTACGAGTATCCAAGGATCGGTACGCGAGGTCTGAAATGGACCTGTTTAAAGTGTAAAATGCAAAGGGGTACCGATACAGTTAGTTGCGTATCGGTACTCATCTTGAGATTTGTACTGTAACACCCCAATTTTGGGCTTAGCGGTTTTGAGGTTTGTTAGACGATCTGGTAGGCTGGTTAGAGATTCGAGAATATTTTTCGGTAAGATAAAAATGTGGAAAAATAGTTAAAAATAATCTTTTATTATATAATGATTTTTGGTGGAATAAATTTTAGAAAAAGGAATTTGTAATTGTGGCATTTTGGATTAGTGACCAAAATGCAATTTTTGAAAACTATTTTTTAAGGTGACTAAAATGAAAAGGGTCAAATTCTTAGAATCTTTAAGGAGCTATTTTACCAAGGTTTTTCTGATGATTTTTCCCTTAATTTAATATATTTTTAACATTTGTTTCAAAGATAATTAAAAAGGGATTTTAGTTTTAAAAAAGTTAGTTAAGCCCATTAAAGAAAAATTCACCTAACTTTTCTCTCCACTCTCTCCTGAGCCAAACACTCAAGTTTTCATCAAAATTCAGAGGTGAGGAGTCTTTTAACTTTATTTTATGATTGATAATAATTTGATTAACATTGTTTTTGCAAAATCTCATTTAAATCTTGTGTTTTCTTAGCTTTTGTCAAATCAATTGAGGGAGAAATCTCACAATAGGGGTAAGGTCTGTGATATCCTCTATTGTATGGTTCTTTACTGAAATTCTCAAGTATTTGATCCTTGATTTATAGTTTGGAAACTGATTTTAATGTTATATCAATGATTAATTGAGTTATTTTGGGAATATTGATGAGATATTATAATTTTTGAAGTGGATCTGTTTTTCCAGTGTTTGAGTTGGATTTAATATATGTTTTGGATGTATTTTGATGTTGATAATTTGTTTTTATCAATAGAATATTGAAACTCTTGAATCTCTAATTAGTTAGGTTGTTAGATTGGAGTTTTTGCGGTGATATTCGAGTTTAATCTTTGCTGGAGGTAAAATGATGTTAGGAAAAGGTTTTTGGATGTTATTAGATGTTGATTGAAGGCTTGTATTGTTTTTTATGGATGGGGTTAAGTTTTGGAAACGTTTGATGGTGTTTTCGGTATGTTTCAGATGGTGTTTGAGTGGGCATCTTGGGAGTTACGAGAGATTGTTGTTGGGAAATGGTTTGAATGCATTTTAATGCATTTTCCCTCTGGTTTTATATGTTTAAAATAGGGGATAATCAAGGCGTCGAAGCGTGACATGGTTGGTGGCTTGCCAAGAGCTTGTTTCGCGTTGGCAAGGAAGGTGAAGCGTATCGGTGAGTGGAAACTGGTTTTAAGTGATTTACAAAGGTTTGTAAAGGTTGTTGGGAGTTTAGGGTAAGTTTGAGACACTTACCTAAGCTCGGAAGTAAGTCTCCCTTATTTTGTTCTTGAATATCGGCTTAGATATGAGCATGTTGTTTGCATGTTTTGGTGATAAACATGGTATGATTTATATACTGGTAATGCATGATTTTGAGTACATATGCAGGGGTTTGAAAGTATATTAAATGCTATTGAGCATTGGTTTTTATTCCGGTTGGGAATGGTGTTAGTGCATTGGCAATGAGATTTGCATATGTGTTGTTTATGAGATGCATTGTAAAACAATAAGTAAATGGTTTTGTAAATGATATATTGGCTATGTGACATGGTGAAAACAATCGGATATAGTTGGCATGCCATAGGATTAAAAGTGCACTATAAAATATGAACAAAATCGATCGTGACCATAGGTCATTGAGGTATGGCGGTTTAACTAGGCCACTGGGACTGCTGGGACATCATTTGGGGCATGCGGTTTAACTAGGCAACCCAAATTGATGGTGATCTTGTAGTTTAACTAGGCAAGGGTGAAATCTCACGGTTTAACTAGGCGAGGGTGTCAAATCTTGCGGTTTAACTAGGCAAGGTTTGGGATATCATGCGGTTTAACTAGGCATGGTATGAGAGATCTGTGTATCCGATATGTGTATAGGATAGAGGTAGTCAATTCGGGTCACTATAATTGCCAATATATGAAAAAGATCATGTGTTGATTCTTATATTAAGTGCTTTGGGATTTAAGCATGATTTGATTAAAATGCTTTGGGATTTAAGCATGGTTTGATTAAAATGCTTTGGGATTTAAGCATGAAATGTTTATGATGTTATGAATATCATTATGTTTTGATTCGGTTAGAATCATGAGGAAGTGCTTAGTAAGTAAGCATGTGTTGGGAAAAGCAAGAACATGTTTTTAAATGAATGTAAATGCATCATTGTTTATGAGCATCCTCACTAAGCATGTGTGCTTACGCTCTCTTTTTCCTAATGATGCAGAGCATTGAAGTTCGGGCAGCAAAGGCAAGGTTTGCAAGGATACAAGGGATAAACTACTTTGAGTATGAACTCGATTTCTATTTCCGGTTAATAAGGCAATTTGTTTGCCAAGGTTTTGGGGGTTGTAATCCTATTTTCCTATGGATTTTGAATATGCTTTCTATGCTGGTTTTTGAGGATAGTTGATGTTGCTAAGCTTGATGTCAATTCTTGATAGTAGTCGTGGTTGAATGGTGCCTTAGGTATGCATCTAGAGTTCCCTTGATGATTGCCTTGTTGTGATGATATGAGTAAGTTTAGTATGCTTTGTGGAGAGTGTTGTTATGTTTCTCTTGCTGGGAATGGCTTAAATGTGCATTTTGGTATGCTTGGCAAAGTGGTATAGGGAGTATGCCTCTAGAGTGGTCCTTTGGAAGCACGATGTTGTCATGGTTGTCTAATCCTGGTATAAAAGTTAGATTTTGTAATTTGTTGCATTGTTATGTAATTTTGAAAGTTGATAGGGGCCAACTGCATCTAGAATTGTATGAAAAACCAGCTAAATTTGACATTACAGGCCAGGCGTACCGATACGCAAGAGACCGTATCGGTACGACTAAGCATAATTGGCCAGGGTGTATCGGTGCAGGCGGGGGCATATCGAAACTCTATGTGGTTACTGGAACAACGTCTTTTGAAATAGAGCCCGTGTACTGAAACACCAATAGAGTCGTATCAGCTCGGGTTGTAACATTGTTGCGTACTGAAACACCAATTGAACCGCAAGAACTTCTAAAGACATGTTTTATATTCGAAGAGATGTACTGGTACGGGATCAGCCGTATCAAAACGAAAAGTTCACAACTGTATCGATACGAGGGTCGTTAATTTTGTTAATGTCATATTGAGGCAATTTATGTTTTCTTTCATTTTAGTCCCCAAATCTTGTTTTACCAATTATTTAAGCATGGATGATCGTTTGAGGCTAAAATTTGGCATATAAGCATGAAATGAACCTAATTGAAGGTTGGTAACTTAAAAAGTGGTTAAACCCTTTTAATTTGCCGAATTTACATTTTGGTCCCTAAGTAGTGTCATGGCCAATTGTATATCATTATAATGCCTGATTGAGATGAGTGCTCACCTTTGAACATTATGATCATATAGGATAACGTTAATGCATCCAGATAAGATAAAAGAAAAAAATGGATAGGTTTAGGGTTAATCGTCATAGTTTACTTTGGTAAACCTAATATAGCTTGCTCGGTTTGGTCTTGTAACTAAGCCGGGTCGAGTGGGTTACATTTGTTGGTATTAGAGCCAGGTTTGCGAAAATTTGAGATGTTGTTGCTTGTTTAGCTGATGTTGTTAAACTATACTGTGATTGTGTATATGTTTGGTGATTGTTTGATGTTTTGTTGGGGTTTGATTGGGGACACATTGCCTATTACGGATGATTTTAAATGTGTTTTAAAGTGAACTTGGGTCCTTTGCCTGATGCTAGCCTAACTCTAATGTGTTTTGATGCTTTTGTTAGCATGGCTCGACGCGAGACACGGTCTATGGCTAATACTGTTGGGATTGGGCAAAATAATGAGACAGAAGATAATCTCCCTCATGTTTTACCTCCTCCTCCTCCCGTGGTTCCTCCAGCTGATGTTGGGCCAGACGAAGCACCCTAGGTTCACCAAGTGCCAGTATATAGTGATTTGACTCCGTTAGTGCAGGCGATAACGAGAGCTTTTTAGGCAGCGATGGCTGGAGTGCGACGCAAACAATAGCACCTGCTGTAGTGGAAAATCAAGGTTTACCCTTGGAGCGTTTAAGGAGTTTGGAAGGTGTGGAGTTTCAAGGTTTGAGCCATAAGGCAGCCGAAGGTTGGTTGGAAAAGACGGTCCACATTATGGATCAGATGGGATGCAACGAGGAGCCCAAGCTGGGTTGCAATGTATCTCTGCTGCAGAGAGATGCTTACCATTGGTGGGTGACCACTATTGCTGGCGTTCCTGAGGCGGATGTTACTTGGGAGTTCTTTTGGAGAGCTTTCAAGAGGAAGTACCTTGGTGCTCAGTACTTGGATATGAAGAAGCGCGAGTTTATGTCTCTATCTCAGGAAAGCATGTTTGTTGCTGAATACAGGGTGAAGTTTGTCCGGTTGAGTCAGTATACTCTGGAGTTGGTTCTAGATGACCAACAGAGATGTGACAGGTTCTGTTATAGACTTATAAAGACATTAAGATGTACCTCTGTGGCAGGGGTAATTTTTAGAGGCGAGAGGATAGTCAGAGGGGTATGGCTCATGCTACAACAGTGAGACCTGAAGGTGGTGGACCGGCTCGGGTCTTTGCTCACCGTGAGGGTCGTAATGACATGGATGTGATCGCAGGTACTTTTACTTTGCAATCCTTTTTATTGTTATCCTTGATTGATTCAGGGTCTATGCGTTCATATATCTTGTCTGAACATGTATCTTTGCTGAATATTCCTGTTGAGATATTAGATGTTGGTATGTTGGTCACAAGTTCTTTTGGGGAGACAGTTACAACATGAATGTTGTATCGGCAACGTCTTTTGGTGGTACAAGGTCATGAGTTTGTCGCAAACCTAATGGAATTGTCATTCCATGGTTTTGATTTCATTTTGGGTATGGATTGGTTGAGTGAGCATTGAGTGGTTGTGGGTTGTGAGTCCAAGAGGATTTTCTTGAGGTTAGCCGACAACTATGAGGTTGTGGTGGTGTTCATAGATGATATTCTCGTGTACTCCCATACCGAGGAAGAGCATGCTCGACATTTGCGGATTGTGTTGCAAGTGTTGAAGGATAATCAATTGTACGCCAAGTTGAGCAAGTGTGAGTTTTAGCTTAAGGAAGTGATATTCCTAGGTCATGTGGTGTCCACGGAGGGTATTCACGTTGATCCACAGAAGATTGAGGCTATTCTCAATTGGAAGCCACCTAAGTCAGTATCAGAGGTACGAAGTTTTCTTGGGTTGGCTGGTTATTATCGTTGTTTTGTTGAGGGGTTTTCGAGTATTGTAGCTCTATTAACCATGTTGTTACATTCTGTATGTGTGGACGGAGAAGTAGCAGCACAGTTTTGAGAAGTTACATGAAGTGTTACACACACTCTTGTGTTGATTCGACCTGAATCTGGGAAGGAGTTTGTGGTTTATAGTGATGCATCGTATGTTGGCTTGGGTTGTGTGCTTATGCAGGATAGGAAGGTTGTGGCCTTTGCATCGAGGCGGTTGAAAGTTCATGAGCGCAATTATCCAACTCATGATTTAGAGCTTGCGGCTGTGGTTTTCTCTTTGAAAATTTGGCGACATTACCTCTATGGTGAGAAGTGCGTGATCCTCACGGATCACAAGAGCTTGAAGTATTTGATGTCCCAGAAAGATTTAAATCTTAGGCAACGTAGATGATTGGAGTTGCTTAAGAATTACGACTTGACAATTGAGTATCATCCTGGTAAAGCCAATGTAGTGGCAGATACATTAAGTCGTAAGGTTGCGGTTGAGCTCCGAGCTATGTTTGCAAGGTTGAGTGTGACGCAAGAAGGTGGTTTGCTGGCGGATTTGCAAGTCAAGCCTACGTTATCGCAGTTGATTAAAGTTAAGCAATTGTTTGATGATTCATTGGTTGAGCATGTTAAGAATATAACAGATGGTAATCTGACGGATTTCTATTTTGATGGCGATGGAGTTTTATGTTTCAAGGATCAAATAGTGTTGCCGGATGATCCGGAGTTGAGGCACACTATCTTGACGGAGGCACACTCTAGTTCTTTTACTATACATCTAGGTAGTGTTAAGATGTAACGTGATTTGAAAGAGGTATACTACTGGGTTGGGTTGAAAAAGGACGTGGCTAAGTTTGCGTCTAAGTGCATGGTATGTCAATGGGTCAAGGCTGAACATCAGTTTCCATCCGGTTTGTTGCAACTGTTGAAAATTCAAGAGTTGAAATGGGAGAGAATCACCATGGATTTTGTAATAGGGTTGCCATTGACACCGACTAAGAAGGATTTCGTATGGGTGATTGTTGACCGGTTCACGAAGTGTGCACATTTCTTGCCAGTGTATACAACGTATACCTTGGACAAGTTGGCAGATTTGTATATAGCGGAGATTGTGCGCTTGCATGGTGTACCTAAATCCATCATTTCGGATAGGGAACTGAGATTTACGATAAGGTTTTGGAGGAGTTTTCACCAAGCCTTGGGTTCGAGATTGAGTTTTAGTATCGCGTATCACCCCTAGTCGGATGGACAGTTTGAGCGGGTTATTCAGGTTTTGGAAGATATGCTGAGATGTTGCATTATTGAGTTCCAAGGAACTTGGGAGAAACATTTGACTTTAGTTGAGTTTGCTTACAACAACAATTATTAGGCGAGTATACAAATGGCACCTTATGAGGCGTTATATGGCCGGAGATATCGCACGCCCTTATGTTGGGCTGAGGTGGGGGAAAAGCATGTTACCCTACAGGATGTGTTGAAAGAAACGGATGTGGAGGTCAAGCTTGTGTGCGACCGGTTGAAAGCGGCTGCGGATCTGCAGAAATCTTACGTGGATTTGAAGTGTAAAGAGGTTGAATATGCGGTAGGCAATCGTGTATTCTTGAAGGTGTCACCGTGGAAAAAAGGTGATGAGATTCGGACGTAAGGGTAAGCTTAGTCCAAGGTTCATTGGACCATACGAGGTTATTGAGCGTGTGGGTCCTGTGGCATATCGGTTAAGGTTGCCTCCCGAGCTGGAGAAAATTCATAATGTGTTTCATGTTTCGAATGTTGATGAGATATCGGCCGATCCATCGCATATCATGCCAGTGGAGGATGTGGAGTTGAGATCGGATCTTAGCTTTGATGAGGAACCAGTAGAGATCCTCGACACTAGTAAGAAGGTTCTTCGTGGTAAGACGATAGAGCTCGCGAAAGTCTTGTGGTGACACCGAGGTGTTGAGGAAGCTACTTGGGAAAGCACGACAGATATGATGGAGCAATTTCCGCATCTGTTTCCTCCAAGTAATTTTGAGGACGAAATTCTTAAGTGGGAGAGAGTTGTAATACCTCAGTTTTGGGCTTAGCGGTTTTGAGGTTTGTTAGACGGTCCGGTGGACCGTGTTAGAGATTTGAGTCAGATTCAGAACCGTATATTTTTCGGTAAGATAAAAATGTGGAAAAATAGTTAAAAATCATCTTTTATTATATAATGTTTTTTTGTGGAATCAATTTTAGAAAAAAGGAATTTGGAAATGTGACATTTTGGATTAGTGACCAAAATGCGATTTTTGAAAACTATTTTTTAAGGTGACTAAAATGAAAAGGGTCAAATTCTTAGAATCTTTAAGGAGCTATTTTACCAAGGTTTTTCTGATGATTTCTCCCTTAATTTAAGATATTTTTAATACGTGTTTTAAAAATAATTAAAAAGGGATTTTAGTTAAAAAAAAGTTAGTTAAGCTTATTAAAGAAAAATTCACGTAACTTTTCTCTCAACTTTTCTCTCCACTCTCTCCTCAGCCAAACACTCAAGTTTTCATCAAAATTCAGAGGTGATGAGTCTTTTAACTTGTTTTTATGATTGATAATGATTTGATTAACATTGTTTTTGCAAAGTCTCATTTAAATCTTGTGTTTTCTTAGCTTTTGTCAAATCAATTGAGGTGGAAATCTCACAATAGGGGTAAGGTCCGTGATCTCCTCTATTGTATGGTTCTTTACTGAAATTTCCAAGTATTTGATCATTGATTTATAGTTTGGAAACTGATTTTAATGTTATATCAATGATTATTGTAGTTATTTTGGGAATATTGATGAGATATTATAATTTTTGAAGTGGATCTGTTTTTCCAGTGTTTGAGTTGGATTTAATATATGTTTTGGATGTATTTTGATGTTGATAATTTGTTTTTATCAATAGAATAACGAAACTCTTGAAATCTCTAATTAGTTAGGTTGTTAAATTGGAGTTTTTGTGGTGATATTCGAGTTTAATCTTTGCTGGAGGTAAAAGGATGTTAGGAAACGGTTTTTGGATGTTATTAGATGTTGATTGAAGGCTTGTATTGTTGTTTAATGGCCGGGCTAAGTTTTGGAAACGTTTGATGGTGTTTTCGGTATGTTTCGGATGGTGTTTGAGTGGGCATCTTGGGAGTTGCGAGAGATTGCTGTTGGACAATGGTTTGAATGCATTTTAATGCACTTGCCCTATGGTTTTATGTGTTTAAAACAGTGGATAATCAAGGTGTCGGAGCGTGACGTGTTTGGTGTCTTGCCGAGAGCTTGTTTCGCGTTGGCAAGGAAGGTGAAGCGTATCGGTGAGTGGAAACTGGTTTTAAATGCTTTACAAAGGTTTGTAAAGGTTTTTTGGAGTTTAGGGTAAGCGTGAGACACTTATCTAAGCTCGGAAGTAAGTTTCCCTTATTTTGCACTTGAATATCGGCTTAGATATGAGCATGTTGTTTACATGTTTTGGTGATAAATATGGTATGATTTACTTACTGGTAATGCATGATTTTGAGTACATATGCAGAGGTTTGAAAGTATATTAAATGCTATTAAGAATTGGTTTTCATTCCGGTTGGGAATGGTGTTAGTGCATTGGCAATGAGATTTGCATATGTGTTATTTATGAGATGCATTGTAAAACAGTAAGTAAATGGTTTTGTAAATGATATATTGGCTATGTGATATGGTGAAAACAATCGGATATAGTTGGCATGCCATAGGATTAAAAGTGCACTATAAAATATGAACAAAATCGATCGTGGCCATGCTTCCTTGAGGTATGACGATTTAACTAGGCCACTCGGACTATTGGGACATCATTTGGGGCATGCGGTTTAACTAGACAGCCCAAATTGATGGTGATCTTGCGGTTTAACTAGGCAAGGTCGGTACTCTTGCGGTTTAACTAGGAAAGGGTGAAATCTCATGGTTTAACTAGGCGAGGGTGTCAAATCTTGATGTTTAACTAGGCAAGGTTTGGGATATCATGCGGTTTAACTAGGCATGGTATGAGAGATCTGTGTATCCGATATGTGTATAGGATAGAGGTAGTATATTCGTGTCACTATAATTGCCAATATATGAAAAAGATCATGTGTTGATTCTTATATTAAGTGCTTTGGGATTTAAGCATGATTTGATTAAAATGCTTTGGGATTTAAGCAAGGTTTGATTAAAATGCTTTGGGATTTAAGCATGAAATGTTTATGATGTTATGAATATCATTATGTTTTGATTCGGTTAGAATTATGAGGAAGTGCTTTGTAAGTAAGCATGTTTTGGGAAAAGCAAGCACATGTTTTTAAATGAATGTAAATGCATCATTGTTTATGAGCATCCTCACTAAGCATGTGAGCTTACGCTCTCTTTTTCCTAATGATGCAGAGCATTGAAGTTCGGGCAGCAAAGGCAAGGTTTGCAAGGATACAAGGGATAAACTACTTTGAGTATGAACTCGATTTCTATTTCCGGTTAATAAGGCAATGTGTTTGCCAAGGTTTTAGGGGTTGTAATCCTATTTTCCTATGGATTTTGAATATGCTTTCTATGCTGGTTTTTGAGGATAGTTGATGTTGCTAAGCTTGATGTCAATTCTTGATAGTAGTCATGGTTGAATGGTGCCTTAGGTATGCATCTAGAGTTCCCTTAATGATTGCCTTGTTGTGATGATATGAGCAAGTTTAGTATGCTTTGTGGAGAGTGTTGTTATGTTGCTCTTGCTGGGAATGGCTTAAATGTGCATTTTGGTATGCTTGGCAAAGTGGTATAGGGAGTATGCCTCTAGAGTGGTCCTTTGGAAGCATGATGTTGTTATGGTTGTCTAATCCTGGTATAAAAGTTAGATTATATAATTTGTTGTGTTGTTCTGTAAGTTTGAAAGTTGATAGGGGCCAAATGCATCTAGAATTGTATGAAAACCAGCTAAATTTGACATTATAGGCCCAGGCGTACCAATATGCAAGGGACATATTGGTACAACTAGGTATAAATGACCAGGGTGTATCGGTACAGGCGGGGGCGTATCAGAACGCTATGTGGTTACTGTAACAACGTCTTTTGAAATGGAGCCCATGAACCAAAACACCAATGGAGTCGTATCGGTACGGGTTGTAACATTGTTGCGTACCGAAACTCTAATTGAATCGGATTTGTACGGTATGTAAGAACTTCTAAAGACATGTTTTATATTCGAAGAGATGTAGCGGTACGAGATCAGCCATATCGAAATGGCAAGTTCACAACCGTATCGATACGGGTAGCCAATTTTGGTTTTCTTTTGTTTTAGTCCCTAAATCTTCTTTTGCCAATTATTTAGGCATGGATGATCATTTGAGGCTGAAATTTGGCATAGAAGCATGAAATAAACCTAATTTAAGGTTGGTAACTTAAAAAGTTGTTAAACCCTTTTAATTCGCCGAATTTATGTTTTAGTCCTTAAGTTGTGTTGTGGCCAATTGGATATCATTATGATGCCCGATTGAGATGAGTGCTCACCTTTAAACAATATGATCATGTAGGATAACGTTAATGCATCCAGATAAGATAAAAGAAAAAAATGGGTGAGGTTTAGGGTTAATCGTCCCAGTTTACTTTGGTAAACCTAATATAGCTTGCTCGGTTCGGTCTTGCGACTAGGCCGGGTCGAGGGGGTTACATGTATAGTAGGTTTAGTACACGGGTTCGAGTATCAGTACGACCCCTTCATATTTAAAGAGCCGTATCGATACGCAGGGTACCATATTGGTACGCGATTAGGTCATTAGAATTCTATGTTTCGAGAAATCACAAGGGGGATCGGTACAGGTTCATGACCGTATCGGTACGGGTGGGTCAACACATAGTACCGATACGGGGGTTTGTGTATTAGTATAGAAAGCCGTTAAGGTTGTTAAGCCGTATTGGTACAGGCTTTCTCGTATTGGTACGCTCTGTTAATTTGTGTATGTCAGTGTGCTAAAGTTTGGAATTTTTGCAATTTTGTCCCTGAATGTTATGTATGCAATTGAATGAGCTTGGATGATTAATTTGAGATGGAATTTAACACGTAAGCATGAAATTGGATTAATCAAGGAATGGTAAATTTAACTTTAATTAAGTATTTGTAATTTGTAGAAATTATATTTCAATCCCTAATGTGCGCGTTTGAGCAATCGAATCTTGTTTTGAAATCTGATTGCAATGTAACGTTTCTGCTGAAGAATGTTCATTTTAGGAAATTTAAATTGATGCATTTAGACAAGATAAAAAGAAAAAAATGGGCTGGTTTAGGTTATTAGCTCAGGTTTGCTTCGACAAACCTAATGTGATTCTTTTAGTTCAGTTTCAGCTAGGCCGGGCTAAGGGGGTTACATTTGGTGGTACCAGAGCTAGGATTACAAAAAATTGGGATGTTATTGATAATTGTTCATTGCTTTTTGCTATGCACAGTGATTGTTTATATGTACGGTGTTTGATATATGCCATGTTGGGTATTTTTGGGACACATTGCTTATTACTACAATTATAAAATGATTTTGGATTAAAATAAAATTCTTAGATCCTTGTTTGAAGCTGGCCTGATTGTTTTTGTTTTGGTATAATTATCATGCCTTAGATTCATTTTTATACGATGCCACCGAGAAGATAATTACGATCGACTAAGAATGTTGCTGCTAGAGGGCAAGAAATTAAGGGTGAAATAGTGCATTCAGAGAGATTGCCACCTCTTTTGCCTAATCCTCCTGAGGGGATAGAGCAAGTACCACCTGGACCATCTGGTCTAGTGTATGGAGACATGAAGCCTTTAGTTCAAGCGATGACTGGAGTGTTCTAGGCTACAATGGCTGGAGCTCATGTACCCACACTGACACCGGTTGTTGCTGTTAATATAGGGTTACTGTTAGAGCATCTGCACAGCTTGGGAGGAGTTGAGTTCAGAGGGTTGGCACCCGAGGAAACTGAGGAGTAGTTTTCCAGTACATAACATATTTTGGTTCAAATAAGATATAATGATGATCGTAAGTTGGGATATATCATATCCCTATTCCAGGGTGATGTATACAGTTGGTGGACCAGTATAGTTGCGGGCATAGAACCCAGGGATGTGACATGAGAATTCTTTCAGGCTACCTTTAGAAAGAAGTATGTGGGAGTTAGATACTTGGATGAGAAGAAACTTGAGTTCATGGCCTTGGTTCAGGGCAGTATGTCAGTATCTGAGTATAAGGTGCAGTTCGTAAGGCTGAGTTAGTATGTGCCTGAGTTAGTGCCGGATGAGAGGCATCGTTGTGACCGAATCTGATATGGGCTAGAGCAAGAAGTTAAGCCATACATGATGGCCACTGATTATACAAATTTTGATGTGTTGGTTACTCGGGCAAAGGAAATCGAGCAGAGTTTGGGTTTATCTATTCATCTAGAAGGCTCTGGCTCTGGGAAAAGAGCTGAGAATTTTGGTTTTGAAGGTGGTTGGTACAAGAGACACCGTGATCGAAGGCATCAACCTGAGTTGAGTCATGGAGAGGGTCGAGCTGGAAAAGGACAGCCACTCGAGTGTGCTTAGTGTGGGAAGTGACACTTAAGAGTTTATTAGAGATCGTTAAAAGTTTGTTCGGTCTGTGGATCGAAGGATTGTGTTAGACGTGATTGCCTGCAGGTGGGACGAGATGGTCCAGCTTCTGCGCTCATTGCGGATAGTGATTGTTGGAGTTGCGGGTCTAGGGATCACATGAGGCATGATTGCCTGATGTTACTAGAGGTATGTGGGCTCTTGCACCTGTTGTAGCACTATTGAGAGGCTATGGACATGGTCAAGGTAATTTATAGAGAAGAGAGAAAGTACATAGGACTTTAGCGTATACAGTGGCAGTTTAACCCAAGGATGGTAAACCAACGAGGATGTATGCGCATCGTGAAGTGAGAAATGACACGAATGTGATAACAGGTACTTTTACCTTACAGTCTATGTTATTACTTTCTCTTATAGATTTTGGTTCTACGCATTCATATATTTTGCATGAGCATGCGCATTTGTTTGATATACCGGTAGAAATGTTAGATGTGGGTATTCAAGTAACATGTTCTTTTGGAGAGACGGTTGTTATGAGTTGTATATAAGGTGTTCTTTGAAGTTCTAGGGTTACGTGTTTGCGGCTTGATACAACTATCGTTTCATGGTTTTGATTTAATTTTGGGAATGGATTAGTTGTCCGAGCATCGGCCTGTGGTCAATTTTAAGACCAAGCGAGTTTTGTTAAAACTTGCTGATGATTACGAAGTGGTCATTCTGGGCGAGAATGTTAAGTTCTTGTCCAATGTAGCTTCGGCCTTGCAGGCGCAAAAGTTGCTGGGGTGTGGGTGTCAATCATATCCGGCTTATATTATGAACTAGAATATGGAAGAAGTGCAGACCAGGGATATTCGTATTTTTTGTAAATTTTTTGGGTGTTTTCCCATAAGAGTTGCCTGGGTTGCCACCGAATAGAGATGTGGAGTTTTGTATTGAGATGTATGTTGATACGGCTTCGGTGTCGATTGCACCGTATCGCATGGAACCAAAGGAGTTGAAAGTGTTGAAGATGCAACTTCAGAATTTGTTGGACCATGGGTTCATCCGACCTAGTGTGTCACCGTAGAGAGTACCGGTGTTGTTTGTGAGGAAGAATGATGACACTTTGAGGATGTGCATTGATTATCAGCAACTGAACAAGTTGACGATTAAGAATAAGTATCCTTTGCCCTAGATTGATAATCTCTTCGATCAGTTCTGAGGTGCTATAGTGCTTTCTAAGATTAATTTGAGATCTGGATATTATCAGTTAAAGGTTAAGGATAAAGATGTGCCAAAGATTGCTTTTTGTACGAGGTACAGGCATTATGAGTTCCTGGTGATACCGTTTGGGTTGACGAATGCACCTGCAGCATTCATGGATATGATGAATCGAGTGTTTTATGAATTTTTGGACCAATTCGTAGTAGTGTTCATTGATGACTTGTGTATTCTCGTACTAAAGAGGATCATGATCAAAACTTACGAATTATATTGCAAAACTTGTTGGATAACCAGCTTTACGCCAAGTTGAGCAAGTGTGAGTTTTGGATTAAGAAAGTGGTTTTTCTTGGCCATGTTGTTTCAACAAAAGGTATCTGGGTGGATCTGAAAAAGGTTGAGACGGTTATGAATTGGAAGTAACCTAACACGGTGACAGAAGTCTGTAGTTTCTTGGGATTGATAGGTCATTATCGTTGTTTTGTGGATAGGTTCTCAAGGGTTACTGCTCCGTTGACCAGGTTGTTGCAAAGGGATGTACGTTTCGATTGGACGGAAGCTAGACAACAAGCTTTTGAGGGGTTGAAGAAACCTTTGACACAAACTCTAATCTTGATTCAATCTGAGTCAGGAAAAAAGTTTGTGGTTTATAGTGACGCATCCTACGTTGGTTTAGGGTGGTGTCGATACAATGTGGGAAAGTTGTAGCTTATGCATTTAGGCAGTTGAAGGTGCACGAGTGCAATTACCCTACACATGATCTTGAGCTTGCTGTAGTAGTGTTTGCATTGAAGATATAGAGACATTACCTTTATGGTGAAAAGTGTATTGTATACACAGATCATAAGATTTTAAAGTATTTGATGTCACAAAAGAAGTTGAATCTTAGGCAACGTAGATGGTTAGAGTTGCTTAAGGATTATGATTTGACAATTGAGTATCATCCAGACAAGACAA
This sequence comes from Hibiscus mutabilis, assembly GCA_019671005.1. Lineage (NCBI taxonomy): Eukaryota > Viridiplantae > Streptophyta > Magnoliopsida > Malvales > Malvaceae > Hibiscus > Hibiscus mutabilis. Next base: position 17,227,709 of record CM033740.1, on the reverse strand, counting down.
ATGTTGTGGCCGATACTTTGAGTAAAAAAGCTATTATGTAGTTGAGGGCCATGTTTGCGAGGTTGGTGTGATGCGTGATGGTAGTTTGTTGGCTGAGTTGCAAGTGAAGTCATCATTATCATAGTTGATTAAGGAAAATGAGCCTTATGATGAGGCATTGCTACTTTATGTCAAAGATATCATGGATGGAAATCCTACGAATTTTCACTTTAATGGTGATAGGGTGTTGTGTTTTAAAGATCAGATAGTAGTGTCTAGTGATGTGGAGTTGAGGCGGATGGTTTTGACCGAGGAACATGCTAGTCTTTTTGCTATGCATTTCGGTAGTACCAAGATGTATCAAGATTTGAAGGAAGAGTACTATTGGGCGAGCTTGAAAAAAGATGTGGCTGAGTTTGTTGCTAAGTGTATGATATGTCAGCGTGTGAAGGATGAACACCAGTTTTCTTCTGAGTTATTGCAACTGTTGAAGATTCCGGAGTGGAAATGAGAAAGGATCACTATGGATTTTTTTATCGGGGTTACCTTTGACACCGACTAAAAAGGATTCCATTGGGTGATAGTTGACTGGTTTACGAAGTGTGCACATTTTCTTCCAGTGCATATGACGTATACTTTGGATAGGTTGGCGGATATTTATATTGCTGAAGTTGTGAGGTTGCATGGGGTGCCAAAGTCAATTGTTTCGGATAGGGATCCAGTTTACAATAAGGTTTTGAGAGTGTTTGCATTGAGCTCTAGGTACTTGCTTGAATTTCAATACTTTGTATCATCCTCAGACGGATGATCAGTCTGAGCGTGTGATTTAGATTTTGGAGGATATGTTTAGATGTTGTATCATTGAGTTTCAAGGAACTTGGGAAAGATAGTTGTCTTTGGTGGAATTTGCGTACAATAATAGCTATTAGGCTACTATAAAGATGGTACCGTATGAAGCCTTGTATGGTAGGAAGTGTTGTACACTCTTGTGTTGGGCTGAGGCTGGGGAAAAGTATGTTTCCATGCTTGATGTGTTGAAAGACACAGATGAAAAAGTAAAGCTTATTTTTGATCGTTTGAAAGAGGCCTTGGATAGGCAGAAATCCTACACGGATTTGAAGTGTAGAGAAGTTGAGTATGCGGTTGGTGAAAAAGTTTTCTTGAAAGTTTCACCTTGGAAGAAGGTGATGCGCTTTGGGTATAAAGGGAAGTTGAGTCCAAGGTTTATTAGATTGTATGAGGTGTTGGAACGTATAGTTTCTATGGCCTATAGATTGAGTTTTCCTCCTAAGTTGGAGAAGATTCATGATGCGTTTCATGTATCAATGTTGTGGAGGTATCATTCGGATCCATCGCATTTGATGCCAGTTGAGGATGTTTAGTTGCGACCGATTTTTTTTATGAAGAGGAACCAATGGAGATCCTTGACTCCAGTAGTAAAGTTCTTCGTGGCAAAACGATTGAGCTTGTTAAGGTGTTGTGGCGACATCGATGTGTTGGGGAGGCCACGTGGGAGAGTAAGTTAGATATCTTAAAGCAGTTTTCGCATATGTTCCCACTAGGTAAATTTCGAGGATGAAATTTCTTAAGGGGAGAGTTGTAACGCCCCGATTTTGGGCCTAGGAGTTTCCTAAATAGTTTAGACGGTCGATGGATCAGGTTAGGGGATTCGAGGCAGTTTCGGGATTAATTTGAAATAAATATTTTTGGATGAGATAAAAATATGGAAAAATATTATAAAATCATTATTTACTATAAGAATGGTTTTGGTAAAATCAATTTTACAAAAAAAGAGTTCAAAATTGGACATTTTGGTTAGTGACCAAAATGTAAAGTTTTAAAACTATTTTTAGTGACTGTTTTGTAAAAGGGTCAAAACTTAGAATCTTTAAGGAGCTATTTGACCAAAGTCTAATATCAGACTTTTTTCTTTTAATTGGATATTTTAGAAAGGGTTTTAAAGGAAATAAAAAGGTTTGGGGAGATTAATTTCATAATTAGATGTAAAAGATATTTTACGTAACTAATTTTCACCAAAAGCTTTTCTCTCAAATTCTCTCCAGCAAAACACTCTATTCCACTTTAATTTTCTCAGGTAAATACTTGATTTCAACATTCTTTTATTATCAAATGAATCTTTAATGGTTTCTTAACAAAACTTATTTGATTTGATCTTGTTTTCTCAAGAAAATTCATCCAATTAAGAGGAAAGCCAAATTTAGAGGTGAGCTTCGTTCTTCTCCTCTAATACAAGGTTCTTTACTAAAATTCCCTAATTATTGATCCTTTACATATGTTTTCTAATTTGGTTTGATGATTTAATTATAAAGAATTGGTTAAATCAAGGTTTAAATGATAAGATTGATGTATTTTCGTATGGGCTCTGTTTTGCTGAGTTCTTAATTAATTCTAATCATGATTTTCATGTTAAATAATGTTAATAAGTGGGCTTTATCAATGGAATCCCAAAACTAAGCGGATCTCTAATTTTCTAGGTTGTTACTTGTGAGTTTTTGAGGAGTTGTGGAGGTTTAATGTATGCTGGAGGTATAAGGATGATGTTTTTGTGTTTTTAGATGTTAATTGATGGATTAAAACGTTAGGTTTTGGCTGGGTTAAGTTTGGAAGATGTTTGATGTTGATTCCGATTGTTGTGGAGGGAAATTGGGGAGTATATGTTGTGGATTTATGTGAATTGTTGTTGCTGGGCTGTGGAGTGCATTTTGATGCATTGAATCCTCTATTTTTGTGTGGATAAAATAGGGGAAATTGATCCTCAAGCTTGAACGAACATTTCAGAAGCTTTAGAGACGTGTTTACTGTATCGACAAGCAAGTCTTTGCGTGTCGATGAGTGAGAACGAGTTTTAAAGCTTTTCAAAGGTTTAGAAGTTGTGTTTGGGGGTTTAGATTAAGCTTGAAACGCTGGTCTAAGCTCAGATGTAAGTAAAGGATGAATTCTCTCTCGAACTCGGTTTGACAATTGGTTTAAATGCACTTGTTTTAATGAATTAATTTCTCATTGTATATGCATGATTTAAGCATGGTTAATTGCTGGAAATTGTTTGTAAAATGATCATGATGCATTTGGAGGTAATGCATGATTTGTTAATTTTGTTGAACATTGGTAATGCATTGGATAAATGGTTTTGATTGATACATATGAAAACAGTGAGTTAATGTTAGTGAAATGGATTATATTGGCAAGTAATGGTATGAAAAGGTTATGGAAATGTCATCGGATATAGTTGGCCAGCCATAGGATTTAAGGTGCACTATAATAAGTCACCCTGGTTCGTAGAGGTGATGTATTAAAAGTATTTACTCCGACCATATAAACCCCAATATTGTTGAGGTAATACTTCAATGGCATTTTACTTCGGCTGTGACCGTAAAGGTGATGCATTGGAAGTGTGTACTCTAAATTGGAGGATGAGCTTTGGTAGTGTAGAGGTTATGAATGTGTTGCATTTACTCTATGTCATTGAGCTGTAAGTGATTTGGATATCACTTGGGAAATTCATGTATTCGATGTGGTTTGATAAAAGTAATGAGATTTGGAAAATGATCACTTGTGAACCAATAAAATGAATTGATGTATCATGTTGATGGATTGTTTGTATACTGTGAATTATACGTGTGAATACTATTTAAGCTTTGCATATGAGATGTTATACATGGGAAGGCTTAAATGAGGGTTGCATATAGGATTATGCTATTGAATCCATGATACATGTTGCACATGGTTTAATATGCGTGTTTTGGAAAAGGTTAAGTGCACATCTTTGGAAGTAAGGCATGATGGTTTTTATAGTAAAACATATGTGAAAGGTTTTGGGATAAACCAGTTTTAAAATTGTGTTTTGAGCGTTCCTCGCTAAACATTGTGTGCTTACGCTCTCTTTTATCATCAATGCAGATTAGAGAATTGAGAGGAAGCAAGTAAGCAAGCAAGGATATCCAAGGACTTGGTTGCAAAGTATGGTTTGAAACAATACATAGTAGTAATAAGGGCAATGTGTCAAATGTTGTTTGGGAGCATTATTTGCTAAACTCCCTTTTTACGTAAGTTTTATATGTTGGTTTGGATTTATAAAAGGTTTAAAGTGCTTGAGATGTCTTTGGATTTATGTTTTGGATGTTGAGTAGAAAGCATGCCTATAGATGGTGGGAATGGTTGTGTTAGGCTTGTTAGGTTGGCTTAAAATGTTGATATGTTGATGACAAGCATGCTTATGATGTTATATGGTATTTAGGTTATGTTTAAAGTTGTTTGAAATGCGCCAAAGTGTCACATGTTGGACCTAGAGGTTATTACAGGTCTTCTTATACCGGTACGAGTACCCAAGGATCGGTACGCGAGGTCTAAAACGTCTTTGTTTAAAGTGTAAAACGTAAAGGGGTACCAGTACGGTTAGTTGCATATCGGTACACCCCTTGAGTTTTGTACATCATGTTTGGTACACGGGTTCGAGTATCGGTACGACCCCTTCACATTTAAAGAGTCGTACCGATACGCAAGGTACCATATCGGTATGCGATTTGGTCAATAGAATTTCGAGTTTTGAGAAATCACAAGGTGGATCAGTACGGGGTCATGACCGTATTGGTACGAGCGGGTCAACACACCGTGTCGATACGGTGGTTTATGTATCGGTACAGGAAGCCGTTAAGGTTGTTAAGCCATATCAGTACGGGCTTGCTTCTATCGGTATGCCCTGTTGATTTGTGCATGTCATCCTGCTAAAGTTTGGAATTTGTGCAATTTGGTCCTTGAATGTTATGTATGCAATTGAATGAGCTTGGATGATTAATTTGAGATGTAATTTAACATGTGAGCATGAAATTGGACTAACCATGGAATGGTAACTTTAACTTTAATTAAGTCCCCGTAATTTATGGAAATTACATTTCAGTCCCTAATGTGCGCGTTTGAGCAATCGAATCCTGTTTTGAAATCTGATTGCAATGTAATGTTTCCGCTAAAGCATGTTCACTTTAGGAAATTTAAATTGATGCATTTAGACAAGATAGAAAAATGGATCGTTTTAGGTTATTAGCTCAGGTTTGCTTCGGCAAACCTAATGTGATTCTTTTAGTCAAATACCCCTAAACTTGAACTATTGCTTGTCCTCAAGCGATGCAAAATGGAAGCAAGAAAAATAAAAACAGTAAACAACCCATAAGTCCTAAGATTCTACTAAGCTATGATTATAGAGATTCCAAGTTATGCTTCAGTAGTAATTCATTCCTCGGCTATGTCAATAAGATGCAATGCATTAGAGCTTACAATTTTTATCAAAAGATCATATCTACTGTAGGTGCAGTATGTGCTAAGTTACATGCATTCATCACTTAATAGCCTTAGAGAAACTTAATAGTTGCTTTCTTTTGCTGCCTTGGCATATTGTTTTCTTTTCAACATATTGTTTTACTCCCTTTTCTTTTTAAGTTCGACAATTGTATCCTTGGGGCTTCAACTTATCACACATGTCCTTCGGTACCTAAAGATGGAGTGGAGCAAGTAACCCATCCTGAGCCCTACGAGTAGTGTCATCTCGTGAAGACTTTCATTCACTCTTTGCCAATACTATCATTTCTACTAGGGAAAGTTAAATGGAGCAAATACAACTCACCTAGTGTACTAAAATAACAAGATGCATAGAAGAATGTCCCTCAATAGTTTTGTTTAAGTTATCAAGTCTTAATTAATTTTCTTGATTTTTCAGGGAGTTTTTAATCCTTTGTTTTGCTATATTTAGCATTAAGTTTATTTACTTTGATTTATGCTTTGGCATCAGAAAGTCGACCTAGAGCTTACTTAAGGTTTCTTAAGTGTTTAGAGTGCATGCAACATGTGTTTTTAAGGGCAACACCAGATTCATCATTAAGTTCAAAACATAAAGCTCTTAACACCTTGTAAAGCATCAACATAGATTCATCATAGGAAGTCATAATCAATGCAACAACATTTTAGAATCAAAGGAATCATAGCAAAGGGAACCTATCAGGCATATTAGGCTATTTACAAGTTCTATTTTTTTAATTTTACCTAAATTTAACCTAATATGTATAAGGGTATGTACTCCCCCAAAGTTGAGAAGAGCATTGTCCCTATGCAAAACGAAAATAAAAATAAAAAGCAAAACAAATCAAGGAAAAACAAATATGCAAATGCAGCAATATGAAAAACTAAACTAAAATAAAAGAAAATTAAAAATAAAAGAAAAAGTAAAAAAAAAAAAGAAAAACTAGCATAGGGAGTTAATAGGGATGGTTCCCGGATGATAATGCCCTTGCCTTTGTTTTTGGTGGGCGCTTGTTTCTTGGCATGGCGAAAGAAGATGCCAGCATCAGTATCTGTCTGATGTCTCCGATTGGTGGTGGTGGTGGGTGCAAGTGGATTCTTGATGGCACGAACGTCCGAGGGCAACCATCCAAAGGGTACCTTGAAGGTCTTATCCTCTTTCTATTATGGCACGCTGGCCTCTTAGTAGAACGTAGTGATGAGGCGGGGAATGGTAGCTCTTTTGTCTTCTGTCGGGATGTGACTCGTTCCAAGATAGCCCCATAGATGATTTCATAGGGCTCAATCGGTCGTCCGTGGAGGATAGAGTGGAAAAGAAACAATCATCTACGAGAGAATGTGGTCATGTTCTTAGTGGTAGTAGCCTGTTGTTTATAAACCTTGCCCAGAATTTAGCAATGGGAAAGAGAATTTGCCATTATACTGCCTAGCATTGGACAGTGTCTGTACCCAAGTAGTTTCGGTGAGATAAAGGTCTTCTAGGAGTTTGACGTCTATTTCAGTGGTGGCATTGGCTACAAACCTTGTGTGTAGTCCTACAGTCATCTCTAAATGATAATGGCAGGTGATGAGTTGGGGTGTAAACTCTACCTTTATCCCTATAAAGAATACCCAGTCGTCGTTATGTTGGCCAAAATGAGTGTAGAACTCCTTGACCCAAACAACATTTATTTGCCCTGGCTATTTAGAGAAGGTATCCCATCTATGTGAATGGAGGACAAATAACTCCTCGCCATCGAAGAGGATAGTACAACAGTCGAATCGTGCCAACCCCTCTTTTGAAAGTAAGTCTTAATGTTAGAAGGACTCATACCGTTGTTTGAACGATGCAGAGTAGAGTTGGTCCTTGAGGGTCGATGGAAGTTCTATGGAAGAGCCGGAGTCGAAGTCTAAGAAGAAGTCATAAGACGACTGTTGGAATGAAAGAGATGAGAGAGTGCTCAGACTTTGTTTTTGTTGCGCCATTTACAGAATGAGACAGAATTTGGAGAGAGGAAAGTAAGTTTATCACAAGAATAAACACTGGTTGCTCTGGCAGATCATCAGCTTTGGTTTAATAATGGAAAACTTGAAGAAAAATGATATGGATGTTTATGGAAACAAAGGGTCGTAGGAGTTATTGAGGGATGTCAGTATTTAATGCCGATTGTTTTGGTTAACGGGAAAGTAAAAGTAGGCGGTGCGTGGATGGGGTTACGACATGTGGTGGAGTTATAGGTTTTGGTGAAGGGCAAGAATGGGTTTTCCATGCGTTGAATAAAAAAAGACCTACATCCAACCAGTGCAATCATTTTGCTTTCCAGTGTCCTAAGAGAATGTTCAACCTAAATCGAATAATTAAAGAAATTGCAAAAAATAAATACAGAAATTAAAATAGCGTAAAAGTAAAGGATATGACCGAATATGCTAGACATCCAGTAGTGTGACTGAAGTTTTGTCACATTAGACTAGTACTCCTTTGTAGGCCTTCAGACGTTGTCTGTTAACTTTGAAGATTGGGCCATCTTTGAGATTTGTAATGTCTATAGCACTATGTGGATAGACATTAACAACTTTGAATAGGCCAGGCCAATGAGATTTTAACTTGCCTGGGAAAAGCTTTAAGCGAAAATTGTATAGTAGAACGGTTTGGCCTTCAACAAATTATTAGGGCAACAATTTAGCATCATGCCATCTTTTAGTCTTTTCTTTGTAAATCTTGGCATTCTCATAGGTATTCAAGCAGTGTTCGTCTGAAACGTTCAATTCTAACAATCTTCCCTCTCCAGCTAGTTGACAGTCCAAGTTAATCTTCTTAATAGCCCAAAAGGCTATGTTCAAGTTCCACCAGCAAGTGGCGGGCTTTTCCATAGACAAGTCGACAAGGTGACATGCCCAACGGTGCTTTAAAAGTAGTCTGATAGGCCCAAAGGGCCTCATCCAGCTTTAGTGACCAGTCTCTTCGATTGGGTTTGACTACTTTTTCGAGAATTTTCTTAATTTCTCGATTGGATACTTTAGCTTGCCCATTAGTTTATAGGTGATATGATATGGCTATCTTGTGGTGGACTCCATATTGACACAATGCCTTAGCAATAAACTTGTTAAAGTGTTTTCCCTCATCACTAGTAATGGCCCGAGGAACTCTAAATTGGGTGAAAATGTTCTTGTGCAGAAACCACAAGACAGTGTTTACATCGTTCTTAGTTGTAGCGACTACTTCCACCCATTTGGATACATAATCGACCATGAATAAGATATGCAATTGTCCCTTTGAAAAAAGGTCCCATGAAGCCAATGCCCCAAACATCAAAGAGTTCAACTTCCAGGAGGACCTGCATGGGAAGCTCATTGCGTCGAGATATGTTTCCTGTCCTTTGACACCTGTCGCATGCTTTATAGTATGCATGGGCATCTTGGAACAATCTTGTCCGATAGAAACCAGATTGTAAAACCTTCACGGTAATCCTTTGTCCTCGAAAGTTTCCTCCACACAGGGTAGAGTAGCAATGGTACAATATATCATCTTCTTCCTCCTCGGGGACACATCTCTGGATCACATGGTCAGTACACTACTTGAAAAGGTAAGTCTCGTCCTAGTAATAGTAGCGTACATCATGGCAGAATTTCTTCCTTCCCTGGCTTCTAAGAACTTAAGAAAAACTACCACTAACAAGGAAATTAACTATGTCATTGTACTACGGCAAAGCCTGGCTTGTAAAAGTTTCTCATAAGGGAATTCCTCCTTAATATCACATGTAACATCAGTTTCACATTCATTCTCAAGCCTAGAAAGGTGATTAACTACTTGATTTTTTGTACCTTTTCTATCAACTACCTCAATGTCAAACTCTTGCAGTAGTAGCATCCACCGAATGAGTCTAGGTTTAGCATCCTTTTAGTTGCCAGAAATTTAATGGCAGAATGATCAGTGTGTATAATAACCTTAGTTCCTATTAGATATGACCTAAATTTATCAAATGCAAACACTACGGTAAGTAGTTCTTTTTTAGTGGTAGTGTAGTTTACTTGTGCCTCATTAAGTGTACGGCTAGTATAATATATGACATGAAAAAACATGTTCCGGCGTTATCCAAGAACAACACCAACGACATAGTTGCTAGCATTGCACATGAGCTCGAATGGTTGTGACCAATTAGGGGGCACTACAACTGGTGTGAAAATGATTTCCTTTTTTAAAGTTTCAAACGCTGCACGATATTGATCATCAAATACAAATGCTTTGTTTTGTTCTAGTAGCAAACACAGGGGTTTCAAGATTTTGGAGAAGTCCTTAATAAATATCCTATAAAACCCTGCATGGCCAAGGAAACTTTGAATGGATTTAACATTGGCTAGAGGCGGTAGCTTCTCTATTACTTCAATCTTAGCCCTATCAACTTCAATTCCCTTGTCAGAAATACAATATCTAAGGATGATACCTTCGGACACCATAAAGTGGCAATTTTCCCAGTTAAAGACAAGATCAATATCTTTACATATCTGTAATACCTTTTCCAAGTTGCTCAGGCAATGATCGAAGGAGTCTCTATTGACAGAAAAATCATCCATAAAAATTTCCAAGAAATTATCCACCATGTTTGAAAAAATAGCCTTCATGCAGCGCTGAAAAGTAGGAGGAGCGTTGCATAAGCCAAAAGGCATTCGATGGGAGGCATAAATGCCATAATGATGGGAGCATTCTCATCAACTTTGCAATCAAAGATGATAAAGTCTGTCGGGAAGACAAACCTATGTACCTTAACCAGAACATCTTCAATTCTACCCTCAGGTCAGATTTGAGATCGATCGGCCAACTGAAGGATCACTAATGTGGGCCTTGCTTTTCCCATCCCTAGGCGATTGAACATAGATTTCGGTATCAAGTTAACACTTGCACCAATATCACATAAGGCATGGCCAGAATAATTGTGGCCTATAGAACAGGGAATGGTGAAACTGCCAGGGTCCTTCATCTCGGGTGGCAAATCACTCAACATAGCTACACACTCGCCCGTAGTAGTAACAGTTTCAACTTCACCTGCCATCATTTTATTTGTTACGATCTCCTTTAGAAACTTTGCGTAGATTGGCATCTAATTAATAGCCTCAAGGAGTATGACATTGATGTGCAATTGTTTGAGCATGTCTAGAAACTTCTGGTACTGAACATCTTACTTCTGAGCTTTCAATCACTGTGAGAATGGAGGTGGTGGTTTGGGCTCATCGTGTGGTTTATTGGATGCAGGAGCATCATTTGCTTTATCTTCCTTACCATCAGTAGAAAGGTCACTCACTGTATCAGACAAAAGAGCTGGTTCCTTAGGTGCAGGAGCATCGATGGATGGCTTGCTTGAGGTGGAATCTACAGAAAAACCTTCCTTAAACTTGGCTTCTATCCTCAGTTTCATGCCACTACGTAGAGTAATGGCATTGCATTGCTCTGCATTTAAGGCTTTAGTGACTTCAGTATCACTAGGTAATCTGCCAAGTAGTTGTACTCTCAACATTTGGGTAATCTGCCCAACTTGTGTCTCTAAGGATCGTATAGAGGTGGTGTTGTTTTGCAGGATCAATTACTAGTTTTGCAACATGGCAGCTTGTGTTGTGAGCATATCACTTTGGTTCTTTAAATGGGTTGCTTGATCCTGCATAATAACTCGGGCAATTTTCATAAAATTTTTATAAGAATCATCAAAAGAATTAAGATTGGAGTTAGAAGCTCCCTAGTTTTGCCTCTGAGTCTTTTTTTTAGAATCTAAGAGGTTCGTTTGTGTCATTTTTTGTGCTCTTAAATTGCCTTTATTTCTTCCCCAACCAAAATATGGATGTTGACGCCACCCTGGGTTGTAGGTGTTTGAGTAGGGGTTGTTGTTGCGGTTGGTTTTCCCTAAATAGCATCCAGATTCTTGTCGTTGGGGCACTCATTTGACTGACGTTCCCCCATCACAGTGCTCACGAGTGTACTGTACTATCTTGGCCTCGCAGACATTAGATGGTCCTTGCATGTTTTTGAGCAGGTTGGTGATGGTGGAGAGCTGGACTGCTACGGTTTGGGAATCATCTAGCTTGAGTATTCCAGATGCCTTAGGGCCTGGCCTCAATCTTCTCATTAGGAATTGGTAGTTGGTGTTGGCTATTTGGTCAAGTATCTTGAACACCTCGTCAGGTTCTCTATCGAGCAAAATACCATTAGCAGATGAGTCGATCATCTTTCTTGTAGGTGCATTAACGCCATTATAGAACGCCATGACTTGTAGCTAATCATGGAATCCAAGGATCGAGCACTTACGTAGCATGTCTTTGTATCTATTTCAAGCGTACATAGATTCATCATCATATTGTTGGAATGAGATAATATCACTGCACTTTTGATTGTTGTCAACTGACTAACACTTGGCAAACAATTGCGGAATTATCGTAAATATGAAGAAAAATAATGCCAAGAATAGGTCTTTTTGCATGCAAGTATATGCGGTCAGCAAGTAATACAACAGTAAGCTGAGTATCGTATCCACAAAGATTGTCCAGGAATTAAATGCCACGATAATTACTTGTGAAATGAAATAAAACAGTTTGTGATTGAGGTTGGGTTTTAATTAAGGAAATTTTTAAGGAAATAAAGTAAAAAACTCAGGTAGGTTGGCAAACAATTGAATCAAGATGATGATTTATCGTTGGCAAGGGATGTTTGGATTTCACGCATTGCGAAAACAGTGATCAATAACTTTCAGCCTTGGTTTTATTGCCGAGCAGATTTTAAGTAGTATTGCCTCTGCCAATTGCAATACCCTAATTTAATCACTTTAAAACACCTATATGTCTATAGCGTTGCTTTCAAATAATTAACTTGACAAAGTTTTAATCTTTACTCCTAAGGGGTAGATTCACTTCCGAAGTAAGCTCATCTACTTGAACATCTTCTGCCAAAGCTTCTCTCCTTAGTATTTGGCAACTAATCTTATCTCCTAAGTCCGTTAAGATATTAAGAGATACTGAGCATTTAATACCAACTGTCTTATGGAATAAAATATGATAAAAATAAGCGCTATCAAAATAGAAAAAAATGCCAAAGGATTCAATTATTAAAAACTTAAAAAGTATGCGTTCATTGCAAACATCCCAGCCAAGTTAAGAAAATTAGTTCATGGCTGGGGAAACCATCAACAAAATATCGTTTGTAAAGAGGACCATCATAAAATTAGAATTTAAACTAAGAGAAATAGACAAAGAATGAGATCCGTAGATGCAACCCTTCAATGGTTCTAGAGCTTTCAGTCAAAGCCTGGTCGAACCACGGTTTACCCTCTACCCTCTTTCTTCACCACGGCGTAGCCTCATTGGCTCATTGATAGGCTTCTTTTATATAGGCACTTGTGGAAACCCTAGATTGAGTTTGAATCTTGAAATTTTGTTACGCACTAGGATAGGTGCGTTATATTCTTTTTGAATTTTAGGGTTGATTGGATCTTTGACCAACGGCTAGTTGACCGAACATCGGCATCCTTCTTTTGCCAATCGTAAGTCGACATTTCTCTTCTGCTCCTCTAGCTTACTACTCATGTTCTGCTCTTGCCAACTGCACCTGACTTGCCACAAAAGCAAGAAAATACACATTCACTCTGGTAAAAGAAATATCCCTTAACTCCTAGATACAAATGCATGAATCTACTAGCCAAATGCACAAATATATACTCAAAGTCAAAAATATCATGGCAATATATACATGAAAAGTAGTACTTTCGAGGAGTTAACACTCCCCCAAACCTAACTCATTGCTCGTCCTCAAGTAATGCAACTACAAACTAAGAAAACAAAAAATAAAACAAAGTAAGCAATATTGGCATGATTATCAACACATGCTAGCAAGCAGAATCTGGCCCTAGTTCTATCCTTATGTATCCCAGTGCAGTAATGTAAATAGAACAACAAATTCAAGTGCAGCAATATAACTCTAATCTAGGGTCACAAAGTGTGCATGAAGTGCGGACAATTTGCATCAAGTATCCTTTAAATCCCTTAGCAAAACTTTACTATCCAAACTCAGAAAATTTATTTTTTATTCTATTTTATTCTATGCCAAGGGTTTCTTTTGCTGGAATTAAATTTTGGGTTTGCGTCACAATGTTGTTTGGCATGAGAAGTAAGAGGGAAAATACCACGAACCCCCACGTTAATCCAAAGTACATCATTAACTTACTCATTACTCTCAAACCCTAAAGTTATGTTAGCTTAAGACCTAAGAGGGAGCAAACCACGAAGCCCCAAGTTACTTATTGTCTCTAAGGTAGAGGAGTGTTCTAATTTTTTTCTTTCCTTTGGCAAAACATTGTTGCTTTATTCTTTCTTTTTACCCTGGCATTGTTTTCTTTTTTTTCTAAGTTCAGTTTCAAGAATCCTAAGTTTGTTTTGGGAACTAGATGCATACTATGTGTTTAAGTGAGACTAAGGTTCCCTAGGCTAGAGATCTATTGCCAAGAAACATGGCATTACTAATCTACTGGCTCATGCTACCTAAAGAATCTAATCTCATCATCGGAAAAGGCATACTAGTACAAACTCTAACTATGCTAGCAAATGTGTTAGCAAAATTATCAGTCCAAAATTAAGCCGTGGCAAAATTTTTTAATGGTCTGGTATGCATGCTTTAACCTAATGTACATAGAAACAAAATGCAAACGAAAACATAAAAATGAATGCATATCAATGCATGAAAACACATATATACAAATGAAATGCCTGATAAAAAAATGAAAAATATGAAAGTAAAGGAATTAAGAGGAAGAATACTCCCTTTCGGGATGTTCGATGCGGGAGACACGGTTATTTCACTTGATAAAGCTCCATCGATTTGGTGCTATGGACTTCTTCCTCTTCATTTGTGACTTTGAGGCATCCGTGGAGGCCTTGATGTCATGTAGGACCTTCTCGATGAATTGTACCGGCTCAGATGCGGCGGGCCTACGAGAGTAACGAAAGAAACATATGCAATAGGTGGCGCATTGGTCTTGGCAAAGATTTCCTCTTCAGACTCATGTAGAGTCTCGGTTTTGGCAGATTCAACTTGGACATATGAAACAGAGGCAATGACATCAGATTGCTGGAAGTATGAATAGACTATGAGCTAGACGACATTCCTTCTGGCATAAGAAGTTTAGGTGGAAACTCAAGGAATGATGGCAAAGGATTGGCGGCGATGCCCTCAAGATTTATCTTTAGGGCTTGGTCTCAGGCTCCAATATATTTCCAGAGCGCCAAATTTTGTTCATTTGCCTTCTCCTATTTTTGTAGTATAAGCTCCTAGAATTGGTAGATTTGAGAAATCAATGCCATTGTATCAGGTGGCTAGGTGTAGAAGGTTTAATCGTGGGGAACTTGGCAGCAAACGCTGGCTCAATAGTCTTTCTCTTGCCCTTCTCCTTGTCCTCTCTAGCAATCAGTTACTGCCACGGGGTAGGAGTGATAGTTCCCTTGCACTTTTAGACGTTGTCTCAGTCAAGCTATGGCACCTTATGCTGCTTACAAATTGTAGAAATTATTGAAGGATAAACCAAATTACCACTACCCTTACCGGCACACTTGTATATCTCATCCATGATTAGACGAACCACGTTAATTTTTCTTCCCACCATGATAGAGTACAACAAAGCCATTATTTCCTCTGAAATAGTCTCATTATGTGTGGTCAACATGAGATTAGCTTTCAAGAAATGGTTCTATCCCCTTGGATGTGGTTTCAATGCCAGTCGTTTCACGGTTTATTTACGTTTGGATGAAATGATCCATTTTGTGCCAGGATTACACAAGTCCTTTAGCAGTAACTATCTCTAGGCAGCATCCATGGATTCCTCAAATGCTGAGTTCTTTTCTCCTCCACCGTCTAAACTAAACATGCCATTAACATATCCTTCATCAAATCAAAAACACGTACCTCGCACAATAGAAAATGTGAGTCCTTAGTTGTGAGATGGGCGTAGAATTCGCGAACAATGGTGGAGTGAACCTCTCCTGGTTGTTGGCAAAATATCTGCCAATAATGCTTCTTGACAATTTCTTTCACTTTCGGTGAATATCCTAAGTTGGATTCATTCTTGAACTCAAAACCTTTCTTGTAATAGAAAGTTCTGGCCACATAATTTTCTTTATACTTCTTCTTGTTCTCGTCATTGAAAAAGATTTGAAGAGGTGCTGATGAAGATGCCTTTGCAAAAGATTGAGGAAAGAAAATGATGATAAAAAAAGAAAGCAAGTTTGGTTCTTTATTTTCTTGTCACGCGGGAGAATAAAGAGAGTAAAGATTTTGCTTAAGGGAAAAATGGTTTAAATAAGAGGAAAGAGAAATGATAGGGATGGTTTAATGGTGGGGTTAGTGGAGATAATGATGTGATGACAGTTATGCGAGTATGAGAAAGTAGGATGATGATGAGTTTTGGGGTTATGGGACTTGACGACGCAGGAAAAAGGAATGGGTAAAAGAATTAGGGTAAAAACTCAAAGTTTGAAAGTTTAACCTAGGTTGCTGGGGTTTTTCCAGCTTCAACAAAAATTACTCTCCCCTTGGGCCTGATTGTGCAAAGGGTCCACGTGTTATCCAATCTTGTGATGATGGGTGTCTAAATGTCAGCCTGTCCTGGCATAATTTCCTGCATTAACACTCACAAAAACCTTTCAAAGTAGAAAAAAAGAAAATGTAAATAAATAAACTAAAATACCAAAAAGAAAACCAACTAACCTAACTATTTACAATGATCAAATAATGATGGCAAAATTACTAAATTTTTGCAAGGAGAATAACCTCATTGGCATTCCTCTAACTTTCTTCCCAATAATGCTTCAATCTCTGGCAATTCACTTTTAATGTTGTCCCAGTTTTCAGGTCTTTGATATCTACTGCTCCATGAGTATAATGCTTGGCAACTTCAAATGGTCCTAACCATCTAGATTTGAGTTTTTCTAGAAATAACTTAAGCCTTGAATTGAACAAAAACACTCTTTGCATGTCTTCAAATTATCTTGGAAAAATTCAATTGTCATACCACCTCTTTGTTTTCTCTTTATAAAGCTTGGCATTTTCATAGGTTTGTGCTCTAAACTCCTCCAATTCATTCAAAACTAACAAACGTTTCTTACCTGCAGCCCTCCATTCCATGTTCAACTGCTTGGTTCCCCAATAAGCTTGGTGCTCTAATTCCACTAGCAAATGGCATGACTTATCAAATACAAGCTTGTATGGGGAAGTTTCTAATGAATTTTTTAAAGTTGTTCTATATGCCCACAAGGAATCATCTAGCCTCAAGGACTAGTCATTTCTTGTTAGGTTTATTGTCTTTTCCAAGATGTTCTTGATCTTCTTATTTGAATTTTCTACCTGGCCATTTGTTTAAGGATGATAGGTAGTGGCAAGTCTTTACTGGATTTCGTACTTGCATAGAGCTTTAGTGATTAAATGGCATATAAAATGAGTACCTTTATCATGAATGATGGCTCTAGGGGCACCGAATCTAGTAAAGATATGTTTGCGTAGGAACTTGGCAACTGCCTTGGCATTATTTGTTGGGAGTGCAATAGCTTCTACCCATTTTGAGACATAATCAACTACCACAAGTATATATAAATTGCCAAATGATGGAGTAAAAGAACCTATAAAGTATATCCCCCACACATTAAACAACTTTACTGACATAATATTCTGAAATGGCAATTGATGTTTACTGGAAATGTTTCCAGTACTCCAGCATCTATCGCATGCCTTAGAAAAATAATGGGAATCCTTGAATAGTGTAGGCCAAAAAAATCTTGACTACAACACATTGGACGTTGTCTTCATCCCAGCAAAGTGTCTTCTATATGGTACTGTATGGAAAAGTTGAAGAATATTGTGTTGATTATCCTTTGGCACACAATGATGAATGACTTGGTTGGCACATTGCTTGAACAAGAACGGCTCATCTCAATAATATTGTCAGATATCTCTCAGAAATTGCTTCCTGGCATTACTTGACAAGTCTGGTGGTAATATTTTGCTGACCAGGTAGTTGACTATGTCAGCATACCATGGAATAGTAGTGATCACAAACAAATGTTCATTAGGGAAATTATCTCTAATGTTAGTTGTGTTACCATCCTTATGGTGGTTCCATAAACGAGACAAATGATTAGCTACCTGATTCTCACTCCCTTTCTTATCTTGAATCTCTAGGTCAAACTCTTGTAACATGAGTGTCCATCGAATTAGTCTGGGCTTGGCATTCTTTTTTGCCAAAAGATACTTGAGTGCCGAGTAGTCTGCGTATACTATAACCTTACTATCCACCAAGTAAGATCTAAATTTGTCAAACGCAAGGACAGCTACAAGGAACTCCTTTTCAGTTGTTATGTAGTTAAGCCGAGCCTCATTCAAAGTGCAGCTGGCATAATAGATAGTATGGAAAATTCTGCCAAGCCTCTGTCTTAACACAGCTCCAACGGCATAGTCGCTGGCATCACACATAAGCTCGAATGGCTCATTCTAATCTAGTGCCACGACTATTGGAGCATTAATTAACCTGTATTTTTATTTTTGAAAAGCTTACAAACAAGAATCATCAAACGCAAAAATGGTATTGTGTTCCAAAAATAA
Organism: Hibiscus mutabilis; assembly: GCA_019671005.1. Lineage (NCBI taxonomy): Eukaryota > Viridiplantae > Streptophyta > Magnoliopsida > Malvales > Malvaceae > Hibiscus > Hibiscus mutabilis. The sequence goes on along the minus strand of CM033740.1, from coordinate 17,209,825 downwards.
GTATAAAGGTTTAGAAATTTTTGAGAAATCTTTAGTAAAGCGACGATAAAAACCTGCATATCCCAAGAAACTTCTAATACCTTTGACACTTGTGGGTGGTGGCAATTATTTGATTATCTTTACATTTGCTTTGTCTATTTCCATTCTTTTCTTGGTCACTTTGTGTCCAAGAACTACGTCATCCTTCACCATGAAGTGGCATTTTTCCTAGTTTAGGACCAGGTTGGTTTCAATGCATCTCTGTAAAAACAAGTTCCAAACTCTAAAGGCATTCCTCAAAACTTTTGCCAAATACTGAGAAGTCGTCCATGAAGACTTCTAAGTTGTTCTCGATCATATCCGAGAAAATTGACATCATGCAATGCTAAAATATTGCTGGTGCAATAAAAAATCCAAAGGGTATTCTTCTAAAAGTGAATGTCCCATATAGACAAGTGAACATAGTTTTCTCCTGATCTTCTAGAGCGATGGCAATCTGATTATAGCCCTAGTAGCCATCCAGAAAGCAATAAAATGCCTTTCTTGCCAATCTATCCAACATCTAATCGATAAAGGGCAGTGGAAAGTGATCATTTCGTGTGGCATTATTTAGCTTCCTATACTCCATGCACACCCTCCGGCCCGTCATGGTTCTTGAGAGGATTAGTTTATCTTTGTTATTCTGTACTACAGTCATTCCACCCCTTTTTGGCACACAGTGCATCGGGATGACCCACGAGCTATCAAAAATGGGGTAAATTATCCCAGCATCTAGCCACTTTATGACTTTTTTCTTGACTACCTCTTTCATGCTCGAGTTCAGTCTCCTCTAGGCCTCGATATTTTGCCATTGTAATCCTCCAAAATGATTTTGTGCATGCATATTATTGGGTTTATCCCTCGAATATCAGTCAAGGTCTATCCCAAGGCTTGCTTAAAATTGGCCAATGTCTCTAGCAATCTCTCCTCTTAGTCATTCGTTAGATCAGTGGCAATGATCACTGGTAAAGTGGAGTTGTCTCCTAGGTAAGCATATTTGAGGTGGCTTGGCAAAAGTTTCAGCTCCAATTCTGGTGTCTCCTCTATAGATGGTTTGGGTATCTTGATATCTCTGCCAGCCAATTTAAGTGGCTTAGGTCTTCTGAAATAACTCATGGCCTCATTCAGCATGGTTGGTTCTTTAGATTTTTCAATCATCATATCCTTATCATCCAGTTCGTTGGCATCATCATCAATGTCTTGGCAAATCTGTGCCATGTCTATAGTAAAAATAGATTGTCATCTCAATAGCTTGGCATTCCTCAGTTTTATCTGCACACTTAAGAGCTTGAAATGCATTAAACGTAACATGTTGGTCATTCATATGCATACGAAGTTCACCTTTTTGTATATCAATTAAAGTCCTACCCGTGGAAGGAAATGGTCTTCCCAAAATTATTGGGACATTATCATCAGCCTCGTATTCTAAAATAATAAAATCAGCAGGGAATATGAATTTATCTACCTTTACCAACACATCATCAATCTTACCCTTGGGATGTGCATAAGATCGATTTGCCAGCTAGAGTGTTACTGTAGTAGGCCTTGCTTCAATACCAAGTTTTCTGAAAACTGACATTGGCATCAAATTGATGCTGGTTCCCAGGTCACACAGTGCTTTACCCATGAATCTATTGCCAATTATTCAAGGAATAGTGAAACTTTCAGGATCTTTAGTTTTGGTGGTAATCTATTGGTTATCATCGCACTGCATCCTTCAGTAAAAGCAACAGTTTTGAACTCACACAGCTTCCTTTTTTTTGGACAAAATATCCTTCATGAATTTGACATAATTAGGCATTTTTTTGAGAGCTTCTACCAATGGTATGTTGATCTGCAGTTGTTTAAGGACTTTCAAGAAGCGCTTAAACTATTGGTCTTGCTTGTGCTTCTGGAGCCTTTATGGAAAAAGTGGTGGCGGATAGGCAAATGTTGGCTCCCCTAGTTTTGCCAAAGTACTGTTGGCATCGGATTGAGGTCTGGCAATATCAGTGCTAGCATCTTTTTTCTCTGTTTTCTTGGGTTCATCTACTGGCACCAACTTCTCTCCTGGTAAATAGTTGACTGTTTGATAGGTGTTTCCTTCTTGCATTGCTTTCCACTCTGAAGAGTATTTGCTTTGCGTTGTTCTCTTCTTTTTTGCCGAGCATTCTCTGTATCGCTTGGAAAAGTTCCCTGGGGTCTGTTACTAAGAGCTTTGGCAATCTGAACTAGCTGAACCTCCAAGTTTCGCATAGATGCTGCTAAACTTTGGAAAGTTGCATCATTTAGTTCCATGTACACCGTTAAAGAATTCCCCTAGTTAGATCTCTGCCCTGATTGGAAGTTGTTTTGTGCTCTCTATGGCATTGTATTTTGGTTGAATCCTGGTGGTAGGGATGGCAACGGGGCGGGTGGGTTTTTGGCTGCCCTGACTTATAAACTTTTAAACCCAACCCTACCCCGCCCCGAGTATAAATATTAATTTACCCACCCTGACTTGACCCGACATATCAACTAAAAACCCGACCCCGACCTGACTTGACCCAAAAATTTTAAAAAATTAATTTTCATCGACAATAAATGTTAGATCCAATCGAACCACCATCATAGTCACAAAATATAGGTTTCAAGTGACTTTAAAACTATATATAAAAAATAAAATAAAACCAATTAAATTACCCACATGAAAAAAATACATATTTAAAAGAATAAACTCGAACCATTGATCGTCAAAATCAGATATGTTAAAACTCGAACAATATCTAACAAAAATTTTTGATAAAGACAAATTAAAAAAATAGATTAAAACCCCTAAAAGTGTTTATATAGTATGGTATTTTTACATATATAATAAAAAAAAATTAAAAATATACCGGGCAGGGCGGGGAATGGAATTTCTATCTTATACCCGAACTTGCCCCGCCCAAACTTAATGCTTTTCAATACCCGATTAGGTTGGGTCGGCCTGCACCGGGTCAGGGTCGGGTAATTTTGCCATCCCTACCTGACGGTGCATTGTTGTTCTGACGCTGGGTATTAAATTGGTTGCCTCCCTAATTTGCCCAAGAAAAGTTCGGGTGCTGCTTCCAACCTAGATTATAAGTATTGGAGTGTGGGTTAAAATTACGATTGAAATTGCCAACAAAATTTACCAATTTGGGATTTGAAGGGCATTCATCCACAAGATGATCCTCTCCACAATTAGTGCAGAATGGTTCCAGTGCCTTTACTTCTCTAATCTCAGTAGGCTTTTGCATTGTTTTCACTATATTAGTGAGGTTAGAAATTTGAGCATTGATACGAGATAATGCATGAAACTCTAATTTTCCAGCGACTTTTGTTCTGGTTCCCAGTCTGGCAGTAGGATACTAGAGATCATTGGTGGCAATCCTTTCAAGGATGTCAAATGCCTCAATGTAATTCTTGTCTAGCAATGAACCATTTGTCGAAGGATCAACCACAGTCCTAGCATGAGCATTGAGTCCGTTATAGAAAGTCTCTATCTAGGTCCAAGTAGGAAATCCATGCATGGGACACCTCCTCAACAGGTCCTTAAAACGCTCTCAGTCATCATACAAAGTCTCATCATTAGCATACCTAAAAGTAATGATTTCACTCTGTAACTTGACATTAAGTTTAGGTAACTGGAATCTCATAAGGAATTTTTGACATAATTTTGCTCATGAAGTAACTGTATCATAGAGAAATAGAGAATAGTCCCAACTTCACGGTCTCTTCAGCTACACCAGGTTGCTGAAATAGTTGACAAACCTCAATGAATTGCTTTAGGTGTTACCTTGGGCCTCCAGTAGGTGATCCATCAAATTGACCTACATTATCATTACCGATTTAAGCTTAAAATTAGCTATATTTATCTTTGGACCGATTAGTCCTGGCATCAAATTATCCATGTTTGGTGCCAAGTGTTCTTTGATAGGTCGATCTTCTTCCACAACAATAGCATGAGCTAGTGGTTTCTTTTCATGTATTGCTGGATTTTCTTGATTGTTTCTGACACCTTCTGCTCTACCATTTCCATTAAGAGCCATTTCCCTAAGTTTCTTTTTCAATCTGCGTAGGGTACTTTCAATCTCTGGGTCGTATGGCCAATCCTACCTTGTAGTGCGGCTCCTGGTCATACACCAAGCAAAACAAAATAAATAAAATAAACAAACACAAGTAAAAATCAAAACAATAATTTCCATTGCAATCTCTGCAACAACGCCAAAAACTTGTCGGCTAACTAACACTTGGCAAACAATTGATGAATTAATGTAAATATGAAGGAAAATAATGCCAAGAATAGGTCTTTTTGCCTACAAGTATACACGATCAGCAAGTAATACAACAGTAAGCTGAGTATCGTATCCATAGGGATTGTCCGAGAATTACATGCCACAAAAATTACTTGTAAAATGAAATAAAACAGTTTATGATTGAGATTGGGTTTTAATCAAGGAAATCTCTAAGGTAAAATAAAGTAAAAACTCAGGTAGGTTGGCAAACAATTGAATCAAGATGATGATTTATCGTTGGCAAGGGATGCTTGGATTTCACACTTGCAAAAACAATGATCAACAACTTTCAGCCTTGCTTTTATTGCCGAGCAGACTTCAAGTAGTATTGCCTCTGTCGATGGCAATACCCTAAGTTAATCACTTTAAAACACCTATATGTCTATAGCGTTGCTTTCAAATAATTAACTTGACAAAGTTTTAATCTTTACTCCTAAGGGGTAGATTCACTTCCGAAGTAAGCTCGTCTACTTGAACATCTTCTGTCAAAGCTTCTCTCATTAGTATTTGGCAATTAATCCTTATGCCATAAGTCTGTTAAGATATTAAGGGATAATGAGCATTCAATGCCAACTATTGTATGACATACAATATGATACAAATAAGCTCTAGCAAAATGGAAAAAAATGCCAAAGCATTCAATTATAAAAAACTTAAAAGCAAGCTTTCATCGCAAACATTCCAGTCAACTTAAGAAAATTAGTTCATGGTTGGGGAAACCATCAACAAAATATCATTTCTAAATAACACCATCATAAAATCAGAATTTAAACTAAGATAAATGGACAAAGAATGAGATCCATCTATGAAACCCTTTAACGGATGCAAAGCTCTCCGTCACAGCCTGGTCGAACCACGGTTTGCCCTCTACCCTATTTCTTTACCACGGCGTAATCTCATTGGCTCATCGGTAGGCTTCCTTTATATGTGCTTGTGGAAACCCTAGATTGGATTTGAATCTTGAAAGTTTGTTATGCACTAGGATAGGCGCGTTATCCTCTTTTTAAATTTTAGGGTTGACTGGGTCTTTGACCAACAGCTAATTGAACAGACATCGGCATCATTCTTTTGCCAACCGAGCTTGGCAATTTTCGTCCTTCTTTTGCCAGTCGCAACTCAAAATTTCTCTTATGCTCCTCTAGCTTACTACTCTTGTCTTGCTCCTGCCAACTACTCCTGACCTGCCACCAAAGTAAAAAATACCCCTTCACTCTAGCAAAAGAAACATTCCTTAACTCCTAGATGCAAATGCATGAATCTACTAGCTAAATTCACAAATATGTACTCAAAGTCGAGCAATACCATGGCAATATATACATGAAAAGTACTTCCTCCATCCTACGAAGATTGTCCCTTATTGACATTTAAAAGTCAAAATTTTAAACTTTGACTATAATTATATTTAGTATTTTAAATAATTAAATTTTATGAAATATATTTAAAAACTAATTGATTAAAGGTTTTTAAAATATATATTTTTATCAATAATAAATTTTAAATGATTATGAGTTAAAGTTGAAAAAAAATGACCCAAAAAAGTCAATAAAGGACAATCTTCGTGGGACAGAGGGAGTAGTACTTTTGAGAAGTTAACAATTGTGCATGTTTGGTGGATCATATAGGTGCAGAAACTTGCTGCACAAGCCATCCCAGGATGTAATGGATTCTGTGGAACAAGTCTTCAACCATGCTCTGGCTTGATCTCGCAAAGAGTAAGGAAACAAATTGAGTTGTAAAGCGTCGACAAGAATCTCTAGTTGTCGAAAACAATCACAAACTTCGAAGAAAGCTTGAATGTGCTTTCGTGCATCCTCTTTTGCAGATCCTCCAAATTTTCTAATAGAATTGAACATGTTGAATATAACGTGCTTTAGCTCAAAGTGAGTTGTGCCTAGATTAGGCACAACAATTGGTAGATTAAGATTGTTGATAATAGGCTCAATGATATCTCTAATAGGCCTTCTAGATCAGGCAGGTGGTGGATCCTTATGTTATTCTTGGCCATTATTTTGGACCGCTCCAATGGCTCTTTGTCCATCGACTGGTGTACTCCTTGGTTACACACATTCTCAGGGTCTTCCAGTTTGTTGTTGTTTACCATATTTTTTTCTCTCGACGTACAGTCTTCAAATATTTTTTGATCTCGGGAATGTATGGAAGAATAGGTTGTGTGTTGGACCTTCTGGTCATGCACTGGAACTAATCTGAGAAAGAAAAATAAAAATTAAATGCAAATAAAATAAAGTCCTAAGCGCAATTACAATGTAATTATCAATTGCCAATCCCCGACAACGGCGCCAAAAACTTGATGCTTGTCGAATAGTGATGCACTTTAGAGCAAGTATACTCGTCGTATCAAGTAATAAAGTGATGAGCAGAGTGTCAAACCCGCGAGGATTGGATCAATAACTATAAAGTTTTTGATCTTAGGAATGGGTTTGCAACTATAGGTGATGGTTGATTTAATTAAAACTAAAACAATTAAATTAAAGATAGCTAAGATTAAGATGAACCGCTGCAGCAAATAACAGATAGTTATGGAGGTTGGGATTATTGCTAAGGATATATGCTTGATTGTTTATTACAATGCTATAGCGATCGGCAATACATGTCTATGTAAACAATTAAAATCTTTACACACTCAATAGGATTTTCTAATGAACTTCTAACTCTCTCAATGTCTAGAAGTTAATAACATTACAACTAAGGAAATACATGTCTGTGTGAACCCTAACAACTCTATTATTTGTTTAAGAACTCCCTTTTAGTCGTTGAAACCCTAAACTTATGTCTAAGCCAGATTAGAACTAAGTTAACAGCTTAGCTCACTGTTCACGTTTGTATAACCTAAGTTTCTCAATAGTAAGTCAAAGATCAATAGTTAAAAGGCCTCTCTCGATAGCTCTTATAATAACTCCGCGAGAAGAACAATGAACAGAATAAATAAAGGGAAAAAACTATAGCATTATAATAAATAAATCAAAACATAAAATCCTAGGAAACAATAATCCCAACTAAAGTATTTAGCTCATGTTTGAGCCTAAAGCATCTATAACAAAAATATTAAGTACTGGTAGTTTATCAAGTAAGGAAAAGAAAAGATTCGATTGTCCTCGACAAACTCTCTCTAAGCTATCCCAATTGTACTGCCGGTCTCCCACTCCGTCGGCCTCTCTCGATGGCTTCTGTTGTGAGAAGATTTCTCTAGCTTCCACACTGGTGGTTCTCTGCAAGCATTAGACTAGGATTGTGTCTATAATTACGCTCTTTTTGAAGTAGCGTCTAAGTCTCTCTTATATAGGCGGTGAAACTAGAGTTTAAAAACCCTAAAGTACGCGTAGCTTTATTAAAGAAGGCCATTGATTTCCTACTATCTTTATTGCTCTATATCTAGGAGAAAGTCCACGTGGGTAAAAGTAGATTCATCTCCAACTCTTTATGCCTCGACAGCTCCAACCATGAGTTTTGTTAATCTTTCGCTCTAGCACTCCTCCAGCATTCACCAACATCCTGCACATGCAACACTGTTACCTCTCCAAAAGTTCTATTTTTAATGCCAATCTTACAATGCTTTTGCTTGTTTTTAGGTACATTTAGTTGCATAAGGTTGTTAAAATCATGCATTTGCATAAGGAGTTTAGAATTCTGTTTATGCCAGTGTGAAAGGTTGTTTTGTTGGCAATTTTGCAGGTTTGGCATAGTATTTGGCACAGAAAAGCATCACAGTAAGGAATGCCAGAGAGAACGTCGAGTGTTGTTAGCACAGATGGACCAAACAATGCCAAGCATCGGTTGGCAGAAAAGTGAACTTGATGCCATGCCAAGAACCCTTGGCAATGTCAGCCCGAAAAAATAGGACCAGATCAGGCTACGAAAAAATAACATTTGATCAAACTCCGAAAAAATAGGATGGCAAAAAAATAGGATGCCAAGTCTATCTGGCACAGATGGATCGAACGATGCCAAGCTTGTCTGCCAAAGGATCGATCGCATATGACGTCAGCCCTAGTGAAAACGTGATCAGCTTATCACTTCAAATCTGGATAAGATGATCATATCCCTTATCCCTTACGCATTCAAATTCAAACTCAAAGGCTTATCCTATGCCCTCCTTGCACGCCTATTTAAAGACCAACCAAGAAAGCATTCGATGAGTGGTTTTTGGGGATTTTTGGTGGTTCTTGATCGTGAATGATCGGAGTGAGGAATTGGAGTGCGACGATTGACAACTGGCCGCACCAAGGATGGTGGTTCGACCAGCTTGGCCGAGAGCCTGGATCTTGAGGGCTGCATTAAAAGACCCCTCTCGCTCATTCTCTTGTTTTAAGTTGTTTTGAATTCTTTTTAATGATGGTGTATTTGGAAAACGTTTATGGTTTCTTGGTTAAATCCCTCACTATGAACTAATCTAATAGTTGGTGGGGGATGTTTTGCGTTGAACACTATTTTATGTTTTAGTTTTTAATAATAAATCTGCCTTTGGCATTGTTTTATCTATTCGGCATACTTTAATGTTTTCTAAATACTATGCCAAGCGAGAGCTGGCACTGTTGGCCTATTGCTCTTCAATATCTTAACAGACTTGGGGTGGCAACGATTAAGTTGTTGAATACTGAGGAGAGAAGCTTCGAGAGAAGTCGTTCAAGTAGATGAACTTACTTCGGGGGTAAAATCTACCCCTTAGGAGTATAGATTGTATCTTAATCAAATTGGTTTATTTAAAAGCATGCACTATATAGATATAAGGGGTTTTTACATGATCAATTTAGGGAAATGACCATCGAGAGAGGATTTTCTAATTTTGAATATGCTAGGCAAACAATGCCAAGACAAGTTGTTATTAAATGCTGGCACGACATGAATAGTTTGAAAACCAGGCATTCCCTGCCAACGCTCATCATTCATTAAAGCACCTTCCTTGCCAACGTCTTTACTTTACTTTACTTTTATTTATTTATTTTCTTTTCAATTATTTCCAAAACCAACTTCAAAACAAATCAACTTTTTCTTAAGGCAAGTAACAATCAAGGCAATTGAATTCCAAGTTAATCTCTGTGGGATCGATACTCAACTTACTGGTGTATTACTTGCAGACCATGTATACTTGCACGCAAAAGACTCATCTTGGCACCATTTTATACTTTTCCAATATATATTTTCTGCCTCTTTTGCCAACATTCACTTAGAGTCTCTACAAGTTTTTGGCGCCGTTACTGGGGATTGCGACGGAATTTATTGCTTTAATTTTTACTTGTTTTTTTGTTTTTATTTTACTAACTTTGTTTTTTTTTGTTTTGATCATTTTTTTTCTTTTTTAGGAAAGCTACAAAGAAGAGTATGGGCAATCGCATATGGTATGATGATGATTACATTTTTCCCTCTTATGACTACCAATGTCCAACTCCAAGAGCGGTCCATGAGCAAAGACGATATGAAAAGCATGAAGAGGATGCCTGTACAACACTCTCGGCACAGATTTCTGAACTGAAAAGCATGATTACATCAATACAAGTGCCTAACAAGTTTAGCAAAAGGCAAGCAACACCCATTGTTTGTGCATATTGTAGAGGATGTCACTCGTTCGATAATTGCCCCTTCAACCCTAATTCCTATTGTTACATGAGGCACTGTAATGTGAATAACCCTTCCTCCTACAACTTCAACCAATGATGGAAACAGCAGCAGAATATTTTTTGGAATAATCAAGACGACAATTTTTTATGCACCTAACAACTTTGTTGTGCCACCAGACTTCAACCAAATGTCACCCCAAGGCAACATTCTTCACGAGAAATTAGCAACAAATCTTTATGGATCCAACGGATTGTTTGACATGGTAGAATTGCCTCCAGAAATACCGACGCACAACAATCCACCTCAAGAGCAAACAAATTACATTGGAAATGCACATGAAGAAGCCATGGATGCTATGAGAGGCTTGGAAGAACAAGTCAGGAGGCTTGCAAATGCCGTGAATGGCATGCCTCAAGAGAAGAAGATAGAACGTCTATCAAGGCAACACGAGGTGGCAAACGCTTCAGTTAGTGGTAATAATCAGAATGCCATGCCAACGCTACATCAACAAGCTGGCAATTTTCTTCCTTCATCTGCGCCTCAAGGAATTCAGAATCAACATTACGAGTATCAGGTTTTTCCTAACACATTTGAATCAATAGATTATACTAATGAAGAGTATTCCATAATAGGTACATTGGACTCATTAGTGGTAATAGAGTGTGAGAAAAAATTTGAGGGCAAGGATCCCGAACACAACAACATCGAGGCAAAGGTAGATAATGTTGCCAAGTTCGATGCCAGGGCAGAAGGAAGTGCCAAGGATGATGTGCCAGCCAAACCACACTCTGTCCATACGCTGACCCAGTCTGATGCCATAATTGTTCAAGAATTCTATGTCCATCTTGTGACCAAAGATTCGCCCTTCTTGATGATTAGAGGTACGTGTGCGTGCTTTGATGAAGGATACATTAACACTATGTTTGATTTGGATGGTGCAGGGGATGAATATTTTGAGTATGCCAATTCGATGAATGCTACCAAGAGAAAGAAGTTGTTGGCATATTCGTGTGAGCCTGGCACAGCATGGATAGTGTCATCAAAGGGCCACCGAACAGAGAAACAATTGGCATTGAAACATCAACTGAGAGGATGGAATAAATTTTTAAAGGCCAATATGATGCCTACAACCCACAATGAGACCATCTCAGAAGAAAGGCTGATTTTATTGCACTCCATCATGATGGGACACAAAATTAATGTTGGCAGGCTCATCATCGATGAAACTTATAAATGTGCAACAAGAGGTAATGGCAGTTTGTTCTTTCCTTTGTTAAGTTCTAACATTTGCATGCTCCATAGTGTGCCAAAGCTTGATACAGATAAAGGTCAAAGGATCAAGGGAACAACAATCACAGCTGCTATTTGGAGAAACCTCACTGTTGCCGAGACAAAAGACAAAGGCAAAGGGAAGGCAAAAGTGCCCACGCCAAAGCCAAAGGTGTCAAGGCAGTGCCAACCACCATGCTAGCCAGTTCACTGGCAGTGTTGTCTCAAATTTTCCACCGCCAGGAGATCATTCTCTAAAAGTTAGAGACAACCGAGGAACTCAATGATAAGATAAGGCATTAAACAAAGGAGATGGATGCTATCATCAGGGAGGTTCTTGAATAAAATGTCCCATGATTTTGTGACAGCATTTCCAAATTTCCCTGCCGAGCCCTCTGTCAGCGATGATGCCATGCCAGCCAATCCACACAAGAAGAAGTCTACGAAGGGGAGTCCTCCCCTTCCTAAACTCTTTTACATGTCATTCCATTGCATTTACACAATCATGCATGTTATTTTTATGTTTTCTTGTATATATATGTTGTTTTCATGCATTGAGGACAATGCACATCTTGGGTTTGGGGGTGTGCGTTTCCTTACATTTATGCCACGCCATGCATTTCATGTTTACATTTCTATTGCCATGTCATTTGCCATGCCATCTACATCATTTAGAATAGATGCATACCGAACCACTAAAAAAAGAATTTTTTTTACCTCGGTTTAATTTTGAAGAATGTTAACACTTGTTAGGCAAGTTTAATTTGATCTAGGTGTCTGTCTAATGAAGAAATTTTAATCTTTAGTTGCAATGCCATGCCAGCAGAATAGTTATGCCAGGTTTGCTTGGTAATTGATCTCTAGTTTAGGAAATTGAACTTACACTTAACACGTAGTATGTATCTAGTTCCTTAACAAACTTAGACCTTTTGAAACTATGCTCAAATTTAAAAAAAATCAAATGATGCCAAGGTAAAAGAAACTAATAAGGCAGCAATGTTCTGCCAGGGCAATGAAAAAAACTAAACTCTCCTCTACCTAAGGATAATAAGTTACTTGGGGCTTCGTGGTTTGCTCCCTCTTAGTTCTCAAGTCCAAAACTTTAGGGTATGAGTTGAAGAGAAAGCCTAGTGATATCTAGATTAAGGTGGGGATTCGTGATATGCTCTCTTTTATCTCTCACATTAAATAGTGTCATGAAGCAAGCTTAAAATAATGCCAACAGAAACTCTTGGCAAAAAAATGATAAAAATAAGAATATGAGTTTAGGTAGTAAAATTGGCTAAGGGAGTGAAAGGATACTTGATGCATATTGCCTACACATCATGCACTCTTCATGAACTTAGACTAGAGTTATATTGCTACACTTGAATTACTACCTGCTTGGCATTATTGCACTAAGATACTAAGGACAGAAATATAGCCAAATTCTGCTTGCCATCACTTGTTGGCATTCTAACCAAAATTTTGTCGAGGTAATATTTTCACAGTTTTTTTGTTTTTATTTGTTTGCATTACTTGAGGACAAGCAATGAGTTAGGTTTAAGGGTGTGTTACCTCTCTAAAAATACTATTTTAATGTCAATCTTACAATGCTTTTGCTTGTTTTTAGGTACATTTAGTTTCATAAGGTTGTTAAAATCATGCATTTGCATAAGGAGTTTAGAATTTTGTTTATGCCAGTGTGAAAGGTTGTTTTGTTGGCAATTTTGCAGGTTTGGCATAGTATTTGGCATAGTATTTAGTAAAGAATGCCAGAGAGAACGCCGAGTGTTGTTGGCACAGATGGACCAGACAATGCCAAGCATCGGTTGGCAGAGAAATGAACTTGATGCCATGCCAAGATTCCTTGGCAATGTCAGCCCGAAAAAATAGGACCAGATCAGGCTACGAAAAAATAGCATTTGATCAAACTCTGAGAAAATAGGATGGCGAAAAAATAGGATGCAAAGTCTGTCTGGCACAGATGGATCGAAGAATGCCAAGATCGGCCGCCAAAGGATCGACAGCATATGAAGTCAGCCCTAGTGAAAACCTAATAAGCTTATCACCTTATCAGCTTATCACTTCAAATCTCGATAAGATGATCATATCCCTTATCCCTTGCGCATTCAAATTCAAACTCAAAGGCTTATCCTATGCCCTCCTTGCACGCCTATTTAAAGACCAACCAAGCAAGCATTCGATGAGTGGTTTTTGGGGATTTTTGGTGGTGCTTGATCATGAGTGATCAGAGTGAGGAGTTGGAGTGCGACAATTGACAACCGGTCGCACCAAGGAGGGTGGTTCGACCAGCTTGGCCGAGAGCCTGGATCTTGAGGGCTGCATCGAGAGACCTCTCTCGCACATTCTCTTGTTTTAAGTTGTTTTGAATTCTTTTTAATGATGGTGTATTTGGAAAACGTTTATGGTTTTTTGGTTAAATCCCTCACCATGAACTAATCTAATAGTTGGTGGGGGATGTTTTGCGTTGAACACTATTTTATGTTTTAGTTTTTAATAATAAATCTGCCTTTGGCATTGTTTTATCTATTCGGCATACTTTAATGTTTTCTAAATACTATGCCAAGCGAGAGCTGGCACTGTTGGCCTATTGCTCCTCAATATCTTAACAGACTTGGGGTGGCAACGATTAAGTTGTTGAATAGTGAGGAGAGAAGTCGTTCAAGTCGATGAACTTACTTCAGGAGTGAAATCTACCCATTAGGAGTATAGATTGGATCTTAATCAAATTGGTTTATTTAAAAGCATGCACTATAGAGATATAGGGGTTTTTATATGATCAATTTAGGGAAATGACCATCGAGAGAGGCTTTGCTAATTTTGAATATGCTCGGCAAACAATGTCAAGACAGGTTGTTATTAAAGGCTGGCACGACATGAATAGCGTGAAAACCAGGCATTCCCTGCCAACGCTCATCATTCATTAAAGCACCTTCCTTGCCAACGTCTTTACTTTACTTTTATTTATTTTTTTTCAATTATTTTCCAAAACCAACTTCAAAACAAATCAACTTTTTCTTAAGGCAAGTAACAATCAAGGCAATTGAATTCCATGTCAATCTCTGTGGGATCGATACTCAGCTTACTGCTGTATTACTTACAGACCGTGTATGCTTGCACGCAAAAAACTCATCTTGGCACTATTTTATACTTTTGCAATACATATTTTCTGCCTCTTTTGCCAGTATTCACTTAGAGAGTCTACAAGTTTTTGACAAAACGCAACCTTTCCTGTAAAAAGTACCAATATTTATGACATTAAAGTACATGTGGAGTAACTGCCTATCTACACGCAATATATATACGAACTAACCTAAATGAAAACTATATGAGCTTAAAAAAACACAAAAGACAAGTAAAAAGTGCATGCAAAATAGGTCATTTACACACTCGTCATGTGTTATGATTCTTATTGATGGAATCCCATGTTAACTCATAATTAGATCAAGCTCTGATCTTGGAATCCCTATCTCGGCAAATGGATGCTAAGAGAGTTCTACCTTGATTTAACAATTCATAAAGCTTCGATATATTGGTGAGTGTAGTTCATGGTTACGGATGACATGGTGTCATTCCGATCATTGTATTATGAATTATTATGTTTTATGCATGATCATGGCATTCATGGCTCACATAGAGTAAGATTTGGTGACTACATTCATGGCATGGAATATGTGGTAAGAATCCCTTGTTATGGTTGCATTATGTATACTATAATCTCATTGAAATATATATTATTTTATGATATGTCATGAAAGGAATGAAAAGCCTCTGTTTAAGTAAAAAGACTATGTAAGACTAGTGATAAAATCATGACAAGATTATGAACCCTAAGGCTTGAAAATTATGAAGTAAGATTTATGAATTATATGTTACCAAGATTAATGAATTATCACTCTTTAGAGCTTTGTGCCCACCATGAACAAGTATATGAACTCAATGAGCTAATAGCTCATTTATTGAACAAGATCAAGAAATAAAATCAAGAATTAACAAGGACCTTGGACACATTGACATGGTATATGCTTACATGATTTGGCGAGGTTGTGGGGTTTGGGGGAGATTATGGAAGAGAGGGGGATTCATGATTATGTACCATGTGTCATGTGCTTTGTGCTATGTGTTTAAACACAAAACAAGCTATCTATGTTCAATGTGATCCAAGGGATAATATAATCAAGACACAAGAAAATCTTAACAAGAAAGTATATCATGAATAAGACATGAACAAGACATAGCTATGAACTTCTATAAGACATGAACAAGACATGATTATGAACCCCAATAAGATATGCTCAAGACATGGCTATATTTTCAAATAAGACATGTTCAAGATTTAACAAGTGTATATTGATGTCACCGTGTGCTTTGATTTCTTTGTTCATATTGATGCTTCTATGTACTCGATTTAATTGAATTTCATAATTGTTCATGTATGTTGTAATGCAAGGTTACTACCTCACTTAGGCTAAGTAAGCCTAATACATTTCATTGACATGCATTTTCAGGATTTTAAGTTTATAAGGATCGATCGTGGTTGAAGGTTGCAAATCACTCCTCAAGCTCCAAATAATGTTATGATATTCCCAATAACTCCTAGAATGGTCGCATATGTCGTGGTTATGTATGAGGAAATTATGATATAGAAATGTGTATGCATTAAGGCATATGATGCATGGAACTCTGAATATATGTTGTTTTATTTCAAGAATCATCCCTTTGGTGTTCCTATGATTGATTAAATAACATATGCTAAATGTATATTAAGCATGTCAAGTATGTAAGAAATGTTGAATTTCATGAAATAACTTCCTTTAGGTACTTGTTTGGTTAGATAAGGATATTGCAAGTAAAATTGGGTAAAAACATGCTATTCGATATGTTGAACATGTTAGATGTGTGCTTTATGTGTTGGTTAATTGATAAAATGCATGAAAGACTAAGTTATGCATGAAATTGAGTATTGGTGTCATAAAATGGCATCTTTGGCACTTCCATGATTAGATCAAGATATGCATGTTAAAATGAACTCGAATCTGGTATATAGTTAGATTAACATGTTAGAAATATGATGTATACGTTTTATATGCTTTGAACATGATTTAGGCAAGATTATATCAAGATTTGACAACCAATTCTGGAATTGTTGCAGGGCGTACCGATACCCTATCTGATGCATATCGGTACGGCCAGATTAAAAATGACTATATGGTGCAAAACGTACTAGTACAGTCGAGCATATCGGTATAAAAGGTGGTTACTGAATTTTAAGAAAACAGAGCGTAACAGTACGGTACACCAGCTTATCAATACAGGCTCTTGTACCGGTACCAAAACTTGTTAATAGAATTGGGATAAAACATGGCGAACCGGTACGACCCTTCCTCAGTACTGGTACGGAGGTAGTTAAAACGGTTATGAATCTTATATGAACTTCTAGACTTTACAATTTATTCCTAAGTGATGCCATGACTAATTAAGGGAGTTAGTGACCTCTAATTAAGCTAAAAATTTATACACATGAATAATATGAATGATTATGTCATTGGATCTTTGTAAGGACCAAGGATTGTTAAAAAAATTATATTTTAGTCCCTTATTTATGATATGATAAATTGAATGGCTTAGAAACTCTAGATTAAGCTGAAAATTTACATGTTTAATTGTTGTGAATATGTTTATGACTTGAAATTTGGATGAAGACTATTAATTTATGAAATTATGTTTTAGTGCCTAAATTGTGAGCTCTTTGATAAATGACTTCTAGTCATAAAACTAATGGCTTAATATTAAATGTTTGTTTGTTTGATATGTATGATTGATGTAAGAATGATATGGCATAAACTTTGTATGAGTGTCCTTAATTGGATAAGAGGACTTAACTGTGAGAATCTTACAAATTGGTCCTTATGCTTGCAATTAAATTAAGAAGCTAAACATGTGTGGAATTAAGTGGTTTGCTTTGATCTATGTTTCCAATATGTTTAAGAAAAGAAAATACATGAAATTTATGTTTCGCTTGTCTGAAGCATGTACTGCTATTTTCTGTTTTGGTTTACGGTAACACTTCCAATTCGGTTTCCTTCCAAACTGGGTAGGGGTGTTACAAATTTTCTATAATTATCTTCCTTATTTGAAGGCTCTAATCTAATCCAAATACATTATAATCTAGGAATAAATTAAACTAATCTTAAAATCTAAACATCAATTTAAGCATGAAATCAAATGAAATAATATAAATAATATGAATTTAAAATATATATACTAACGTATATTACATTTATATATGGCAATTATTTGTTATAAATAAATAAGTATTAAAAGCATTTAAAGAAACATTATATATGTATTTATTAACCAGCGTATACATATATATGGTATAAACAATACATACTATATATATAACATATACTATATATATGGTATAATAATACAATCATCTAATTAAATTTAATTAAATAATTAACTCAAATAATTAATACATACCAAATTTAATTTAAATTAATCAATCAATTAAAGAATGAAATTTGGACTAAATTGAACAAATAAAAGCTGAAATAAAAGAAAATGGGGACTAAATTGAATTGATTTAAAGCTCAACGGCCAAAGTATAAGATCCAACAGAGTTGGGCGCGAATCCTAGATCCGGGTCGGGTTCTTTCACGGGTAACTATATAATGCTCCAAATAGAGAAAATTTAGCCCTTTCTTTTATTTCCCTCAGAAATATCTATATCTCCTCTCTTCAAATTCTCAATTCTCTCTCAATCTTCAAGAACAAACACTCTCAAACCCAGATTTACGTCCCATTTCAGATCAAAAGCCTTCTGTTAACCAAAGTTCGTAACTCGTTATTCGTGAAAAGTCCCTTTTGTTCCATAAAAACATAATATCTTCTCAAATTTGATGTTTTTATGGATCAAACACAAAATTCTCAAGAACATAAACTTGTTCTTCACACTTTTCCTTCGTTCAATCCAAACAAACATTAAAAAACATTTCTTCTTCCATTTTCTTAGATCTAAAACCTAAAATTGTGTTCTTCATCTTTTCTGTAACCTAGACCCGAACTCAACTGAGTCCTCCCATCTTCTTCGAAACGTACAACTACCCGAACCAAAACCCTCTTCAACTCCAATCATATTTTCAATCTCCCCTTGCCCCCGACTGTCACTACAAATCCCTTCCGGCCACTGTGAGGCCCTTTTTGGTCACTATGCATGCAAATATATGGGTAAGACATTCCAAAACCTTTCATCTTCTAGATCTACTTTTAAAAAATAATAATAACTCTATTTTAATCTTATTTACAGAATCGGAGAATGAAATGGAGAAGAAATTACCACCGAAAATGAACCGATGATCCAACTATCAAGTTTCCGGTAACCGATCGTCTTCTCTGGAGACTTTTCTTTTTCCCGATGATGGTTGGGATTTTTGGTAATTTCACTCTCCCTCTTTATTTTCTTTCCTATTTTCAATGTATAATTATGCTAATAATTAATTCCCTGACAATTTCTCTTTCCTCCTATAAATCAAATGCTGACATCACATTGTTGACGTAATACCATAGCTTTATATTAGTTGTCATCAGCTAACAATTAAAGAAACAAAATCCTTGTGCCTACCTCTGGACCAATGGCTAGGCGACACGTGGCACAGAGGGTTTTATTTTGGGCGAGAAAATGAATTTTTGGATGATATTTGATTTTGTTGGGCTGTCTATGGGTTGTAAACAGCTGGATTAGATTGTAAACGAATTTGGGCTTTAGAATGGGCTTTGTAATATGTATATGGACATTTGGGATTTATTATCTATTGGATTTTTGGTTTATTGTATTTATTTATATATTTAATACGGTATATATGTATATACCCGAGCAAAATTCGGTTAAAGGGCTTGGCCTAGTGGTAGAGGTAGTGTTGTTCAACCTATTGTTTGCAGGTTTGATTCCCAGCATTTTTAATTGATTAATTTTTCACCCAATTATATGATACGTGTCGCTATTTGAATGGTTGAAAAAATATTAAATAAAATAAATTAAAAATTAAAGTAAATTTATTCAATTGGGTGATGACATGTGTTGTTGCAACAACTCAAATTTTAGATTCAATGATTGCGTGTTTGACTCGTGTCATGGGCCTTAGTGTTGATTTGAGTAATTGGACCCTTGGGCCAAGTTTGGGCCTTATTGAATTAGTTTTGAGCTATTTGGGTTGGGTGGATGGCCATTTTGTAAAAGGTAAGGAACTTGGGTGATTTATGTGGTAATTTTACCATTGGGAGAAAAGTGGGCTGATCTCCCCTTATTTTTGCTTGGTTTCATGTGGGATTTAAAGGGAGGGGACAAGAGAACTTTTGGCGAGGTCACCATTTCCCACCCTTTTCTTGATCGTTCTTCTTCATATTTTTTTTTCTCTAAGAACACGCATGGCCATTTTGAATTAAAGGAGCCAACTTTATATGTCATTTTTTTCGTTCAAAGTTCAAGAATCAAGTATGTTGATCTACTTTTGAAGGGCTTTCTAAAGATACCAAAATCCTTTGAAGATGAGGTTAGAGACTTTTTGGGTTTTTGGAAAGTTTAGAGCTTTATGGGTTTTGAAAGCTTTGTTTTGATGTTTAAGGTTATAAATTCGTAGTTAAGCTTACCTCTAGTTATTGTTTCAAGTATTGTTTTGTTTTCTTGTTGTATGGCAAGAGGATGTGATTTGGTGGTTTCTTCAAGCTTGAGTCAAGAGAGAAAGTTGAAAGGTTCTTGCTTGAGAGCTTAAATCCGGGATTGTGGTTAAAGGTTAGTACATATCTAACTCTTATATATATTCTTGAGGATCATCAAGTGATTGTTTTGCTTGATTTTTATGGTTTATGGGTATTGTATGGGCGAAACTTGCTTTATGCAATCAAGGTAATGAATTTGATGATGTAAATAATGTTAGATGACTCTAATATACCCATAAATAACATGGTAAACCTTAGTAACATTTTGGAATGGTTTGGATGTGGTTAGAGACAAGTTAGGATGGATTTTTTAGCCTTAGAAAGCCATTTCTGGGCTTCGGTATCAATACGTGGGGAGTCGCTACTGGTACCCCTTGTTCGAGTGAAGAATAATGATGAACTTGAGAAGAGTATCGGTACAAAATTTAAGGTAGTATTGGTATGTAAAGGTTTATAAAATTCTAATAATGAGTTTCAGTATCGGTACGTAAGGGAGTACCGATACCCAAGGTCCGAGTACATATACAGTCGACTTAGTACTGGTACCAATAGCCTTTGAGAAATTCCAATGAGCAGTTTTAGTATCGGTACATATATGAGTACCGGTACCCGTGGGTAGCGTACCAGTACTCATAGGCCAGTACCCGTACTCGTTGGATAATCTGCCTAAAAATATCGATTTGAGTGAGGGACTGGAAAATTGCGGGCTATGGCCTAGTGGGCTTCTATTGAGATAATATAACATACAAAACTGAGAAATTGATGTTTTACTCTTAAATAAGAGCATAACGTGTAATAACTCGACAGTTGTAAAAGAGAGAATTATTATGATAGCAGTCCTAAAGATCTTTGGTACCACGTTGTCCTTGTGTGCCATATGGGCACTTAATGGGCTGATATTTATGAAACGAGTGATAATCATGTCGGTTGGTGTCATGCCTTAGGGGCATTTGCTTGATAGCTTGGCTTGGTGCCACTTACCTCTTGGTGAGGTGTATGAATGCTCGGGGAGCATATTTTACCTTATGATTGATGCAAAGGAATCATAATGTCCTAGAGTCAGTACTACGGTACTTATATAAAAGGATGTGTACTCAGGGCTGTGTGATTAAGTACATCCGACGTACCCCATGGCTGAGTGATCAGGGTGCGGTTAGAATATACTCGATAGGTTGAGTGAGCTCGAGTAACCTGATAGGCTGAGTGACTTTAGGTTAGGACGAATTGTGGCTAATGTGATTTAAGTACGTCCAGGACATGTTCTGTAACACCCCCTACCCGGTCTAGGAAACAAATTGGCCTAGGACATGTTACCAACAAGCTTACAAAGAATCTTGATCAAAATAGCACAACCAACAGATCATTCATTCAAAGAAAATTAGAGAATTTTAAAACTTTTTATATTATTCACAAAACCAACTTCAACCTTAAATCATATATCATCAAATAGTCATATTTTAAATAAAACGATTCAGTCACAAATTTGTAGCGTGCTCACGATATCTATGTACTTCATATCACAAAGTTTATTTCATTATTTCTAATATCGTATACGAGTATATCTTTTTCTTATACCTTATTAAATCCAGGATGGTAACAAACATACCTTTAACTATTTTAAATTACCTAACTACCAGAGCTTGATTATGTTAAGTAAGTTCGTATTAGAAAGTATTTTTAAAACATACAAGAGATATCTTATAAACTTGTAAAATTTACTAGATCGGTCATCAGAGGAATCAAAAGCATACGATTAATCAACTCAAAACACATATCATTACCAAGCATGTATCCATAGCAACAAGCCTTCAAAATTTATACCTAACATAACTTCCCCTACAAACAAACATTCATACATCAAGTCTATCATAACTTAGGCTATCATGGAGCTTAATAGATTGTTTACAAAAGGTAATAGACTCTTACGATTACTAGTATCAAATTATTTCAAGCCTTAAACCGATTCTTAGCCAGACACATATATTTATCGCATAGCAAAATCAGATACAAGGTTCTTTAACACCCAACCATATGTTTATTTAAAACATTAATCTACTCATTGAAACTATACCACTTTATTTAGGGTTTACTATCTGATAAAGTTTACGTATCAACTTGCAACACATATGATATCAAAATAATTATCAACTTAAGGCTCATATATAGATATTCGATAGCCACACAATCTATAACTACTTAATCATATAAGCAACAACAACCATGAAATAATTAGAGGCCAATTACAAAACTTAGATACTTAACAAGCTTATACACATATAGCTTGTAACCACTCAGCAAATTATAATGAACAATGCATTCTCAGTAACTATGTGCCACCAACTAGGAGCTCTTAAAAAGAATACGGGCATACACCTTGCCACCTGTGATCTCTTCCGAGCTAAAAAAAAACTCATAAATAAGCTTAACCTGAAAGACATTTAAAAGAGATAGAGTAAGCATAAGCTTAGTGAGGTAATTTAAAGTGACTTATAAAATGAAACCAAGGTCTATTCTTTTATTAAAATCTTTGAACCCTACAATATACCGGTAATATCCCAAATTTTGGCCAGTGACTAAAATGTAAAATTTAAAAGTTGTGGTCAAATTATAAAATTTGGAAATATTTGGGTACTAAAGTATAAATTTTTCCAACAAGTGATTTTATCCAGTATAAGGGAGAATCTGAACGAAATAAGTACCTTGATATCAGTTTTAAGAATTAAGATGCAGTAAAAGGTACCGAATTTGGATCGAACAAAATTGTTAAGCATGCTCAGGCCATGGAAATATTAGGATGGGTGACCTCCGGGAAGGTCCCATAAAAGTGTTTCTAATCGATATTTTGGACTCAGTAAGAGTAGAGAATATTCGTATGGAATATCGATAAAGGATTTTTAAGAGAAATGTTACTCTATGAGGGCTTTCGATAATTATCGGGATAATAGACTGAGTTAGGAAATTCAGTCTAAGACTTTAGGAAAGAAAGTTTTTATGAGATGGTAATGTTTATTTCCGAAATATGGAAATATAGAATTTTTGGAAGAAATCTGATAGCTTGGTAAGGGTAAAATCGTAGTAGAAATATTTTATGAATATCAAGAAATCAAATCGAACTAAAATTTCAAAGGCTGATCCAAAAGCCATGGAAAAGTTATAAAATAATATTTTATGAATATTTTATTATAGTTGGTTGGATTCCATCTAGACTTAGTTGAATTTTTACAAGAATGGCAAACTAGTAAATAAAAACTAGTTGGAGGGCAAATTGGTCATTTGGACCCAATGGCAATTTTGAAATATTTAAAAATTTATAAGGGCAATTTTGGAAAGAGGAAATGAAAGATTTAATCTTGGCCCTTGATTGATGATAAGATTAATCTCAATCGTTGGATAAAAGGGCATTTTAATAATTTTCCTATTTAAATGAATTTAAAATTCATTTATATATTACAAGTGGCATAATTGAAGAGCTTGAAAATAAAAGGCCAGAAGATGAAGTCTTCATCTTCATATTTTCGAAAATAAGGGGGGAGAAAGGAGAAAATTTTCCAAGTTCGATTCAAGCCCTGAAACTCGATTTTCAGGTAATCTTTCAAACTACAAAGTTGTTATACTATTCAAGCTCTATCTTTTGATATCAATAATTCATTGAATCCATGCTTGATTGATAAGAATTTACATGAGAAAGAAATTAGGGTTTATGGAAAATTTTGGGTCTTTTGAGAATTTATGCTTCCATGATTGAATTCGAGTTGAAATCAAGTTAGTATGATGATAAGTTCATGTTATTGAGTTGGGATTTAAACTCTACATGTTTTGATTATTATGAAGATGATTAAGGTTTGTGGATTTAAGTTTAATTTGGGGCTTGTGATGTTAGATTAATGATTTAGTAAGCTTGAATTGTTATTTGGAAGCAAAACCCTAAATTTATTATATAGGGACCATTTCTGAAATTCTGAAAGTTAGAGGAATAATCTAATTTTTTTATAATTTTAAATTGTAATTATGTTATTAATGATATTGGAGATGTGAAATTGAAGTTAGAATGTTAAATTGAAGTTGAATCAAATTAGTGACCATTTTGACAAATTGTCAAAATTATGTGACCATTTCGGCAAGGAGGTTTTTGATAAGGATTAAATCTGAAGTTTAGTTGAAATAATATAATTCAAGTAGTAATGTTTATTTGAGGACTAAATTGCAAAGTTAAGAAGTTTGAATCCTTATCTTTGCATTTTAGTGACTAATTCAAAAAGAATGAAAAATTAGGGGGGTCAATGTTGAATAATTATTTGATGAAAATGGTTGATAAGTTGATGGTTTGAATCAAGTATTGGGACTAAATTGAAAAGTAGAGAAGTAGGGAGAAGTTAGTATAAGGTTTGAAGTTATTTATGGAAAGATGTATAGGAAAACTGAAATTGGCAGTAAGTTTGAAAATTTACCATAAATTCTATTAAAATGGTTAGATGGTGAATTTTATATCGATGTAAAGATATGTTCATCTAGTTTCGTTTCGAACAAATGGAAACTGATTTCGATTTTCGAGTCAAAAGATATGAATTTTTAAGTGACAAAATGTCAGAAAACAGAGCACCAGTCTGTTCCGAATTACAGCACTGTAATTGACTTTGAAAATTCGTCATAAATCGTACAATATGAATCTAGACTATTAGTTTATATGGTTGAAAAGCTTATTGAATGTAGTTTCTTTTAGAATAAACGGAATCGAAATCCGTGTTTTAGATTGTTTTATAGAAATAAATCTTTGAAGGTAGTGCAAGCTGCCAGAAAATGGAAATTGAGACATTTGGTATCTAATGGTAGTTAGCAAGCTTGGAGGAATTATTTGAAGTTCAAAGTGGTCAATTGGGGACCAAAATGAATTTTTGGACAGTCTAAGGAATGATAGAAAAGTTTTGAAAATTTTATATATTCGAATAATTAGATTTGATAGCATATTTAAAATATTGTTAGATTTGAATCTAACAAATGGTATTTATATTCACGTGGTTAACGAAGTCGAATACGAATCAAAGAGGATTCGAGGTGTTATGAGGGAAAGGATCGAGTAAGACTTAGTGAGGCAAACTGTTACATGGCACATGTGAGTGCATTTATGTGTTTCAAAAGGTAATTAGGAAGTCTTGCAAATAGTCTACCTTAATTTAAAAATAGCATTGCAATATCTATATATATTGAGCTAATACATGTTGCAATATAGGTAAATTAAATAGAATATGTAATGTGAATTGCTATCCTGAGAAATGATGATGAATTATGTTTGCCATGAACATTTATGATGAAGCATGAGATATGAAATGTTTATATATATGATCGATTATGATGATTGATTGATAATGAAATAAATGCCCAAGTATTGTGTATGAGAGTCCATGGTATAGTTGGCAAGATTGATGGAGTACAAGGTACAAACTACTGTTTCCATAAATGAGATGCATTATGTTTACATGGACAGTGGTAAGATTAAAATGAAACAAGTAGACACCTTGGGTGTCGATAGCACTAAAGAGGTACGAATATAAGAAGCAAAGAGCGTCCTTTTTTGAGGAGCAAAGAGCGTCCTCGAGTACATACTCAAGTATTAAGGTTATAGAGTCTTAAAGGACTTTTCAGCCAGAAGTATTAAGGCTATGGAGTCTTAAATGACTTTTCAGCCAGGCTACGAAGTCTTAAAGGGACTTTTCAGCCAGTATGATCATAAGACGATTACATGAAAGACATGATATGCAAACGATTGCATAATGAAAGCATAACCATGATAGAATACATGTTATGCGAATGATGGCATAATGAAAACATGACCATGATAGAATACATGTTATGCAAATGATGGCATAATGAAAGCATGACCATTATAGAGCACATGATATGCAAATGATTGCATGATAAAAGCATAACTATGATAAAACATATGTTATACGAATAATTACATGATGAAAGCATGTACATGACAGAGAATACGATAGCATGATATATGATTTACATGATAAAGATGATACATGATTTACATGATAGAAATGATACATGATTCATATGATAGATATGATACATGACATATAAATACATTGTGATATAATTACCATGCTATAGAGAAAACAAATTGCACTTTATATGGCATAATGTATTACATCACTTATGTTTAAATAAATAAGTTTAATTGCCTCACTAAGTTCGTACTTAGCGTGTGTTTGATTCACACGTAGGTTAAGTTGGAGCAATATTTGAAGTGGAGTTGAGCATGTTGATCAAGCTTCAATATGCAAAACATCAGTAAGACATTCTAGCTTATGATAATATCTAGTGGGCATGTAACTATTTATTTGCTAGTAGAATATGGTGCATGAAATTAAATTAAATGATAGTTTCATTAATCGGTTTCAATGATAAATCATAAAAAAATTTACAAGAAAGATTTCATAAGTTAAGATTTCTTTAAACGACTCTGTAACATCTTTAATGTATATTCAGTTTACAAATATACGTTAAGGGTGTTACATTTATTGGTAACAGTGTAACGGTTTAGCCGGTTTTGGATGCTAAACCGAGTTTACATATAAATTTGTCTGTAAATACATGCCCCTAGGTTATCATATAACTGATGTGCTGATTGTATGACTTGATGCTGCTCATTAGTATAAGATGGAATGAGACTAGAATAAAGAAAGTAAAACGATGATGGAATTCGTCAGTTGACGAATCTTGGAGGTTAAGAAATGACTCATAGCGGATATGATACTGTGAAATAAGCATGGAAGTTAACTCCTATAGAAGATATGAGATATATTAATACTGAAAGGTTAGAAGAGGTGATATTGATACTGAGGAAGTAGCTTGGAAAACTTCCTAGAAAAGTGTTAGAGATTGGATTTGATGATTAGTTTATAAGAAAATTATTTCATTGATTTCTGAATTCTGATAAGGTACTCGTATTGTTATGAGAAGTAATGTGAGATCAGTGGGTTAAGCCAGTATGTCAAGGGAATAATTTTGACTGGAAAATTTTAGTATGACTGCTAATAAATGATTTGTAGTATAGCATACGAATTACAAGAAATTATAAGATCTGATTGTTAGTAAAGCTGGGAACAAAGCTAGTAATCTGAGAATTTAAGACCAATTTTAAGATAAATTGGTTACCTATGACTAACATAGAAGTAAGATGTAAATGGAATGTTGATCTTTAGTCAAGATATTATCAGTTAAAAGCTAAAAGAAGAGAAAAAGAGGAAAAGTACCACTTTGAGAGAAGATGATTTGTGCAAGTCAAAAAGGAAAAAAACTTGGTTTCAGAATTATTATACCTCAAGGAATCGTAAAAGAGTTGGACCAAGGGCATAATTATTGGATCTTATCTCCAGAAAAGAGCAAAGTTTATAGTATATGTACTTATGTTTTGGGGACATTGATTGGATTATTCATGTGTCATCACTCCTGAAGAAATTGAGATGTAATTAGATTTGATACACAAAGGTGTTAGTAGAAATGTTAGTTTATGGAATTAAAGAATTAAGGAATAAGAAAAATTACATTGGTCAAAGCCCTAAAAAGAATTACAAGATTGAAGAAGTCACTTGGGAGGTTGAGAAGAAAATGAGGGAGCAATATCTGGAATTGTTTGAAACACGTATGGTTTGAAAATTCGAGGATGAATTTTCATAAGGGGGAAGAATTGTAATATCCCAAATTTTGGCTAGTGACTAAAATGTAAAATTTGAAAGTTTTGTGGTTAAAGTATAAAATTTGGAAAAGTTTGGGTACTAAAGTGTAAATTTTCCCAACAAGTGATTTTATTCAGTATAAGGGAGAATCTGATCGAAATAATTATCTTGATATCAGTTTTAAGAATTAAGATATAGTAAAAGGTACCGAATTTGGATCGAATAAAATTGTTAAGCGTGCTTAGGCTAGGGAAATATTAGGATGGGTGACCTTCGAGAAGGTCCCATAAAAGTGTTTCTAATCGATATTCTGGACTCAATAAGAGTAGAGAATATTCGTATGGAATATCGATAAAGGATTTTTAAGAGAAATGTTACTCTATGAGGATTTTCGATAATTATCGGGATAATAGACTAGGTTAGGAAAATTCAGTCTAAGTCTTTAGGAAAGGAAGTTTTTATGAGATGGTAATGTTTATTTCCTGAATATGGAAATATATAATTTTTGGAAGAAATCCGATAGCTTGGTAAGGGTAAAATCGTAGTAGAAATATCTTATGAATATCGAGAAATCGGATCGAACTAAAATTTTAAAGGCTAATCCAAAAGCCATGGAAAAGTAATAAAATACTATTTTATGAATATTTTATTATAGTTGGTTGGATTCCAACTAGACTTAGTTGAATTTTTACAAGAATGGCAAACTAGTAAATAAAAACTAGTTGGAGGGCAAATTGGTCATTTGGACCCAATGATAATTTTGAAATATTAAAAAAGTTATAAGGGAAATTTTGGAAAGAGGAAATGAAAGATTTAATCTTGTCCCTTGATTGATGATAAGATTAATCTCAATCGTTGGATATAAGGGCATTTTAGTAATTTCCCTATTTAAATGAATTTAAAATTCATTTATATATTACAAGTGGCATAATTGAAGAGATTGAAAATAAAAGGCCAAAATATGATGTCTTATTCATCTTCATATTTTCGAAAATAAGGGGGAGAAAGGAGAAAATTTTCCAAGTTCGATTCAAGCCCCAAAACTCGATTTTCAGGTAATCTTTTGAACTACAAAGTTGTTATACTCTTCAAGCTCTATCTTTTGATATCAATAATTCATGGACTCAATGCTTGATTGATGAGAATTTACATGAGAAAGAAATTAGGGTTTATGGAAAAATTTGGGGCTTTTGAGAATTTATGCTTCCATGATTGAATTCAAGTTGAAATCAAGTTAGTATGATGATAAGTTCATGTAATTGAGTTGGGATTTAAACTCTACATGTTTTGATTATTATGAAGATGATTAAGGTTTGTGGATTCGAGGCGTTATGAGGGAAAGGATCGAGTAAGACTTAGTGAAGCAAAATGTTACATGGCCTTGGTGAGTGCATTTATGTGTTTCAAAAGGTAATTAGGAAGACTTGCAAATAGTCAACCTTAATTTAAAAATAGCATTGCACTATCTATATATATTGAGCTAATGCATGTTGCAAATAGGTAAATTAAATAGAATATGAAATGTGAATTGCTATCCTGAGAATTGATGATGAATTATGTTTGCCATGAACATTTATGATGAAGCATGAGATATGAAATATTTATATATATGATCGATTATGATGATTGATTGATAATTAAATAAATGCCCAAGTATTGTGTATGAGATTCCATGGTATAGTTGGCAAGCTTGACGGAGTAAAAGGTACGAACTACTGTTTGCATAAATGATGATGCATTATGTTTACATGGACAGTGGTAGATTAAAATGAAACAAGTAGACACATTGGGTTTCGATAGCACTAAAGATGTGCGAATATAAGGAGCAAAGACTCTAATCACTCATTTTTATCTGGTCTGTAAATACATATTAGTATAATTATTAGTATATTAGTGTTGCATGTATACATTGTATTATATTATGCTATATGTTTATTATGTGCATGAGTGTTACTAATATATGTAAAGTGTGTAGTGTGTGCATGTATATTATAAACTATGTATGTATACGTATTAATAAGTAATACGGTGTATGTGTCACGCATGTATCTATATTTAGTACGAGCGTATTTGTTTTTGCGGATAATGTGTATAGATGTTATGTTAATTATGTGTATGATTATATATGTATGTATACTAGTATGTTATATTAATTAATGTTTGCATAGGTACATATGTATGTATTATCGTATGTATATTATTATTACTAATTGTTGTTATAACTAATATTAATATTATTGGGCTAATATAAAATGAAATCCAAAAACATGTTAAACCCAAATGAATAAATTGCCAGTCCAAGTCCATTACAAGTATGAAGTTATTAATATTATTACAAGGCCCGGTTGGCCCAAACCCAAGACCCTATTTAAATATAATTATTTTTATGCAGATAACTATGGGCCGTTGGATCAAGATCTGATCCAACGACCATGATCAAGCAGGGATAAAATATCTAGCCAGCCGCGTGCACTACACGTCTGGACGGTTCGAGTGCCACGCGCGCGTGCGGTCCACGCGCAGACTCTTCGATATCCCACGTGTCACGATCTAGAGCTGTTTCACCGATCGAGGTCTCATCTGGGCCGTTCGTCCTTCAAGCCAGCCCGACCGTTAGATCAGATCTAATCCAACGGCCGAGAACGCCTCTGGCCGAAGACAGAACCCCCCACACCGCCACCATGCTTCCACCATGCCGGTCTCCAACCACCGCGTTCAGACATATCAGAACACAAAAAAGAAAGATTATGTCAGTATCAGTCCAGATCTGAAAATAGATATTATATTACTTGTTACCAAACCAAAAGACAGACATATATGTATGAAACAAACAATTTGTAAGGCAGCCAAGTTGTAATCGAAAAAAGAAATACAAAAAAAAAACAGTCTTCAGTCGTAATACTCTTCTTTTTTCTTACTTTGTTGCATGCATACAAAAAATTATACGTAGTGATAACATAAAGGGGGTTTAGAGTTATTACCTTTGTTCGTTTGTGGATCTCCCCTTTACCAGTGACAAGCCTCTTCGGCCTTCCCAGGCCGAATATGGTGAACTGAAAGGAGTGGGAGGCCCTTTTTGGTTTCGTTTTGGGTTGAATACAAAAAAGGGTTTTTTTTGTTTCGTATTTCTTAGATCTAGGACGGATAGGGGCTTTTTCTCCAAATCCAAGTTCGGATTCGTGTTGAGGGTAAGGCGCCGGTTTCTGGGTTCATCAGGGGTGAGTTGAGAGAAAATGAGAGAGAAAGAGTGTTATAAAAACTGAAAATGAACGAAAATGAGGAAAATTTGATTCTGGCAAAAAAAATGCGTTTTATAGGTGTTTTTATTTTGTGAAATGGGTGAATTACGTAATAAATCCTCCCGCGTTTTTGATATTTTCATTTCTGTCTCGCCGCATGGTATATTTACAATTCCAGCCCCTTATATTTCAAAATCTTGCAATCCAGTCCCTAAATTACATCAAATAAGTTTTTAAATGGTAAAATTACCCCTTTAACCATCCCGCATTTTTGAATTTTTCACTTCGGGTCTGCCCCTTGGTCCAATTACAGTTTCAGTCCTTTCAAGTTCGGTCCTGCTTGCATTTTCGTCCCTAAATTGCATATTATTGTCCTTTAATTTCTGCTACTGATGTTTATTTCTTTTCATTTCAGTCCTGTTTCCATGTAAATATTCATGTTCGTATTATAATCATATATGTTGATGTAGTCTTTTGCCTTATTATATATCCCTCGTATATGCCTTGTATTTTTATGTTTACATGTATATGTGTGTTAAGTTTATGATGATTATGTATCTTTATGTATTCGTTCGGTTATTCGTATCACGCATATTATGTTCTAGTTGGCTCGTACACAACATGTTTTGTATTTTAGTATGTATTGTATGTTCTCTTGGCTTTTAGGTTACGTGTTAGTATATTTTCTTTTTATGTATAATATATTGTTCTATATATGTTGAAATGTGTTTTATTTCTAATATGTACGTCTTCTTGAAATATGTGTTTTTGTCCACACATGTATTTATCCATGCCTTGTTATTGTGACATGTTAAATTTGTTTTTATCTACTATTAAGATTGATATGTATATGTATGTTTTAACTACGTGTTTTATTTATGTTAGATTAGTATTCTATTATGTTAATGTTTATTTGTATTGTATTTAAATTATTTGTCATGTTTATATTTTGCTCACTAAGTTTGCATAATGAGATATATAAATTGTCAATGCGGTGCCCTTTTATCCGAGCGTAAACGGGGCCAGTATCAGTCATAGTGATAGTGGTTGGGCGTTTACTCTCGGATAACGGGGCCCTTAAAATTTATTCGCAATTATGACCGAATTTTAAACTAATCGTCGCTTTAATCCGGAAAATTTAATATTAATAAAGCGGTAATTATTAAAGTACCAATTTTAGGCAGTGTGGGGGTGCTAATCCTTCCCCATCCGTAACCGACTCCCGAACCCAATAGTTTTTGAATCTCTGGTTTTATGGTGTCCGACCTACCTAAGTGGCCGGTGGCGACTCCAATTTTTAGTAAAATGCGGTTTTTTCTTAAACCCCCACGGAATAAACGTTTTATATCCGAAAAATCACAAACACCTCGAAAACATTCGTCGTTTTTAGCGAAAAAATGACATCGCTACAGATGGCGACTCCGCTGGGGACATTTTTTGTTTTTTCAAAAACAAATGAGAGTCAAGCTTTTTAAATAATTGCCGCTTTATTAATATTAGAAATTTCGGATTAAAGTGATTATTAAATTAACATTCGGTTATAATTGCGCGTTTATTTTAACGCATTTAAAATTTGGCATATAAACCCGTCCTTTTAAGTGGGGGGAAAACGCTAATGCTTTCGTGGAGATATCGTTCTCCTGTATAGGCCCTAGCAAGTATCCTTTGGGGCTCGAGTACCTTATGCTTTCGTAAGGATATCGTTCCTTCGTACGGGCATAAGCGAATGGGTCCCCCTAAATTGAACCCGGTTGAAAGGAGCCTATAATGGGTGAATATCAGGGGCCTTGCTACTCTTAGTAGAGGACAACGAGGACAATTTGGGTACCTCCTAGAACCAAAACTGCATATAGAGAACATATGGAAACCCACCCTGTTAGAGCCATGCGGATAACCTAGGTGTCTTAGATGGAATGTAAATAGGATTGCCTTGTTTGCTTATCGCATTTAATTTGCCCTTTTATTACGTACTTATCATTTTTGTCCGGTACTGACTTGTTTTTCTTTTTGCTTTGTTTTTGCATATCATCGCATTCGCATTACACAGGGCATTGATTCCCGAGTGATTTCTCCCATAATAGAAGATTGTTCATGATGGGCCAAAGGTTCTTTGACCTGAAGGAAGGGGGTCCAATTCCAGAGTTCCATCCCGAGACTAGACCAGGGACAGCCGAAGAAGAATCATTCAAGGACTCCAGAACAGTTTCGGTAAGCAGTGTCAATTCTGGGGACAAACAAGATGAAATACAAGAACTAAAGAAGCAGATGTCCGAGATGATGGACCAGATGAATGCTATGATGAAAGGCAAGCAGCATGTCGAACTCAGAAAAGATTCGATCGAAGAGCAGAATGTGGAACAGAATGGTCAGAATGTCGAAACAGACAACACCGTTAAATATGACAAATCGAATCCCTTTGTGATAAATCTCAAGAAGCAGACAAGTAGCATATCTGGGGTAGATACCAAGGGAACAGAGGCAAAACCAGGGGAAGCTCGAGAATCTAATGACATCAGAAGGCATTATCCTACACCCATGAGATACACCGAGTTACTTCCGTTGCTTGTCGAAAGGAGCCTTATCACACCAGTGAAGTCTGTAGCAAGAAAACCTCCTTATCCGAAGGATTACAACAGTCGTGTCTGGTGCAGCTACCACATAGGCGATTTGAGTCATCACACTGAAAATTGTAGGGCCCTGAAAAATAGAGTTCGAGATCTTATCAGAATGAGAGTTTTGGGTTTCGAAGACGGACAACCCTGATTCTGCAGCGAGCCAGCCGTTGCCCGAGGGGCAAAGTCGAAGGAGGGTCAATACCCAGCCCAAGGTTCGGGTAACACAGAAGTAGGTCACTCAAGCGGGATAAAGTTAGGAGTCAAGAATAAAAGCGTCTCAGAAGATGAACTTGCACGCAAGTGCGGCCAGCTCGAGCATGAGAGGCACGATCTGAGCATGAAATTAAAGAATGTACAAGACGAGTACCAGAAGCTGCACTTTGAATTCAAGAGTTTCGGTCTGGGTGACACCGCAGAAGAGTGGGTCAATGGTATGATTCAGCTGAGGAACGGTTCAGAACGCTGGAAGCAGAAATACAAGAATAGTAAGAATAAAGTCAGATCATTATCACAGAAGCTGGAAGAAGCTAAGGGCCAACGCGACATTCTCCAAAGTGAGTTGGAAAGCAGTCTGGCCATGGAAGATATCCTGAAATCAAGTCTACAGCAGGAAAGGAATGAATCACAAGTCTTTCAAATGGAAAACGCAGCACTCAAAGAACAGATAGCGAGGCTCGAGACTACTTTACGTACCAGTGAGATCCGTGCTAGGGCAATGACCGTTCAGCTACAAAAGGCCGAGCAAACAATACGGGAGAAAGACCGGGACATGAAGATGGTTACGACTCAAGCCCGACAAGTAGCTCAACAGGTAGCAGATTTAGCCGATGCAGTAGCACCAATAAGCCAGAATATAGATCCAGCATTGGACCGCGAAGGAAAGCTGACTGGACTGTTGAATGAGGTCAAGACATTAGGTGCCAGGGCTCACCGCTATTTGTAAAACCCTAATACCGGATGTAATGAAACCTTATGGTCTGAATGAAAGATGTCCTATAGGGACAAATCACTTTCGGAATCGATGCTTTATTGCATTCATGCATTGCATTTGCACCACGTCCTTTGCATTGTTTAATAATTTTATCATTGTATAGCACTTCATCATTTAACAGTTGGGGTTCGATGGAAGAATTAGTTGGAAAATGGAACGAACCGAAGAGTCAAGGCTTGACCAGCTAGAAAAAAAAATCGAGAAAGAGCTTAAGAAGAAAGGAAAGATAAATGTTTTCAATACGAGGGAACTCTGCCTAGTCCCTGATTTGGTCATTCCTCCGAATTTCAAGGTTTCAGTTTTTTGTGATGATGACGGAACCAGCTGCCCGAAGATTCACTTAACCATGTTTTGTAGAAAAATGGAAGGATACATGAAGAATGAAGAATTGTTGATCCACCATTTCCATGATAGCCTGACGGGACCAACAGCAGTATGGTATAACCGTTTGAACAAAAACCAAGTTAGGTCATGGGGTGACCTCGCTAATGCTTTCTTGAGTCAATATAAATATGCTTTAGATTTATCACCCTGTCGCCAGTTTCTTCAGAATGAGAAAATGAGGCCAAATGAAAGCTTCAGGGAATATGCATTAAGGTAGCGATGTTTGGCGACCCAAGTCCAGCCTCCTATAGCAGAAGAAGAGTTGACTCCCTTGTTCCATGCAACGCTTCCCTCTTTTTTCTTCGATGTGATGTTGGAAAAATCGAGAAACAGATTCAAAGATTTCATGACGATTGGAGAAATGAT
Organism: Hibiscus mutabilis; assembly: GCA_019671005.1. NCBI lineage: Eukaryota > Viridiplantae > Streptophyta > Magnoliopsida > Malvales > Malvaceae > Hibiscus > Hibiscus mutabilis. The sequence continues at coordinate 17,174,683 of CM033740.1, read as the reverse complement.
AGAATACGCAGTCAAAGAAGGAAAATTGGGGTCTAAGTCTAAGGACCGAATCGAAGATAAGATAGATAAGGATGGAGAGGTAAATGAGTGTCATCTCCAGGGTTTGCGTGGCCATAAAAGAAGGAGACAGACTGACAAATCAGGGTCATCAAGGAAAATTCCTCGGACGAGCGCAAATTTGGAAGTGTTTGGAACATCTATCTCAGACATTTGGCCTCATCTGGTAGGGGGTCACTATCTTGTTCCTAGGCCGATGAAGATTGCACTTGATCCATCTACCCATAGTTTTGACTCGAGTAGCACATGCAAATTCCATATGGGGGCACCGGGGCATCCCACCAGAAAATGTAGACCTTTATTGGAGGAAATCAAGAAGCTGGTCAATGATGGAACCCTGACACAAGAGCTGATCAAGCAGTGGAAGACCAAGAATGAGGGGCAAGTCTACATAGTGCTGAAGAAGCCAGAGATGTCTCTACGTTAAAATACCTTCCTGAAGCAATACAAGGAATCAACTCTACTACATGTGGCCCCCATGTGGTAAAGATCTTTTGTGATGGGGCATGTTTGTTGATTTTTATTTCAATAAAGAACACATTTCGCCTAACATATAATGTTTTTGAAAGCACATAGATATTTTCTCGCTGTTGTAGGACACTGGATATCAATTGCAAGATGTGACATTAGATAGATGTCGTGACAACGATGATGTGTGATCTTCCCTACCGAACTCTGGTCAGCAAAGCGAGATTATTATTCTTTTGATGATGTTCAAGGACGAAAAAGCTCTAAATGTTAACCATGTAGAGTTGCTTGAAATTGAAACTCTAGGCATAATCTTATAGGTAGTAAAGAAATAAAAAAATAAGAATTAAAAAGGGGGAGAATTGAAGAAAAAGGGAGGAAAGAAAAATAAAGAAATGAAAAATAAAGGAGAAAATAATAATAAAAAAGTACTCCTATGTTCGAAACCTGGTAATAGGCTTGTTCGGATAAGAGAATGGGAATTTTGGGGCACTCCGCTGAAGTGATAAGGTGGAGATACATCATCCAATTCAAGAAACCTTAGCTTCATGAGTGATGGTAATATTTTCAAATCGTGACTATGCCAAGTAACTTGGGGCAGTGTTGTTTGCTTCATCGTTGTCCTCAAGACAAAGGACTGTGACGAATTGATTTCCTCAAATAATGATAAAAGCGAAAAAAAAAAAAAAAACAAAACAAAAAAGGAAGAGAAATATGAAAGAGAAGAAAATAAGAAAAAAGGAAAAAATGATGAAAAGAGGAAAAAGAAAGAAAAAGAAAAAAGAAAAAAGAAAAGAAAGAAAATAGGCGATATCATAGGAAAAATTAAGACTCGCACCACCCAGAACTCTATTCCTAGAGTAATATTTCTGCGCTCGAGTGGTTATACAAGCCCACCCTTTTGGGGGCGGAATAGATAATGAGAATTGAGAAAGAGTAGTACTCTGCAGCAACGCGGTAATCATGAGGATGAACCGAGTCACCAGGGAAGACTTCACATCTTTGAATTACCGAGTGGTTGAATCTAAGCCACTCTTGCACATGATATCCAGAGCTCCTATGCTGTGTTTTCAAAATCTTGTATGTTAATCTAAATGATACCCTTCAGTGGAACACCAATCAGCAAATTGACAAGTTAAAGCAACAAAGATTTCCATGTATTACTTCAAGGATAAGATCCAGAACACAAGGTTGCGGATACTATTGAAGCACCATGACCCCACAATGCATAGAATGAAGATGATGAAGTATAGGTGTCGGACAGCTCAAGAACAAGAAGCGGATTCAGCCATGATGCCTTGTTTGGTTCAAGAAAATGAAGGACGAAGCAGGACAAGAATGAGCTTACAAAGTGTGGGGACGGTAAAAAGTAAACATTGAGTCTCCAAAGAATTAAAGCACAAAGATCAATGAATGGTGCCCGTCAAGAGGCAACAAGAAGATTGAGGTTAAGAAGCATTTTGCTCACCCCGATGACGAAACTAACAAATACTCAGAATGTTGGGTCAAAAGCACAGGAAGGTAGCCGAGCACGATCGAATGGGGCAATGCAGAACAGAAAGAATAGTAAGAATCTCTGCACATGCATGATATAGTGTTTGTTGGTGAAGCAGGCAGAGACCCCGAAGAAGAAAGGCGGGTTCTCGTGCAAAAAGAACAAGAGCGGGTGCTCATTGAACAAAATTTGACAGAGATGAAGATCAAAACCGAGCATACCGCAAGAGGGAAGGAAATATAGAAATCCAAAGAATGGCTTTTCAGGACATAAGATTTTAAAACAAGACTAACAATAAAAAAAAAAAAAAAGAGTGAGAGAAAATGAGGATAAAAAAGAGAAAAAGAAACAAGGAAAAGAGAAGAATAAGAAGAAGAAGAAAGCACGACATTGCATGCATCATATAGATAGGGGCATGTCAATTTTGCTTGTTCCTGGACAGGTATTTGAAGAATTATGGAAGAATTTACCAAAGAAACGAAAGAACGGCAGCCATAGCGGCGTGAGGCCCAGATGTTAAATTCTTCGGGTCATCGGTAAGTCCTTCGGGCATGATGTTAAGTCATTCGGGCCACCAATAAGTCTTTCGAGCGTGGTGATAAGTCCTTCGGGCCATCAGTAAGTCCTTCGGGCATGATACGGCAGCATGAGTAGCGTGAGTCCCGAAAGAACGGCAGCCATAGCGGCGTAAGACCCATATATTAAATCTTTCGGGTCATCGATAAGTCCTTCGGGCATGATGTTAAGTCCTTTGGGCCACCAGTAAGTCTTTCGAGCATGGTGATAAGTCCTTCGGGCCATCAGTAAGTCCTTCGGGCATGATGCGGCAGCATGAGTAACGTGAGTCCCGAAAGAACGACAGCCATAGCGGCGTGAGGCCCAGATATTAAATCCTTCACGTCATGGGTAAGTCCTTCGGGCACGATGTTAAGTCCTTCGGGCCACCAGTAAGTCTTTCGAGCGTGGTGATAAGTCATTCGGGCATGATGCGATAGCATGAGTAGCGTGAGTCCCGAAAGAACGGTAGTCATAGCGGCGTGAGACCCAAATGTTAAATCCTTTGGGTCATCGGTAAGTCCTTCAGGCACGATGTTAAGTCCTTCGAGCCACCAATAAGTCTTTCGAGCGTGGTGATAAGTCCTTCGGGCCATCAGTAAGTCCTTCGGGCATGATGCGTCAGCATGATTAGCGTGAGACCCAGATATTAAATCCTTCGGGTCATCGGTAAGTCCTTCGAGCACGATGTTAAGTCCTTCGGGCCACCAGTAAGTCTTTCGAGCGTGGTGATAAGTCCTTCGGGCCATCAGTAAGCCCTTCGGGCATGATGCGGCAGCATGAGTAGCGTGAGTCTCGAAAGAACGACAGCCATAGCGGCGTGAGACCCAGATGTTAAATCCTTCGGGTCATCGGTAAGTCCTTCGGGCACGATGTTAAGTCCTTCGGGCCACCAATAAGTCTTTCGAGCGTGGTGATAAGTCCTTCGGGCCATCAGTAAGTCCTTCGGGCATGATGCGGCAGCATGAGTAGCGTGAGACCCAGATATTAAATCCTTCGGGTCATCGGTAAGTCCTTCGGGCACGATGTTAAGTCCTTCGGGCCACCAGTAAGTCTTTCGAGCGTGGTGATAAGTCGCCGGGCCATCGGTAAGCCCCCGGGCATGATGCGGCAGCATGAGTAGCGTGAGTCCCGAAAGAACGGCAGCCATAGCGGCGTGAGACCCAGATGTTAAATCTTCGGGTCATCGGTAAGTCCTTCGGGCACGATGTTAAGTCATTCGGGCCACCAATAAGTCTTTCGAGCGTGGTGATAAGTCCTTCGAGCCATTAGTAAGTCCTTCGGGCATGATGCGGTAGCATGAATAACGTAAGTCCCGAAAGAACGACAGCCATAGCGGCGCGAGGCCCATATGTTAAATCCTTCGGGTCATCGGTAAGTCCTTCGGGCACGATGTTAAGTCCTTCGGGCCATCAGTAAGTCTTTCGAGCATGATGATAAGTCCTTTGGGCCATCAATAAGTCCTTCGGGCATGATGCGACAACCTTAGTGGCGTAGGTCCAAAAATGGCAACAGCCTCGTAAAAAAAAGAGAGAAAAAGGGAAAAAGAACAAAGAAAGAAGGAAACAAAAGAAATGAAAAAGAAGAAAAGAAAAGAGGAAAGAAAAATTGAAGACAAAGATTATATAAAGGAAAGGCCTATGTTTCCAAGCGCCTGCAGAGAGAGGTTCTATATAGGAAGGACTTACAGCTCCAGGGTGAAACTAGCAGTTCTATATAGGAAGAATTCCCAGTCGAAGGAATTCACCCATGATACACAAGGTTTTATATAGGGAAAACCTGTGGTGTTGAAAGCGAAGAGTCTTATATAGAAAAGGCTCTGAGCTTCACTGTCTTAGAGTAAAAGATTCTATATAGGAAGAATCCGTAGCTCCAAGATTTCAGAAGCCAAAAGTTCTATATAGGAAGGACTGACGGCTCCAGGGTGAAGACTAGCAGTTCTATATAGGAAGAACTCCCAGTCGAAGGAATTCACCCATGATACACAAGGTTTTATATAGGGAAAACCTGTTGTGTCGAAAGTGAAGAGTTCTATATAGGAAGGGCTCCGAGCTTTACTGTCTTAGAGTGAAAGGTTCTATATAGGAAGAACCTGTAGCTTTGAGATTTCAGAAGCTAAAAGTTCTATATAGGAAGGACTGACAGCTCTAGGGTTTGAAGACTAGCAGTTCTATATAGGAGGAACTCCCAGTCGGAAGAATCCATCAGCGACGCAAAAGGTTTTATATAGGAGAAACCAGCGTTGAAGGCGAAGAGTTCTATATAGAAAGGACTCCAAGCTTTACTGTCTCGAAGTGAAAAGTTCTATATAGGAGGGACTCATAACTCGAGGCTTCAGAGCGAAGGGTTCTATATAGGAAGAGCCTGTAGCTCCAAGATCAGAAGGTGACGAAGCTCTATATAGGAAGAACTTACGAGCCTGAAGATTCAGCTAAGGAAGAGCATAGAGTTCCAGAAGAACACGTGTTTCCAAAGCTACAAACAGGGAAGTCTGATAAAAATGAGTGCTTATAAATCTTTGCTTTGTTCCTATTCCACGAGAACAAGCAAAGAGGGGCAACTGTAATCACTCATTTTTATCTGGTCTGTAAATACATATTAGTATAATTATTAGTATATTAGTGTTGTATGTATACATTGTATTATATTATGCTATATGTTTATTATGTGCATGAGTGTTACTAATATATGTAAAGTGTGTAGTGTGTGCATGTATATTATAAACTATGTATGTATACGTATTAATAAGTAATATGGTGTATGTGTCACGCATGCATCTATATTTAGTACGAGCGTATTTGTTTTTATGGATAATGTGTATAGATGTTATATTAATTATGTGTATGATTATATATGTATGTATACTAGTATGTTATATTAATTAATGTTTGCATAGGTACATATGTATGTATTATCGTATGTATATTATTATTACTAATTGTTGTTATAACTAATATTAATATTATTGGGCTAATATAAATTGAAATCCAAAAACATGTTAAACCCAAATGAATAAATTGCCAGTCCAAGTCTGAAGTTACTAATATTATTACAAGGCCCGGTTGGCCCAAACCCAAGACCCTATTTAAATCTAATTATTTTTGTGCAGATAACTATGGGCTGTTGGATCAAGATCTGATCCAACGGCCACGATCAAGCAGGGATAAAATATCTAGCCAGCTGCGTGCACTACACGTCTGGACGGTTCGAGTGCCACGCGCGCGTGCGGTCCACGCGCGGACTCTTCGATATCCCACGCGCTATAACTCCTCGACTGCTGAGCCCCACGTGTCACGATCTAGAGCCGTTTCACCGATCGAGGTCTCATCTGGGCCGTTCGTCCTTCAAGCCAGCCCGACCGTTAGATCAGATCTGATCCAACGGCCGAGAACGCCTCTGGCCGAAGACAGAACCCCCCACACCGCCACCATGCTTCCACCATGCCGGTCTCCAACCACCGCGTTCAGACATATCAGAACACAAAAAAGAAAGATTATGTCAGTATCAGTCCAGATCTGAAAATAGATATTATATTACTTGTTACCAAACCAAAAGATAGGCATATATGTATGAAACAAACAATTTGTAAGGCAGCCAAGTTGTAATCAAAAAAAGAAATACAAAAAAAATAGTCTTCAGTGGTAATACTCTTCTCTTTTCTTACTTTGTTGCATGCATACAAAAAATTATACGTAGTGATAACAGAAAGGGGGTTTAGAGTTATTACCTTTGTTCGTTTGTGGATCTCCCCTTTACCAATGACAAGCCTCTTCGGCCTTCCCAGGCCGAATATGGTGAACTGAAAGGAGTGTGAGGCCCTTTTTGGTTTCGTTTTGGGTTGAATACAAAAAAGAGGGTTTTTTTGTTTCGTATTTCTTAGATCTAGGACGGATAGGGGTTTTTTCTCCAAATCCAAGTTCGGATTCGTGTTGAGCGTAAGGCAAGGTTCATTTTGGTGTATTTTTTGGGGCTCGCCGCGGTCGGCCGTCGGTTTCTGGGTTCATCAGGGGTGAGTTGAGAGAAAATGAGAGAGAAAGAGTGTTATAAAAACTGAAAATGAACGAAAATTTGATTCTGGCAAAAAAATGCGTTTTATAGGTGTTTTTATTTTGTGAAATGGGCGAATTACGTAATAAATCCTCCCGCGTTTTTGATATTTTCATTTCTGTCTCGCCGCATGGTATATTTACAATTCCAGTCCCCCTTATATTTCAAAATCTTGCAATCCAGTCCCTAAATTACATCGAATCAGTTTTTAAATGGTAAAATTACCCCTTTAACCATCCCGCGTTTTTGAATTTTTCACTTCGGGTCTGCCCCTTGGTCCAATTACAATTTCAGTCCTTTCAAGTTCGGTCCTGCTTGCATTTTCGTCCCTAAATTCCATATTATTGTCCTTTAATTTTTGCTACTGATGTTTATTTCTTTTCATTTCAGTCCTATTTCCATGTAAATATTCATGTTCGTATTATAATCGTATATGTTGATGTAGTCTTTTGCCTTATTATATATCCCTCGTATACGCCTTGTATTTTTATGTTTACATGTATATGTGTGTTAAGTTTATGATGATTATGTATCTTTATGTATTCGTTCGGTTATTTGTATCACGCATATTATGTTCAAGTTGGCTCGTACACAACATGTTTTGTATTTTAGTATGTATTGTATGTTCTCTTGGCTTTTAGGTTACGTGTTAGTATATTTTCTTTTTATGTATAATATATTGTTCTATATATGTTGAAATGTGTTTTATTTCTAATATGTACGTCTTCTTGAAATATGTGTTTTTGTCCACACATGTATTTATCCATGCCTTGTTATTGTGACATGTTAAATTTGTTTTTATCTACTATTAAGATTGATATGTATATGTATGTTTTAACTACGTGTTTTATTTTTATTAGATTAGTATTCTATTATGTTAATGTTTATTTGTATTGTATTTAAATTATTTGTCATGTTTATATTTTGCTCACTAAGTTTGCATAATGAGATATATAAATTGTCAATGCGGTGCCCTTTTATCCGAGCGTAAACGGGGCCAGTATCAGGCGTAGTGATAGTGGTTGGGCGTTTACTCTCGGATAACTGGGCCCTTAAAATTTATTCACAATTATGACCGAATTTTAAACTAATCGTCGCTTTAATCCAAAAAATTTAATATTAATAAAGCGGTAATTATTAAAGTACCAATTTTGGGCGGTGTAGGGGTGCTAATCCTTCCCCATCCGTAACCGACTCCCGAACCCAATAGTTTTTGAAACTCTGGTTTTAGGTGTCCGGCCTACCTAAGTGGCCGGTGGCGACTCCAATTTTTAGTAAAATGCGGTTTTTTCTTAAACCCCCACGAAATAAACGTTTTATATCCTCAAAATCACAAACACCTCAAAAACATTAGTCGTTTTTAGCGAAAAAAGGACATCGCTACAAGAGCGTCCTTTTTTGAGGAGCAAAGCATCCTTGAGTACGTACTCAAGTATTAAGGCTACGGAGTCTTAAAGGGACTTTTCAGCCAGTATGATCACAAGACGATTACATGAAAGACATGATATGCAAATGATTGCATAATGAAAGCATAACCATGATAGAATACATGTTATGTAAATGATGGCATACTGAAAACATGACCATGATAGAATACATGTTATGCAAATGATGGCATAATGAATGCATAACCATGATAGAGCACATGATATGCAAATGATTGCATGATAAAAGCATAACTATGATAAAGCATATGTTATGCGAATAATTACATGATGAAAGCATGTACATGACAGAGAATATGATAACATGATATATGATTTACATGATAAAGATGATACATGATTTACATGATAGAAATGATACATGATTCATATGATAGATATGATAGATGACATATATATACATTGTGATATAATTACCATGCTATAGAGAAAACAAATTGCACTTTATATGGCATAATGTATTACATCACTCATGTTTAAATAAATAAGTTTAACAGCCTCACTAAGTTCGTACTTAGCGTGTGTTTGATTCACACATAGGTTAAGTTGGAGCAATATTTGAAGAGGAGTTGAGCATGCTGATCAAGCTTCAATCCGCAAAACATCTGTAATATATTCTAGCTTATGATAATCTTTAGTGGGCATGTAACTATTTATTTGCTAGTAGAATATGATGCATGAAATTAAATTGAAAGATAGTTTCATTAATCGGTTTCAATGATAAATCATAAAAAATTTACAAGAAAGATTTCATAAGTTAAGATTTCTTTAAACGACTCTGTAACATCTTTAATGTATATTCGTTTTTACGAGTATACGTTAAGGGTGTTACATTTATTGGTATCAGAATAAAGGTTTAGCCGGTTTTGGATGCTAAACCGAGTTTGCATATAAATTTATCAGTAAATACATGCCCCAAGGATATCATATTACTAATGTGCAGATTGTATGACTTGATGCTTATCATTAGTATAAGATGGAATGAGACTAGAATAAAGAAAGTAAAACGGTGATGGAATTCGTCAGTTGACGAATCTTGGAGGTTAAGAAAGGACTCATAGCGGATATGATACTGTGAAATAAGCATGGAAGTTAACTCCTATAGAAGATCTGAGATATATTAATACTAAAAGGTTAGAAGAGGTGATATTGATACAGAGGAAGTAGCTTGGAAAACTTCCTAGAAAAATGTTAGAGATTGGATTTGATGATTAGTTTATAAGAAAATTATTTCATTGATTTCTGAATTCTAATAAGGTACTCGTATTGTTTATGAGAAGTAGTGTGAGATCAGTGGGTTAAGCCAGTATGTCAAGGGAATAATTTTGACTGGAAAATTTTAGTATGACTGCTAATAAATGATTTGCAGTATAGCACATGAATTACAAGAAATTATAAGAACTGATTATTAGTAAAGCTGGGAACAAAGCTAGTAATCTGAGAATTTAAGACCAATTTTAAGATCAATTGGTTACCTATGACTAACATAGAAGTAATATGTAAATGGAAGATTGATCTTTAGTCAAGATATTATCAGTTAAAAGCTAAAGGAAAGAAAAAAAAAAGTACCACTTTGAGAGAAGATGATTTGTGCAAGTCAAAAAGGGAAAAACTTTGTTTCAGAATTATTTTACCTCAAGGAATCATGAAAGAGTTGGACCAAGGGCATAATTAATGGATCTTATCTCCAAAATAGAGCAAAGTTTATAGTATATGTTCTTATGTTTTGGGGGCATTGATTGGATTATTCATGTGTCATCACTCTTGAAGAAATTGAGATATAATTAGATTCGATACACGAAAGAGTTAGTAGAAATGTTAGTTTATGGAATTAAAGAATTAAGGAATAAGAAAAATTACATTGGTCAAGGCCCTAAAAAGAATTACAAGATTGAAGAAGCCATTTGGGAGGTTGAGAAGAAAATGAGGGAGCAATATCTGTAATTGTTTGAAACACATATGTTTTAAAAATTCGAGGATGAATTTTCTTAAGGGGGAAGAATTGTAATATCCCAAAATTTGGCTAGTCACTAAAATGTAAAATTTGAAAGTTTTGTGGTCAAAGTATAAAATTTGGAAAAGTTTGGGTACTAAAGTGTAAATTTTCCCAACAAGTGATTTTATTCAGTATAAGGGAGAATCTGATCGAAATAAGTACCTTGATATCAGTTTTAAGAATTAAGATGCAGTAAAAGTACCAAATTTGGATCGAATAAAATTGTTAAGCATGCTCAGGCTAGGGAAATATTAGGATGGGTGACCTCCGAGAAGGTCCCATAAAAGTGTTTCTAATCGATATTCTGGACTCAGTAAGAGTAGAGAATATTCATTTAGAATATCGATAAAGGATTTTTTAAGAGAAATGTTACTCTATGAGGATTTTTGATAATTATCGTGATAATAGACTGAGTTAGGAAAATTCAGTCTAAGTCTTTAGGAAATGAAGTTTTTATGAGATGGTAATGTTTATTTCCTGAATATAGAAATATAGAATTTTTTGAAGAAATCTGATAGCTGATCCAAAAGCCATGGAAAAGTCATAAAGTACTATTTTATGAATATTTTATTATAGTTGGTTGGATTCCAACTAGACTTAGTTGAATTTTTACAAGAATGGCAAACTAGTAAATAAAAACTAGTTGGGGGGGCTAATTGGTCATTTGGACCAAATGGCAATTTTGAAATATTTAAAAAGTTATAAGGGAAATTTTGGAAAGAGGAAATGAAAGATTTAATCTTGGCCCTTGATTGATGATAAGATTAATCTCAACTGTTAGATAAAAGGGCATTTTAGTAATTTCCCTATTTAAATGAATTTAAAATTCATTTATATATTACAAGTGGCATAATTGAAGAGATTGAAAATAAAAGGCCAAAAGATGATGTCTTATTCATCTTCATATTTTTGAAAATAAGGGGAGTAAGGAGAAAAAATTTCAAGTTCGATTCAAGCCCCAAAACTCGATTTTCAGGTAATCTTTCGAACTACAAAGTTGTTATACTCTTCAAGCTCTATCTTTTGATATCAATAATTCATGGAATTCATGCTTGATTGATGAGAATTTACATGAGAAAAAAATTAGGGTTTATGGAAAAATTTGGGGCTTTTGAGAATTTATGCTTCCATGATTGAATTCAAGTTGAAATCAAGTTAGTATGATGATAAGTTCATGTAATTGAGTTGGGATTTAAACTCTACATGTTTTGATTATTATGAAGATGATTAAGGTTTGTGTATTTAAGTTTAATTTGGGGTTTGTGATGTTAGATTAATAATTTAGTAAGCTTGAATTGTTATTTGGAAGCAAAACCCTAAATTTATTATATAGGGACCATTTCTGAAATTTTGAAAGTTAGACGAATAATCTGAATTTTATAATTTTGAAGTGTAAATATGTTATTAATGATATTGGAGATGTGAAATAGAAGTTAGAATGTTAAATTGAGTTGAATCAAAGTAGTGACCATTTTGACAAATTGTCAAAATTAAGTGGCCATTTCAACAAGGAGGTTTTTGATAAGGATTAAATCTGAATTTTAGTTGAAATAATAGACTTCAAATAGTAATGTTTATTTGAGGACTAAATTGCAAAGTTAAGAAGTTTAAATCCTTGTCTTTACATTTTAATGATTAATTCGGAAAGAAGGAAAATTAGGGGGATCAATGTTGAATAATTATTTGATGAAAAAGGGTGATAAGTTGATGGTTTGAATCAAGTATTGGGACTAAATTGAAAAGTAGAGAATTAAGGAGAAGTTAGTATAAAGTTTGAAGTTATTTATGGAAAGATGGATAGGAAACTGGAATTGACAGTAAGTTTGAAAATTCACCATAAATTCTATAAAAATGGTTAGATGGTGAATTTTATATCGATGTAAAGATTTGTTCGCCTAGTTTCGTTTCGAACAAATGGAAACTGATTTCGAGTTTCGAGTCAAAAGATATGAATTTTTAAGTGACAAAAGGTCAAAAAACAGAGCACTAGTCTATTTCGAATTACAGCACTGTAATTGACTTTGAAAATTTGTCATAAACTGTACAAGTTGAATTTGGACTATTAGTTTATATGGTTGAAAAGATTATTGAATCTAGTTTCTTTTAGAACAAACAGAATCGAATTTCGTGTTTTAGATTATTTTATAGAAATAAATCTTTAAAGGTAATGCAAGCTGCCAGAAAATGGATATTGAGACATTTGGTGTCTAATGATAGTTAGCAAGCTTGGAGGAATTATTTGAAGTTCAAAGTGGTCAATTGGGGACCAAAATGAATTTTTGGACAGTCTAAGGAATGAAGGAAAAGTTTTGAAAATTTTATATATTCGAATAATTAGATTTGATAACATATTTAAAATATTGTTAGGTTTGAATCTAACAAATGGTATTTATATTCATGTGGTTAACGAAGCCGAATACGAATCAAAGAGGATTCGAGGTGTTATGAGGGAAAGGATCGAGTAAGACTTAGTGAGGAAAACTGTTACATGGCACATGTGAGTGCATTTATGTGTTTCAAAAGGTAATTAGGAAGACTTGCGAATAGTCGACCTTAATTTAAAAATAGCATTGCACTATCTATATATATTGAGCTAATGCATGTTGTAATATAGGTAAATTATATAGAATATGTAATGTGAATTGCTATCTTGAGAAATGATGATGAATTATGTTTTCCATGAACATTTATGATGAAGCATGAGGTATGAAATATTTATATATATGATCGATTATGATGATTGATTGATAATGAAATAAATGCCCAAGTATTGTGTATGAGAGTCCATGGTGTAGTTGGCAAGCTTGACGAGTACAAGGTACGAACTACTGTTTGCATAAATGATGATGCATTATATTTACATGGACAGTGGTAAGATTAAAATGAAACAAGTAGACACCATAGGTGTCGATAGCACTAAAGAGGTGCGAATATAAGGAGTAAAGAGCGTCATTTTTTAGGAGCAAAGAGCGTCCTCGAGTACGTACTCAAGTATTAAGGCTATGGAGTCTTAAAGTACTTTTTAGCCAGAAGTATTAAGGCTATGGAGTCTTAAAGGACTTTTCAGCCAAAAGTATTAGGCTATGGAGTCTTAAAGGACTTTTCAGCCAATACAAAAGGCTACGGATTCTTAAAGGGACTTTTTAGCCAGTATGATCACAAGATGATTACATGAAAGACATGATATGCAAATGATTGCATAATGAAAGCATAACCATGATAGAATAATTGTTATGCAAATGATGGCATGATGAAAACATGACCATGATAGAATACATGTTATGCAAATGATGGCATAATCAAAGCATGACCATGATAGAGCACATGATATGCAAATGATTGCATGATAAAAACATAACTATGATAAAACATATGTTATGTGAATAATTACATGATGAAAGCATGTACATGACAGAGAATACGATAGCATGATATATGATTTACATGATAAAGATGATACATGATTTACATGATAGAAATGATACATGATTCATATGATAGATATGATACATGACATATATGGACATTGTGATATACTTACCATGCTATAGAGAAAACAAATTGCACTTTATATGGCATAATGTATTACGTCACTCATGTTTAAATAAATAAGTTTAACCACCTCACTATGTTCGTACTGAGCGTGTGTTTGATTCACACATAGGTTAAGTTGGAGCAATATTTGAAGAGGAGTTGAGCATGTTGATCAAGCTTCAATCTGCAAAACATCAGTAAGATATTCTAGCTTATGATAATCTCTAGTGGGCATGTAACTATTTATTTGCTAGTAGAATATGATGCATGAAATTAAATTAAATGATAGTTTCATTAATCGATTTCAATGATAAATCATAAAAAAAATTTACAAGAAAGATTTCATAAGTTAAGATTTCTTTAAACGACTCCATAACATCTTTAATGTATAATCGGTTTACGAGTATACGTTAAGGGTGTTACATTTATTATGCTTGGATAGAGGTTAGGCTATGTAGGTTAAGTCACACAAACAAGCTTTTATACTGATGCATGGTATTCGGAACATACTTGAACTTAAATATACATAAGCATTTGAACAACATATCATTTTAATCGATTGATAATCAAATAACAGAAGAAAGACGTTACTTAATTCAGTAATTTTCTTATAAGCTTTCTGGGTTCCTTTTTAACTTAGCCTATTAGCCCGTAAATTTCTTGTTGTTTAAGGCATCAATCATCATTTACTACATCATGAATTTCTTGGCATATAAGACATTTATGCACAACATGTCACTTTCATAAATTTCTTGACACTCAAGGCATCACACATAGCAAATCAAGTCATGGTTTTCTTATTACGCAAGTTATCTAACATGATATATTCTAGATAGATGGTACTTATCACATAAGTTATCCTACATGGAAACTTAGAAGCAAGTGATACTTGTTACACAATCTATCTATCATAGCATATAATGGGTATGGTTATTTTCCATATAAGTTATTTAAACATAGCATTTCTTAGATATTATTACTTATTTCATAAGTTATCAGACTAACATCTCTTCACGCAAGTTAACTATCATATATAATATCAAACGTATCAAGTCATGTATATGAAATAATCATATACACTTAAAACATTCCACTACATACTTGTTTACATGTAAAATAGTCCCGATTTATGTATATACATATATATTTTTGAAGCAACCCTCTATATGCTTAAGTTTATCTAAAACAGTCTGCTAATCATAGGTTCATAATTTATGTATATCAAACTCGTTCCTTACATTTTTGAATTTATGCAAAACAGTCACCGATCACATATACACATCTAGGTATTCAAAATCAGTCCAATACATTCTTATTTTCATACAAAACAGTCCATCAATCATGTTTACACATTTATATAATTAAAATAGTCCACAACGTTCTTAAATTCATACAATATAGTCCATCAATCATGTTTACACATTTATATAATCAAAACAGTCCACAACATTCTTAAATTCATACAATACAATCCAATTCATTTCGAGCATTGTATCTCACTTACATATATTATTTATCATATAATTTATCAAACACAACATCTCATAGTTAAAGTACCTGAGCCTAAAATAATCCTTTAACTTAAAGAATGTACCAAAATCACATTGTAAGCTTATTTCTTATCATACAAGTTTTAAGATCATGACACTAGTATAATTAAACATTTTATCAACACATACTATTTAATCAAAAACTTGAACAAAAGTCTCATAGGTCTATTTTACTTATTATACAATTTATTGTCAGAATTTATTATTTTAATTTATGACTTTCATTATTACCCATTTGAAGAGCATCAATCATAATGTATACAACATAACCTACTTGTCATTTAAGATATCCACCATAGCATATCATAAGCATAAATTACTTGCTATATAAGAAATCAAAGTAATTTTTTTATTTATTAAAAATTTCTTTAATTTGTCTTTAACTTAGCCTTGAGGATCTAGTATCAGCCTAGGTATACGAATCCCCAACCAATTATCGCCAAAAGATGGTACTCATAGTACCGTTCAATCCCTTCTACTTCGCCAAGTGACCACAACACTACCCTCCTACTGTCGCCAAATAAGGATCGTAGTCCACCCCAACACGAGCTCTATGGACTCTATGGCATGCCAACTATACCTATGACTGACTCGAAACCAAGGCTTTTCACAAAAATCTTATCTTATCAGAATTAGGATTTATCCTAACTCCTTATTCATATAGTCACGAACTTGCCACATTCTTATCGAATATGAGCATTGCTCCATATTTTTGCTATCATGCCATCAGGGCTTACTTCATAGTATTATAAGTTCACCCATGTGTGTCATTCGAACATAGTTAGCACTTCAAATATATTTTACCATAATCAGAATATCAATGATCATAGCTTTTGATTTTTTATTTCAAGTACATGTATACATATATATATATATATATATCATATATGTTGCGCGTAATAAGTGCTACGCAAATGTGCAAGTATACACGTCGCAAGTTATAGTATAAAGGATATCGTCTCCACAGGGATTGGTGCCACTTCAAGAATCTAGTCTCTTGCACTGTAAAAAGTAAAAACACAAATAAAGGATTATAGGAGTTTAACTCATAACTAATCTAGAAAGCAATAAAGTAAATGAATAGATGAGATCAATTGAGAGAGAGATAGGCTAGGTTATCGTGAGTTGAGGTGTGATAGCCGATTGGATCGTCTTGGTAAAAGAGTGCACGGGCAACTCAGTTGTCGTGCAACTTGCACAACGAGGTTGCCTTGGCAACTAATCGATGGTTGCCTGGGCAACTAGTTGGGCAACTACTTGGGCGTCTGGGCAGCAACCTTCAAGGTTCGGCAGAGCGTTCTTCAATGGTTTCTTCTTATCCCTAAGTCGAAACTCTAGCTACTTGTGCATGCCATGATAATACATCTCTGCGTGAATCAAGGGTGAACAACAACCAATCTTGCGCTCCTCTTAGCCGTTGAAATCCTTAACTTATTCCTAAGCTGGATTAATCTTCACCATCAATAGATTGAATAAAGATCATATTCATTCGTTTCTTGAATCTAACTCTCCCGATATTAGATAAATAGATGAAATTACGAGATCCTCTCCCAATTCACTCGCAAACAAGAATAAGAATCAAGAATGAATAAACCTTGAAATAGAAAAGTGCAAACTCTTATTACCTAAACAAAAACCAATAGTTTCTCACAACCATAAAACACAATAACCATAGCCAAGTAGATTTAGTTCATGGATAGGTTCCAAAGAAACACAAGATAATTAATCCCTAGCATGACCCCAATCGAACAAGAAAGAAAAGGATGAAGAATGAGGCTTGTTGAAACCCTTCTTGCCCTAGATGCTTGTTGAAAATTCTCTCCTCTTGCCCTCCTTGGACTTGTCGAAATTTCCCTCCCTTGCTCTCTATAGATTTTCGAAATCTCCATCTTATTTATAGGGCTAGGCCAAAGTCCTTCTTTGAGGAGGAAGTTAAGTTGGAATTAAATTATCTTTAAAGAATATAACTCTTTATTATAATTGTATTCCTACTAGAACTTCTCCTATCTTCTTGGAATTTAATTCTTCTTTAATCTCTGCATGACAATCAAATTCCTTTGGGTTTGGGCTTTGCTCCACGTCATCTTGGGCTTGTCTAGTCATCAATTTCGACTACCATATCACCTTTTCTCTTGTCGACAATTGCCCTGGCAACTGGCTCGGCGTCTCCTTCATGTATTGCCCTGGCAACTAGCTCGGCATATCCTTCATGTATTGCCCTGGCAACCAGCTCTAGCCTTGCTTTGGCAAGTGATCCTGCACATACACACAAAACACACCAAAGCAGCATCTTTTCCCACAAAAACTACCAAGTTATGTAATCAAGCTCAACGATGGAAGGAAACATGGATTAATGCATGAATGGCTAATTATGCAACTAATATGGGCCTAAGTCTAACAATAATATGAGTAAAAAGGGTAAAAATAGTACTTTTGAACACTTATCACACCCCCAAACTCGAACTATTGCTTGTCCTCAAGCAATGCCACCTCATTATTACCTGCCAAGACTTCAATTTTCACAAACTTAGCTTTGAACTTGATTTCAATTCTCTGAACCGAGGCATAAAGTATGATTGGCTTTTTATTTTTTCGGAAAACTTAGGAATTACTCGGAATCAAACTATAATGTTTGTGAGTGTGTGCGGAGTTGTGTGCAAGTTGATTTTTCGATTCTATGCAAACAATAGGTTTTCAAATTACTTTATTGGGTTCTTTTTAACATGTTTTAACTAGAGCCAGTTTTGGGTACCTCTAGTGTTTTGTTTTTAGTTTTATTAAGTTAATTTATTCGACTAGAGCCGGTTTCGGGCACCTCTAGCTATCAAATTTTTTAACACATACTAGAGCTAGTTTCGGGCACCTCTAGTGAAAAAAAATTTTTAGCACATGCTAGAGCCAATTTCGGGCACCTCTAGCATTCATCCAATTTTTATCTTAATCCCCCAATTTCGGGTACCTCTAGCATTCCTTAAATCAATCAAACCACAATAGTGTTTCATCAAAATTAGCATCATAGTAAAATTCTAAGTTTTTCCATGGTTATCCTAGAATAAAAATTATATCAATTAAGTGCATTGGCAAAGTCATCATCGGATATTCATCAAATCTAAGCAATTCTTGTTCCAATTAAAGGCATGGCAAGCAATTTATGTATCCTAAATGTAATACTTAAGATGAATGTAACTAAACATGGTAACTATTAATAACAATCCCCCCCCAAACTCGAGCGAGGCATTGTCCTCAATGCTTGCATTAAAAAATAAAAATAACAAAAAATAAAATGCATAGGACTTACTCCGAGAGTTCGTCATCGTAGATGATTAGTTTCCTTTTGGTCAGTGTCTTGATTCTCTTGCTTGAACGCGATGGTTGTTTTCTTGTTGCCGGTGGTGGAATCGATCCTCGTACGAGGTTGTCCTCATCGTCCTCTTCATCAATGTTATTGGCTTTTCGCTTGGAGGATTCAATTGATGTGGTCTTTAGCTTTAGTTGTTGTGGCATCTTCAGGGTTGGTTGCCGTGGCATCAGCTTGTGCGGGCACGATGTAGGTTGCCGCGGCATCTTCTTCATTGGTTGTCGGGGCAAGGATCTCGGCAGTAAATTTCTTTAGCATAGTAGTTATGAGTCTTGTTGTGAAAAAGAAAACAAAGAAAACCTGAAAACTAAAGATAATGAAGAAAAATAAAATATCTCCTAAAAAATAAAAATGAACATAAAAAAAAGAAAAAGAAAAAGAAAATATTGAAAGGAGAGCATGCTCATGCATCTCCTAAAGTGACCACTTCTTTGTTACGTTCCACATGGGCACCATTGTAGTGCTTCAATCTTTGTCCATTAACTTTGAATTCATGGTTGTCAGAGATGGACTTGATTATCACGGCACCATGGGATAATGGTTTGACGACTTTGAATGGTCCCGACCATCTTGATTTCAGCTTTCCCGGGAAAAGTTTTAGCCGAGAATTGAATAGGAGAACTAGTTGCCCTGGTGTGAATTGTTGTGGCAATAGTTTCTTGTCGTGCCATCGCTTTGTTTTCTCCTTGTAGATTCGTGCATTGTTATAGGCGAGTGCACGGAATTCTTCTATCTCGTTGAGATCCATCAAACGCTTTTGTCTGGCACTTTCCCAATCCATATTCACGGTCTTGATTGCCCAGTATGCCTTGTGCTCGATTTCCACCGGTAGATGGCATGTTTTGCCATAGACAAGTCAGAAGGGGGACATACCTAAGGGTGTTTTGAATGCAGTGCGATATGCCCAAAGTGCGTCATCTAGTCTTAATGACCAATCCTTCCTTGAGGGATTTACAACTTTCTCAAGTATACCCTTCAATTCCCGGTTGGAAATTTCTACTTGCCCGTTGGTTTGTGGGTGATATGCCGTGGCGATCTTGTGTGATATGCCGAAGCATTGCAACATCTTGGCAATTAGTTTGTTGTCAAAATGCTTGCCTTCGTCACTGATAATTGCTCTCGGCATCCCAAACCGTGTAAATATGTTTTTCTGCAAGAATCGTTGTACGGTCTTGGAATCGTTGTTGGGAACTGCAGCTGCCTCAACCCATTTAGACACGTAGTCGACGGCAAGTAAGATGTAGAGGTTGCCGAATGAAGATGGGAAAGGTCCCATAAAATCGATCCCCCACACATCGAACAATTCCACCTCGATGATGTTCTGGAGTGGCATCTCATGTAGTCTAGAGATATTGCCCGTCCTCTAGCAACGATCACATTGCTTGTAAAAGTCTTGGGCATCTTTGTACAATGTTGGCCAATACAAACCAGATTGCAAAACTTTGGCCGCAGTACGAGTTCCTCCAAAATGTCCTCCATAGGGTGAAAAATGGCATTGCCGGAGTACATTCTGTTGCTCTTCTTCAGGGACACATCGGCGTATAACCTGATCTGCACATTGTTTAAACAGAAGAGGCTCGTCCCAAAAGTAATGCTTAGCATCATGGCGAAACCGCTTATTCCCTTGGTGAGTAATGCCATAAGGTAAAATACCACAAACAAGGAAATTAACTAAATCCGTGTACCAGGGTATTGCCGAGGCATGTGCTGTCATGGCGACTGCTCCCAGAATTGCCGAGGCGTGCGCGTTAAAGACTGCTGCGGCGTCGAGAGTTGCCGAGGCATCGAGGGTTGCCGAGGCATGCGCGTCCATGGTTGCCGAGGGAACTAAAATTTGTTCATCCGGGAATGCATCACATATCTCTATATCCGCGTCCTCCTCCCTATTGCCTTCTTGTGTAGCATCAACATTTTGATCAGCTTCTTTTCCTGGTCAATTGACTAGCCAATTTGCCTTTTCTTGTTGTTCCTCATCGAACGGTTCTTCATACTCCTCAGGTTTCTCTTGATCGGCAATGTAGTTGCCGAGGCAACTGAATTCCTCGTTGAAGTTAAACTCTGTCGTGGCATGAAGAAGTTGGCATTCTTCTGGATCATCGGCATGCCTTAGTGTTTGGAACACATTTAGTTTAACTTGCTGGTCATTCACCCTCATTGTGAGTTCTCCCTTTTCAACATCGATCAAGGTTCTCCTTGTTACTAGGAATGGTCTCCCGAGAATGATGGGTGCATGCTCATCTGCTTCACAATCCAAGACAATAAAGTCAGCGGGAAAAATAAATTTATCAACTTTTACCAGTATGTCCTCGATTTTTCCCTCTGGATGCACATAGGATCTGTCGGCTAGCTGCAGCATAACTGTTGTAGGTCTTGCCTTCCCGATTCCTAGTTTCTGGAAAACTGATTTAGGCATCAAGTTTATGCTAGCCCCAAGGTCGCATAGTGCTTTCCTGATATAGTGGTTTCCAATGGAACAGAGTATTGTGAAACTTCCGGGATCCTTCAACTTGGGTGGCATACGATTGTGCAATATTGCCATGCATCCCTCTGTTGCGGCAACTGTTTCAAACTCTCCTAGCCTTGTTCTCTTGGACACAATGTCTTTAAGAAACTTGGCATAGTTTGGCATTTGTTCAATTGCTTCCACCAATGGCAAGTTGATGTGGACTTGCTTTAGGATATCAAGAAACTTCTTGAATTGGTATTCTTGCTTTTGTCGCTTCAACCTTTGTGGGAATGGTGGTGGAAGTTAGATATCTTCGATCCTTTCATTGGTTTGAAACTTGATTGACGGCATTGCCAGGACAACTGGAGTTGCCGAGGCGTTATCAACTGGGGTTGCCGAGGCATGCTTATCGCAATTTGCCGAGGCGTCTTTATCGTCGGTTGCCGAGGCATGCTTATTGCCGGTTGCCGCAGAAATTCCTGGTTCAACATCTGAGGCTTTGCCGCTAGGTTCGTCTTGATCTTTTTGTGGAGTTTTGTTTGACGAGCGGGTTTGAACCTCTCTAAGTTGTTGGCCACTTCTAGTGGTGATTGCCTTACATTGCTCATGGCCAGTTCCTCTTGCGACTTCAGTATCGCTAGGTAAACCTCCTTGCGGTCTAGTATTCAGATTTTGAGCAAACTGTCCGACTTGATTTTCCAATGATTTGATTGCCGCCTCTTGGTTTTGCAATCTCATCTCGGTCCTGTTAATAAAAGCATCAGTTCTTTTTATGAAATTACTATTCTCAGCCATATAAGATTCAGTTTTCATCATAAAAGCATTTAGAGAATTTTCCAAAGAACTAGATGTCGTCGGTTGTTGTTGTGGAAACTGTTACCGTGGCATATTCTGCTGGAATCCCGATGCTTGTGCATTCTGATTATTCTGGTTTAGAGCATTGTTGGGATTACTACATGAGAAATTTGGGTGCTTCTTCTAGGCTGGATTGTATGTATTGGACATCACATTGTTGTTCCGATTGTAATTCCCCACATAGAAGCTGGATTCCGGATTCTGCATACATTCAGAAGAATTATGGTTATCACCACATAATTCACAAAAAGAATCCATTACCTTGACCTCATGTGTGTTGTTTGGTTTTTGCATGTTCTGGACCATCTTAGTTAAAGTGGCCAATTGTGCCGAAATTGAATCTGATGATCCTAGTTCATGTATTGTGGCTTGGCGTCTAACTCATCCTCTTCTAGTAGATAGGAATTGATAATCATTCTTGGCCAGCCTGTTTAAAATTTGCATTACTTCCTCCGGTGACTTATCTAGGAGTATGTCGTTTACCGAGACATCTAGCATCATCCTTGTTGGTGTATTCACGGCGTTGTAAAACATTGTTACTTGAGTCCACACCGGGAATCCGTGTAGGGGGCATCTGTGTAGAAGTTCTCTATATCGCTCCCAAGCCTCGTACATGGATTCATTATATGTCTGCCGAAAAGAAGTAATGTCGTTACGAAGCTTATCAGTCAAATTTGTAGGATTAAACCGAGCAAGGAAATCACGACAAAGATCGGTCCAAGATGTTATTGATCCGGCAGGAATGCTATTCAACCATGCTTTCGCCCTATCCCTCAGTGAATAGGGGAATAATCTTAATCGTAAGACATCGGGGGTGACTCCGTGTATTTTGAACGAGTTGCAAATCTCGAGGAAAGATTTCAAATGTTGTCATGCATCTTCAGTTGCTGAGCCGCCAAATTGACCTATTGTGTTGATCATATTAAACATTACCGGTTTCAACTCAAAGTGGTCGGCTTCAATTTCAGGTGCGACAACTCCTGGGTTAAGTTCATCTAGATCTTCTTCAAGATAGTCTCGAATAGTTCTGTTTCGTGCAAGAATCACTCCTCCTTCTGTTGGAACATCTTGATGCATATTGTCGTCTTGATTAGCCATTGCTACTCTTATCCTTCGTCTAAGTCTTTGTAAGATTCGTTCGATTTCTGGATCAAAGGGATATTCTGGTGAAGTCGGTCTCGCCCTGGTCATATACCAATGCAAAACCAAAGTTTGTTAGCCCTTTGAATTTTAAACAAGAAAAATAAAAAGAAAGTGCAAGAAAATAAAAACAAAGTCGCTATTGCCAGTCCCCGGCAACGGCACCAAAAACTTGTTGTGCGTAATAAGTGCTACGCAAATGTGCAAGTATACACGTCGCAAGTTATAGTATAAAAGATATCGTCTCCACAGGGATTGGTGCCACTTCAAGAATCTTGTCTCTTGCACTGTAAAAAGTAAAAACACAAATAAAGGATTATAGGAGTTTAACTAATAACTAATCTAGAAAGCAATGAAGTAAATTAATAGATGAGATCAATTGAGAGAGAGATAGGCCAGGTTATCGTGAGTTGAGGTGTGATAGCCGATTGGATCATCTTGGTAAAAGAGTGCACGGGCAACTCAGTTGTCGTGGCAACTTGCACAACGGGGTTGCCTTGGCAACTAATCGATGGTTGCCTGGGCAACTAGTTGGGCAACTACTTGGGCGTCCGGGCAGCAACCTTCAAGCTTCGGCAGAGCGTTCTTCAATGGTTTCTTCTTATCCCTAAGTCAAAACTCTAGCTACTTGTGCATGCCTTGATAATACATCCCTGCGTGAATCAAGGGTGAACAACAACCAATCTTGCGCTCCTCTTAGCCGTTGAAATCCTTAACTTATTCCTAAGCCGGATTAATCTTTACCTTCAATAGATTGAATAAAGATCATATTCATTCGTTTCTTGAATCTAACTCTCCCGATATTAGATAAATAGATGAAATTACGAGATCCTCTCCCAATTCACTCGCAAACAAGAATAAGAACCAAGAATGAATAAACCTTGAAATAGAAAAGTGCAAACTCTTATTACCTAAACAAAAACCAATAGTTTCTCACAACCACAAAACACAATAATCATAGCCAAGTAGATTTAGTTCATGGCTAGGTTCCAAAGAAACACAAGATAATTAATCCCTAGCATGACCCCAATCGAACTAGAAAGAAAAGGATGAAGAATGAGGCTTGTCGAAACCCTCCTTGCCCTAGATGCTTGTCGAAAATTCTCTCCTCTTGCCCTCATTGGACTTGTCGAAATTTCCCTCCCTTGCTCTCTATAGATTGTCGAAATCTCCATCTTATTTATAGGGCTAGGCCAAAGTCCTTCTTTGAGGAGGAAGTTAAGTTGGAATTAAATTATCTTTAAAGAATATAATTCTTTATTATAATTGTATTCCTACTAGAACTTCTCCTATCTTCTTGGAATTTAATTCTTCTTTAATCTCTGCATGGCAATCAAATTCCTTTGGGTTTGGGCTTTGCTCCACGTCATCTTGGGCTTGTCTAGTCATCAATTTCGACTACCATATCACCTTTGCTCTTGTCGACAATTGCCCTGGCAACTGGCTCGGCGTCTCCTTCATGTATTGCCCTGGCAACTAGCTCGGCATATCCTTCATGTATTGCCCTGGCAACTAGCTCTAGCCTTGCTTTGGCAAGTGATCCTGCACATACACACAAAACACACCAAAGCAGCATCTTTTCCCACAAAAACTACCAAGTTATGTAATCAAGCTCAATGATGGAAGGAAACATGGATTAATGCATGAATGGCTAATTATGCAACTAATATGGGCCTAAGTCTAACAATAATATGAGTAAAAAGGGTAAAAAAAATAGTACTTTTGAACACTTATCAATATACAAAGTTCTAAATTTTATATCCCTTTTCTTAGTCATATGGTAGCATGGCAAGGTCACTCATCAAACATACATAGACTTAGTTTTGAACATAGATTCATAATTATATCAACATATAAACAAGTTCATAAGTTATCACATCATATTAGAATCTAAATAGAACATTGGTTTACATCCTTATAATCAAATGATCATGACTCATTTCATAGTATAACAACCATTTTCAATCAATTGAAGCTTTCGAATATATCTTATATTTTAAAGTATGTCAATCACATATATTTGTTTAAATTGATTAAACAAGACTTAAGGTGTAACATATCAATCACATATAACAACACACATACATGACTTTCCATGTGATCAAGTACTTAACCAAACTGTATATTATAAATACTTTAAATTTAAAACACTTACCTTAGATCCAAGCTAGATTTTAAACATAACTTAGCCCAAAATTAAAATATCAATTTAAAATGATGAAGCATGCTCGGGAAGGTTACGAGCCTGTCCTGAGACTTTAAACTACACTCATAGATTTTCCAAGCTAGTTTTGTTCCCGAATTACAATTCCTTTCTACTTTTCTACATCTTGGTCTACTCGATGCCTTACTTCATCAATCCCATCTTGGTCTAAGTAAAACAAGGATTACAACTATATATTAGAATCAATTATGATATCCAACCATTCACAAACAATCCACCAAGGTCCTTAGGTATACACAACAGCCCTAATATCATAGAAGTACAAATCCATGTACCAAAACAGCCCTACATACTTTTCATGTATCAAAGACAGTCCAAATTCCATGTATACACATATAATTTATACAAGACATACCCTTATCTTTATGTGTATGCCCAAAATAGTTTATCATGCATTTTTACTCATGAAAAACAGTCCCTAATTTTGCATAATAGCCCCTATATGTATTCTTGAAGCACTTTTCTTGTTTAATTATTCAAAATAGAGCAGCATACGTGCATATACTTACAAAACAGCCCGGTTACATTCGTATTTATTTGTTCACACAAGATAGGACATTAAAAATATATACATATATTTTCATATACATTAAAACAGTCCCCTAGGATTCATATAATCAAAATTCTGTCCTGTTTTCACATATACTCGAATTCATGCTCAAATCAGTCCAATTTGTTCACAAAACAGCCCTAATAATTTACCAAACAATTCCAACACATTCAAATTTCAATTGAACAGTTCTAAACATTATTCACATGACCAATTAAACCCTTAATTCGCACATACATGTATGGTTGTACAAAACAGTCTTGTTTTGTTTAACAGACTATCATTCAAATTAAGCTCAAACATCAAGTTTATAAATGTCAAGGACCTATTCGAACAGCTCCTAACTTATTATCCATGTCCCATTTCATGTAATTCAAGTATTTTTACTATTTAAAAGCACCAAAGTTTATATAGATATAACATAAAATCTTAAAATCATCCAATATCATCAATACATCATTCGGCTAGCTTAAAGGAAATCACACACACACATATATATGTTTCTAACAACCAAATTCTCCATAACATATGTAACAAAACATAAGATTCCATCCAGCATGCTAGTCTTAATATAGAAAAGAAGGTAAATAGCTTTTACCTTGAACTAAAAATTCACAACAAGGAACTAGCTGATTGCACCTAAGCTTTTAAGTATGGTGAAATTCTCTCATTCTTTCTCTCCAAATTCGGTTGATAGAAAAAAGAAGATGAAAGGGATAACCCTTAATCATCATCACCGAATCTCTCCCTCATTTCTCTAATTCAAGGACACATGTAATAGCACACTCTAAAATTTCATTAGCATGCAAACATTCATCCATTAATGTTTTACGGTTTGGTCCTCTAATTTCGAGCACTAAATCTTTATTTCTTTTCAATTTGGTCCTTAACTTTTAATTAAACAAGATTACAAAATAGATCATGATATACATGGTGTATGCAATACTAACATTATACTAGGCCATATTTTGGGTATTACATGTTCGTAGCTATAGTGATCTGGATATGGTCCATTCAACCCGACGGCTGTGTGAACATTGGTAAAATAAGGCTTTGTTGTCCATCATGTAGATGATGTATGGATTTATTTATATATGATGTATGGATGTTAGATGATAGCTTATGAATATATTGACTCGATAGGCTGAGTGAGCTCGAGTAACTTGATAGGATAAGTGGCCTCGAGTATGCCAAAGCATTGTGTAACATGTAAGACTTCTTTTAGATTTAATGATGCCTTGAGATAGGTGATCTAAGAACTCTAGCTTGTTTAGGCTAGATGATGACTTGTAGATAATGAAACCTTATCTATGCTCATTTTATGATATTCATGAATTGTGGTAGAGTATAAATGTGTCACTGAGCTTTGCAAGTGCAGCGTTCGGAATCGTTGTTTTCGTTCGCAGGTTAGTAGGTTGATCGTGGTCGAGGAGCACATCGAGAAAGGATTTCCCAGCACCGCATCGCTTCGCTTCAGAGTATCGTACTTAATGTTTAGTTTTGGGCTAATGTATTCATGGGACTTTACAGTGGTTGAGTCTGTAAACTCTATTTGAAACATTATTTTGATATACGGTGTTTTAAACTTGGAGCTTCTGTTTTGTAAACTTATTTATAATGCTTATTTAATTACATGGATTTATGGATGATATTATGTTTTGAAAATGGTTAATTCTAAGGTTTTAAATAGGAAATTTTGTTGGGTCAAATTTGGGTGACCCGAATGTAGCGCTTCGGATCTGAATCGGGGCGTTATAGTCGTCATTTGATTGGTTGATTAATTTTATTTAATTACATTAAAATTAGGACCAAATTGATATACTAGGTAAATTACAAGGACCAAATGTGTAATTATATAAATTTTCCTTAATTGCCACATCAGCTCTTCTATTAAATTTTAACGGCTGGTGGTCAAAATAGGAGCACTTTAATAGTTCAAAGGTCTAATTAACAAATTTCTTAATTGGGTGGTCAAAATAGGAACGACCCCATTGTTTGGTGGCCACCTGTATAGTTTACTTTTTTTGCTTGCTCGACTCCAAGATTATTAGGTCTAGTGTTATGTTTTATAATGGAGGTAAGTACTTCTTCAAATTCCAAACAGAACCAAATATGCACCGACAGATATCTCTAAAAAAAACTTAAGGGTATCATAAATCTTTGAATTTTTGAAAAAAAAAATCAATTAAGTTCTTGAACTGTTTTTGCACTCAATTAAGTCCTTATACTCAAGGAAATGGAACGTCTAGAAAAATCTCGCTCTCGAAGAAGACCAAACTCATCGGCGCAGCAAGAAAGACAACCTACCAGAAGAAGACACAACAAGGAAAAACCCTATAGACCCAGCGTTGTTGTATTCGTGGACTGTGTAAGTAAAAGGATCCCTCGTTCAGCTATAAAAGAAGCATTTTCAGCATACGGAAGAGTTCTTGACGTTTACATCGCTTACAATAATCCAGGCAGGATCAATAGGAGGTATACTTTCGCCTTTGTAAGATTCTCATCTCGAAAGGAAGCAATGAAAGCAGTTAAGCTAGCCTATAATAGAAGGATGGATGGTTTTTACGTAAAAGTCTTCATGGGCGGCAACCAGACAAAGAAGGTCACAACGACAACCTTAAAGAAGGCACAATGGTAAAACCAGACTCTTCCAAGAAGGTCGATTACTTTAAGTTTACTGATAGAAGATCGTGCATGGAGGCGTTAATGGCTAAGTCGTTATCCGGGACAGGAGGTTCTAAAAAAGATAATTCCAAAGAAGGGACCAGTAAACCAGTCGCCAATACCAACGAGGAGCATCTAACCATCCAACCCTTCCATTTTAGTATACCAGAGAAGGACACTATTTGGTTAAAAAGCTGTTTAGTCGGCCAAATTAAAGGTATGTATGACGCCAACTTTGTTGAACAAATTCTAAATTCAGAATGTTTTAAGGTAAAAGTCAGCCACTGGTCGGGGTTCTATATAATCATACAATTTGTCGAACTTGAACAGGTTCAGATCTTTCAGGACCTCAAAACATCTATGCTCGATTCTTGGTTTATGGATATCGACACATTACAGCATTTCTCGTTAAAGAATAAGCTCAAGGTCCGGGTGTCCTTGAAGTATTTTCCCCTAGTGTCTTCGAACGACGAAGTTTTTAGATCAATTATTAGTAGATGGGGCACCATCCTTAAAATCGACGAGGACACGTCACTGAAAAATAGATTTAACGTCGCTTGTGTCCTTATCGAAGTCAAATATACATCTCAGACGTCCCTAAGTCTGCTAATATCTTCATTAATGGTGTTTGTTACAACATTACAGTTTCAGTAGTAGAGTTTGAGGATGAGAGAAGATAGATTGATAAAAAAGAAACGAGGGCCAGCACGGAGAAAATCAAGCAGATTCTTGTTATAAAGAAAACAGCTGGCGCATTGAAGATTTCGGTCAAAATAATTATCAACGGGCAGCTGAGGACATTTCCAAGACCTTGGAGAGCGTTTCTAACGATCTCTCTGATGAAGGTTTAAACGCTCGTGACAAATTTGATGCCATCCAAGTGGACAACTCTAAGCAAGCCCAACCAATTAACCAACCAAAAGTTATCAACAATCTTATAGATGTTCCAATACGGTGCGTTTCAAAATCCTCTAAGGAATTATTGGCTCCAGTGATCTACGTGTGCTGACTCTGGATAAAGAGACTGGGCTGTTCACCATCAAGCCCAAAAGTATAAAAAATGTAAGAGCCTAGAATACCAACCTCTTCAGATCTATGATTGACAGGCTGCAAGCTAAGACATCTAAGAAACACGGCCAGAGCAGACCTAAATCAGGAAAGACAATGGCGGAGGCACCAGCACCCTCGGAGTTTCTGGAAAATCCCAAAGGAAGGAAGGCCACTCCTTCTAATCCGGAGAAAGAGGATGCAATAGTAGCTGAAGCAAGGCTCACCCTAGAAGTATGTAATCTGGCTGGTATCCATTTTGAGACGAGTAACGAAACGGTTTGCGCAAGATTAGCCCAACTCGTTTTAGAAAATTCTAAACTCGACTAAAAAATCGGTGGTGTTCCTGATTACTCGAGTGGATGTTCATGTTATTATGTCATCTCAATCCCTTTTTCATTCTTGAAACATCAGGGGGCTAGGAAAATTTGAAAAAAAGCCTCTTTGAAAAGAATAATTCGTTCTAGTAAGGCCAAAGTTTTCTTTATCCAGGAGACAAAATTACAGAGTGTCGACGATAGAACCAAAAAATCCCTGGGCGGGAGATCTTCAAATTTTAGCTTCATGGTACTGCGGGTGGGTTAATAACCATGTGGGATCCAAATTTCTTCGCTATGGATGCTTCATTCATCGAAACTAGGTTTATCTCGATTGTGGGTATGTTCTCCCCTTCAAATTTAAAATGCTTATTGATAAACGTTTATGCCCCTAACGATTGCAATAGAAGACAAGAGGTTTTCTCTACTATATCTTCTCTAGCAGCCAGTCTAAATTACCGATCCTATTGGGCGGCAATTTTAATATAATGAGATGTTTAGAAGAGAAAATGGGTGTCACAATCCAAAAAAATACAATGGCTGCCTTCTCTAATTTCATCGAGGAGTTGAACCTCATAGACCTGCCTCTACATGACAGAAAATTTATATGGCCGAATTTGCGAGATCCCCCCTCCTTTAGCAGATTAGAACGATTCTTGATGTCTACGGAGGTGGATGCACTTTGGCCAAGTATATTTCAACAGGTTCTACCGAGGAGTCTTTCTGACCACAATCCCATCTCTATATCAATTTCTATCGATCAATGGGGACCAAAGGTATTCAAATGGTTCGACCACTGGCTAGAAAACAAGGAGTTAATGGAACAATTACAATTCTCGCGTGTTTCTTTCAAAGGAAGGGGCATCATGGCATTACTCCGCCTTTGCAAAGTTTTAGCCAAAGTCTGGATGAAATCCAATTAAACTAAGGACCCAGACATAATCCAGCCCATCGAAATCAAATGCCAGCTAATCAAGAATGATATTGGCAGAGGTGTGGACGTACAAAAAATCCATGGAGTTGAAACAACTTCGATTCAAATTATGGTCCCGTACTAGAATTGAAGAACGTGAGTGGTTGCAAAAATCACGCCTCAAGTGGTTTGAAGTAGGGGATAAAAAACAAGGTATTTTTACCTAACTGCGTCATCTAGGAGAAGATCCAACTACATTGCTAATCTGAAAGTTGCGGACTCCTCTATCTCCATTCCAGCCGAGGTGAAAAAAGCTGTAGAAATCATTTCAAAAGTACCTATAATTCTAGTCAGACCATACCAGTAGCTAGGTTCGGATGTAATCTAAAATCCCTCACCTCTCAATCTGCTGCAAGTCTTGAAATACCTTTTAAATATGAGGAAATTTGGTCAGCTTTATCCTCATTGGATGGAAGCAGGGCTCTGAGGCCAGATGGATTCAATATGGCCTTCTTGAAACATTTCTGGCATCAATTGAGAGTTGAAATTTTGAGGTTCTTCGAGCAGTTCTACAAAGGGGAAATTCATAACCCATTGTTCAATCATTTGTTTATCGTCCTCATTCTGAAAGTCAAGCATCTGATTTTGATGGAGGATTTTAGACCCATAAGTCTCATGGGGAGAGTATACAAATTATTGGCCAAAGTTCTTGCTATTCGACTAAAATTTGTTGTTGGTGAAGTAATTAGTGAAACACAATTTGCATTCTGCCCTGAGAAGCAGATTTTAGACTGGGTTCGCATCTCTAATGAGATCATCGATTATACCAAGAAGAAAGGCCTCAAATGTGTTGTCTTCAAAGCAAATTTTTGTAAGGCCTACGATACAGTGGATTGGAAGTTCCTATTGTTCACTATGAAGCATATGGGTTTTGGTAACATTTGGTGCTCCTGGATTATGTCTTGTGTCTCTACTACCCGGGTTTCGATTCTTGTAAATAGATCATCCAATAATTCATTTTCCATTAGTCGCGGGCTTCGACAGGGATGCCCTTATCACCAATACTTTTCAACTTGATTGCTGAGGTGCTCAGTGCATTACTAAACAAGGCTAAGACTTCGGGCTTATTTGATAGAGTGCGGATTGGAAATAGTTTGGAAGGAATATCACATTTGCAGTTCATCGACGACCTCATAGTGTTTTGCGTAGCCAGTAAAACTGAGTTAAAGAATATCTTCGAATATTGAGGGGGTTGGAGTTGTTGTCGGGGCTAAAACTCAACCTTAAGAAATCCAAACTGCTCAGTGTTAATTTAGATGAATCTGTTATTAGAGATTGGGCGTCCAAGATGTTCGGCAAAAGTGAAAGTTTTCCGAGCACATGCTTGGGTCTTCCATTGGGCCAAATGAAGAATAATTGTGCTATGTGGGATCCGGTTGTGCAGAAAGTTAAATCAAAGTTAAAAGGGTGGAAAACCAAATTGCTCTCATTTGGTGGACGCACTACTCTGGTTAAATCGATCCTGTCTAATTTACCAATGTATTATATTTCCATTTTCAAGATGCCTGTTAAGATATCCAAGATTCTCACCAGTTTGATGGTCAAATTTTTGTGGGGTTCGTCTGACCACCGAGCAATCCATTGGATCAATTGGGAAACATTGTGCCTTCCCAAAAGGTGTGGTGGTCTGGGATTAGAAGACTTCAAAGATAAGAACAAGGCATTGCTGCTAAAGTGGATTTGGCATTACGGCTCGAAACTTGACAGCTTATGGCGCAGAATTATAAATGCCAGGTACGAGGATAATTAACAATTTATTTTGCCGCATAATCGCAGTAGTTCTAATAAATCTTTAATTTGGAGGAACATTTCTACCCTTCTCGCCTCTCCGAATAATACATTCACACATAACATCCGGTACATAGTTGGAAATGGTGAGAAGGTTCAATTCTGGAATGATATTTGGATAGGCGATTTGGCTCTGAAGAATGCATTCCCTAGAATATACGTTATTGCATGTCAAAAGAGTGGTGCCTTAGTTGATTTTGGTTCGGTAATCGAAGGAGTGTGGAGATGGAACATTCCCCTTAGAAGACGGTTGTTCGACTGGAAAAGAGGAGTGTGAGAGGTCTTCTACAATACTATTAAAGATTTCAGATCAGACCCTTCGCTACCTGATAGCATAAGATGGAAAGCAAACACTAGCAGCTTTTTCATAGTGAAATCCTGCAACTCATTAGATAATGCAAAGGTGGAATTAAAAGATGAGTGTTGGAATATCATTTGGACAAACTTAGTCCCACCTAAGGTGTCGGCCTTCACCTGGAAAGCAACCCAGGGTCGACTGCCAACAAAATTAAATCTGCACATTCGAGGTAATACTCACATTCCTTCTTTGTTGTGTCTTTTTTGTGGAGATGCTCTTGAAACCGCAGACCATTTGTTTTGTCAATGCAATATTATATGGAATATTTGGTAGAAGTGGTGTTCTTTGTGGGAAATCCATCTGATTATCCCCAGATCAGTGAGTAATCTACTAAAAGTCTGGGCACACTCCTCTCCGCCCAATTTACATGAATCCGTGTGGAAGCTTAGTATATTCTCCTTCATGTGGTTTGTTGGTTGTTTAGAAATGATATTGTTTTCAATGGGATTAAATTGGAAACAGCCCAGCTATATGATCTATGTACTCTTCGAATGATTTGGTGGTGTAAAAGGAATTGGCCAGGGCTAAGCATCGCAGTTTGTGATCTAGCCAACTGCCCTCAAAATTTCAGCCTTGTAAACTGCAAAAAAGTGCAGCAAATAAGGTTATCCTGGAGACCTCCCTGAGCGGAAAATTAAAGTTCAACACTGATAGAGCGGTAAATGGAAGTTGATAGAGCGGTAAATGGAAGTTATGGCAAAGCCGGGATAGGTGGTTGTTTGCCTAACGAAAGGTCGAGAAGCTTGGCTATCTTCTCAAAATCAGTAGGTGTCATGGATCCCACCTTTACGGAAATTATGGCTATCAAAGAAGCATTTTCGATATTCAGGAATTTCCGTTGGGCCAATAGTCATAAATTACATATTGAAACGGATAGCAAACTTTCGGTTGACTGGATTACTAATCCCCATCCAACTCCTACTGTGTTCAAAGAGTTAATCAGGTTATATTTTGGAGGTGTGCAAAGACATCGACTAGCAAATCTCATAAATACCTAGAGAGTGTATCTATGCGCGGATAACTTGGCAAAAAAAAGATACGACGTTCGGAATATTATTATGAGATGTGGCAACATTCATAGTCTCATTGGTTAACCTTTGTATGTTGTAACAGTGTGTATTATGGTGGGGTAATATCTCAAGAAAAAACTGTCAACAATTGATGGTCAAAATTAATTAGAGGGCTTAATTGATTTAATTTATTAGTTTAGGGCTTAATTAGGTGTAAAAAAAATTTAAAGAGACTTTTTTAAAAAAAATCAAGGGCTTCAAAACCCTTAAGCAAAAAAGACTAATCATTCATTTACCCTCAGATATCTCTAAAAAACACTAGATTTTTCTTGGAGCTTGAGAATTTTAAAAGGTTATATTAAAAATTTAAGAGTATAAAATTATAAAATTTTAGAATTACAAAATTAAATTATTAATAAAAATTAAAAATGTTTAAACTATATAAAAATTGAATTAAAAGATACGACCACCCGGCAATCATCGATCCGTCCCTCCCAAGCTTCAACAAAAAAAAATATCCTAATTTACACAAAATGATCTCTTTAGCTCTTGCCAGTTGCCAGTTATTTGTTGTTATGTTCCTTTAATCTACAAGTGTGAAGAAGAAAGCCCGCTACCACATTATTTGTTCCCATTCTACGGGAGTTGTTCCAGACACTTAACAAACTCCCAAATGTCATCTTCTTCACTAGCCTCTGCTGGATTATAGCGGTCGCTTCCAGAATGTGAAGCGCCTGAGGAGCTTGTTATCTCCACCATCACGGCGGCTCTCGCAG
This sequence comes from Hibiscus mutabilis, assembly GCA_019671005.1. Classification (NCBI taxonomy): domain Eukaryota; kingdom Viridiplantae; phylum Streptophyta; class Magnoliopsida; order Malvales; family Malvaceae; genus Hibiscus; species Hibiscus mutabilis. The sequence continues at coordinate 17,140,030 of CM033740.1, read as the reverse complement.
AATTTGTTGCCGCATTGTTGTGTCGTTCTACCGGGCGTCTATCGAATGCTCGAGCATTGCCCGATACGGCGTAGACTCGACACAGACTGAATTCATGTCTCAACTGGATTCAGAAACGGTAAACAAGCAAAAGATTGTTAAAAATGGAAGCTTTTTTTAATGCCGAAAAGAACTTCGCAAGTTGCAACTATTTAACATATGTTCACCTTGGAAACAGCAGACGCAGATGGATCGATGATTCTATATTCATTCATCTTCCATTTGGTTTTCCTCCCACAAGGGGCTTTCCCCTTATAAAATACCATCGTTTTCTTCATTCCGATCACTCGATCATCCAATGAGTAGACATATCCGGGAGATCCCCGCCGCCTTCCAATACCCCGAAGCCGTAGTTCGGTTCGGTCTCCCTCCTTGAGCTTCCTTCTCTTGTGCTGGTGTAAAGTAAAACCACTGCTCGGTGTCTCCTCTACAAAGCTCCCCTGCAAGCTCTGCAACCGTAAACACAAAATGAGAATTCTTGTTTAGTTATAGTAATCTGAGAACATGTAAAGGTGAAGAAAAGTGTATATGCATATACTTGGAAGGTCCCATGGCTCTACGTCGTAAATGTTGAGGAGTGGGATAACACGGTGCATATCTCCTCTTATGCCGTCTAACTGGTTACGTAGGTAGAATGAAACCAACTCTTCTTCGGTAGGAAAGAACCGAAAACCGACCGCCGCTGCCATTTTCCGATACGTAGCTTTATGTTTGTTTGTGATTGGAATGAGGTATCCTTGTAAAATGGAGCCGGTTTAAATAGCTTCTTTGCCGAGTAGATTTGGAAAAATGTTTTCGATGGTGGAAAGTGGAAACTTCCACACGGTTAGTGTGACACGGTCAACTTTTCAATATGTTCGTGTGATAATACATCAGCGTTAACTCATCATCAAGACTCAAAAGATTAGAAGATATATATACACACACACATCAAGCTCTTAGATTTCCTCTCCTCTATCATAAGTAAGGATGGATTAATATAAAGTTTAATGGGTTCAATTAATCCCGTTTAATATTGTTTTTTAAAAAATACTTTTAAGGCCAAAAGTACTTTTAAAGGGAGAAACAATATTAAATAGATAATTTTTTTTTAATTATGTTTAAAAAGTGCTTTTTATCTCAAACGTAAAAGTTGAAATATATAGTTCTTGCGGTCGGAAAAGTGCTTTTAGGACCTAAATTACAATTTTAACCTTCATTTGCTATTGTGTGTATTTATAATTTATTAACTTATAATTTTTACGAAAATATTATTATATGATTAATAAGTTATTTTTTAGCTTAAAAACTATATATATATTTTCATGTCAAATTTTTTAAATAAATTATTTTATATTTTTTATATTTTCATGGAACATGTACAATTGTTAAAAAAATAATTATTTATTAATAAAAATATTTTTTTATATTTTTATGATAATTTAATTTGATATATTCTATATATTATAACATTAAATAATTTAGATATCATTTAAATATGTATTTTTTAACTTATAATATCATGTCTAAATTGGTCATTTATTCTCTCAAAAGTACTTTTTAACAGCAATACTAAACACTTAATTCTCAAACCCAAAAATCAAAATGCACTTTTCAAAAGACTTTTCCACCGCACTTTTCAAAACACTATTTAGTGCAGTGGAGTAAAACATGATTGTAATACCCCAAAATTTGCTATGTTGATTAAGGGTCATTTAGTACTAAGATAAGGGCTTAAAAGCTTACTTAGTGACTAAAATGACAAAATTTTAAAAGTTAGGATTTTCTCAATTATGGACAGTAAAAAAGAAATTTCTGAGGTTTTAAGGTGTCATGTGATAGAGAACGAGTAAAATAGGATACTCGCAAAATTTGGGTAAAATCCAAGGAAAATTGGATGGGAATTTAAGCTTAAAGTTTAGTGACCAAAATGATAAGTTTTTAAAACTTGGGTGGTACAAGTTGAAATATGAAAAGTTGAAGGACCAAAGTTGTAATTTCCCAAAAGTTAGGTATTTTATTTCATAAATAGATAGAATTACTAATTTGATCCAATATTTCGATTATTGGGAAATTGCAGTCAAAGTTTAAGTGGAATTCAGATTCTTGGATCGAACTGGAAAATTATGAAATTTTATCATATGTTAGAGAAAGGTTATAAAAGTCATTTCGAAGTGTTGGAAATATTTTAGTTCGATTCAGGATGAATCCTGTGATTTATTTTGATTAAGGAATTTATTTAGTAATCGATAAAATTCTTGGCATTTATTGGTAAATCGGATCAAGCTAAAATTTCGGAGATGATTCCATAAATTTTGGAAGAGTTATGATATATCATTTTATAGATATTTGGAGAATTTATCAGTAATTGTTTTATCCTGTACATGAATTAAACAGATCACGGAGAAAAAATCTGATATAGATTCCGAGAATAAAACTGCAGTATAAGATATTGAATTCCGATCGAACTGCAAAGTTAAGTGTGCTTAGGGTATAGGATGGGTGACATATTGGGAAGGTCTTATGTTAGTACTTGAGTCTGATAAAAACGAATCAATTCGAGTTAATATTATTCGTATGGATATTTGATAAAAGATTATTAAGAGAATTTTATCCAATAAGATTTCGGGTAAATTATCAGTAAATTGGACCGAGTCAAAAGTTTAAGTTTCACTTCATAAATATGGAATATTTATTTGATAATATTATTTATTTTTTAGATATTGAAATAAGAAATTTTTAGAATTTATTTGATAGCCCGGAAAAGGTAAAATCGTAGTATAAGTATTTTATGAAAATCCGGAAATTGGATCGAACTGGAATTTCAGAGGCTGATCCAAAATCCATGGAAAAGTCATAAAATACAAATTTATGAATATTTTATTATAGTTGGTTGGATTCCAACTAGATTTAGTTGAATTTTTACAAGAATGACAAACTAGTAAATAAAAACTAATTGGAGGGCAAATTGGTCATTTTGCCCCAATGAAATTTTTGAAATATTTAAAAAGTTATAAGGGTAATTTTGGAAAGAGGAAATGGGAGATTTAATCTTGGCCCTTGATTGATGATAAGATTAATCTCAACCGTTAGATTTTAATGGCAAAATTGTAATTTCACTATTAAATGAATTTAATATTCATCTAATAGTCACATGTGTATAATAATAGTGAAAGATGAAAAAATGTTCATCTTTTCCGGCCAAAAACGTGAGATGATAGGGAAAGAAAGAGAAAATTTTTCCCAGCTCGATTCAAGCCCCAAAACTCGATTTTCAGGTAATCTCTTCAACTACAAAGTTGTTCTACTCTTCAAGCTCTATCTTTTGATATCAATAATTCATGGAATCCATGCTTGATTGATGAGAATTTATATGAGAAAGAAATTAGGGTTTATGGATCAAATTGGGGCTTTTGAGATTTTATGACTCCATGATTGAATTCAAGTTGAAATCAAGCTAGTATGATGTTAAAATCATGATATTGAGTTGGGATTTAAGTTCTACATGTTTTGATTATTATGAAGATGATTAGGGATTATGGATTCAAGTTTAATTTAGGGTTTTTGATGTTGAATTAATGATTTAGTAAGCTTGATTTGTTGTTTAGTAGCAAGACCCTAAGTTAATATGATAGGGACCAATTCGACAATCTTAAAAGTTAGAGGACCAAATATGAATTTGTGTGGATTTGTTGTGTATTTATGTTATTAAGGATGTTGGAGATATGAAATTGATGTTAGAATGCTAAACCAATGTTAAATTGAATTAGTGACCATTTTGACAATTTGTCAAAGTTAAGTGACCAATTCGGAAATGAGGTTTTGGATTAGGACTAAATCTGAACTTTAGTTGTAATGATGGAATTAAGGTGGTAATGTTGAATTGAGGACTAATTTGCAAAGTTAAGAAATTTGGATCCTTACCTTTGCATTATTTAGTAACCATTCGATAAAGAAGGAAAATTAGAGGGAACTATTGTGAATAATTATTTGATGAAGAAGGTGATAAGTTGGTGGTTTAAAGCAAATAATGAGACTAAATTGACAAGTAGAGATATAAGGAGAAGTTAGTATAAAAGTTAAAGTTAATTATGGAAGCTGTGTAGAAAACTAGATTATGGCAGTAAGTTTGAAAATTCACCATAAATTCTAAAAAAATGGTTAGGTGGTGAATTTTATACCGATGTAAAGATTTGTTCGTCTAGTTTCGTTTCCAATAAACGGAAACTGATTTCGAGTATCGAGTCAAAAGATATGAATTTTTAAGTGACGAAAGATCAGAAAACAGAGCACCAGTCTGTTCCGAATTCCAGCATTGTAATTGACTTTGAAAATTTGCCATAAATCGTACAAGTTGAATTTAGGATATTAATTTATATGGTTGAAAAGCTTATCGAATCTAGTTTCTTTCAGAACAAACAGAATCAAAATCTGAGTTGTAGATTATTTTATAGAAATATTTCTTTGAAGGTAGTGCAATCTGCCAGAAAATGAGAATTGATACATTTTGTATCTAAGGTTAATTGGTAAGCTTAAAAAGGGTTAATGGAAGTTCTAAATGGTTATTAAGGACCAAAATGAGTTTTGGACAGTATAAGGAAGGAAAGAGGAAATTTGTATATTCGAATGATTAGATTTGATAGTATGTTTGAGAAATAGTTAGATTTGAATCTAACGAATGTTGTTTACATTCATGTGATTAGTGAAGAGTGGATCCAAATCAAAAGAAGGTTCGAGGTACTATGAAAGAAAGGATCGAATAGAGCTTAGTGAGGCAAACTAATAAATGGCCCGGGTGAGTGCATTCTTACTTATTTATAATATATGTGAAATGAATGAATACATTCTTATCTGTTTTTATATATATATATATATGCTATAAGAAAACTTGCAATAAGTCAACTAATGAAAATATATGTTGACCAAAGTTATGTAAATGGCATGAAATATTAAATGACATATGTGATACATGGAATGACATAATGATTTTTCTAGGATAAATCGAAATTCAGACTTTGGGTATGAAATGCTCATTATCGAATTATGGTTGATAATATTGATGAATTGGATATTGGAGGTGAAAATAATATATTATTATGCCCAAGTGCTAGTGTGAGAGTCTTGGTATAATTGGATATCCAAAAAGAGTCATAGCAGCTGCGAACCAGCACTATGGTGCTGAGATAATGTAGGCACTACAGTGCTGAGATAATGTAGGCACTACGGTGCTGAAGGTATGAGGAGCAAAGAGCGTCCTCGAGTACGTACTCACCATTAGACGCTACAACATTGTAGACACTACGGTTTCAGACTCGTATACCATAGGTTCATATGAGAATCTTTGGTATAGTTGGATATGCATAGAGTCTTAGCAGTTGCATCAAAGCACTACGGTGCAGGAAAGACTGTACGGAGTCAGTTCAAACACTACGTTGTTAAAAGGCACAAAATGTGCTAGGATGAGGAGCAAAGGTCGTCCTCGAGTACGTACTCATCTCAGTCACTTCGATGATGTAGACGCTACAGCGTCGTAGACACTACGGTGTCGTGATGACTCGCGTACCATGGCATCACATGATTTTGTACTTTGGGTTATGATAAAGGAAATGATATGCAAATGATTGCATAATGAAATAATGGCTATGATAAAGGAAATGATATGCAAATGTTTGCATAATGAAAATATGACCATGTTATAGAATATGATATGCAAATGATTACGTGATGAAAGCATGATTACTTAATGATCATGAACCATAAATATCATGAATTCTATGACAGAATTGATAGATGATATGGTACATATTGAAAACATGTTTATGTTGAAGTAATTTTTATTTATGTTAACACCTGATGAGCAATGATGGCATGACTCTTAAGATAGTCATGATACATGAGTAATTATGCATTACAGATGGCTTGAATTTTTATACTTTGGTTATAATACTTGAAATACAATTATGCAAGTAGTTAAGCTAAAAAGCTTAATGTACACAAGATTGGTAAGACATATCAAATCTTGTGATTTGAATATTATATTGAACAAATGAACTATACAAAGTAACGATTCTATAAATGATAAAATGTTATTAACTGCAATTGAAAATCATTCGACATTTTGCAGAGCTATGTTATTATTATTATTGTTTATATTATTATGATTATGTTTCACTAAGTTATACTTAACGTGTGTTGTGTATCACACGTAGGTACTTTAAACGAGATAGCAAAGGAGAAGCTACACATCATTGAATCAAGTTAATCTGCATTATCAGTAAGTATCACCACATCCTAGTCTAGTAGGGCATGTGTTAATTTTAAATAAGTAGTTATTCTATATGATCTAGCATCATGAATCAGTTTGAAGAATTAAAAATATTAGAAAATATCCTTTAAACGGTTTTAAACTTAGTTGGTCATTTATCACGTAGTGATTTTGAAAGAAAGAGTCTAGGCAGCACACATAGTTTTCACCCTGAATTATATTCCCATTTTAATAACCGCATAAAGTATTTTACAAACCAATTCAAGGTTAAAACTAACTGTAGTTGCTAGACATAGTTTTGTTTGAAAACCTAGAAAGGGCCAACCACTGAACTACTTTGTTTAAGAAAAAAATAAAAATAAAATAAAATAAAATAAAAAATTACAATTATGAAAATCAGTCAAGAATATCTTTAATGTGTATTCGAATATCGAATATACGTTAAGGGTGTTACATTTAGCGTGATATTAGGGCAAAGGTTTTGCCGATTCTGGAGGTTAAACCTAGTCCAAAATGATTTTGCTAAAGTGTACATGCCCCTAGGATGTGATGTTACTAATATATTGCTTGCATAACTTGATGTAGCTCCTCAATAGTATGACTGAGACTCTAATGGTTATAAGAAAAGTAAGATACTGTTAGATTCCGTCAATTGACGAATTTTTAAGGGTTAAGAATAGACCCATAGTGGATACAACACAGTGAAATAAATATGATAGTTAACTCTTATTCAGAATGAGTTATCTGATAATAGAGAACTGGTACAATAATTATAAGAAGATAGAGGATACTTCGATTGTAAGGAAATTTCTAAATGTGTTTTCGGATGAATTACTGGGATTACCTCCAGATAAAGAGGTATAGTTCAATATTGGCGTTTAATTCGAGAATAAAGCAAGTATTGATAGTACCTTATAGAATGGCACTAACCCAGTTAGTAGAGCTGAAAGCTCAGCTGTAAGAGCTATTAGATTGGAGTTATATTCGATCAAGCGAGTTATTATGAAGAGCTTCAGTATTATTCATAAAGAAGAAAGATAATTCTTTACGATTAAGTATAGATTATCGAAAGTTAATTAGGGTAACAATAAAGAATAAATAATATGTTACCGAGGATTGAGGATTTGTTTAACCAGTACCAAGGTACATTTTGTTTTTCAAAGGATTGACCTTTAATTAGGTTACTATCGGTTAAAATTTAGGAAGAACATATACCAAAGATAGCACCGGGACTCGTTATGGACACTATGAGTTTTTAGTGATGTCGTTTGGATTTTCAAACGCCCCGTCGCATATAAGGATTTGATGAATAGGGTGTTTCAACCCTACTTAGACCAGTTTATGATGAAATAAAGAAAGAAATTTTAATAGAATGACAGTTAATGACTATTCTGATCTTTGAAGATAAGTTATGAGCTTAAATTATTGAGAATACATGATTGTAGGAAATGATTGAAATGTTCAGAATAATCGAAAAGTGGATGGAGTTGATTTAACTTGAGAAATAAATGAAAAAGTGAGGATTCTTTAAAATAATCCTAAAGCAGCTGCATATTGACAATAGGAATGGGAATAAAAAAAGAAAAGAAAATGAGAAAGCAGTACTTGAAGCTATTTAAAACTGGTACTTTTTGAAAATTCAAGGACGAATTTTCTTAAGGGGGAAGAATTGTAATACCCCAAAATTTGATATGTTGATTAAGGGTCATATAGTACTAAGATGAGGGCTTAAAAGCTTACTTAGTGACTAAAATGACAAAAATATAAAAGTTAGGATTTTCTCAATCATGGACAGTAAAAAAGAAATTTCTGAGGTTTTAAGGTGTCATGTGATAGAGAACGAGTAAAATAGGATACTCGCAAAATTTGGTTAAAATCCAAGGAAAATTGGAATGGGAATTTAAGCTTAAAGTTTAGTGACCAAAATGATAAGTTTTTAAAACTTGGGTGGTACAAGTTGAAATATGAAAAGTTGAAGGACCAAAGTTGTAATTTCCCAAAGTTAGGTATTTTATTACATAAATAGATAGAGCCCCTATTGCTGTGGATCGAATAAGGAATTACTAATTTGATCCGATATTTCGATTATTGGGAAATTGCAGTCAAAGTTTAAGTGGAATTCAGATACCTGGATCGAACTGGAAAATTATGAAATTTTATCATATGTTAGAGAAAGGTGAAAAAAGTCATTTCCAAGTGTTGGAAATATTTTAGTTCGATTCAGGATGAATCCTGTGATTTATTTTGATTAAGGAATTTATTTAGTAACCGATAAAATTTCGGAGATGATTCCATAAATTTTGGAAGAGTTATGATATATCGTTTTATAGATATTTGGAGAATTTATCAGTAATTTTTTTTTATCCTGTACATGGATTAAACAGATCAAGGAGAAAAAATCTCATATAGATTTCGGGAATAAAACTGCAGTATAAGATATTGAATTCCGATCGAACTACAAAGTTAAGTGTGCTCAGGGTATAGGATGGGTGACCTATTGGGAAGGTCTTATGTCAATACTTGAGACTGATAAAAAGGAATCAGTTCGAGTTAATATTATTCGTATGGATATATGATAAAAGATTATTAAGAGAATTTTATCCGATAAAGATTTCGGGTAAATTATCAGTATATTGGACCGAGTCAAAATTTTAAGTTTGACTTCATAAATATGGAATATTTATTTGATAATATTATTTATTTTTCAGACATGGAAATAAGAAATTTTTAGAATTTATTTGATAGCCCGGAAAAGGTAAAATCGCAGTAGAAGTATTTTATGAATATCGGGAAATCGGATCGAACTGGAATTTCATAGGCTGATCCAAAAGCCATGGAAAAGTCATAAAATAATATTTTATGAATATTTTATTATAGTTGGTTAGATTCCAACTAGATTTAGTTGAATTTTTACAAGAACTAGTAAATAAAAACTAGTTGGAGGGCAAATTGGTCATTTTGCCTCAATGGAATTTTTGAAATATTTAAAAAGTTATAAGGGTAATTTTGGAAAGAGGAAATGGGAGATTTAATCTTGTCCCTTGATTGCTGATAAGATTAATCTCAACTGTTAGATTTTAATGGCAAAATTATAATTTCACTATTAAATGAATTTAATATTCATCTAATAGTCACATGTGTATAATAATAGTGAAAAGATGAACAAATTGTTCATCTTTTCTGGCCAAAAATGTGAGATGCTATGGAAAGAAAGGGAAGATTTTTCCCAGCTCGATTCAAGCCCCGAAACTCGATTTTCAGGTAATCTCTTCAACTACAAAGTTGTTCTACTCTTCAAGCTCTATCTTTTGATATCAATAATTCATGGAATCCATGCTTGATTGATGAGAATTTACATGAGAAAGAAATTAGGGTTTATGGATCAAATTGGGGCTTTTGAGATTTTATGATTCCATGATTGAATTCAAGTTGAAATCAAGCTAGTATGATGTTAAAATCATGATATTGAGTTGGGATTTAAGTTCTACATGTTTTGATTATTATGAAGATGATTAGGGTTTATGGATTCAAGTTTAATTTAGGGTTTTTGATGTTGAATTAATGATTTAGTAAGCTTGATTTGTTGTTTTGAAGCAAGACCCTAAGTTAATTTGCTAGGGACCAATTCGAAAATCTTAAAAGTTAGAGGACCAAATCTTAATTTGTGTGGATTTGTTGTGTATTTATGTTATTAAGGATGTTAGAGATATGAAATTGATGTTAGAATGCTAAACCGATGTTAAATTGAATTAGTGACCATTTTGACAATTTGTCAAAGTTAAGTGACCAATTCGGAAATGAGGTTTTGGATAGGAATAAATCTGAATTTTAGTTGTAATGATGGAATTAAGGTGGTAATGTTGAATTGAGGACTAATTTGCAAAGTTAAGAAATTTGGATCCTTACCTTTGCATTATTTAGTAACCATTCGATAAAGAAGGAAAATTAGAGGAACTATTGTGAATAATTATTTGATGAAGAAGGTGATAAGTTGGTGGTTTAAAGCAAATAATGGGACTAAAATGACAAGTAGAGAAATAAGGAGAAGTTAGTATAAAAGTTAAAGTTAATTATGGAAGTGTGTAGAAAACTAGATTATAGCAGTAAGTTTGAAAATTCACCATAAATTCTAAAAAATGGTTAGGTGGTGAATTTTATACCGATGTAAAGATTTGTTCGTCTAGTTTCGTTTCCAATAAACGAAAACTGATTTGATATCGAGTCAAAAGATATGAATTTTTAAGTGACGAAAGGTCAAAAAACAGAGCACCCGATCTGTTTCAAATTCCAGCATTGTAATTGACTTTGAAAATTTGCCATAAATCGTACATATTGAATTTGGGATATTAATTTTGAATGGTTGAAAATTGAATCTAGTTTCTTTTAGAACAAACGGAATCAAAATCTGAGTTGTAGATTATTTTATAGAAATATTTCTTTGAAGGTAGTGCAATCTGCCAAAAAATGAGAATTGATACATTTTGTATCTAAGGTTAATTGGTAAGCTTAAAAGGGTTAATGGAAGTTCTAAATGGTTATTAAGGACCAAAATGAGTTTTGGACAGTATAAGGAATGAAAGAGGAAATTTGTATATTCAAATGATTAGATTTGATAGTATGTTTGAGAAATAGTTAGATTTGAATCTAACAAATGTTGTTTACATTCATGTGATTAGTGATGTTTGGATCCAAATCAAAAGAAGGTTTGAGGTACTATGAAAGAAAGGATCGAATAGAGCTTAGTGAGGCAAACTAATAAATGGCCGGGTGAGTGCATTCTTACTTATTTATAATATATGTGAAATGAATGAATACATTATTATCATTTTTTATATATATTTTATATATATATATATATATATATATATATAAAACTTGCAATAAGTCAACATTGATAATTAATGAAAATATATGTTGACCAAAGTTATGTAAATGGCATGAAATATTAAATGACATATGTGATACATGGAATGACATAATGATTTTCTAGGATAAATCAAAATTCAGACTTTGGGTATGAAATGCTCATTATCGAATTATGGTTGATAATATTGATGAATTGGATATTGAAGGTGAAAATAATATATTATTATGCCCAAGTACTAGTGTGAGAGTCTTGGTATAATTGGATATCCAAAAAGAGTCATAGCAGTGCTGCGAACCAAGACTACGGTCTTTGAGATAATGTAGGCACTACAGTGCTGAGATAATGTAGGCACTACGGTGCTGAAGGTATGAGGAGCAAATAGCGTCCTCGAGTGCGTACTCACCATTAAACGCTACAACATTGTAGACACTACGGTTTCAGACTCGTATACCATAGGTTCATATGAGAATCTTTGGTATAGTTGGATATGCATAGAGTCTTAGCAGTTGCATCAAAGCACTACGGTGCAGGAAAGACTGTACGGAGTCAGTTCAAACACTACGTTGTTAAAAGGCACAAAATGTGCTAGGATGAGGAGCAAAGGTCGTCCTCGAGTACGTACTCATCTCAGTCACTTCGATGATGTAGACGCTCTGGCGTCGTAGACAACATTACGATGTCGTGATGACTCGCGTACCATGGCATCACATGATTTTGTACTTTGGGTTATGATAAAGGAAATGATATGCAAATGATTGCATAATGAAATAATGGCTATGATAAAGGAAATGATATGCAAATGTTTGCATAATGAAAATATGACCATGTTATAGAATATGATATGCAAATGATTAAATGATGAAAGCATGATTACTTAATGATCATGAACCATAAATATCATGAATTCTATGACAGAATTGATAGATGATATGGTACATATTGAAAGCATGTTTATGTTGAAGTAATTTTTATTTATGTTAACACCTGATGAGCAATGATGGCATGACTCTTAAGATAGTCATGATACATGAGTAATTATGCATTACAGATGGCTTGAATTTTTATACTTTGGTTATAATACTTGAAATACAATTATGCAAGTAGTTAAGCTAAAAAGCTTAATGTACACAAGATTGGTAAGACATATCAAATCTTGTGATTTGAATATTATATTGAACAAATGAACTATACAAGTAACGCAGTTCTATAAATGATAAAATGTTATTAACTGCAATTGAAAATCATTCGACATTTTGCAGAGCTATGTTATTATTATTATTGTTTATATTATTATGATTATGTTTCACTAAGTTATACTTAACGTGTGTTGTGTATCACACGTAGGTACTTTAAACGAGATAGCAAAGGAGAAGCTACACATCATTGAATCAAGTTAATCTGCATTATCAGTAAGTATCACCACATCCTAGTCTAGTAGGGCATGTGTTAATTTTAAATAAGTAGTTATTCTATATGATCTAGCATCATGAATCAGTTTGAAGAATTAAAAATATTAGAAAATATCCTTTAAACGGTTTTAAACTTAGTTGGTCATTTATCACGTAGTGATTTTGAAAGAAAGAGTCTAGGCAGCACACATAGTTTTCACCCTGAATTATATTCCCATTTTAATAACCGCATAAAGTATTTTACAAACCAATTCAAGGTTAAAACTAACTGTAGTTGCTAGACATAGTTTTGTTTGAAAACCTAGAAAGGGCCAACCACTGAACTACTTTGTTTAAGAAAAAAATAAAAATAAAATAAAATAAAATAAAAAAATTACAATTATGAAAATCAGTCAGTAACATCTTTAATGTGTATTCGAATATCGAATATACGTTAAGGGTGTTACATTTAGCGGTATTAGGGCAAAGGTTTTGCCGATTCTGGAGGTTAAACCTAGTCCAAAATGATTTTGCTAAAGTGTACATGCCCCTAGGATGTGATGTTACTAATATATTGCTTGCATAACTTGATGTAGCTCCTCAATAGTATGACTGAGACTCTAATGGTTATAAGAAAAGTAAGGTACTGTTAGATTCCGTCAATTGACGAATTTTTAAGGGTTAAGAATAGACCCATAGTGGATACAACACAGTGAAATAAATATGATAGTTAACTCTTATTCAGAATGAGTTATCTGATAATAGAGAACTGGTACAATAATTATAAGAAGATAGAGGATACTTCGATTGTAAGGAAATTTCTAAATGTGTTTTCGGATGAATTACTGGGATTACCTCCAGATAAAGAGGTATAGTTCAATATTGGCGTTTAATTCGAGAATAAAGCAAGTATTGATAGTACCTTATAGAATGGCACTAACCCAGTTAGTAGAGCTGAAAGCTCAGCTGTAAGAGCTATTAGATTGGAGTTATATTCGATCAAGCGAGTTATTATGAAGAGCTTCAGTATTATTCATAAATAAGAAAGATAATTCTTTACGATTAAGTATAGATTATCGAAAGTTAATTAGGGTAACAATAAAAAATAAATAATTTGTTACCAAGGATTGGGGATTTGTTTAACCAGTACCAAGGTACAGCTGTGTTTCCAAAGGATTGACCTTTAATTAGGTTACTATCAGTTAAAATTTAGGGAAGAACATATACCAAAGATAGCACCCAGGACTCGTTATGGACACTACGAGTTTTTAGTGATGTCGTTTGGATTTTCAAACGCCCCGTCGCATATAAGGATTTGATGAATAGGGTGTTTCAACCCTACTTAGACCAGTTTATGATGAAATAAAGAAAGAAATTTTAATAGAATGACAGTTAATGACTATTCTGATCTTTGAAGATAAGTTATGAGCTTAAATTATTGAGAATACATGATTGTAGGAAATGATTGAAATGTTCAGAATAATCGAAAAGTGGATGGAGTTGATTTAACTTGAGAAATAAATGAAAAAGTGAGGATTCTTTAAAATAATCCTAAAGCAGCTGCATATTGACAATAGGAATGGGAATAAAAAAAGAAAAGAAAATGAGAAAGCAGTACTTGAAGCTATTTAAAACTGGTACTTTTTGAAAATTCAGGACGAATTTTTTCTTAGGGGGAAGAATTGTAATACCCCAAAATTTGATATGTTGATTAAGGGTCATATAGTACTAAGATGAGGGCTTAAAAGCTTACTTAGTGACTAAAATGACAAAAATATAAAAGTTAGGATTTTCTCAATCATGGACAGTAAAAAAGAAATTTCTGAGGTTTTAAGGTGTCATGTGATAGAGAACGAGTAAAATAGGATACTCGCAAAATTTGGTTAAAATCCAAGGAAAATTGGAATGGGAATTTAAGCTTAAAGTTTAGTGACCAAAATGATAAGTTTTTAAAACTTGGGTGGTACAAGTTGAAATATGAAAAGTTGAAGGACCAAAGTTGTAATTTCCCAAAGTTAGGTATTTTATTACATAAATAGATAGAGCCCCTATTGCTGTGGATCGAATAAGGAATTACTAATTTGATCCGATATTTCGATTATTGGGAAATTGCAGTCAAAGTTTAAGTGGAATTCAGATACCTGGATCGAACTGGAAAATTATGAAATTTTATCATATGTTAGAGAAAGGTGAAAAAAGTCATTTCAAGTGTTGGAAATATTTTAGTTCGATTCGAGGATGAATCTGTGATTTATTTTGATTAAGGAATTTATTTAGTAACCGATAAAATTTCGGAGATGATTCCATAAATTTTGGAAGAGTTATGATATATCGTTTTATAGATATTTGGAGAATTTATCAGTAATTTTTTTTATCCTGTACATGGATTAAACAGATCAAGGAGAAAAAATCTCATATAGATTCCGGGAATAAAACTGCAGTATAAGATATTGAATTCCGATCGAACTACAAAGTTAAGTGTGCTCAGGGTATAGGATGGGTGACCTATTGGGAAGGTCTTATGTCAATACTTGAGACTGATAAAAAGGAATCAGTTCGAGTTAATATTATTCGTATGGATATATGATAAAAGATTATTAAGAGAATTTTATCCGATAAAGATTTCGGGTAAATTATCAGTATATTTGACCGAGTCAAAATTTTAAGTTTGACTTCATAAATATGGAATATTTATTTGATAATATTATTTATTTTTCAGACATGGAAATAAGAAATTTTTAGAATTTATTTGATAGCCCGGAAAAGGTAAAATCGTAGTAGAAGTATTTTATGAATATCGGGAAATCGGATCGAACTGGAATTTCATAGGCTGATCCAAAAGCCATGGAAAAGTCATAAAATAATATTTTATGAATATTTTATTATAGTTGGTTAGATTCCAACTAGATTTAGTTGAATTTTTACAAGAACTAGTAAATAAAAACTAGTTGGAGGGCAAATTGGTCATTTTGCCTCAATGGAATTTTTGAAATATTTAAAAAGTTATAAGGGTAATTTTGGAAAGAGGAAATGGGAGATTTAATCTTGTCCCTTGATTGCTGATAAGATTAATCTCAACTGTTAGATTTTAATGGCAAAATTATAATTTCACTATTAAATGAATTTAATATTCATCTAATAGTCACATGTGTATAATAATAGTGAAAAGATGAACAAATTGTTCATCTTTTCTGGCCAAAAATGTGAGATGCTATGGAAAGAAAGGGAAGATTTTTCCCAGCTCGATTCAAGCCCCGAAACTCGATTTTCAGGTAATCTCTTCAACTACAAAGTTGTTCTACTCTTCAAGCTCTATCTTTTGATATCAATAATTCATGGAATCCATGCTTGATTGATGAGAATTTACATGAGAAAGAAAT
The DNA here is from genome assembly GCA_019671005.1 of Hibiscus mutabilis. Taxonomy (NCBI): domain Eukaryota; kingdom Viridiplantae; phylum Streptophyta; class Magnoliopsida; order Malvales; family Malvaceae; genus Hibiscus; species Hibiscus mutabilis. The sequence continues at coordinate 17,124,112 of CM033740.1, read as the reverse complement.
TAGGGTTTATGGATCAAATTGGGGCTTTTGAGATTTTATGATTCCATGATTGAATTCAAGTTGAAATCAAGCTAGTACGATGTTAAAATCATGATATTGAGTTGGGATTTAAGTTCTACATGTTTTGATTATTATGAAGATGATTAGGGTTTATGGATTCAAGTTTACTTTAGGGTTTTTGATGTTGAATTAATGATTTAGTAAGCTTGATTTGTTGTTTTGAAGCAAGACCCTAAGTTAATTTGCTAGGGACCAATTCGAAAATCTTAAAAGTTAGAGGACCAAATCTTAATTTGTGTGGATTTGGTGTGTATTTATGTTATTAAGGATGTTAGAGATATGAAATTGATGTTAGAATGCTAAACCGATGTTAAATTGAATTAGTGACCATTTTGACAATTTGTCAAAGTTAAGTGACCAATTCGAAATGAGGTTTTGGATAAGGAATAAATCTGAATTTTAGTTGTAATGATGGAATTAAGGTGGTAATGTTGAGTTGAGGACTAATTTGCAAAGTTAAGAAATTTGGATCCTTACCTTTGCATTATTAGTAACCATTCGATAAAGAAGGAAAATTAGAGGGAACTATTGTGAATAATTATTTGATGAAGAAGGTGATAAGTTGGTGGTTTAAAGCAAATAATGGGACTAAAATGACAAGTAGAGAAATAAGGAGAAGTTAGTATAAAAGTTGAAGTTAATTATGGAAGCTGTGTAGAAAACTGGATTATAGCAGTAAGTTTGAAAAGTCACCATAAATTCTACAAAAAACGGTTAAGTGGTGAATTTTATACCGATGTAAATATTTGTTCGTCTAGTTTCGTTTCCAACAAACGAAAACTGATTTCGAGTATCGAGTCAAAAGATATGAATTTTTAAGTGACGAAAGGTCAAAAAACAGAGCACCAGTCTGTTTCAAATTCCAGCATTGTAATTGGCTTTGAAAATTTGCCATAAATCGTACATATTGAATTTGGGATATTGGTTGAAAAGCTTATTGAATCTAGTTTCTTTTAGAACAAACGGAATCGAATTCCGAGTTGTAGATTATTTTATAGAAATATTTCTTTGAAGGTAGTGCAATCTGCCAAAAAATGAGAATTGATACATTTTGTATCTAAGGTTAATTGGTAAGCTTAAAAAGTGTTAATGGAAGTTGTAAATGGTTATTAAGGACCAAAACGAGTTTTGGACAGTATAAGGAATGAAAGAGGAAATTTGTATATTCAAATGATTAGATTTGATAGCATGTTTGAGAAATAGTTAGATTTGAATCTAACAAATGTTGTTTACATTCATGTGATTAATGATGTTTGGATCCGAATCAAAAGAAGCTTTGAGGTATTATGAAAGAAAGGATCGAATAGAGCTTAGTGAGGCAAGCTAATAAATGGCTCAGGTGAGTGCATTCTTACTTATTTATAATATATGTGAAATGAATGAATGCATTATTATCTGTTTTATATGTATATATATGCTACGAGAAAACTTGCAATAAGTCAACATTGATATTAATGAAAATGTATGTTGACCAAAGTTATGTAAATGGCATGAAATATTAAATGGCATATGTTATACATGGATATGGCATAATGATTTATCTAGGATAAATCAAAATTCAGACTTTGGGTATGAAATGCTCATTATCGAATTATGGTTGATAATATTGATGAATTGGTATTGAAGGTGAAAATAATATATTATTATGCCCAAGTACTAGTGTGAGAGTCTTGGTATAATTGGATATCCAAAAAGAGTCATAGCAGCTGCGAGCCAGTACTACGGTGCTGAGATAATGTAGGCACTACGGTGCTGAGATAAAGTAGGCATTACGGTGCTAAAGGTATGAGGAGAAAATAACATCCTCGAGTACGTACTTACCATCAAACGCTGCGGCGTTGTAGACACTACTGTGTCAGACTCGTATACCATAGGTTCATATGAGAATCTTTGGTGTAGTTGGATATCCATAGAGTCTTAGCAGCTGCGTCAAAGCACTACGGTGCATGAAAGACTCTACGGAGTCAGTTCAAACACTATAGTGTTAAAAGGCACAAAATATTCTAGGATGAGGAACAAAGGGCGTCCTCGAGTACGTACTCATCTCATTCGCTTCGGCGATGTAGACGCTACGGCGTCGTAAACATTACGATGTCGTGATGACTCGCGTACCATGGCATCACATGATTTTGTACTTTGGGCTATGATAAAGGAAATGATATGCAAATGATTGTACAATGAAAAAATGGCTATGATACAGGAAATGATATGCAAATGTTTGCATAATGAAAATATGTCCATGTTATAGAATATGATATGCAAATGATTAAATGATGAAAGCATGATTACTTAATGATCATGAATCATAAATATCATGAATTCTATGACAGAATTGATAGATGATATGGAGCATATTGAAAGCATGTTTATGTTGAAGTAATTTTTATGCTTGTGAACACCTGATGAGCAATGATGGCATGACTCTTAAGTTAGTCATAATACATGATTAATTATGCATTACAGATGGCTTGAATTTTTATAATTTGGCTATAATACTTGAAATACAATTATGCAAGTATTTAAGCTAAAAAGCTTAATGTACACAAGATTGGTAAGACAGATCAAGTCTTGTGATTTGAATATTATATTGGACAAATGAACTATACAAGTAAAGCAGTTCTATATATGATAAAATGTTATTAACTGTAATTGAAAATCATTCGACATTTTGCAGAGCTATGTTATTATAATTATTTGTTTATATTATTATGATTATGTTTCACTAAGTTATACTTAACGTGTGTTGTGTATCACACGTAGGTACTTCGAACGAGATAGCAAAGGAGGAGCTGCACATCATTGAATCAAGTTAATCTGCATTATCAATAAGTATCACCACATCCTAGTCTAGTGGGGCATGTATAAATTTTAAATAAGTAGTTATTATGTATGATCTAGCATCATGAATCAGTTTGAAGAATTAAAAATATTAGAAAAGATCATTTAAATGGTTTTAAACTTAGTTGGTCATTTATCACGTAGTGATTTTGAAAGTAAGAAAGAGTCTAGGCAGCACACATAGTTTTCACCCTGAATTGTATTCTCATTTTAATAATTGCTTAAAGTATTTTACAAACCAATTCAGGGTTAAAACTAGCTATAGTTGCTAGATATAGTTTTGTTTGAAAACCAAGAAAGGGCCAACCACTGAATTACTTTGTTGAGAAAAAATAAAAATAAAATAAAATAAAGAAAAATTACAATTCTGAAAATCAGTTAGTAACATCTTTAATGTGTATTCGAATATCGAATATACGTTAAGGGTGTTACAATGATAGTGGGCCCTATAGTTAAATTCTTTAGTATTTTAAATTATTTTAGTTAAATATAATATTTTAAATTATTTTAAAGTCTCACTTTTTCTAATAAACAAAGTCATTAATTGTCAAAATAATTGGAGAGTAAAAAATTTTGAGATAAATTCAAATCGTAAGTTATTATTATTATTATTATTATTATTATTATTATTATTATTATTATTATTAATTTTACGGAATTGTTAGGTTGTTTAATAAGTTTAAATGTATTTAATAGTTTTCTATTTTATATTGCAAAATTTTTAGTTTGTTTAAATTTGACTTTGATTATCTTGAACCCACTTAATATTCAAGATAAAATAACTAATAATTTTGAATTTAAAATCCGAGGCATTCAAGATAAGGGATCACGCTTGAACAAGTGGCCAGATTTGAATTTCGTCTTATCCTTTAGATAATGTTTATCCTTATCCGAATTCTGCTGAAAACAGCTTTGACCGTGTCGTGTCCACGTCTCCTGCCATGACATCTGAAATCTGTCAGATTTTGCTTTTAATCGTGGGTTATGGGCAGACATATTCCAAGCGAGTCCCTGACCAAAATTAAGTCCAAAAAATAATAAATTGGTACTATTTAGGCAAAATATGGGCTTAGAAACAAAACAATTACATGCATTATTTTACACATATCAGTTTTGAACCATCAGGCTAGATTTGGATACATGTTCACAATCACCGTTTCTTATTCGCGATTAAGTTGTAATAATGACCGTTTTGTTAATGTGTCTTAAGTGTTACATGCAGTTTTAAATGTTAGTGTTAATGGTTTTATCCTTCAATCATCAATTATTGGTGTTTTTCGTATCTATTTTTTTGTTCGAATCTTTGGTTGAATTTTTAATAATTTTCTTGTATGGTCTTTGTATGATCTCAAGTGACTAGTTTCTTGTTCCAATAATTTTAAAAAAATGTTCAGTGTTTAATTTACATTTATGTTGAAAACTCTCGTTATAAATTTAGATATTTACTCATTTTTAACTAAAACTAAGGGTTCGTTTGGTTTTAGAAAACATTTTTATTTTTTATTTTTGTTTTCTATTTTCATTTTTAGTTTTTTAAAAATTAGAAAACATGCTTGGTTAATAGAGATGAAAATTTATTTTCAAAAATAAAAATAGTGAAAATGTGTTTAGTATCTAACTTTTTCAAATAGAAATGAAAAAATAATTATTAAATAATTAAAATAAAATATAGTTAGAAAAATATTACTCCGTATAATAATAAATAAATAAAATATGAGTAAATAAATTAAAATTTTAAAAAATGCCGTTAGAAGGATTCGAACTCAAGTTAAATGGAATTAAGATTAAAAAATTATTGTTTTCATATTTTTCACTTTCCTAACACATTTTCAACGAAAACAATGAAAACATCATTTTTTATGTTTTCAAATTTTCATTTCTTTTTTTTATTTTCTAATTTTTCAACCAAACATAATTTTTTCTCCGTTTTATGGAAACGGAGTACATTCTCTAGAACCAAATGGACCATAACTGTTTTTATCAAAAAAAATCGAAACATATTTATATATGATATTATGTTATATATACAATAATGATGAACTAGCTAATGTATTGTTACCAAAATGTGGAGGAATTGTTGTTGAGCATGGAGAAAGAACAAAAGGCAGCAATCGATGAGAGTCAAAGTTCCGGTGAATCACTTCCATTTTCCTCGTTTTAAGGTTTTTTCTTTTTGAAAAGTGAAGGGTCTCATTAAAACTCCCTCTAATCCTACGTAGGGGAAAAAAGTGCCCAATTTTATTGATCGATATACTAGGAACATTACAATCAAACCTGTCATCAACGATTCAAGATGCACAATTACATCCTAGTGCATTATTAAGGTTATACGAAACCAAGCAACCTCCGTAGCCCAAATAGACAACATCAAAACCAAGAGGGTGTAGAGCCAAAGGGAAGACATATAACTTGTCTTTGGGTATAAATTAATTAACAACTCAACTTCACCACTCCAAGAATCAGAGAACTTAACCCTATGCTCCAAACACCATCGCTCAGCATCATAATCTGAAACCACCCACACGCAAACGTAGCGCTCTCCTACACAAGTATCGGTCTGTTTATTATCAGGCAAGTTCATAACATCGACTCGGCCATCGGCTTCGGTTTCGGGATTGTATGTAATGATTTTGCTATGGTGAAACTCCAGCCAATGTAAACTCCCATTGTAATTCACGACTAAGGAATCCGTCTTTATATAATAGTCGAATAAAGGACAGTTTACAATAGAACAATGCCATTCACTGGTCTTTGAAGAGAAAGTTTCTACATGTAAACCGTAGGATGAGTATGACCCGTCATGGGCTGTCGAAAACGAACCAATTTGTAACCATTGTCTCTACTAAAATTCTATAAGTTCGTCCTCTAGAATTTCATAGGTTCACCCCTAACATAAAACCTTGCATCCGTCCTGAAGTGGATTGCATATGTAATAAACTTTCTGCCAGTAAAAGCCTTCGGAACATAACAACAAACCTTTGCTCAGTGCGAGGATCTTTATGGGGCAATCGTGTTTAGAAGAAGGCATGAAGTTTAAAGAAAACCCCGGGGATGAGAGATGATGGGATTGTTTTAAGGCCAAGCGGGTACCGACCATGCTCGACGGAACGATTCGGACTTCGTACAAGTATCGGAAAAGAAGGTTCCTTGGTTGAGATGTTGATAAAGACAACGTGTTGTTGATTCTGGTGATGTAAAGACGAGCGAAAAAAGGGTCGGAAATTAGAGTGAGCCATCTCTTGGAGACGCATTTGAACATGAAAATGTGCTTGAGTTGTAGCCGTTGGAGGATCTCGGTTAAAAGCCAATCGGGGACATTGGAATCTTCGATTAAAATTTGCTTTGGTCCTTCCATTATGTTCTTAAAAGTTATTCAACCAATTAGATTCATGATAGATAATATCTATCATCTTCGTTATTTGAATTCTAAAATTTTTAAACATTTATGAATATTTTTTGAAAGATAAAACTTTCATTAAACATAAATTACATCATGAATTACAACATTCGATATACAAGAAGGAAAATCAATATAAAACCATAAAGGTGAATGATTGGATGACTTGAGCAAGAATATATGCAACTTGATTAGTTTCGGGACGAATATATTGAATTTGAAATTCAATTTACTCAATTTTAAAATTGACACTTAAAAGGTGTTTAAACCAAATTAAGCTAACTAACTATAACTTTAATATTTTGGACCAAAACATTCATTTTTCAAACGTACAAGGATTAAAATGTCATCTTTTTATAGTATAGAAGTTAAAATGAACCTTTAGGTATAATATAAAGACTAATATATTCATTTTATATAGAAGAAATATTAAATTTAACTTTTATATATCATACAAGAACTTCTAAAAAATGTTAACCGTCTAGAATCTTTAAAGCAAGTGGTTAAAGCTTTCAGTTGATACCTTCTCTTAGGTTGTGGGTTCATACCTGTTAGGAGTAAATTCCTTTCCCCTCCCTTAGGTAAAAAATTGTTAAAAAAAACGTTAACCATTGATAGAATATATTATTATAGTAATTTTCACTAATTTTAAATAATTTTTTTGTCAGCAAAGTTTAAAAAAATTACTTTACTACCATTAATAATATCAATTTATAACAAAATGACCACTTTGTGGTAAATTTTTATTAAATTAATGATATACCATGTTAACAAAAAAAATTAATATCCATTTTAAACACTAAACTATAGCTACAACTTCAATTTAATTGTTTCACATATTTAAAAAAATAATAAAAAAAATCATAATCTTTTTTTTTCTTTCCTCTAGCTCCGTGGATAATTCAAAAGTCCAACTCCTGTAAGACATTCTGATTAATAAAACATCCGGTTATGTTCTCTATGAATAGAATTTTTTTGTTTTTTTGGTGCCCTATTCATACATTCACAATAAAAATTTAAGTTTAAACTTTAAGATTAATGTATATGAAATTAAGGTAAATTTTATATTCAGGTCGAGAGTTTGAGATTCAAAATTTAACTTAAAATTTATTTTTTTAATATTAAATCATAAAAAAGATAAATAAATTTTTATTCGTTTTGATTTGACATAAAAAGATTCTGCTCTTCTCAATACTTGTACGGCTTAATTGACTAATAAAAATGGTCATAAACATATTATGATATATCTATGAAGGTGCTTGACATAAAAATAATTTATTAGTTTTAAACTTTAATTTAGAAAAAAAAAACAATGAATCCAATAAGTGTCTAGTGAAAAGCGAATGACGTATGTATACCTTTAGACTATTAAAAAAACAATTTCTAAGTTATTTTGTCAAGACTATGAATATAACTAATTAAAACAGGGTAAAGTACAATAGTCACTAAACTAAGTAAAAATAATCATTTTAACCACTGAAATTTTAAAATTACAAAATAATCATTCAAATAATTGAAAACCAACTCCCAAAGCACCAAATAGACCTCCTTCTGAGTTCATCACAAGTGGTTTTAGAATCTGAACTAAGGTTCGGCCATACAAACTCATTCATTATTGTCTTTTAGAGCTGGTACTTGTCTTTCTTTACTGAAAATACCTCTGTGCAATTTCAAACCCTAAACTGCCACACCAGACTTCATCCAAGTACCTTGGATTCTCTTTGGTTTGTCGTTGTGGTTCCCTTCCTAGCCGAATGGCATCGATAAGCACGTTGTGGTATCAGAATTGTGATGCTATGGAGCAACTAGACCTTGGAATTCTCAGGGGCTCTCTAGGCTCCGGTGGGCAAAAGGGTCTCCATTGGCATTCGAATCTAAACATATATATCCTACCATTGATTTTAGATTCACCACTAATTTTAATCTCACAGAAATCATATCACCGTCCATCTAAATGAACCCTAAACTATTTACAGTACAATCACACACACACGTAAGTGGGCAAACTTGGATCACTAATACCCAATGCTAGACAAGAGCATTTCGTTAGAAGCTACAAATGAAATAGCTAACACACCATTGTGCCATAAATCATATGATTCAAATTCTCTCTAATAACAAACTATAGATATGGGTATAAACTGACTTGTCTAGATGAAATAAGGATCCGAGAACTGTTAGAAGATCCAACTTTATAGGCTTATGGTCACATAAAGTCTTGATAATAACTATAGCCAGAATCAAGATGATACCAATCACGGACTCGAGAAAAATAAAAAGTCATGAATACACCTTAAAACAATTGTATTGAAAAATAACAAACAGAATCTCGATGTATGCATCAACTAAGGTACCTATTTGCCTTGTATCAAAAGGACTTGTATATGGTCACAAATCCATATATTAGCCCGTGAATGCTTATGAATGCAAGATGGCTCATCAATAAAAATTGTATATGAGTACAAATCCAATGAGGATAATGTGACATGAGCTAAGTTTTATTGATGAGCCATCAATAAAACTCTACTTTTTTTTTCATCAATATATTAGCTCCCGAATGCTTATCAGTTCATAGAAGTGCTTAATGCATCTATGTTTTATTGTATATGATCGAGAGTCAAGACAAGAACAGTTATAAATTATTCTGTCCTCCAAAATTCAAAAGCTTTGGTTGATCATCCATTCTTACAATCTTACAGCAGCTTTGCTACCAATGTTAAGACCTATTCGGGTTCCAATTAGTGCTTAACAGATGTGAGTTCTCAGGGGCACATTTATCTTCAGTGTGTTCATCCCGCATCTCGTTGGTGACTTGAACAGCAACTCAGAAGCATAGCCGCCAGCTTGTTGGTTTCTCCTTATTACATAATAATAAGATGGCGACTTCCTATATCAGTTTCAACTAGCATTGGAACCAAAATAGACCAAAATTTAATTATAGAACTCCTAGATAGCCCTTCACAGTTCACACTATCAAGCCACCAAGGAAAAACAAACCATGCATTCTACAATAATACTTCACTGCATTCAACTGAAAACTATACACAAACTCTCTAGCACTAGAAAGTACAGAACACAAACTCCCTATATCCGAACGTTCATCAAGACAGACAGTACGGATCCTTTCACATTTGCAATATATGAACAATCAACTTTCCAACATCTTAAACCAAACAAGAGAAGATCAAAGCTATCAAGGCACCAACGAAAGCCAAAAGCAAGCATTCTACAATAATACCTCACTGCATTCAACCCGAACCAAGACCACAAATTCCCAGCTCTCAAGCATTCAAATTTCATCATCCTAGCAATACAAATCCCTTAACACTAGCAACATATGATCAAGAAACCAGCAAACATCTAAAACCCAACAAGAGAAATTCAAAGCTATCAACCCACCATGGAAAGCCAAAACCAAGCATTCTATAATAATACCTCACTTCATTCAACCGAACATTAGACTGCAAATTGCTTAGCACCAGACAGCGCTATTTGTGCATAAAGCAATATAGTTTGATAAGATATTCAACAATGTAGGTGTAGCAGACTGTAGATCTCCCTTGCTAGCAATAAAACTAGAGAAGATCTTCCTTTGTTTCATTTAACAATGATTAATCTTGATGACTCTGCAGTATGCATACAGCAATATTTCTTTCAAGTTTCTATATTCTAATAATATAATAGCTCTAAATTTCTGTATTTTATTTTCTTAATATTTTATCCACAACCAGATAGACTAAACCACATAACAAATAGCTAAATTACATGACAAAAGAATTTAAATTTTTATTAAATTAATCGAATATTTATACTTGTTCCATATCCAACAGTCAATAATCAAACCCCGAAATGAATATTTAAAGAAACAGAAAAAACAAAACAAAACACAATTTCATTCCTCAGCTAATCAAGGAACCCAGTTTGTCTCCAAACAGCATTCCTTACCTGCCTCAAATCCCTTCCTTTTAGGGTTCTCCCCACGCCTTCGAGCACTGAACAAGCCAACACAGGGGACTGGGCTAAGCTCCTGGCCACAATCTCATGTGGTGGCAACATTTCCCCTTCTTCCTCCAGCTCCATGTCGTAATCATCGTCAAAATCTTGCTTTTTCCTCATCGGTTTCGCTAACATCGGCACGTTAACAGGCGCTGATTGATGAAACCTTCCTGAAAAAGAAGATGAAGATGAAGCGATCGGGATTCGTTCCTGTGGTGGTTTAGGAATCGAAGGAATTGAACGAGCAGAGGAAGCTGCTGAAGCCACGGAGGAAGAAGACGATGCCGACGTAGAAATCGAGGGTTTCTGGTAGAAATGGGATTGGGGGCGCGAAGGGTCGCGGATGGCGGCAAGGATTCCAAAGTTCTCGGAGTGAGGGAAGGATTTATGGTTAAAGGGAGTGGAGGAAGGAGATGTTATCTGGTATTGGGAATTCGGTAGGCCGCCGGCGGAGTTGGAGCCATTGGAATTGTCGGAGAAGTCACCAGATAAGAAGATATCATCTTCATTGAGCTCTTCCGCGACGGTGGAAGAGTGGGAAGGGTTGTTGGGGAGCGGCGACTGGGGATAAACGCCGAGGAATCGGTCGGTCGATTGGGATTTGGGGTGGCGGAAGCGGGAAGGTCCATTGATTTCCATCGTTGGCCTGGGTCAGATCCGTTGGTTTCTCGCAGAACTGTGGCGGCGGTTGCATTTACGTTTAAAATAGAGGTTCTATTTTTAAAAATATATATATTTTTGTCGTGTGAAATGCAAGAGAGAAATGACGTGGAAAATGATATAAATATTAGGCCTTTTTAAAAAAATTTGTTCCATATAATATTAGGCTTTTATGTTTAATTCGTTTTTAATCAAAATAACAAAATCGAATTTATTAAATATTAGTTTGTATATTCGCGAGATTAGGGTTGACAACGAGCCGAGCTTGAATTTGGCTCGGAAATAGTATTATTGGGATCGGACTCGAAGCTCGTCGAGCTCAAAATTTTAGGCTCGAGCTCGAGTTCGAATTGGACAGTTTGAGCTCGACTCGGCTTGTTGCTTTCCTCAAATTGTTTTTAAATATTTTTTTTGAAATTTTGAAAAATAATATGTGAAAACCTGTTTGTGAAAAGATAATATTTATTTTTGAAGTCCGCAAGTAACCATAGTACATTTTCTAAATTATACAAGTCCACAAGGAGAAGAGGATTTAAAGTATTTAACTATATAACAAGTTAACAACATTGAAACATACAAGTGTATACGAAGTTTATTAAAAAAATGTGTATATGAATTATATATATATATATATATATATATAATTATTTCGAGCATGTTCACGAGCAAGCTCAGCTTGGGTTGGCTTGTTAAGGTTTTAAGCCGAGCTTTGACCGAGCCGAGCTCGAGTAGCTTGCGAGCCGGTCAGGCTCATTATCACCGCTACGCGTGATGCATGGGTTAGTTGTAAGTATAATTTAAAATATATTTATAATTTTTTAATAATCTAAAAGCGATTACAAGGTAGTATCTACTCAACATATTTTTAACCTTTTGAAAATGCACAAACATCTTGTAGATAGTGTGATTAAATCCGAGTCTCATAGGATGAATAGGGGTGTAAATAAACAGAGCATTCGACGAACCGTTCATGAACGTTCGTTTATATTTGTTTATTAAGCTAAATAAACTAGTATGAACAAAAATTTTATGTTCATTTATAAATGAACGAACACGAACATAGGTTTGTTCGGTTCATTTATGTTCACGAACAAGCTCATTTATAGGCTCAATTATGAGCTCGTTTATAGGATGAAAATTCTTGTGGATGTATATAAATACTACTTTTTGTTGTTGTTAAGTATGATATATAAGTTCATGTCGAAATGTAAGTTTTATTTTGTTACTTTTGTTTTATTTTTTATTGTTAATTTAGTTAATATGTTCGCGAACACTTAAACGAACGCGTTTGTGGACACTAAACAAACGAACACGAACACCTTCAAAAATAAATAAACAAGCATGAACACATTATTAAAAATTTAAACGAACACGAACCGAATATGAACACCTTTAAAAATAAACAAACGAACACGAACACAGTCTTGTTCGTTCAAGCTCGGTTCATTTACACCCCTAAGGATAAACATTATCTGTTTTTCTACTGAGACCACTTGTTAGTTTCAAAATATATTTATAATTTTAAAGTTTATATGTTATAGTAAAAAAATAAATATAATAAATAAACATTTAAACGTAGTAATATGTAAATAATAGTTGAAATCATATATGTAATTAATAGTATATTAATTTTTGTGATATTATTTAAATTATCTGTTTAAATCTATTTTTAAATTATTTAGTTTAAATATGTTTTCCGATTTGGTTTTTATGTTAAAACCATTTTTAAAGGGTAATTACATCATAGATCCAATAATTGGCCTAGTGGCTAATGATGCTCATATTTCTCCATCTTGTATGGGTTTGGATCTCGATATGGGAATATAATACTTTTCTAATTAATAAAAAAAACGTAATTACATCATATCTTGTAGAGTTTTTATAAGTATTTTACTTTTAAGGTTTAAAGGTTTAAAATTTAAAGGCTGTGATTATACTTTGGTTTATAGGTTAAATCTAAATTCTTAACCATATTACCTTAAACCTAAATTCTACTATCTAGTCCCTAAATCCTAACAACAAACTTAAATTTTAAATTCATAATCCTAAACTATACACCCTAAATTAAATCCCTAAAGCTTAAAATTACACTTGTAAAATAATTTATTTTCCGCCATGCATAAAATATTTTTCATTTTTAAACACCTCCTATTAAAATTTTGTTGAAAATACATATTACAAAACAAAAAGTAAATTGTATATTTTATAATCAACGCACTCATATCATTAACTAATTAACAAAAACAATTTAATTTAAATTTTGCATATGTGAATTTTCTTAGCTGAATTTAAAATCTGTTTTTTATATTTTAATTCTATTTTTATTTTTTCAATTGTAGTTTAAATAAGATTTTAAACCTATTTTGAAATATGTTTTTTAAACTAAACATCCTTAGTAAATTTATTTTTTAAAGTATTAAATTTTTTGGAGAAATATTTTAAACTTTTGAAATCTATTTTTTAAATATGCTAAGAAACTGTTTTTAAATCGTTTTATTTAAATTTGTTTTTAAATTTGTTTTTAAGTTATTTTTTTAAATAATCTATTACTTAAAAATTGTAAAATATATAGATTAGAAAAAAAATCTAGACAAAATAAAATGAAAATTGTATATTAGATAAATTAAGTACTAATTATCAATTTAATTAAACCAAGGAATATCTTAAGTGAAAAGAAGAATACAGTTCTCCTTAATAGATTCAAATTTAAACAATTTTGTCTGTAAATACTAAAAAATATTATAAAATAATCTTCAACTTTTAGAAGTTACATTGCGGCCATAATTTTCGTAGTTAGTTTTGGGCTTGTAATCTTGCATATTGTCACGCCTGAGAAGAGGCTGGGTCATTAATCCCACATCGGAAAGAAAAAGGGAGGTCTTGAGATATAAATACGGTGGCGTTGCACATCCTATCAGAGATGTTTTTTGGGAAGAGGGTAATAACCCCGTGACAAGTGGTATCAGAGCGACCATTTGACTGCCCGATTTCACGCCGAGTGCCTATGAGTGGGGTAGGCAAGGTGGACAACTATGACAAGGTGGCCCATCACGAGAGCGGAAGCTCTTGACTAGGGCATCACGAGGTTGAGTGGGAGATAATGTCATGCCTGAGAAGATGCGTGATCATTAATCCAACATCGGGAAGGAAAAGGAAAGTCTTGTGATATAAATACGGTGGCGCTGCACATCCTATCAGACATATTTTTTGGGAAGAGGGTAATGGCCCCGCGACAATATGCTTAATTAATTTTGTGAAAATTGTGTTGACATTTAAAAATCATTTATATGATTATAATATATTTATTAAAAAATTGGTTTATATCTTTATCCAATAGAAATTTTCTACCCATTTTCGGTGCCATTTCTATGTCACACACTAAAAAATTAGGTTTAGGGTTAGTGTTAGGAAATTATAGGCAGAGTGTATTTTTAGGGTATAAGGTTTATGATTTAGAACTCAGAGTTAAGGCTTAGAATTTAATTTATTTTAATGTTAAGACATAGAAAGAGGCACCGAAAAGAGGTAGAGAATTTTTGTCCTATTTTTATCATTGTTTGGATAACCATATTGGATAAGCTTTCCTATTTTTGGTTGCTTTTAGCAACCCAAAATCACTTTTTTAAGTGAAATCAATGCCAAACGGGTATAAAATACAAGTGAAAATGCTTTTAGATAGCACTGCACAGTGCCAAAAGCATAAGCTGGATTTTGGACTTTTGAGGTTGAGAAGTCAGGTTGGATAGAAAAAATACAAAATTGACCCTAATATTTTTTCTTTATGAATTCATATGGGATTGAGGAAAATAAATCGTCTTTAAATTTGTTTTATATATAGGATAATATATTTAATTTTATATTAATTATAGTTGCATATAATTTATATTTTAACCTATATTTTATATATTCAAATTAAACTTATAAGTAAATTATATTAATTTTTATAATACATTTAAAATTTATGTTTTTTTAAAATATTTATTTTTTTTCACAAAAAATATTTAATTTAAAAACATTAATAATGATTAATGAAATTAAATATAATTCAGATCAATATAGTTTAAATTTTATAACGTAATGTCTGAAATGGACATTTTATCTTCTCAAAATTACTTTTTGACAGTAATGCCAAACACTAAAATCTTAAACTATACTTTCAAAATCACTTTTCAAAATTAATTTTTCACCGCACTTTTCAAAATCATTTTTCAACATAAAACCATTTCTCCAAAATCCTCTTAAAACCCAAAACCCAAGCTCTTATCACTTTGGAATGAATTTTGGTCTTTTATGCTCTTAGAATATAGATTGTAAATCTTGAATTCTTGTGTCTTGGAGGGAAGAATTAATTGATAAAGATTAAATTTTTAGAAGACAATTACCATGGCTTGAAAAAGGAATAAGAAAAAAAAAAGAGAGACTAACAGTTGTATTTTTTATGAATGTTTTAATTGCGCACTAAATTCCTCAATTTTTAAGTTTTCTAAAAATGGTACATATTAGCCCAACCCAATTTGATATCCACAAAGCTCAAATTTAACCCAGTTGCTTTAATAACCCAACTAAATCACCTTACTCAAGGCTCGAATCAATATTAACTCGCTGACTTAAAATTCAGATCGTTATATTTTCTTCCTCAAAGCCAACCTTAAGGAACAAGGTTGAGGCTGGAAATCCTTTTTGAATAAATAATTGTAACACCCAAAACCCGGTGTCACATTGGGCCTCAAACCCAAAACCCAATTATGAAAATCTGTGAGCGAGTTTAGCCCAAATCCATACTTCATAAACCATAATAATAATAAGAGTTATACAATTTCGCAAACGTTGCTTTGGAGCTCCGATTTAAAACATAATAATAAAACATTCGATACGAAAATAAGTAAATAAGAGTTACTGATACAAAATATAAGGGTCCTATGAATACATTGCCCCTACAAATCTAGGTACTGTACTCTTCACATATCGATGAGCTGAAGTCCTACTCCGATGGCTCCTTGTAAATCACGCAGCAACCTAAGAACTTGCGTAAGGAAATGACAATTCCAAACGCTGAGCTCAAAAGCTTAGTGGATACACCTCTATTCTACTATGTTTCATGCAGATCATAACACATAAGCATGTAGTCAACAATGATAGAGTAAACATGAATATCAAATGGCGCTACTCTGATCGCCTAAACACATGGGATCACATGGTCACAAAATCAATTCAATTATCAGTAAATAAGGGCTCACAAAGCTCGCCTACCATACCGTACCGTACAGGAGTGAGGTCGGGTCACATAGCATCGATACATACACTCCGGGTGAGGCCGGATCACGCAACATCGAAACATACACCCTGGGTGAGGCCGGGTCACGCAGCATCGGATCATACACCCCCTCGAAATTATCTCTCGAGCACATACATATGAGGCTCGGGGCACATAGCATCGGTAACCTTCATCCCTTAACTTACCATGGTGTTGCAACAAAATCTTGGGCCTTAGAGTGCTCACCAAGCTCTCTAACTACAAAGATAGATGGTAAACGTGTCACAACACTAGTAGAGAGTTTGGGAAGCTAAAGACACAACTCAATTAGAAAATTGAGCCTCCAACCCCCATTCTCGTTCTCCTCTACTAACCCCCATTAAAACTCAACCTCTACCATTTTAAACCAAACTTACCTTGAATGGTAGATCCTTCCAAGCTTACTAAAACTTCCTTAACAAGAAAAATGAGATTCACACCCTAAAACCTTAAAGATCCTACCTTTAACACTCAACTTGGGTGAGAGATGAAGGTAGGAGAAAAATATTGACAAAGAACAATAGTGACCTTATTCACCTTACACATGCAGGAAAATTAAACAGCATCAGCCCTCCCCCTACATCCACCCTTGCTTTACTAAAATGGCCCTTCCAACAATATCTCAACTTTAGCCCACAACACACAAAACAGACCCAAAAGATGCTCAAGGCCTTATTTTTGACGCAACACTTGAGGCCCAACACTCGGGTTAACCCGACTCTCGGATCCCAAAATTTGGGTCATGATAACTCTTCCTTCCTTTAAGAAAATTTCATCCTCAAAATTTATCTTTGGGAAACAGGTGCGGGTAAAGTAGCTCTATGTCCTCTTCAACCTCTCACGTGGCCTTTTCGACTCTGTGGTTCCTCCAAAACATCTTTACCAAGGGTATACATTTGTTACGAAGCTTTTTAACCCTCTGTCAAGAACTGTTATTGGTTACTCTTTATATGTCAGGTCAGGACTAACCTCAATATCTTCAAACGAAACCACATGCGAAGGATCCGAACAGTAACACCTTAACATCGATACGTGGAACACATTATGGATACGTGCCAGCTCAGGGGGTAGGGCTAACCGGTAAGCTACAGGTCCGACTCGCTCAATGATCTCGTAGACATTTTAAGGAAAACCCTATCCCCGACCTCATACTCAACATGCTTGCATTTTCGATTTACGTAGGCCTTTTGACGATCAAAATCCACTTGCAACCTTTTCTTGATGATCTGAACCTTCTCTTCCATTTGTCTGATTAATTCTGATCCTACAATTCTTCTATCGTTAAGCTTTGTCCAACAAAGAGGGGTTCTACACTTACGCCCATACAAAGCCTCGAAGGGAGCCATTTTAATACTGGACTAGAAACTGTTGTTGTAGGTGAACTCGATCAGCGGTAATTGCTCTTCCCAACTCTTGTCAAAGTTAATAACACAACACCGGAGCATATCATCCAAAATCTGGATGACTCGTTCAGACTGGCCATCGGTCTGCGGATGAAAGGTCGTACTAAAATGTAACTTGGTGTCCGAAGCTTCATGAATCTTCTTCTAAAGCCTAGCGGTGAAGCGAGAATCCCTATCCGATATAATC
Organism: Hibiscus mutabilis; assembly: GCA_019671005.1. Taxonomy (NCBI): domain Eukaryota; kingdom Viridiplantae; phylum Streptophyta; class Magnoliopsida; order Malvales; family Malvaceae; genus Hibiscus; species Hibiscus mutabilis. The sequence continues at coordinate 17,106,278 of CM033740.1, read as the reverse complement.
GATTGCGGTATTCTGTGCAGTCTTATAATCTCTTTGATATACAATCTAACTAATCGTTCAATGGTAAAATCCATATATATATATGTATGAAGTGAGCAAACTTGGTCAAATGATCCACGATCACCCAAATCACATCATTCTTCCTTTGTGTCAACAGTAAACCAATAACAAAAATCCATTGTCACCCTATCCCATTTCCATTGAGGAGTTTGAATGGGATGAAGCAAGCCCGAAAAAACTTGATGCTCCGTCTTTACTTGCTGACATGCAAGACACTTGGTTACAAACTCAGATATATCATTCTTCATGCTTGGCCACCAATAGAAGGATCGAAGATCCTGATACATTTTGTTACTCCCGGGATAAACTGTATACGTACTACGGTGTACATCTCTAAGGATACGATCCCGAAGGTCTTCTAATGTTGGGACACATAATCGACTTTTGAAATACAAAAATCCATCATATCGTACCTCGAAATCAGATTCTTCACCTCTTTAAACTGATTCAATTTTGGCCACAAGGTCTTCGTCCATGACTTACATCTTTCTTATCTCTTGTATCAAGGTAGGTTCCATACGAAGTTCATCTAGAAACCCTTCATCCTAGGTTATCCTCAACCGAGCAAACATCGCTCTCAAATCTGACATAGACTTCGGACTCAAAGCATCAGCCACCATATTGGCCTTACCGAGATGATACTCTATGATGCAATCAATATCTTTCACAACTCAATCCATCTTCTTTGCCTCAGATTCAACTCTTTTTGGGTGAGGAGGTACTTCAAGCTTTTGTGATCTGTATAAACGTAGCACTTTTCCCCGTATAGGTAGTGTCTCCAAATTTTTAAGGCGAAGATAACTGCAGCTAATTCCAAATCATGTGTGGGGTAATTCTTTTCATGAGGCTTAAGCTGACTCAAGTCGTAGACCACAAGCTTACCCTCTTGCATTAGAACACAACCTAACCCACATGATGAGGCATCACTGAAGACTACATAACCTTTTTTCCGGCTCGGGTTGCGTCAACACCGGGGCCTCCATAAGATACATCTTTAACTGTTTAAAACTTTGTTGTCTTTTCTCATTCCACTCAAAAGGGACTCATTTTTGTAAGATTTTGGTCATATGCGCTGCTATGATAGAGAAGCCTTTAACAAATCGCCTATAATACCCGACAAGTCAAAGGAAACTACGAACTTTCAAAATATTCCTAGGGGGTTTCCACTCAACTACTACTTGGATCTTCTGAGGGTCAACACGAATTCCATCTGAGGAGACAATGTGACCCAAGAACGCTACTTCAAAAAGCAAAAAACTCACACTTACTGAACTTGGCATAAAGCTTCATTTCTCTCAAGGTCTGAAGGATGACTCGTAGATGGTAATCATGCTCCTCTTCTGAGTGCGAGTACACCAGAGTGTCATCTATGAAGACCACCACAAACTGGTCTAGGTAAGGCTGAAAAATCTGGTTCATGAGATCCATAAAAGCTTTAGGTGCATTGGTAAGCCCAAATGGCATCACCAAGAACTCATAATGTCCATACCGTGTCTTAAAAGCGATCTTTTGGACATCCTCTTTCACCATCCTCAACTGGTAGTAGCCCGATCTTAAGTCGATCACCGAGAACACGCACACACCTATTATCTGGTCAAACAGATCATCGATCCTTTGAAGGGGATAACGGTTCTTCACGGTCACCTTATTAAGCTATCGATAGTCAATGCACATTCTCATTGACCTATTCTTTTTTTTAACAAGCAAGACTGGTGCACCCCAAGATGTGATACTCGGTCGGATAAAACCTATTTCTAATAACTCTTAAATCTGATTCTTTAACTCCCTCAACTTAGTGGGTGCCATACGATACGGTGCTATCAACACTGGCATTGTTCCAAGCATTACCTCAATTCTGAACTTTAACTCTCGATCGGAGTAACCCGGGTAGCTCCTTAAGGAAAACATCAGCAAACTCTCTAACCGTATGAAGATTCTCTAACACCGGACCCTCAACTTGAGTATCTACTACATGAGCTAACAAGACCCCACAACCCTGTTGAATCAACTTTTGAGCTGCCAAGGCTGATGCCACATTTGCAAGACACGAATTTCTTTTACCTTTAACCACAATCCATGACCTATCCGAAACACAGAGTTTCAAACTCTTAGTCTTACAACCCAAATAGGCATTGTGTTCGAGAAGCCAATCCATCCCCAAGATAGCATCAAACTCCTAGAATGATAGTACCATTAAATCTGCAAGAAACACTGAACCCTAAACCTCTATAGGATATCTCCTATAGACCTTATCAACTATCATATCATACCCCAACGGGCTAGTAACGCTAACACCCACCTTAAGATCTTCGACAGGTATGCCCCACTGCTCCAATAACCCACTACGGATGTAGGAATATGTAGACCCCAAATCCACAAGAGCAACAATAAAAACGGAAAACAAGGTGAACATACCTGAAATAACATCAGTAGCCTCGCAGTCCTCTTGCGCCCTAATCGTATGCTGTCTCGACACATGACTCGCCCCTCCTCTAGCGAAACCACGACCCCTTTGTGCAGCGAAGGAGTTCCTCTGATTTTGGACTGGGGTGGCATCCAAAACCTCAGGACAGTCTCTCAAGAAATGGTCCGGTGATCCACACCCATAGCATACCTTGTCATTGCTATAGCACTCCCCATGGTGTTTACGCTCATACTGGGCACATATCAGTGCATAAGTTCCTCTAGACGAACTCAAAATCATAGCTGAAGAGGAGTTAGGCCTTTTACGCTCTGCAGAGGCAGACCTACGATCATACCTTCCCAATTGGTTCGATATTCCACCTCTTTGACTCTAATTTCCTCGATTTCTCTTCAAGGAGGATTGGGACTGGTTAGAATGGGAATGACCTCCTCCACCTGCATTGGTATGGCCCCCAAGCTGACTATATGTCAATCATTGCACTTGCTCGAGGGACTTGGCACCAGTGGCCAAATCTGAGAACACTTTTGGTGGGTCCACTGTCAAAAACGCATGTATTTCTTTTCGTAGACCCTTCTTGAACCTCTTACATTTCATCTTCTCAGTGGCAACAAGCTCTAGAGCATACCTACCCAGCTGTAGGAACTCTTGTTCATACTCATAGACCGGTCGATTCCCTTGTACTAAATGAGTAAATCGGTCTCGCAGACTGTCCATGTGGGCCTCTCCAACATACTACTTCTCGAACTCATCAAGAAAATCATCCCAAGTGGGCCGGTTAGGATGCCAACCTAACTCCACCGTCTCCCACCACTCACGAGCATTCTCTTTCAGAAGAGAAAGAACACACTTCAACTTGTCTCTTGGCTCTAAACCCATTTGACGCAAGATCCAATGCGTATCCCTCAACCATTGATCCACTTTAATTGGATTATCTTATCCTGACCCCAAGAAATCCGTTACACCATATCTACGAAGCCTCTCGATTAGGGCCTTTTGAGGGGTAGTGAAAGTTCTTGGGATAACCCTCACTATCCGATTCAGCGCCCTATACAGATGGGAGAAGTAATTGGCTCATTTGTGCCCTTAACTCTCTGACCTATCTTCAGTCTCCGGGATAAAATCCTCATCGAAGCTCTCCTCCTTAGAGCCCCAACTCTCCACCAGATTACGAACTCTTTTAGGCATATTCAACTGCACAATTAATACACAAGGTTACTCCATCAAATATTCAGTCTTAATATGAGTATGATTTTAATTTGCAGGAATGTATTCACTAGACACCCTTTTTAAGACTCTCTAATACCCCAGGGTTCCTAGAATCGGCTAAACCTAGGATCTAATGCCACTAAATGTAACACTCAAAATCCGGTGTCACATTGGGCCTCAAACCTAAACCCAATTATGAAAATCTGCGAACGAGTTTAGCCCAAATTCATACTTCATAAACCATAATAATAAATAAGAGTTATACAATTTCGTAAACGTTGCTTTAGAGCTCCGATTTAAAACATAATAATAAAACATTCGATACGAAAATAAGTAAATAAGAGTTACTGATACAAAATATAAGGGTCCTATGAATACATTGCCCCTACAAATCTAGGTACTGTACTCTTCACATATCGATGAGCTGAAGTCCTACTCTGATGGCTCATTGTAAAGTACGCAGCAACCTAAGAACCTGCGTAAGGAAATGACAATTCCAAACGCTGAGCTAGAAAGCTCAGTGGATACACCTCTATTCTACTATGCTTCATGCATATCATAAAAATAAGCATGTAGTCAACAATGATAGATCAAACATGAATATCAAATGGCGCTACTCTGATAGCCTAAACATATGGGATCACATGGTCAAACATCAATTCAATTATCAGTAAATAAGGGCTCACAAAGCCTGCCTACCATACCATACCGTACAAGAGTGAGGCCGTGTCACATAGCATCGATACATATACTCCGGGTGAGGTCGGGTCACACAGTATCGAAACATACACCTTGGGTGAGGTCGGGTCACGCTGCATCGGATCATACACCCTACTCGAAATTACCCCTTAAGCACATACAGATGAGGCCCGAGGCACATAGCATCAGTAACCTCCATCCCTTAACTTACCATGGTGTTGCAACACAATCTTGGGCATCCGGATCCCATCAACTAAGTGCACGCACGACACAATTCATTATTACCATATTAATACATTAAAGACTTTAGCCAACCTAAGGTCTACTCATACATAAATTTTCCTTTTTATTCTCATTTATTCATATACTGGTTTGGACATCCAGTTCTTAGTTTTAAAACTCATTTCATACCCCTAGGGACCCTTTAGGACCTATACCTCGAATTATGGAACCCCAAACTAGACCTCAACTTTCTTAGACAGATTGCCAGTGAGTACCGGTACTCCTATATGGGTATCGATACTCCTCTTGGTACCGGTACTCTGCCTTGGGTACCGATACTCGATTTAGGTTCGAACAGATTAAATCTCTAAGCCGTACCAATACGATTGACTCAGTATCGGTACTCGGTAACGGTACTTAAACCACTAGTACCGATTTTCATCTGTACCGGTACCCTAACCTACCTGTACCGGTACGCGAAAGCCTCCTACAGGCAATGAAATAGTGGTACCGATACACCCCATAGCGTACTAGTACGCGAACAAGCTACTGTAATTCCTAACAACCAAGGGTTACCGATACTCGAGGACTCGTACTAGTATGCCTCTCACGACTTGACTCATCTTTAAGAGGGGGTACCGATACTGACACACCAATACCGGTACGTGAACCTAGATTTCCAAGTTTAGAGTTTGAAACTCAATTTCATCACACTCTAAACAATAAGGTAAACCCTGAAACTCGACCTACAAGTTATGGGGGAAATTTTAAGTCAATTTCTACCAATTTTACAAGCTTTTAACAACAATTATGGATTTTTCTATTAACACCCCATCAAGACATTCAAACATGCTCAAATCACTAGAATGACATACAAGCAATTATCTCTATGATATGCAGGAAAACAAAGGAACCAGAAGTGTACTAACCTTCTCAAAAGAACTAACAACTTGATCCTACAGCTTCAAACCTTCCCTTTTCCTTGAGCCTTAGAGTGCTCACCAAGCTCTCTAACTACAAAGATAGATGGTAAACGTGTCACAACACTAGTAGAGAGATTGGGAAGCTAAAGACACAGTTCAATTAGAGAATGGAGCCTCCACCCCCCATTCCCGTTCTCCTCTACTAACCCCCATTAAAACCCAACCTCCACCATTTTAAACCAAACTTACCTTGAATGGTAGATCCTTCTAAGCTGACTAAAACTCCCTTAACAAGCAAAACGAGATTCACACCCCAGAACCTTAAAGATCTTACCTTTAACACTCAACTTGGGTGAAAGATGAGGATAGGGGAAAAAGAGTGACAAAGAACAATGGTGACCTCATTCACCTTACACATGCAGGAAAATTAAACACCATCAGCCCCCTACATCCACCCTTGCTTTTACTAAAATGGCCCTTCCAGCAATATCTCAACTTAAGCCCACAACACACAAAACAGGCCCAAAAGATGCTCAAGGCCTTATTTTGGACCCAACACTCGGGTTAACCCAACTCTCGGATCCCAAAATCTGGGTCGTGAAAATAATGGTTTAGTTTGTAAACATTCACCTTGTGAGTTTCTTTTAGTGTGCTTATTTGTAATAATCTTTGAAAAATATTCTTAAAATTTGTGATATAAATTTTAAAAAAATTTGTGTAAGGTTAAACATTGGAAAAACATATTAGTTAAAAAAGCTAAGGTAGTGAAAATGGAATAGACAACTGAACTTGAACCGCTACAAATTTTTTTAAATTTGTATCATAATTTCTTCTTTAGATTCGCTATTTTTAAAAAAGTAATCTTTCTATAATTACATTTTTCAAAATTTTATTTGAACTAATATTTCTTTTATTTTCAAATAATGTTATTTAAATGGATTGACGTGTGCATTGCGCACCAATTTAATATCGAATTCAAACAACTAGGAAACAAAGTGCTGGAAGGAAATCATTTAAAAATAGTTTGGATAAAGTACATAAATAGTCTTCAAACTATAAAGTATTTTTCGTTGAGTTCTACAACTATAAAAAGTTACAAAATGACCACTCAACTTTTAAAAGTAACAAATTAGTCTATTATCGTTAAAAATTTGACGAAAGATAACATGATAGTTAACCAGTCCTCCAACTAATTTTTTTCCTAGATCTTCTATGAGTACCCAATTCCCCATAATCCATTAACAAAGTGACATGAGGTGTGTCTTGATTGGTCAACGGATTATTTTAACGAAGTTAGCTGTTGGGACAAATGAAATAACAATTTTTAATTTAAGGGATAAAATGTCTCAAAAATACTTTAAAAGACAAATCAGTATAAAATAAACATTTTAAGAGATAGTGGAGTCATTAAGACGTAAGTTTACTGTTTTCTTTTTTTTTAAATGATTTCTCTTAGTTTTTTTAATGGTATACTTGCATTTCTTTGGTTAATGCACAATGGATATCGGTTTAAAGATGACAATGGAGCGGGATGAAGATTATTTCATCCATATTTACCCCATATTTGTATAGATGTTGGAAACATCGACAATATAGATATCGGTTTATCCACGCCGTTCCATGTTCATCCATCCCATTTTTTACCAGTGACCCTTGATTTTGATATTATAAAAAGGGTTATATATTGATATACAAACCGTGTACAAAAATTATACAGCCCTTCATATTTAAACGATAAAATCTAAAATTTAAATCTATAACCTAACCCCCTAACTCTTAAACTCTAAACTCTAATCATAAATCCTAAATTTTATGTCGTACAATCTAAACCCTAACCCTAACCCAAACCCAAACACTTAAACTCTAAATTTGAAAGACTTGTATGTCAAAATGTTTTCCTTATAGAAATAGTATTTATAATTTATTTATAAATATAATTTTGGTGGTATAATTATTAGTATACGTAAAATGTAAATATATACATAACATGTATATAAAAACAAATATCAAATTTCTATGATATTCACACATATATATATATTTAACGTATATACTAATAATGTAGGGTTTACATATCTCCGTGGTCTCTTTACTATTTCAAAATACAAAATATAAAATTTAACGTATACACTATATTCTTACGAAATTGAATCCATAGAACTTTTTTAATTTGAAATTCTTAGTCTTTGTCCTAATTTTTGTTCAATCTTATTGTTAACTATTGATTTGAAGGCTATAAAAAGAAAAAACAAATGTTTAGTCATTTATGTTTGCACCTTTTCAGTCAGTTTGGTCCTTAATAATTGTAAATGTGGACGATTGAAAAATCTTTTTATTCAATTAATGATTGGAATATTTTTAAAATGTTTTTTAAGGAATATAAGTAGATTTTTTTTATAAAAAGGCATAAAGTCAAAAAATGGCCCCAACGTTTGACTGAATAGTCACTTTGACTCCTATTTTTTTTTGGAGCAATCCAACCCTCAATGTTTCATTTTGGGTCAAAATAGCCTCTTTACGGATGAAAATTGTCAGTCAATCGACTGTAAAATGACTTGAATGACGTGGCAAACATATATGACAGCGCACACTGACATGACAATATCATATAGACAAATGTGTTGACTTGAAAAAATGTTACGTCAGTTAAAAAATAATTTTATAAAATTACATAAAATATAAAATAATTTTTTCTGCTGACTTATCATTCTGTCAAGTCAGTTCAAACCGTTTACTGTTAATTTTCTAACATTTTTCATATGCGAAGGGGCCATTTTGACCCAAAATAAAACGTTCAAGGTTGAATTGCTCCAAAAATATATAGGGGCGAAAATACAACCCTTATTCTTTTCTATTTAAAATTTAACTATTTAAGGCGCCAGGACCAATGAGTTTAATTTTGAGTTTTTTCGGAAGAGTTGGGACTTTGTGCAGGAGGGTGTGATGTGTTTTTTTCTTCAAATATTCTATGATTTGGGACGTTTTCCAAAAGGGCCCAATTCGACGTTTATTGTACTCATATCCAAGAAAGTTGAACCTAAGTTAATAGGGGATTATCGACCGATTAGCTTATTTAATTCAGTTTACAAAATTCTTGAGAAAACTTTGGCTGGCAGTTTATAGGGGGCTCTTGATCAGGTGATTAGCGATACTCAATAAGCTTTTATTCGAGGCCGTCAAATTGTCGATGGGGTGTTGTTGGCAAATGAGGTAATTCATTCGTTGCGTAAATCAAAGTCGGGTGGTTTTGTGCTGAAGCTTGATTTTGAGAAGGCATATGATTGTGTGAGTTGGGATTTTTTAGAGAGTGTGATGCTATGGATGGGTTTCAGACAATGATGGTGTGGATGGATGCGAGCATGTTATAGCTCAGCTCGTTTGTCGATGCTTTTAAACGACAATCCCACTAAAGAGTTTGGGATGAGTCGGGTTCTTCGGCAAGGGGATCCGTTGTCGCTGCTTCTGTTTGTTATTGTTGCGGAAGTGTTGTATCAGTTAAATGAGAATGCGATTCAGGAATGTCTTTTAAGAGGTATTACTGTGGCTCATTCTTTTAGTATTTCGTACTTACAATTTGCAGGCGACACTGTATTGTTTTTTGAAGCATCTTTGGAGTGGTGGGTGTTGTAAGGGACTTGTTGGCTACATTCCAAGTTTGCTCAGGACTTAAAATAAATTTCACTAAGTCTGTACTATTTACGTTTGGGGTGTCGGAGTCATGCTTCTCGGAGGCAATGGCGGTATTGGGTTGTCAACAGGTACATTGCCTATAACGTGTCTTGGTTTACCCCTAGAGGCAAACCCAAAACGAAAGAAAATGTAGGATTTGATCATTGTAAAATTTTAATCGAAGTTGGCAGGTTGGAAGAGAACTTCGATGACGTTTGCAACAAGTGTGGCGTTAGTTAATTCGGTTTTGTCTTTGCTACCAGTTTACTATATGGGTTTGTTTGTTGTACCAAAAGGGGTGATTACGAAGATTTACTAGATTCATCGGGCCTTCTTATGGGAGCATGGCTCTACATAGAAAGATGAGTCGAGTGTGTTGGAGTAAGGTCTGTCATACACGGCAACTAGGGGTATCAGAATCATTGATTTGCGTGTTAGAAATTTGGCTATGCTTTCTAAATAGGCATGGCGTCATGCTCAAAATATAAAGTCGTTATGACATGAATTGATAGTAGCTAAATATGGGGAAGCTATTCCTTGGTGGCGTTTTGATTATACGCTGTTGAATTCAATGTCTGTTGTTTGGAAACAGATTTGCAATCGACATCAAGCGTTGAGGTTAGTTCGGCTTTGGAATTGTCTAGTTTATTTTATGAAAAGTGGGTGATGGTACGAAGGTGATGTTTTGGTGGGATCTGTGGTATATAGAAGAGCCATTGAAAGATGTATATCCGTGCTTATTTTTGTTAGCCATAAACAAACTGGCCTCGGTACGAGATTATACGATGGAAGGGTAATTTGATCATGGTTTGTGGAGCTCTTTCTTTTGTAGGGAGCTGTATGTGTTTGAGGGTCAGAGAATTGATTGAGTTTGTTTTTCCGATAATGCTGAAATGAGATGTTGCAGATGTGTTAATTTGGAAGCCTGATAGTAAAGGACAATTTTTGGTTAAGAGGTTAACGCATCTCATGTTGGCGGATCAGTCAGGAGATGTTGATGTAGGGGTTTGTTTTATGTGGAAGGTGATGGTGCCACCAAAGGTGCATGCTTTCTTATGGTTTCTTTGGCTTGACCGTTTGCCTACGGTGAGCTTTCTTCGAGCACGAGGCATTAATTTTTTCGGAGGAGCAAAGTCGTTGTGAATGGTGCCTCAAGCATACAGATGAGGTGAACCATTTATTATATTCATGCCCATTTGTTCAAGTTGTATGGTTGTTAACTCCTCAAAAGATCTATTTTTCATGTATACATTGCCATGCTATTGCTTGACTTTGGGTATATATTTGTGCATTTAGTTAGAGGATTCATGCATTTGCATCTAGGAGTTAAGGAATGTTTTTATTGCCAGAATGAAGGGGTATTTCCTTGTTGTGATAGGCAAGTCAGGAGCAGGATTGACAAAATAAGACAAGAGCAAGAGGAGTAGAAGAGAAATGCCGAGTGTCGATGGTAAAAGCAGGATGAAGATTGCCAAGCTCGGATGGAAAAAGAAGTATGATTGGTGCCATGTCAGTCCTAATTCAAAAAAGGATAAGAAGATAATGCGCCTACATTGGTGATTAACAACCTTTCAAAAATCAAACCCAACCTAGGGTTTCCACGAATGCCTATATAAAGAAAACCCATCGATGAGCCAAGGAGGCTGCACCGTGGAGAAGAAAAAAATAGTGGGCAAACTGTGGTTCGACCACGCTATTACCGAGAGCTCTAGATCCATTGAAGAGCTGCATCGACGAATATCCTTCTTTGTCTATTTCTCTTAGTTTTCAATTCTGTTATGATGGTGATGATTGTAAACGATGATTTGTTGGTTGTTCCCCTAGCCATGAACTAATTCTTTAAGTTGGCTAGGGGTGTTTGCGATGAATGCTTGATTTTAGGTTTTTAATAATTGAAAGACTTGACATTTTATCTATTTTCTTGCGTTTATTTTTATCATATTTTATGTCATACGACAATTGATATTGAATGCTTATTATCCCTTAATATCTTAACAGACTTAGGAGATAAGTGTAACACCCTAAATTTAGGCCTACATGTTAGATGGATCGATTAGACGGTTCGGGCGAATCGGATTAGGCAATTCGAGTTAGTTTTGGGAATTAAATCTTAATAAATTATTTTTGGCTAAAGTAAAATATGAAAAAATGCTAGAAAATACTTAATTAATATTCTAAGTATCTTTTTCAACTCGATTTGAAGGAATTAAATCTAATTTTGGGACATTTTGGTCCGATGGCTAAAATGTAAAGTTTTCAAAACTATTTTGGTGACTAAATCGTAAAAGGGTCAAAACTTAGAATCTTTAAAGAGCTAATTAACCAAACTTTTTAATCAGATTTTCCCTTAATTTAGGCTATTTTTAAAAGGTTTTTAAGAGATTTTAATATTAAAATAAATAGAATTGATAAAAAGATTTTTAATTAACCAAATTTATTTTCTCATGTAACTAATTTTGCTCTCAACTTTCTCAATAACCAAACTATCAATTTCATTCCAAAATTCTCAGGAATCAATCTCTTTTGATTTCTGTAACCCGTTGACCCGGCCTAGACGCCTGATCGAACCGAGTGAGCGTTGACCCGGCCTAGACGCCTGATCGAACCGAGTGAGCCACATTAGGTTTGCCGAGTTAAACCATAGAAAGGTTACGAAAAATCGGTCCATTTTTTTCCTTTTATCTTGTCTAGATGCAACTTATTAACCTTACATTTACATACTTGCAGCGGGTGAATTTTTGGAAGAAACGAATCATAAACAGGCAACCAATTGCATCATACTTATTTTAAGGACTAAAACGCAAATACTTTAAATTATAGGATCAAAATTGAAATTAAGGTTGCCAATCCTTAATTAGTCCATTTACATGCCATATCTCAAATTTTAGGTCAAAATGATCATCCATGAGCATTCAATAAGATTTTTGAGAAAACAAGTTAAAGAATCATTTAGGAAATCAAAGGATAAAAAACAAGATCATTACCTTGAATCTATGATAGGAAAAAGAGTGTTTGGCTGAGAGTATTTTGAGAGAAAATATGAGATAAAGAAAGTTACGTCAAATTGTGATTTGGAAAAATAACTACATTTTTAACTAAATCTTTATAATTTCCTTTAATTAAAACCCTTTTAAAAATAATCCTAATTAAGAGAAAACTTAGATTAGACCAAATGGTAAAATAGTTCCTTAAAGATTCAAAGTTTTGACTCTTTACAAAACAATCACCTTTTAAAAATAGTTTTCAAAAATTACATTTTGGTCACTTGCCAAAATGTCACCCTTCCAAAGCTTATTTTCCAAAATTGCTTTCACCAATATTTTTAATATATTAAAATAGAATTTTTAAACATTTTCCATATTTTTATCTTTCAGAAAAATATCTGCTCCCGAATCTGAATCGAATCTCTAACCTGGTCCACCAGACCATCTAACTAGTCTTAAAATCTCTAGGCCCAAAACCGGGGCGTTACAACTCTCCCCTCTTAAGAAATTTCGTCCTCGAAATTTACCTGGAGGAAAGAGATGCGGGAATTGCTCCAACATATCTGCTTTACTCTCCCAAGTGGTTTTCTCGACACCTCGATGTTGACACAAAACTTTAACCAGTTCTATCATCTTACCACGTAGAACCTTGCTGCTGGAATCAAGGATTCCCACCGGCTAATCATCAAAGAATAAATCGGTCTCAACTCAATATGCTCCACGAGCATAACATGCGAAGGATCCGACCGATACCTCCGTAGCATAGATACATGGAACACATCATGAATTTTATCAAGCTCGGGAGGCAACCTCAACCGATAAGCCACAGGACCAACACGCTCCACGATCTCATATGGTCCAATAAACCTTGGACTAAGCTTACCCTTATGTCCGAACAACATCACCTTCTTCCACGGTGACACTTTCAAGAACACACGATCGCCCACCGCGTATTCAATTTCCCTAAGCTTCAAATCCGCGTAAGATTTCTGTCGATCCGCAGCCACCTTCAAGCATTCACACACAAGCTTAACTTTCTCATCCGTGACTTTCAACACATGTAGCAAGGAAACATGCTTTTCCTTTACCTCGGCCCAACACAAGGGCGTACGACACCTCCGGCCATACAATCCCTCATATGGTGCCATTTGAATACTCGCTTGATAGCTATTATTATAAGCAAATTCAAACAATGGTAAATGCTTCTCCCAAGTTCCTTGGAACTCAATAACACAACACCTCATCATATCCTCCAAGACTTGGATAACACGCTCATACTGCTCATCCGTCTAAGGATAATACACGGTACTAAAACTCAACCTCGAACCCAAAGCCTGATGTAAACATCTCCAAAATTTTACTGTGACCCTCGAATCCCTATCCGAAATAATAGACTTAGGTACCCCGTGAAAACGCACAATCTCAGCTATATACAAATTCGCTAGCTTATCCAAGGTGTACGTCGTATGCACTGGCAGAAAATGTGCATACTTTGTAAGCCGATCAACAATCACCCAAATGGAATCCTTTTTAGTTGGCGTCAATGGCAACCCTGTCACAAAATCCATGGTGATTCTCTCCCACTTCCACTCCGAAATTCTCAGCAGTTACAACAACCCGGATGGAAACTGATGTTCAGCTTTGACCCGCTAACACACCATACACTTGGAAACAAACTCAGCCACATCCTTTTTCAACCCAACCCAGTAGTACCTTTCTTTCAAATCACGATACATCTTGGTACTACCTGGATGCATAGCGAAAGGACTAGAATGTGCTTCAGCCAAAATAGTGTGCCTGAGCTCCGAAACTTCCGGCACCACTATTCAGCCCTTAAAACAAAAAACACCATCATCATCAAAATGGAAATCCGTCAGATTACCATCTGCTATGTCCTTAACATGAAGAACCAAAGAATCATCAAACAGTTGCTTAGCCTTAATCAACTGTGACAACGTAGGCTTAACTTGCAATTCAACCAATAACCCACCTTCTCGTGTCATACTCAACTTTGCAAACATCGCGCTAAGCTCAACCGCTACCTTACGACTCAACGTATCCGTAGCAACATTGGCCTTTCCAGGATGATACTCAATTGTCAATTCGTAATGCTTATGTAACTCCATCCACCTTCGTTGCCTAAGGTTCAAAGTCCTTTTGAGACAACAAATATTTCAAACTCTTATGGCCCGTGAAAACCACACACTTCTCACCATAAAGGTAGTGTTGCCAAATCTTCAAGGCAAACACTACAGCTGCAAGCTCCAAATCATGAGTTGGATAATTGCGCTCATAAACCTTCAACTGCCTCGATGCATAGGCCACAAACTTTCCATCCCGCATCAGCACACAACCCAAGCCAACATACGATGCATCACTATAAACCACAAACTCCTTCCCAGATTTTGGTTGAATCAACACAAAAGCATGTGTCAAAACCTCCTTCAACTTCTCAAAACTCTGCTACTGCTTCTTCGTCCACACGAAAGGAACAAAAACTTTGTCAACGGAGCTGAGATACTAGAAAACCCCTCTACAAAACGGAGATGATAACCAGCCAACCCAAGAAAACTACGCATCTTTGATACAGTCTTAGGTTGTTTCCAATTGAAAATAGCCTCAATTTTCTATGGATCAACACGAATACCCTCCGCAGAAATCACATGTCCAAGAAACATCACCTCCTTGAGCCAAAACTCGCACTTTCTCAACTTAGCATACAACTGATTATCCTTTAATACTTGCAACACAATCCGCAAATGCTGATCATGCTCCTCTTCGGTACGAGAGTACACGAGTATATCATCGATAAAACCACCACAAACCGATCAAGGTGCTCATGGAACACCCTGTTCATCATGACCATAAAAGCCGCATCATCAAACCAAACGGCATCACCAAAAACTCATAATACCAGTACCTCGTACAAAACACCGTCTTATGCACATCCATATCCTTTACCTTCAACTGGTAATACCCCAACCTTAAATCAATCTTCAAAAACACCGTTGCCCCATGAAACTAATCAAACAAGTCATCAATCCGCTGCAACGAATATTTATTCTTCACCTTCAACTTATTCAACTAGAGATAATCAATGCACATATGCACCGATCTATCATTCTTCTTTACAAAAAAACCAGAATACCCTAAAGAGAAACACTTAGTTGAATGAACCCATGGTCTAACAACTCCTGGATCTAAGACTTTAACTCTTTCAACTCCTTCGGTGCCATCCGATAAGGAGCAATAGACACCGGAGTTGTACCCTCGTGTCTCAATTTAAAACTCCACCTCCCTATCCGAAGGTAAACCGACAGCTCTTCAGGAAAAACTTCTGGATAATCACATACAACCCGAACGTCCTGCACCTGAACGCCCTTGGCTTCTGAATTCATAAAAATAGCCAAATAAGCTTGGCAACCATCAAACATCATTCTCTTCGCTCGAGAAGTCGACACAACATTGGACAAGAATTTTACATTCTCACCAACCACCACAACTTCATAATCATCGGCTAACCTCAGAGAAATCTTTTTGGACTCACAATCGACCACCGCCTTGTGCTCACTTAACCAATTCATACCCAAGATAGCGTCAAAACCATGAAATGACAACTCCATCAAATCCGTAGCAAATTTATGACCTTGCACTGTCAAAGGACAACGCCTATACAACCTTCTAGTTGTAACTGTCTCCCCAAAAGAACTAGTCACCAATATGCCAACATCCAACATCTCAACAAAAACATTTAGCAGTAATGCATGCTCACTTAAAATATATGAATGAGTAGACCCTAAATCAATCAAAGAAAACAATGACAAAGATTGTAAGGTGAAAGTACCTGCGATCACATCAGTATCGTTGTGCCCCTTACGATGAGCATAGATCCGCGCTGGCCCACCATTCTTGAGTCGTACAACAACAACATGAGCCACAACTCTCTAACTATCATCGCGCCTCTAAAAATTACCCCTATCACGGCCTTGACCCCTAGCAGGTACAACAGCCCAAACCGGTACATCCCCCACAGCACGAAGACAATCACGCTTCGTGTGACCAGGAGATCCACATATCCAAGAACTCATGGTATTTCCCTCACCCATGTGGCATCTACCACAACGCTCACACTTGGATATAATATGAACAGCTTGGTTACCATGGCCAACACTGCCACCTCGCCTATATCCAACTTATGCCTCTTATCACAGAACCTCCTATTCTACTTCCTGAAATTACCAAAATTAGCCCTATGCTTATTTGAGCTCATGCCCGAACCTTATCTTGTTACCCTCAAGGACTGTTCAATATCCTTAGCGCGGTTCACAAACACATCAAAATCTGTATAGTCTGTAGCCAATATGTATGTTTTGATATCCTTCACCAACCCATAGCGAAACCTGTTGCACTTTTCAAGATCATCCGAAACCAACTTTAAGGCATACTGGCTAAAACGGACAAATTTTAACTCATATTCAGCCACGGACATGCCACCCTATTCCAAGGCCATAAACTCACGTTTCTTCGCATCCAGATACTGAGGGCCAAAATACTTATTCTTGAAAGCTCTTCGAAAGAACTCCCAAGTTACATCCTCCTCTGAAACACTAGCAATTGTGGTCACCCACCAATGATAAGCATCACCATGTAACAATGACATGGTACAACCCAGCTTACGCTCATCATTACAGCCCATCTGATTTAGGATACAAATCGTACTCTCCAGCCATCCCTTGATTACCTCGAGGCTCAAACCCCTGAACTCAACACCTCCAAACTATAGAGACACTTTAAGGGTAACCCTGGATTAACTACCACAGTAGCTACCGGTGCCTGCGCATGCACTCCAGCCATCGCTGCTTGAAAAGTTCTCGTTATCGCCTGAACTAATGGGGTCAAATCACCAAACACTGGCACTTGATGAGCCTGGGGTACACCACCAGCCCCAACATCAGCAGGCGGAACCAATGGAGGAGGAGTTAAAACATTAGGGGGATTCTCTTCCTCAATATTATCCTGCCCAACTCCGGCATTACCAGCCATTGAATGTGTCTCATGATGAGCCATGCTATTAAAAGCATCAAGGCAAATGATCCAATACC